>JAMJFZ010000239.1:42282500-42882500 GCA_026225945.1 Cricetomys ansorgei | reverse complement strand
TTAAATTTTATAAGCCAGAGCCATATTAATGGTCTCATGGACGTGAATAAAGTGCTTGCCATTTAAACAGTTTCAATCAGGCAGTAGTAGATGGGGTTCCTTAGCAGGCAGATTAATGTATTTTGTTAGAATTCTATTGGTAGCAGCCCCAGGCATGCTCAACAACTCACAGGAGTGGCAGGATTCTAACGCATACTTTTACTTTCAGATTCAGAGCAAACTGATCAGGAAACAAAACACAGTTGGCTTTATAAGTTTGATTTTTATAACTGCAGCGAATCAAAACTAATATATGAATACATAAAAGTAAATTGTTGAAAAATTTGTAATTGTAAGACTAACTTGAAATGGTATTGTACTTAAATGATTAAACAGTTAAGTAAGTTCATAGCACTTTGTTGCATTTAACCCTTGATGTTTTGTTGTTTGTTTTTTGTGTTTATTTTTCTTTCTCAATTTTTATTATTTCTTTGAGGATTTTACTTAATGTGTTTCAATTTTATTTGCCTTCTCCCCACAATCCTCTCAGACATATGCTCCATTCTCTAACTACCCACCTGTTTGTCCTCTTAAACCAACACACAAGCAAAAAAAAACTATCAAGTATAGTTTAGTTTGTGAGGCCCAGATATTCTTGGATGTATTTCACAAGAAATGTGTCAACTCACCAGAAACCACACCCTAATGAAAGCTGACTCTCTTCTCTCTCTCTTTCTCCTTCTCTCTCTCTCTGTCTGCCTGTCTCTCTCTCCGCCCCCCCAGTGTGTGTGTGTGTGTGTGTGTGTGTGTGTGTGTGTGTGTGTGTGCATGTGATAGATAGATAAATAGATAGATAGAGAATAGCTATCAATTGCCATCATCTCCCTAGCTAGAGTGGGGTTTCACACCTTACCTCGTCTCACCTTGCTAGAATTTTGTCTTGGCTGACCCTGCAGTACTCTTGTGCATGCATATTGTCTCAGTTACTGTGTATTCATATGTACAATTGCCCTGTCCTGTTTCTGGACCAATATTGTCTAGAAACCACTGTTCAGTTTCCTGCTTGTTAAAACCAACATATATCTAATCAGCATTAAGGTCTACTCAATAGAAAAAATTCATGCCTGGCACTGTAAACCTAATGAGTTATCCACAGCGAGAGAGGCCATAATCCCTGTATAAGAACTTAGTAATGTCATTCTCCTAAACCAATGGATTTTCTAATTGTACTCCTAACACTTATCCTTACAAAGCTTGGAGAAATCATGGCAACAAGAGCAGAAAGACTGGAAGATCCAGTGGCCCAGGATGTCTGTTATAAGATAGTGTCTTCTAGACAGGACAGGGAAAATGCAACAATAAAATCTCAACAACATTGTGTAATGACAGCACCAGTTGATGCGCCAATGTGGATGGGGGAGAATTTCACATAGTGCCATACTTAGAGGAATAGCTATCAGGAACAAAAAGCTGTGAGAAAGGGTAAGTCAATTCTCTGCAAGGACGAGCTTCTTGAAAAGTTATCAAATCCCAAGTGGACACCCCTAAACACATTTATAACCAAGTAACACTAAATGGACTAAGTAGGTTTTGATCCTGTGTGTGTTTGGACATGTGTAGACACGTGTGTGTGTGTGTGTGTGTGTGTGTGTGTAGCTAGCGTGTATGTGTGCAAAAGTAATAATTAAAGAAGAGGTCAAGAATTTGAGAGGCATTGGGGCACACAGAAAGGCTTAGATGTATAGAAATGATCTAAATATAGTACTTACATATGAATTTTTCAAAATTTTTCAAAAAGATTAAAAATAATGTTAAAACCCACACATCAACTGCTTATTGATTTCTTTGTGTCCATACTAAATTTACCCTGACATTAAAAATTATGTATTTTCCCTTTAATAGTAAATGGTCATTCAAGGCAGATTATTGACAGTCCTTCATCAGGAAACATTGAAACAAAACCTTGTAAAAAGTCCCTTTGCATGAAGACAGGGTCATTGGTGATCCCATGAGTGCCAATGTAAGCTTCAGGTGCAGATCTGATAGATTCCTTTGATTTCAGTGTATTTTTAAAAGGGTGCTCTTTCTAACAGAGATAAACTTCATTCAAAGGTTAGTAGAGCAGAATAAGAGAAAACACTTTCCGTTTGGCTTTAGGAAGCTCTGGTTATGTCTCATAATTTTCAAACAGTTAATCAGCGTTGCACGTTATAGATGCGATCTTTCTTGGAGACATTTCCAAGTCCTACTGTTCTTGCATTTGTAGTCAAGAACACGCATGTGAGGATTGCAGAGTCCAGGTTAGCAATGTGCCAGGAAGGTTTGTGTGAAATTGCACGAAATATAATTTTCTACCTACTTTGACCCTTTTTTCAATAAATTAACTCAATTAAAATGATATAAAATACTATTTTACATTAGTTCTTCCATTAAAGAACAGGTATAATAACAAGTATAATATATAATAACAGTATCATAGTAATTCAGGAATATTAACTTTGATTTCTCTTACATAAGCTTCATTTGATATTCTCCATAAAATTTTGCTTAGAATAATGAAGTATTTGCTAAGCCTCTTTGAAAACTACCATGAGCACTAGTCAGTTGCCCATGTCCTCGCTGATGACCCTCCCTCCATGCCCATGAAGTAGACTCCGAGTGTTATCAATATCAAAACAAAGGGGAGATATGAAGCTAGGAAGGAGATGAATATTTGGTACTAAGAGGAGTTGGAAGGAGAAAATGGTGGATAAATGAGATAAAGATCAGGAATACTTATACATTTATATATTGTATAACCATACGATGTTTTCAAAGAACAAGGAAATGTTTATGATAACTTTGTTTTTTTTAAATGGTTATATTTTTACATCAGGTATTGTCAGGTAACTTAGAATGCTCATCTGCTCGTTCAATCTTATTTTTAAACTTTCTGTCTCATTGTATATGTATTTCCCAACACAAAAGCAACTGATTTTGTTAAAAATAATATGGATAGTTAAATATATAACATTAAAAATTTCAAATTCAAGCAATAAGTGTTTTTAAAATTATAATTAAAAAAGGAATATACCTATCAAAATAATTTATTCACTAAAGGGTAAATTTAGTTTTTCCTACATGTATAATACTATTTATACAATTTATTTCATATACTGAGTTTTTTGAATAATTAAAATGTCCTATATGATAATTTCATAGCAGAGTAGATTTCTTCAAATACACACGAGTTATGAATGAAAGACTAGAAACCATGAGCGTTATTTTTAGCATGCCATAAGAATCTAATTATTTCCCATACTCAGAAATAACATGCAATTTCCACACCTGGCAATTTAGTAGGATGTTATTTACACAGTTTGATTCTGAATATGAAATAAACTTTCCATATCTGGAACTATTATTTTCTTTTTCTCTGTCTCTAAGTTAAAAGTGACATTTTTTTCCCAGCCTGCTGTTTGGCTTGACAATAGCATTCCCCCTTCTTCTCCTGGGATATACTTGATTGAGGTATCTGGATCAAGGGGGGGAAATAAAGTGTGTTTTCCAATTGCTTTGACAGTGATATTGGCTGACTACCCATAAGGGAAATGTCAGAAACTTTTTAGGGGCTCCACAATTTCGTATTTGCCTGAAAATAGTGACATGAAATTTAAAACATTTATAGGAGCAACATTCAGTCTGCCTTGGAGGGAGGAGCAACCCTACTCAAGCAACACAACTCAAGAGAATGTCCTCTAAAGAAATCCTTCCTTAGAGTTGGCATACTTCTTGTGTAACACTGAAGTCCACTCTGTGAGCCAGAAGGTTTGTTGTTTGGAAGAATAGAGAATATTTTTAATATTGTACCATTTGGTTACCTTAAATAATACATTTGGGTTTTTGAATTTTCAGTTGTTAGAAATAGGAAGTGAACTGTATATGCAGGTTCTATGTTTGATATTGCTTTATGGTATATAGAGATTATATTTGCATCCTATACTGATGTTTGCTGTCTAGTCAGTTGTCATGGAAATACAAAGGGCAAACCTCATTTGAGAAAATGTAGGAAAATAATAGTCCATTAGGAAGGAGATTATTTTCTGTTAGCTCACTTGATTTAAAGTCCTCAATCCTAGTTAACCGATTAATAAAGGTGCCAAGAATACAGAATGAGAAAATGGTGGTCCTTTCTATAACTGTAGCTAGGAAACAGAAAACACATGTTGCAAAAGAATTGAGTGTTTACCCTAAGTAACACAGAGAAGTGGTTAACAGTAGGCAAAAATACTTAACCACGAGTCAAAAATAACAACATTCCTGGAAAATAAATATAGGAGAAATTTCTTTCTGATATGGGACTAAATGTACAAAGAATGTAAATGAAAATTAAGATGAGCAAATAAACTAAGTGAAATAAAATTCTGCACATAAAAGGAAGCATTGATTGACAAAAAAAGTACCTTAAAATTAAGAAATTACAGGGACCAGTCAGAGGGCTCATACTGCCATACAGTAAGACCTGAGTTCCATCCTCAGAGCCAATGTGGGAGAAGGAAAAACCAATTTGCATTAGTTGCCCTCTGATTTCCACACAGCACTGTGGGGCATGAGTGGATGAACACCACACAAACATACACACACACACACACACACACACACACACACACACACACATACACATACATACACACACATACACACACACATACTCACACACACACATACACACAATGCACACACACACGTACTCATACAGATACACCACCACATACACAGCAAATGAAAATATATTTATGAATATGTGTTTGATGAAGATTTGTCTTCAAAATGTTTGTAACTAAAGAAGAAAAAAGAACACCCCAAAGCAAAAAAACTTAAATTAAGCATGGATTAAGTATTAGTATACATGCTTCTGTGGAAAAGATATAAATAACTACCAAGTATCTAAACCAGTTCCCAAGACACTAATCCTCAGAGAAGTACAAATCAAAGCCACAATGAAATAGGACCTAACGCATCTCAAGGTAATCATTTTCATAAAAATACAATTCAGAAAGGATGTGGAGAAACCCTTGATTATCGTTGTGAGGAATTACACAGCCACTCTGAGACATGTACATGGTGCTTCAGAAATTAAAATGAAGCATGACTACTGTATGATCTGGTGAATTACATTTTTTATGTTTATCCAAAAGTACTGAAATTAGAATCTTGAAGAAATCCTCATGCTCCTGTGATAATTACAGCATGCCTCTGAATATGCAAGATATACAGAGAACCTAAGTGTTTATTGTCAGGCGGATGGATAAGGAAACATTGCATTGGGTATTCATAGTCTTTTTGTGGTTCCATATAACTTGTGTTTTAACTAGGTCTTTAAAATATGATGTCAGAATCTTGGTAGATACTGTATTAAATATGTAGATCAGTTTCGGTAGTGTAGCAATTTTTAGTATGTTATCTAATATCGTTTATATTTTATTGTCAGGGACTTGAAGTTTCATTATAAAGGTGTTTTTTCTTCTTTGGTTAGATATATGTATACCTAGGTATTTAGTTTAGCTATTATGAATGGGACATTTTCCCTAGTTTCTATTTCTCAGAGTACATTGTTGGTGTATATTAAGGCTACTCTTTGCCATTTTAATGTCCTACCCCTGCAAGTTTACCATGTCTTTAGATTCTAAAGGATCTTTTATGTATAGACAATGTCATCTGAAAATAAGGATGGTGTTAATTCTTCCTTCTCTATTTATAACCATTTTATGTATGAGAACAGTGTAATTGTTATAGCTGAGGTTTTGAGCTCAATGATGAATATGAGACAGGAGAGTAGGAATTCTTGTCTTGTTCCTAATATTACCCAAAGTACTTAGCTTGTCTACATTCAGGATAATGTTGACTATGGATTTTTTTGTATAAGGGATTTCTTATTTTGAAGTGTGTTTATCTATTCCTAATATATCCAAGAATTTTAAATGCTTATATCGAACCTTGTCAAATGCCTTTTTGGCATTGGTTAAGATGATTATTTGATTTCTACTCTTTAGGTTGATTACATGGTGAATTGAACTTACTGGTTTACAAACATGCAGCAACCTTACCTTTTTGGGATACAGCTCACTTGGTCATAGTATATGATCTTAATGCGTTGTTGAATTTTGATTGCAACTATTTTATTGTTAATTTTTACATCTATGTTTATCAAAGAAATTGGTCATGATTTTCTTTTATTGTTGTAGTATCTTTACTTAAATTTGTCATCAGAATAATATTGTTTTCATATAATGAATTTTGTAGTGTTCCTTTGCTTTCTATTCTATTTTCGTGGAATATGTTAAGAACAATTGTTATGAGCTCTTCCCTGAAAATCTGATAGGATTCAGCAATGAATTTATCCACTCTGGATTTCATTGCTTATAAGTGGCCTGCTTAAGGTCTGCTTGTCATGAATTGCCTTAATTTGTTTTGGTCTTGAAATAACCTTACTCTCCATCTGTTCCAAAACACAACTTTGCTGGGTGTAGCATTCTTGGTTATTTACTAATTTATTTACTTATTAATTTATTTAATTACTTGGTTATTTTATTTATATAGTAAACATATTTACTATATATTTTACTTAAAAATATTTCACCATGCTCTCTTTTGGCTTTTATGGTTGTTGATGAAAATTCTGGGCTTTTTATTTCTGCCTTCGTATACAGTTGATATGTTTCTTATGCTGTTTGTGTGACCATTTCTTTGCTGTGTCTAGTGACATCCTGGCTATGATGCATTGCATCGTGGAGAACTTCTCTGGCCATGTCTGTTTCGAATTCTACGTACATCTTGTATTCGGATGTCTTTCTCTTTGTTTGGCAGGTTTTCTGTTATGATTTCATTGAAGAGTCTGCCTCTTACAATTCATTTTTATTCTTACCCCTTGTTGTACATCATGAAATTGCAGGTTTGGCTTTTTAAAACATACAGCAGACTTCTTGTAAATATCACTCATATTCCTTATTTTTTCAGTGTATATATTTATTATTATCTCTACTTTTTCTTCTGTCTAAGAATTTGGCAGTGTTTATTTCTTCTTCATGGTCTTATATGTTAGTGATATTTTCTTAATGGGTTATTTTATTCATCACCTCATTTCAAGTATTTCTGTTTTTGCTCCTTTGCAATGTTCCAATCTTTTGGACTTCTGCATATAGTCTTCTGTCTCATGTATTTTGAAGAACGTCTCAGATACAAACATCTGCTTGTTTTTATCTACTATATGATTGTTAATTATTTTCAAAACTAAGACTCAGAGTTGTTTCTCAGACATTTAGCTGACTGTAGATTTGAATTCAGTTATTGGGGAGTTGGTCCATTGGGGCTGGGTTACGAATATTGGTTATGTCCTGTTGCTTTGTTTCCTTTTCATGTTTTGTGCTTCTGTTGGAATGGGTCGATTTTTCATGTTGGTTATGTATTACTGTTTGTGTTTCCTTGTTCTGTCTTGTGCTTTGATTGGAATGGATTGATTGCTCAGTTTTGATTTCACTTCTTCCAGGCCCGTTTTGTTGTATATTTTGTTGTCTATTACTCTTTCTAAAAGGGTATCTCCATACAGTTCAGCTATGTGGACTGGTGACACTTCTTTTTAACTGCCAAATGAAGTTCCTAACGTGATCCATTGGCTATATGCCAACAGGACCAAGGGTATGGCTGCACAGGGAACACCAAGGTCATCAGATGCAGTCACAACCTGGCTCAATTCTCGAATTTTTTGAACTGGTAAAGGGTTGGGTACCAAGCTCACAGTCACTGAATTCTGTGTACTGTTAGTGTTCTGTAATTAGACTCACACACCTAGAGTAACTTCCATAATTAAAGCAATCACTTTAATTCTCTTCAGCTGATCTCTTCTCTTTCAGTGACTACTAGAACCTCTGATTTCAAACCCCACACCTATACTGATTATAGAGTCTACAAGAACCAAATACCCAGTCTCTCAGTGGACTGTGGGTACATTGGCCCCAAGATACTGTCCATACACCAGTCTTTGAGGTTATTGAGACTGGAAGCCAGGCTTCAAGGTCCTCTCAGCTTCCACTGGAGGCTGGGGCCTAGTCCTGAGTTTCTCTGTGTTCTTACAGGAGCCTGAGGCTTGTTCACATTGTACTTTCTGGGACTAGTTACATAGAAGCAGATGTTATCTTTATTATGTTAATTGCTGTTCAAAGATTGATCTTAACTGTGGGCAAGACCATTCACTGAGAAGGGCATTTCAGCTGTACAAGCGGATAAAAAAGGCTGAGCACTACTGAACGTGATTTGACCAGTTCTATCAAACTCTCCACACTAAGACTTCCTCCTATAGTAGACGATTAACATTTAACTATGAGACAAAATAAATACCTTATCGTTTAATTTCTTTTGTTAGTGCATTTTGTCACAGCAACAGTCAAAGAAAGAAAGACACGTGCTGAGGGTGACATGTTAAAGGTAGGCGGGCTTTCTGCACGGTGGAGCAGCAGCTATGGTTTCTGCAGTCTGCTGGTGTGCCAGCCTTGTGTCCAGCAGAAAGAGAGTGCCCTGCATGACCATACGACAGGGAACACTCTGATGTTTTGAAAGAGATCTTTCCCTCACAGGCTCAGGTATTTAAACAGTTGCTCCCCAGTCTGTATAATTATTTGTGGAGTTTAAGAGGAGCCACAGCTTGATGGAAGAAGTCCATCACTGTGTGCAAGCTCGAGAGTTTACGGAGTCACCCCAACTCCAGTTTCCTCTTTCTGTCGTGTGTTTGTTGAAGATGTGATCTCTCAGCGTCCCGCTTTGGCTACCTGCTGCTGTGCTGTCCCCACCATTATGGCTGCTTACCCTCAGGAATCCACATTCAAAATAAATTTTTTTCTCCTACCAGTTGCCTCGGACGTGATATTTTATCACAGAAAGAGAAAAGTGACTAATACATACAGGGTGCAGGAATCTGCAGGAGCTGTGGCCTCTTATCTCAGTAGTGGGGTGGTTTAGCCTCATGGCTGCTTGGCAAAGCATATGATGATGTAGACCATTGTTGTGTAAGACTTGAGCAGAGTCTGGTGGGATCATGTGAATTTTCCTGACAGGTGCGAGGTGGGGAGCACTGATTTTTAAGATTAGATAGTATGGACATTTCTTATTAAATATATTTGCGGTTAAAAAATTACTTAAGATAGTGTTTAAAGGAAGAGCTCACACCGAATGCAAGATATTTAAACCTAAATTTTGGTCAAAGGAAGCCAGTAATCAGGTGCACAGGTCAAAATCCAATTTAAACAATTGATGAGAATTTTCAGCTTAGGCTGAGACGGTAAATGGTTGTCACAGAGTCTAACTTCACCTAGGCACAAGTTCTGAGCAGTAATCTTCCCCAAGGATACTATTCTCAACAAAAATAATGAGACCACAGATAAAAGCCTAATCAGGTATAAATTTTCATGTCTGGAAATCTGCCAAAGGTGACAAAGGTCACTGGTTTAAGAACAAGCTAGCATGCCAGTGAGAAGAGGAAGGTAGTGCACTCTGAGGGCTCTGTGCCCATCTAAGATTCCCAGTGCCCTCAGAGCCAACACCCTGAATTCACGGTGAGCAGCAGCTTTGTGAAAGCCTTGATTTTTAGGGCTGGGGTTCCTTTAAAAGTCGTGAGAGTGAACTGTCAATAATGCGGTCTAGTGTTTCCCTTGAAAATCTTCTTTACAAGGCTGCTGTGGTCAGGCCTCACTCAGAGCCTATGCAATGCAGGAGGACATTGCCCCTGAAAATTCATGGAATACAATTAGTGGTAGTTGTTCAAAAGTGTCATGATTTTTATGTACACATCACTGGGCTTGTATCTCCGTGTTCCAACCTCTCATTAAAAAAAAGGAAAGAAAAAGAAAAAGAAAAAAAAAAAAAGAAAAATTCTTAAATTGAAAAATAAAGATTTCCAGCACCTGCTAAGCCAACATCAGGAGCCAAAGCAGAGGAATTGACGCCAGCGTTGGGGCTTGCGGGGTTCAGCCCACCGTTTCTAGGGTGTCTCCTGAATGACCCCTCCTGCCCCAGCATTGTTGATTTTCTGAAAAGGCAATGCCTCTCAGTTAAATTGCTTCAACTGACACTCCAGAAAGAAGAACTTAAGAAACATGTATAGTTAAAAAGACTGTGTTTGCCAGCTGCTGTGGAGAAAGTTACCTGGGTAGAGCAAAACATATTCTTGGCTGCTGAGAACTTGCTAGATCAGGAAGCAAATACAAAGGAAATGCAGTTGCAGGGGCCCACGGGTCTATGATTAATAGATGACAGGTGAGTTTCAGTGCCCACTGTTAAGTTTGATCAAATTTCATTTTCCTTGTTTTGCAATTATGATGAATTTGCTGATGTACCTTGAGGGCATAGAGACAATGGAACAGATAGATTTTCTTCTCTATATGATATATAAAAAGTAAAAATTCTCTTACTTGAGATCTTTTGGTTAACATTATTTATAGAATGGTTAATGGTTGTTTGGTTACCATAAACTACAGCCTAACAAGGAAATTGGCTAAGGGAAAATACTTGATTTTCCATAAACTCTGTTAATTTGTAGTAGAAAATCCATTGCTTTGTGTAAAATGTAATTATGGGAACAGAAAATATGAGAGATGTTCTGCTATGTGTGGGTATTTTCGTGGTAAACTACTTAAGGGCTTTGTTCAAAGAGTATGTAAGATGTATGTTTGTGAAGCCCTGGTTGAATGCACAAGGTTGAATGAATGCACAAGAATGAATCTGTAAGTTTGGATCTACAAGCCATGATCAACAAGACATCATCTACAAGGCTTCATCCACAAGAGAGTTTGCAAGATGTATGGGTAATGTGTATGTGTGTTAAAGCTTACAAGATGTAGGTGTGTATGAAGTGTGCGTGCGTGTGTGTGTGTGTGTGTGTGTGTGTGTATGTGTGTTGAAGTTTTGTTTCATCTACAAGATGTATGAATGTGTGATTATGGGAAATTGTACAGAGAGGGAAAAGCTTGAATTGTATAGAGAGAGAAAAGAGAAGGGAAAAGTCTGAAAAAGAGAAAAGTCTGATGCCATCTACAAAAAGTGTGAATAAAGAGAGCTGAGATCTTCATTCAAAGAAAGCATGTGCATAGTGACTTTTCACTGGCTCCACACTCACCGCCCCAGAGCCCTGGCCTGATGGGGCTGGGCCTTGGCAGAGTGCCAGATGTTTAAGAGCAGCTGGTGCTGCAATGTGAGAACCATTCTCAAAAAATAGTAGAAAGAAAGAATGACAGGAAGGAAGGAAGGAAGGAAGGAAGGAAGGAAGGAAGGAAGGAAGGAAGGAAGGAAGGAAGATTAGAAGTGTTAAACAGCAGATCTGAAGATATGAATACATAGAGAAAAAACCTCAACTTGAGGACCCCTTGATTGATGTTATTCATTTTGTAGAACAGAAAATTTAAAAGGAGAAAAGAAAGGAAAAGAATGAAGAGCAATCTTAGATCCCATGGGACATCATTAAAATTGATAGCATATTCTTACGAAGAGACCAGAGGAGAGTGAGATTTGTGGGAAAATATCTCTGGTTTAATGATTGAGAATTTCTCAAATTTAATGAAAATTAAAAACTCACATGTCCATGTTGCCTAATTAATGCAGCATTAGCTAAACCTCAGAATGACACACAACCAGATAAGACTTAGCATATCAACTAATGATTAAAACTGTGAAGAGTCAAAGTTAAAGAAAATCCTGGAAACAGCATGATCAAAATGACATTCTATACGAGGATCCTCAATCAAAAAAAAAAAAAAAAACACCACCCAATTTATCATTAAGAACCATTATGACAGAGGCCAAGGGTAACATATTTAACGTGCTGCAGAAAAGGACACTGGGTAAGAAATCTCCACCCAACAACATTATCATCAAAAGTACAAGAGAAATTCTGGTGTTTCCAAAAAAATGTTAATTAAACACAAATTTAATTTTAAAAATGCCATGCATCAGGGTGTACCTTACCCAACAACAGAAAAAAATATGCCATTCACTGAGAGATAGACCTGAGTGAGTGGAGACCAGATAGAACTGTTTTCAAATAAAGAGACAGAGTATTAAGCAACTAGGAACAACAATATCTATATACACTATCAGGATTCCTTTAACTTTTGTTTAACTTAAGTGATACTTTTATTTATGCTGCTGGTTAGTGAATAAAATACATGCTCTATTGGATCTGTACAGAAATATCAGCAGGAAGGGAGGGGGATATGAGATGAATAATAAGAAAAGTTGGTACATAATGTTGAAATTGTTAATACTGGTTTTAACTATTTTCATAAGGTAAAAATTTAGTTGTCCGTAAAGTTGAATGTCTACTGTGTCAAGTAGAAACAGGAACATGTTTGTTAATTAGGAACATGTACTTCCTTATTACCCAAAGGTTTAAGCTAGGGACATAAAAGTTAAAAGGAGCAGGCATTTAATTTCATATCATACCTGACATGGTGTCTCATAGCTGTAATTTCATCACATGATCAAGACTGTCATGAACCTGAGACCAGCCAGGAGGACTGACTACAAGGCAAGTTTCTGACCAGCCTGGGCAGCAAAGTGTGACCCTGTCAACAACAACCTTTTCAAATTATCTCCTTTCAAAATGACTTAATAGTGCACATAAAGGTAAACTATCCTTTAAAAACAGCATTTGGTATGTCCTAAATGACTGCCCCAAAATGCTGCTTCCATAATTGGCTGAATTAGTGATTATTTTCCATTTTGTAGATAAAGAACCTTTCAGAGTTTGATCAGTGTTTCATAAGGATACTGAAATCATCATGTCATCTTAAACTTGCTAAGTGGCCCAATCCAATCAACTGCTATGTGAGCAGTAGTGGTTGTTATGGAAGCAGCAGAGGTAAGCATGCTTCAGGGGCAGAACCAAGAAATAAGGGCATGTCTGGAAGCTGGAGAAAGCCTGCTACGGACTCTTCTCTGCGGAGCCGAGAAGTAATGCACATTTGAACACATTGTGATTTTAACCAAGTTTAACTGAGTTTGATTTCTTATTAAAAACTACAAAACAATTTATGCTGATTGAAGTCACTAAGTCCTTAGTGATTCATAACGGAAGATACAGCCTATCAATCTTTGCCTATACTCATCATTAGGAAAGAGTATATCCAGACTTTCTAAAAAGTTATGACCAATTATAGAACATCAGATTCAGAGAATCTGAATATGTCTCCCAAAAGAACTATAGGCAATCATTTAATGTTCTTTACATTTAGTTTTTCAGCTATATGCTTTTACCTTTAAACATATGCAAATCAAGTTGATTTTGTGAGTGTTTAGTGGTAAAATTTGTATACTTTTTATATTTTGCTCAATAGAGATTATCTCTCTCTGATTATAATTTCTTGTAGAAAATGGCAATGCTGATGTATGTATGTAAAAGCGTTGTGACTTATTGTATTTTATGACTCTATTGTCTAAGGCCATTTCAATTTTTATGAAGTCTGGTTCTGATATCACGAAAATAAACATACAACAGTGCATCTGTGTATGTGTTCTCTCTGTACATGCACATAAAAATGCACATCCATCCAGCTATCTTACCATATGTAAAATGAGTATCATAGTCCATGCATGGTGAGAGATTTATGTCACCAAATCTATAATACATTTTAAGTATCTCAAATTGCTTCTTATTAAAACTTGGAGGAGTATAAACTATTCTTTAAGGCAGATTGAGGAAAGGGGATACTTAGGTAGACACAGGTATGTGTGGACAAATATGGTTTGCTATACATCCTACATTAAATTTGAGAGATTCCACTCCAATTATCTTTTCACTGCAATAAAACAACAGCGAATGAGGGATTTATTAATTGAGACACTTGAGTTTATGTCCCTAAGGAAATTAACAGACTGATAAATCTTATGGAAGTTATATCTAACTTCTAGCTTGATATTGTTTTTCCTAACAGCAAACCAAGCGTTATGTAAAACCTCACTAGCCCTTCAATTCTTTTCTTATTATCTTCCTGATGATAATCATCTTCAGTGAGCAGAGGGGAATTTCACTGTGTCTTCAGTCTGTGTTTCTATAATGATTGAGTGTGTGTGTGTGCGTGTGCATGTGTGTAAAGGAAGGTGGGCACATGAATATGTGTGTTTGAATAATGTCTACTTCAAGATCTTTGCGTTAGCTTTTACTGTTCTGGAATTGTTTGAGTTTTCTATTATGATATTAAATTCTTTCCATATTCAGAGATATGTAATTTAAACATCTAAGGGTGTTGAAGAGACACAAAAGATACAGGATTCCAAGACAGGTCTTCATATATAGTAAATAAATAGTTCATGCTTCCTCATGTCTACGTGTGTAACAAGTAGTTCCCATGAGCCTGGGAAACCCTGGGCTTTATTTTCTCAACTAAAATTTAAATACAATGCTCCCAGTCACTATATTCATAAAGAGAAACCTACACGATTGTAATCAAAGTGTTGTGCTTTGGATCCCTTGCATGTATACAGGTCACAACGGAAAGTGGTTTCTGCTTATTAAAATTGTACCTAAAATATTTACAGAACTCCAGAAAGCAGCCTCTGTCCATCTGGATCTTTAGTCCAATGTTGAGAATTTAAAAAGTGCTTTTTTTTTTCCCTATCCTAGAAAAGTTTAATATCAGAGTGAAGGGCAAATATTAACACATTAAAAAAAAATCTAAAAGTCAAGATGATTACAGAGGCTCATTACACTTTACAGGGGAGACCTGTCCTTTCTTGTTTCCCGCATTATAGGCTTTTCCATTCACTTTTATTTTTATTTTTATTTTTATTTATTCTTCTTTTATACAATACACCCAAACCACAGTTTCCACACCTGCCAGTCCCCCCCACCCCCATGTCCCCTCTCCCCCAGATCCACTTCCTTTCATTTTCCCTTTAGAAAAGAGCAGGCCTCCCAGGGAGATCAACCAAACAGGGCACAACAAGATACAATAAGCATAGGCACAAACCCTCATATCAAGCCTGCTCGAGGCAACACAGAAGGAAGAAAAGGATCTCAAGAGCAGGGAAAAGAGTCGAAGTCATTCCTATTTCCACTGTTAGGAGACCTTCAGAAACACCAAACTAACAACCATAAGATATAACCAAAGGATCCAGCACAGACCCATGAAAGCTCCATGATTGGCACTTCAGTCTCTGTGGGCCCTGCTTTGTTGATTCTGTGGGCTGTGTTCTTCCCGGATACCTCTCTGGTGATGATACCTCCTATTGAAACTACCCACCACCACACTGCACTTAATTCCTTTGAGACTAAGCTCAATCTTTTTAATGGGTATTTGAATGTGCAAAAAATCATCTTCTGGAGTATCAGGCACCAAGAGAATTGAACCAAATTTACTTCTTCTGATAATGAAAGGAATTCAAAAATATCTTTCTCCCTTCTAGTTCAACTTTCCCTAAGATTGGAAATATGAACCGGAATCATGACTTTTCCTTCTTTATCCACCTAAGGTTATATCTGCCTGCTTTCCTTCAAATAACCTTGGTTGGACTCCATCGATGAACGTACCCACAAGTCACAACGTAACATAGATTATTCTTCAGTTCACTTGAAGAGGTCATTGAGGCTGTTTTTGCAAATTAAGTTTTCACGTGGAAAAAAGTAGAAGAAAATATCAATTCCAGACCTAATCTGTCTCATATTAATCTCCATCTACTAAATTTTAATATAATCCATCAAGATCTGGAAGCATAATAACCAATAGCTGGCAAACTTTAATAAATCACCCTTTAAAGTGTGATTATTTAACTTTACCTCCCTTTGATGAGATGCTCATAAGTTCTTTTATTATGTTTTATCCTTATCCTACTTCTCCTGGCGTGAGCTTTCCTTTGAAAGTACAAGTTATCTTTGTATATTTAAAAACACAGCCATTTCTTGCGTTACATATGGTATAATTAGTTTTTAGTTTTCCTTTTTCACTTTAACTTTGTTATGTAGCCTTGGCCAATATAACTTTATAAGCATTGCATTAATTCACATATAAATTTAGGGAGAATTGTAAAAAAAAAAAAAAAACAAAAAAATAACCCTTTGTAAATGAGTTTTTACATATGGCAATGTAAAGTAATTTTGCATTCAGTCAAGCATCTGTTATGATCATTAGATGCTTAAACTCCTCTTTCAAAAATATTAGCATATGTTAATTTTTAAAGCTAATGGTTTTTATGGCATTTGGATGCATGCATATAATGTAATTGATCGTTACCTTCTCTTATGACCCCTATCAAACTTCTACACACTCCTCCCCCCAAATACTCTACCCTTTTCTTTTGCAATATAAAATCATATTTTTTTGTTGAGTTGATATAAACACTGAACATTTTCTCTTCATTCCCTAAATTTTAATACTTGGTCTAAATATTTAAAAATGGGATGATTTATGATGGATATATATATATATATATATATATATATATATATATATATATAATTTTTGTGTTTATTTTATACCACATAATACTTAGTTACAAAGCCATTTTAGTCATGATGATAGAATTTGGTCCAAGATTAACTTAGTCTTAACCTTGAAACTTAATTACATTCTTATATAAATCTAGTTATTACTAGTTTTTCAATTTCTTTGAAAAAGCAACTATTAGGTAAAACCACATAAAGGTGACTCATACATATTTTGTTCTTTGGCAATATCATTCCAGTATAAGATGTTTCAATTAATCTCCGCACTTCCTCTCTTTCCTTCCTCCCGTCTCTTATCAGATGCTCCTCTCTGATTCCAGCCTGGCCCTTTCCCAGATTAATGACTCTGGGATCCATTTAGTATGGGGCTCTCTCTATGGGAAGAGGATTGGAATTATCCACTGGAGACTGGTGGGGGGCAATAGGTACACAGATGAAAGCATAACTCCCCATTTCTCTGAAATGGTTAACAGCTGACGGGACCATTCTTTTGTGGAGCCTAGTGCAGGCATCTGCAGCTGTGTGAGTTCATGATTGCAATGGCCGCGTCTTGCCCGAAAGGTGGCGTTTTCTAGCCCTTTCCTTCTAACCTCTACATTCTTTCTGTCCACTCCTTTAAAAAATTGTTTTTTGAAACACGGTCTGTTTCTTATGAAATTCTGGGTATTTTGGAACTCTCTATGCCGATCAAGCTAACCTTGAACAGAGACTCACCTGCCTAGTGCAGGAATTAAAGGTATGCACCACTGCACCTGGCTTGTTCCTTAAATCTTAAAGGAGTTGCTATAGATACCTTGGTTAGGACTAAGCATTTAGCTCAGATCACGTATTCTCAGGACTATGTGCAGTAACCAGGTTCTGCATTCATCATTATTGTCTGGATATATAAGCTTCTCTGATTGAGACTGTAGTGTTTGTCTATTGGTAAGAACACGTTTATGTAGGAGACAGTTTGACACGATATCAGCTTAGCTGAACAGCAGCATTCACAATACTGACAATGGTTATTTTAAAGGGTAACCAATGATTTTTGAAGTAAAGATGAGGCCTTTACCACTTGTCTGTTTTAGAATTGTTTTAATTTGCTTATGAGAATATAAGTAATCATATTAATAAAGTGCCATACGTTTCAGTACATGTATATATTGGACAATGTTTAAATTAGGTTAAATATATCTCTATCCTCAAAAGTCTGTAGTTCTATTTCAGCTCAGGCCTTTAATTTTACTTTTCATTTGTAATTATTATACAAAATAATATTTTCACTGTAAGATAACACAGTCATGATAGACATGCTATTGAGTCACACTGTTGTCTTTTTGCTTGGTTTTCTTCCTGCTTGTCACCCTTTCTTACTCACACAATCACACTTCTACTTTCATAGTCTACGTGTGTATGGGTACTCTCAGTTTACATAAGAGATAAAACTTGATATTGCTCTTTCTACGTCGGCCTTGCCTGCTTTATATGATTATCTCTACTTCCTGTAGTAGACAAAATCTTCCTGTAATGGATATTCAGTTTTTAGTTTTGCTTCTGTCTTCTTTTAACTTTAAAACATTTTTGAGATTATAAAATAATTACAGAATTTCTCCCTTCTCTTTCTTCCTGTCAAGCCTTCCCATAAATCCCTTCCTGCTCCCTTTCAAACCCATGACATCATTTTCACTGATTGCTATTGTATGCATAAGTGTATATGCATATGCATATATATTCCTTAAAATAAGCTGTCCACTCTATAATTTTATATGTATTATATGTTTTCAGGGATGACTGTTTGGTATCAGGTAACCAGTTGGTATTCTCTTCTCTGGGTAGACTACTCCTATAGAAATGCTTTTTAATGAAAATTAACTAGATGGAGCCACGGAATAGAATTTAAAAATTCAGTCACAAACTTAATCTAGAAATTCAAGGAATTTAAAGAAGTAACAAAGAAACAGCTCAATGAACATAAAGAGAATAAACCAAAAACAAACAAATACCCGAGTGGAACCCAAGAAAATCAAACACAAGGCTGATTGAAATGATGAAGACAAGGGATTTGAAAACTGAATTCAATACAGAGAAAGAAACCTTGAAGAGAAGTCACATTGAAGTTTATACGGAATTGAAAAACCCACTAACACAACTAGAAAGCTCAAGGGAAATCCCTACAAGTACCGTTAATCAACTAGAAGGTAGAAAATAAAGACTCAAAAATCAAGAAGCAGAACTAGAAAATGCAAAGATCCTGAAAGAAAAAATGGAAAACACAGGAAAGAAATATACCAGAAGACCACAGCGAGCATCAAATTAAATGGAGAGAAACTCAAACCAATCCCACTAAAATCAGGGACAAGACAAGGTTTTCCACTCTCTCCACATCTACTCAATAAATACTTCAAGTCCTAGCTAGAGCAATAAGACAACAGAAGAGGACCAAGGGAATATGAATCAGAAAGGAAGAAGTCAAAGTATCCTTATTTGTAGATGATATGATAGTATATACAAGCCGCCCCAAAAATTCTACCAGGGAACTGCTACAGCTGCTAAGCAGCTTTACTGAAGTGTCTGGCTACAAATTTGGCTCAAAAAAAAAAATCAGTAGCCTTCCTATATACAAACAGACTCAGAAGAAAAGGAACACCTTTTATGGAAACAACACACTTCACAATAGCTACCAATAATATAAAATACCTTGGAGAGACCCTAAACAAGCAAGTGAATTTTGTATGATAAAATAATTAAAGCTTTTAAGAAATTGTGATTTTTGTTAACCGTTTTTTTTTTTCTTTTGATACCTTTCTGTTCAATCCTGACGTTTTGACATTTTTGAATGGGTCATTTGTGTATGTATGTGTGTGTCTGTGTGTATGTGTGTTAATTCTTTAGTTTTTGAGTTCTTTGTATTTTTTGAGTTCTATATAAGAGTCTGGGTATTAGTCCTCTGTCAGATGTATACTTGGAAAAAGATTGTCTCTTATTTGTGGGGTTCGTCTTACCAAATTTATTGCTTCATTAATTACACAGGTGCCTTTACTTTTATAAAGTCTCATCGTTAATTGTCGGACTTAATGCTTGGACAAATGGAGTCCTATTTAGAAAGTCTTTTCTTTCATTTATATCATGTTGAGCATTGCCTGTGGTTTCTCCTAGCAGTAACACTGTTACAGATTTCACATTTAAGGGTTTGATCCATTTGGATTTGTTTTTGCACAATGTGCTATTTTTGGTCTTGTTTCCTTCTTGCATTTGGACACCCAGGTTTCCTAGCACTGTTAGTTAAAGATGCTGAACTTCTCTAGCAAATGCTTTTGAAACTTTGTCAAATATTAAATGACTGCAGATATGAGTACTTCTATTTCAGTGTTCAATTTTGTTTCATATATCTACTTAGTAATATCTATTATAGAGGGCTTTCAAAAGTGTCTCCCTGGTGGCTTCTGGGCTTGTTGTTTATAGCAGTTACCTAGGGCTCCCACTGGGAATTGTTACAAACTGAGCAGCTTTCTCTAAATTGGTGTTGCCAGCAATCCATGTATACATCATTTCACTCTGCCTCTTTTGACATATGGTATTCTCCTGGATTCTTTGTATCAATGCCCTTAAGAAATAGAATCAATTTATACTTGATTTAATAATCTATTGTAGCATGATCCCATTTTAACTGTTTGTACCTGTCCCAAACACAGTCAAATCCTCTACAAAGCCATAGTGACAAAGACAGCATATTATTGGCACAAAAGAGTCATGTAGAACAATTACACAAAATAGAGGACCTAGAAATAAACTCACACAGCTCTGGACACATAAATTTTTTAAAGATGTCAAAAACACAGTGGTAAAAAGACAGAGTATTCAATAAATGATTTCTGGCAACACCAGATACCCACCTGCAGAAGAATAAATTAGATCCATATTTCCTATCCTACACAAAAATCAATTCAAAGGCGATCAAAGACCTTAATTTGAAACCTTAATTTGAAATACTGAAATTTGTCAAGGAAAACATAGAGAACACACTCATAAAGTTCTAGGCAAAAGTTTTTTGGACAAAATTACAACAGCATGGGAAATTGCCGCCATATTTGACAAATGGAGTTACATGTAATTGTGAATTTCTATGCAGCAAGATAAATTATCAATAGGGTAAATGAACAGGTAGCTTACAGAATGGGAATTTCTCCATCAATTCACTTCTTTCAGAGCTCAGGAAACCCTGCAGAAGAGGAGATGGAAAGCATAAGAGCCAGAGGGGATGGATGACACCAAGAAAACAAAGCCTTCTAACTCAACTCAAGCAAAGCTCACTTGAACTCACAGAGATTGAGGAATCATGCAAGAGAGTCTGTGGGGGGAATGAGCAGGCCGTCTACGTATCTATTACAGCTTCCAGTTTAGTGTTTTTATGGTATTCCTGATGTTTGAAGGAATGGGTCTCTGATTCTTGTGGCTTCTCTAGAAATCTTTTCATTCCGTTTACTTGTCAAGTTCTGATGTATCTTATCTCATTCTAGTATTATCCCTTTTTTGGCCTGTTTGTCATCCAATGAGAGACATAAAGGGAACGTATCTGTATGGGAGGAACTAGGGGGTGTAGAGGAAGGGGAAACAGTCATCAGGTTATGTTATGTGAGAAAAATCTATTTTCAATAAAAGGAAGAAAACAATTGTCTCATTCAAGTCAGAATGTCTTTCCCCAAAAGGACACACAACAGCAAATCTTGCTAAGAATGTGGATAAGGACAAACCATGATACACTTTGGATTGTAGTGTTATAACACTGAGTGGATAACAAAAATATGTTACAAGTATAAAATTAAGTTTTACTCAACTGAACAGAGAAATGATACTATGAAATTTATTAAAAAAATAATGGATGGGAATTGGACATATTCTATTAATTGAGGTAGCCCAGACTCCTGAAAATAAATACTGTGTGTGTTTTTTTTCCCAAATATTGGTCATAGCTTCTAATTGATATATCTATATATGTGAGAGTCAGTATGAGTGGAGGCCAGGGAAATTGAAAGGGCCCATGAGGGAGGGTCAAAGGACTTAGGAAAGGAGAGGAAGAGGGGAACAGAAACCACATGACCTGAGAGTGAAAGAGGAAATACCAGGAGCAGAGGCTGGAAGCGTCCATGAGAGCAGGAAAATGGGTGAGAAAAATGGGTGAGAGGACAGGCGGAGGAATCAGTCCAAGGGGCTGAGGAATCAACCCAAAACGTATCTGTTGGGCCACAAGGATGCCTACAATTCTGCATCCCAATTAAAAACAGAACAGGAATGTGGAGCCTGTTCCCAATCCATACATCTATCAACTTCTGCACCTAAGGCTCAGGTGCATTGCAGGCACATTGCAAAAAAAAAAAAAAAAAAAAAGGGCAGAAAGATTGTAAAAGCCAGATGGCCAGGGAGTGTGCTCCGAGGCTTGGGTCTCCTCGTAATGTCAGAAGCTAATCCATGAGGTCTCAGGAACATGGCTGTCTAAACAAGAGCTGAAAAAGTGCTGAAGCGAATGGGGGAAAGACCACCCATGAAGTGTCAACCCTATGCAAAGAACTACAGGCAACGAAGGAATACTGAGACAGGAGAAATAGTTTTCCCCAGGGAAGAGCTTATCCGATACCAAATGGTCAGTTCTGAAAACACACATTCAAATAACAAGGCAGTGACCAAGCAGGTTATATTTATATATTTAAGAGTATATGTAGATACATATATGCATGTAACATCAATTTAAAAAAAGGGAAGCCATAGGTTTGGAAGAGGACAAGAAGGATAAGGAGGGTTTTGAAGTAGAAAGGGGACTAGCAACAGGTACTTTTGTACTAAATGCTGACTAAGTATGGGAGGCATTTCGTTTATGCTTTTCTTAGCGTCACAGGAACGTGTATGCCACACTGCTGTCATCCCTTGGCCTATGGCTTTCTCCAGTCCAACTGCTTAGTGCTATGTCTACGAGTTCTGTCATGGTTTCAGCCTGCTGTGCTGCTGCCGGATGCTCAGTGGGGCATCAAAATGACACTGAGAGGACAGGAAACGTTGATAAATGATACAGAGTGAAGGGTCACTTTGAAGTCCTTCAGAGTCACCAGAAATAATGCAGTGTTACCAACACAACGAGGGGTAGGGGACTGGACATGTTCCCCACAGAAAGGATCTCAGGGAATAGAAAACCAGTTCTCAGGAGACTCTCATCAAAGAACGCAAATGATCATGAGGGACAAAAAACAATGAGGCTCATGTTCCAATTTACTTCCATTATTGTAAAATCCTAGGATCCGTTATAAGGCTGGCACCGCAGACAGCAGTTTAGAGTGTCCTCCGCTGGATACGATTTCAGCACATCCTCCTGTAAGTGGTTGGATGACAAGCACCGATAAATGTTCATTATGTTGACATTCACACTCAGCACCATACCCTCTGCTTCATCCTCTGTTTC
This sequence comes from Cricetomys ansorgei, assembly GCA_026225945.1. NCBI lineage: Eukaryota > Metazoa > Chordata > Mammalia > Rodentia > Nesomyidae > Cricetomys > Cricetomys ansorgei. Next base: position 42,859,629 of record JAMJFZ010000239.1, on the reverse strand, counting down.
ATTTAGAAGTACACTTAACTATGGAGGAAAGGACCAGGATATTTCACGGGAACCGTAATGAAATCTATTTTGTGATTTCTGAATCCACTCGGTGAGAAATCTTTGAAGCAGAACGTGATCTTTTCATAAGAAAGCTGAAGAGCATCAGGTGCAGGAATATCTACCTACAGACCACGGAGGAAGTACACCTCATTAGGGAGAGTTTCTGCAGAGGCTGCTTATTGGGATTTTTCCACTCAGCATCAGGATCAATGTCAGAGCAAGAGAAGACCAAAGCAGAAACTTCAAACACCTCGAACAGAGTCACAGTGATTCTCTATAGAAGCATTATCAGCACAAATAATGATTCTTAGCGAAACCTAAACAACACACTAAGGGAAATCAAGTACGTATATATGTGTGTGCCTGTAATACTTTGGAGTTTTTAACCTCTTTTTGTTGAGACACTGTGAGCATGCTAAATGTCTAGAATGTTAAATGACATACTAGTCCTTAATGCCATAATTATCTTGGAAAAAAAAAGATTCTTTGATATCTAATTGTCAATTTTTATGAATCTTTTCAAATCATTGCCTTTATCAAGATACTTTGGACACTGTCCAATTCACAAAGTGCACAAGATATATACTTTTCTTTCCATTACTCAGCTTACCAGGGATGTGCCAAACATTCAGGGTTTCATTCAAAGCTAATATATTGATGATGTGGAAGCATGTGAATTCGATCACTTTTCCTCCTGGGACATCTCACAACTCTTGGCAGATGCCACAGATCAAGAGGAGTTCACATCAACCTGTACAATGCTTTAATACACTGATGTGATTTGACTTGCTGGGTTTTCTGGGAGAGACATTTATATAAAAATACTGAAATTCTTGACTATCCATCTGTGTGACAGAATTATTTCTGTTCTAAGACCTCTCTATGGTCGTGATATTTCCCCTGAATTCTCAGATCAATACGTTGGATTGGGACTTTTTCTTGTTCCATTTAAGAAATGATTTCATGTGTTGTTTGAAAATTTCACACATATATGCAATGTATTTTGATCCTACCCATTCCCTACTGTCTCCTTCCAGCTTTTCTCTGGGATATCCCAATATGTTTTGCTCCAAAATTCCTGTCCTTTAAAAAAAATGAATAGCTCACTGAGTCCTATTAGTGCTGCCTAGGTATGAATGGGTGGGCTGTCATCTTCTGGTACATGGGTGACCTACCAGTGTCTACATCTCCAAGCAAAAGTTATTTTTAATTTTTTAGCAGCCATCAACTGTCAATAGTTTCTAGGCTAGAGGAAAAATCTCAGGTATTCTCCCTGACTCCACTCATGCTGGAATTCTGACTGGCTTGATATTGTGAATGTCTTGTACAGGCAATCAACCACAACTACTATAGCTATTTGTGTGCAATGGCTATTTCCTTCCCAGGAGACAGGATTTTACCACCTTCCCCACATCCTAGGATGTCACAATCTTTTTTTATCATTTCTTCCATGAAGTTCTTCGAGCCTTGAGTGGAAGAAGGTTGTATAAATGACCTACATTTATACAGCTGAACTGAAAGTATAGACTCTGAAATAACCAACACACACTGTACGAAGGAAACTTCTCTGATCAAGGGTGGGAGCAGCCCAGGTCTATGAATATAAACACTAATATTTCAAAGGTAGTTTGATATCATGACCTTTTAGAAAAATAACAATATGTTCCCCTGGTCCCAGAGCCTGTGATCTTTCTAATCATGGGCTTTTAATGTGGTTTCTGTTGCAGGCATGAATCCCTTTAGTGAAATAGCCCTCAAGTTCAACATTGTATAAGAGCATCCATGTTTGTTCTCTTCCAGCAAATTTAAGGCACCTGAAAAGACTACAGTTGGCACACCACACACCCAGATGCCAGATTCTCAGCATAAAGGAGCTTTATTCATCCCAGAGGGGCAAAAGACATGGGGCAGGGGACAGGGGTGGAGGGATAGGGAACAAGGGATATTTGCCTAGGAGGGAGAAAGGCCTGCCTCTAGACAGAGATGACATGGCCTGTGGGCAAATGTCAAGTTTTAAAGGGTCCTTGGCAGGAAGGAAAGAAGGGGCATACAGTTGGAGATGGGGTGGGTGGCTGATTTTGTTTGGATGGAAGGAGAGCAAAGGAGAAGAGATATCGACTTTTTGGCGAGAGAGGTAGGGTCACCGTGGAGGGATTTCTGGGAGTCAGGCTTTGTGTGTGAGGCTGAAACTTAACCTATGTCTCTCTGTCTCTTCATGACCCAGCCGCCATCTTGCGGTTGTATGGGGTTTGGACGAACAAACTTCTTGCACTATGGAAGCTGGGCATCCAATAGAGCTTTGCTGATCAGTTAAAGATTGATGTCTCTGTCCTGAAATGAAAGTGTGTGGTACCTTCATTAATGAATCTGATCATCTTGGTATACTGGGCAACAGTGCCAGCCTGTGTTGTTTCTAGTGGTCTGGGGCCTCTATGGCCAGTAGCATTAAGTGGAGGAATCTTGTGTTGGACATACAACTATCATTTGCATTAAGGGATCTCTGGGCTGGCTTGTCAATTTACTCTCATCATCTCTTTCTTATTCTTTACTGTATCCCTAGAATTCACAAGGCCTTTTGGTAAAGTTGCAGACTTGTTACATTCATTGATAATTTGCCTTGTATTTGTCCCTCTCAGTTATGTCTCTAATCAAAATCTTACCATCACCATTATAGTTCCAGGATCAAGGTGGAATAAGTAAGTATATTTTAGTAGGCACAAGATAAAGACAAATAATGGTTTGGATAAGTATCCTGGAAGTTTACTTTTAGTTATGCATAAAACTGTTTTATGCACTGTTGGGCGAGGGCTGCCTAGGTCTTGGGATTTTGTATGGTCCGTAAGCATTGGATTTCTGTGGGGGATGTTGATTGCTAATGATATGCATATGCTAACAGTAATACACCTGAGGAGTTCTGGATCAATAAAAAACACCTGAGCTCAGATGCTCAGTGTTCCACTGTCCAGTATGATATTCGCCGTGATGGTGGCTCCCTCTGCTTAGGTCTGGTAGGGCTTGCATCTATAATTATGCCTCCTTGTCCATGCTGAGCCTCCATAGCAGCTTAATTCTATAGGTAAGTGATGGGGAGACAAATGAGATCAAACCTTTCAAGATTCTACAAGCTAGTGCAAATTAGCAGCTGATAAATTGTAGAGGAATAGGGCGGTGTGAAAACTAGGGTCTACATCCCAAGGGTCTACATTCATAGGCCTGTGTGATCTAGATGAAATGTAGACACACCTTTAATCCCAGTATTCAGAAAGCAGTGGTGGTGCAAGCCTTTAATCCCTAGAAAAACAGTGGCAGCAGACACAGGAAGCAGAGTTTAGTAAGAAGTCAGTGTTATACAGGAACCAATGTCTGAGATGAGTCAGATTAAATGGCAGGCAAAGTGACGAATCAGAGGAAGAGTTAGCAGACTGAGTCAGAGTAAGGATATGCCCAACTCTCATGAGAAAAAGGCAGGCTCTAAGCTCAGAGTAAGTTACAACAGAGTCAGTTACAGAATCAGTTAACAGAGTCAGTTAGTTACAGAGTCAGTTAACAGAAGCAGACCAAAGAGTAATTTGCAGAGTTCAGTTACAGAATTGGTCAGTTACAGAAGAGTCAGTTACATCAGGCAGAATGGGGCAGTGAGTGGTCAGGGAGAGACACAGAAGCAACCAGAAGAGTCAGTTAAGAAGGAGCTAGTCCGAGTGGCTCAGTCAGCAGTGGAGGCTTAAATGTAGATTGAAAAGAGCCTGAAGTGCTTTAGGGCTCCAGGGTTCATACACACCACCACCACCAAAACCCATAAAAACACAAAGTCAGAAACCATCATATATAATCAAATGATCAGTAATAAAAAAAAGTGTTTCAACAAAACAATATGAGACAAAATGTCAGCAAAAATACCATTAAGTCCCTTTTGTGTTGGCCATGTACTGCTATGCATATCGTGATGTATGCAGTTAAGACACCACTGCAAAAAACTAATTTTTCTTTGCAAGCAGATGCTAGTTGGGGATCCATTCTTGGGTAAGGTTTGGAGATTGTGTCCACATCTTCCTCTCAATGTTGGGACCCTGTCTGGCTTGAACCTTTAACAGACCCTGTGCATACTGCCACCCGTTCTGTGAGTTCATACACACAACCGTTGTGGTGTGTCTGGAAGACGGTTTCCTTGGTGTTGCCTAACCCCTCTGGCTCTTAAGGTCTTTCTACTTCCTTTTCTGCATAATTCCCTGAGCCCTGAGGTAAGGGGTTTGATGAAGACATATCAGTTAGAGCAGAGTTCCAAAATTTCTCCCTCTCTGCATACTGTCCAGTTGTGAATGTCTGGGTTAAATCTCATCTCCTGCAAGAGGAAGCTTTTCTGATGTTGGCTGAGTGAGGCACTGGTCTATGGGTATAGGAGAGTACCATTAGGGGTCATTTTATTGCTGTGTTACTTCAGTAGACCAATGACTTAAAAATTTAAAGAGCACAAGAAATCATTACTATAGACACAACTGAATTATTGAAGTTGAAAATCTGGCATATTTCAGTAGTGGTAATTGTCATTGTTAACTAAAATCTTTTACCCTCAATTTAGGGAAAGAAAAAGGAAGGATAGAAAGAAATTTTCACTGCTTTTGTAAGCGGCCTTGATATAGAATGAGAGAAAGGTAGAAACCTTCACAGCATTTTTTAGACTGTCCTAAGCTTGAAGAGGGCTAGCTGACAGTGGTCAGACTAGCGTCTCAGCTCATGGTCTGTAAACTCAATATCTCCAACCTTTGTTCTTTTAAGAATTAACACAACACATTAATGACAACCCAACCAATGAACCACCAACCAACACCCACACCATCTCTGGGGCTTCCTGAGCCAAAAGTTCCCATCTACACATGTGTACCCAATCCCCCAAACAAGCTACAGGTGCCAGAATGACTGCACCCAATCGATTCATAACCACCTGTATCAGGCAGTCTAAATCCAACTCACAGTCATCCACCGCACCTAGGATGGGAACGAAAACCTAGTTCAAACACCAGTTTGCATTTTTAGAGAAACCAAAATAACAAAATGTTCTTCCAAGCGTTCCGCTGCAGGTAACTCTGAAGTCTGGTCAACAAGACCACAGTTGACACTGAGTGTTGAAGCAATAAAGAAAGGACGACTTATTTTTCCTTGGCAAAAACCAGTATTCGCAAGCGCGTTAATGGAGCATGAGATGATTGTAGCTGTGCCCGATTGTGGATACAAAAGGGAAGTTAGCAAGAGAATTCTTTTGCAATTGAAATCACAAATCTGATTTCTTTTGTCTCTAGTATTTAAAAGAAAATTAGAGAGGCCTATCATCCATATTGAGCGTGTTTACGTAGATATTGCAAAGGAATGTTAAGTTGTAATTGTTGGAATTTTCATGATTCCTGTTTGATTCCAGATCTGGCTACATAGTGTCCATATAGATTCCCACAACTTCTGATATAGAATGGCTGACTTTATATTTTAAGAATATTTATGAGGTACTATTATTTGATATCCAGTTGATTCTATTTCATAGTTTAATATCCTCTCCTGATTTTTTTGTGCTATGCATGATGGACACTGGGTGTATTTTCTTTCTATTTTTCAGTATTAATTAGTTTCTCAGAAAGTCCTTTCATGTTTTAATGTTAGAGTCTTACTAGCCGAGGAGTAGAGGGATGTTGCAAACTAGTCGTGTTAACCGGTTTGGGAAAGAGTGCTACAAATGTCGGACCATGTTTGACATATGTGACCAGTGAACACAATTGGCCTAAAGATTTCATTTTGGGAAGTTTCAGATGTGTTGTGTTTGCTTGATTTATTCAAATCAACCATTTGATATATTATATATTGATTCAGGATGTGTTCTCCCGAGCTAAATATCAGTAGTTTGTATCTTTCTGCTATTTGTTTTCCTCAGAGAGCTACTGTAATTGTATACATTTATTTTTTCATTTTATTTATTCATTTTATTTTCCATTTTTTTCTCGCTGTTTCACTATTAACCATGGGTTTTTTAGAAATTGCTTAATTGCCACATGGTTGCTAGTTTGCCACTTCCCTCCATTAATGTATATTATTAAATTCTATTTTTTTTTACAGAATGTCCTTTGCATGATTGCAATCTGATCTAGTAGTGCATTGAAGCTTTGATTGGTGTGTAGCATATGTTCTATTTTAAAGAAAGTTCTAGAATTTTTCAGAAAATACAACCTATGACTCATAGCTATAGTGTTCAAAGCTGTTAGTTTTAATATTAATATAGTTCTATTTGTGTCCTTTATCAGCCTGTTGATACTTCAATTAATATATACTTTATAACAATTAGAAACAATTATCATTGCATTATCTTTCTCCCCTTTCAGGTTTGTACCATACATCTGACAGTTCGATTACTTTCAGAATGTGTATTTGTCGGATATTATGTGGGCTTCTAAATGTTACTATTTTCTGGGGCATTGTCTTTTTCCTGAACAAGAAATTTTGTCAAGTTCTGTTTGACTGATATTATAATTTAGCTATTAATTTTTCCTTCAATTTTTAAAACATACAGGTCATTTTTCTATTTCTGGTTGAAAATTGCTCTGCCTTGTATAGTACTTTGAGTTGAAGCTAGGTAGTCTGAGACTCTTTTAAATTACACTTCTTTGTCTCTTGATTTGTATGGATGAGCAAAACCAATGTCTTGAATCTCTTAGTTTATTGTAGCTCTTGTGTCCAGTTTTGATGGACATTGGCATCCACTGTGCAGTGTTACTTTATTCTGTTTTCTTTTGCAGACATTATTTGTGTTCATATTAGTCCAGGCACTATAGAAATCAATTCGTTGCCTCCTCAAAAAAATGAAAACCAAGAGAACAATCTAATCATCTGCTTCTTGATCAACACCTGGAAGAGTCAGTCAGCTTAACAAGGTCACAGTCATATCAGCCCTGTTCAAAAGAGCTGGATCACATACAACCCTGTGCCCTCATCAGATTAGTGAACAAAGAAAAATGTCCTTTATACCCACGGTGGAGTTTTACTCAACCAAAGGGAAGAATCAAATCATGTGGTCTCCAGGAAAATTCCTGGACTCAGGAACATACATGCTGGGAAGATTGTCTTGTTATTCAACAAAATTTTAATTAGCCATTATTTTAAATACTCTTATTTTATCTGTTCATTTAAAATATACTACTGACTTTATTTAATGTTCAAATCTTCTCAGACTTCCCCAGCAGAAGGTATTTCAACCAGATTTTACATTTTGTCAGAAACTCATCATTCTCTGAGGACTTCAGTTTTACACATTGCTTTAAAATTACTATTTCTTTCTTTCTTTATTTGTTTTTTGCCTGATTCCAAAATCAGTTATTTTTCTAAGTTCCTTGCACTGTTTTCATTAGAGAATGGCATGCAGAAATGAATACCTGTTCACTAATCGTTCTGTTTTCAAAGGAGTGTCATAGTTCTCAAGTATTTGTTGTATCGATGGTTAGGGAAATGAAAATGTCTGTGGGGGGGGATTTGTATATGCACATGGATATTTATATACATAAAGTCGTGTATACACACTCATCTTCTACCTAACAGAGTGCACTGATCTATCTCAGAAGGCACAACTTTGCAGTTGCCAATCAGACTCCAACTGAATGAGCCATATTGATGAACCATGTTTGTCCTCTGTGCAGATTCCCTAGTTAACACGCTTCCTAGGGTTGAAGGTCTTGGACTTGGTCACCAGGTGGATTGTGCTTTCTCGTTCTCTGAGCAGAGTCCTGCTTTTTACCACCGTGCATAAGAGTTTTGTTAAAATCAAATCATTTTCAAGGAATGTCAAGAAAGTAAGCAAAAGAAGGAAAGACTTGGAAACTTTATTCATATGTTGTAAAATATGCACTCTTTCCTAAAGTCACACACACATATATTTTTCTAGTAAAAAAGAGAAATATACAGTTTTAACATAGTGCAGATCTCTTTTGATTTACTTTTACCTTTTCCTAAAATACTTGATTAAACGTTGCTTATTACTTGTAGCATGCAGTCCTCTGCTTCAAGCAGTGTTTAAAGCAAGTTCAGAAACTGCAATTTCTAATTACATTTGTGGAGATATCTCCTTGCATGACCCCTTTGAATCACACCCAGGAATATTTAATGAGGGCATACTGAAACAGACCCTGCATACAGGACAACAGTCTTTGAGTTTAAGTTGGTTTAAAATTCAAAATGCTTTAACTTGTTTACAATTAAACAAATGTCAGAACAATAAAATCATCTCAGGTAATATATAAATATATTTCCTCATATAGAGATTTTGATATAATCGGATACGTGCATTGTATTTGTATTGTGCTAATAGCCATCTGTAACTGCACTTAAGAACTATGTGTTCAGAATGCAAAGATGCAGACATTTAATATACATGTTATATATGCATGGATTTTTGAAAGTATTAATTTACATTACGTTATGAGTTGGGGCATGAAATCTTGCCTCCTTTACTTGAGAGAGAAGATAGCCATTCCTTTAAATTTTTGTTCAGATAGCTAGCTTACAAAAAAAAAAAAAAAGAGTGAAGGTAGCAGAAAAGGGAAGAACAGTTTTCAGAATGGTCCTGTCTCGCAAAGCTCAGCTTAGTACCAAGAGAATATTTGGAAAATTATTAGGATCAAATGTCTAAATTCTGCTAACAAGACTTAAGAAGAAAGTTTTCTGTTATTTATGGAATTCAATTGTAAGTGACCAAAGGAACAAATTGTGAAGTTTGGCTAATGAATGTGCTTGGTATCAGCTGCTCTGAGAAAGGACTGGCCAAGGAGGTCAATGGGAAAGGGCTGTCAGCTGCTGATAACTAGCACGGTTCCTGTGAACGTCTCTTCTGAATTACTGTAGTTTAAAACTGTAGGCTCTCTTGGATTGGAAGTGTGGAACCTGTTAGGATAAGGGGTTGTTGTTTACATCCGTATCCAGGTATGCATCGTTTAATGTCTAAGACAAGAATAATGGAAGAGTAACAGCTGAGACACTGCAATCCGAAAGCCGTAATTGCAGCAAAATCAATTAGACAACTTTTCTTGATCGCATTTGAAACTTTGACATCACACGTCCCGTTTATTTGCTTCTGGCCTAATAACCTTCTGCATGCTGAGATAAAATCTTTGTTCTCTGATAGATGTAATAAAGCTGTCTGCACGATTCTCTCTTGTGAGACATGGAGTGTTCCTATTTTATTTAATCTATTGGTGTGCAGCCTTTTCAAAGTAAATACTTCACAGACGCTGAACAGAGAAAGACATGCGAGGGGACTGGCCCGAGAAGTGTAAAAATTAAAAAGAGCCCTGTGAAGAAATAATGATGGCTCTATAAAAAATTAAATAAATACGAACCCTGGGTCAAACGGGCCTTGGCTCTCAGTTGCTGCTGCAGTGTGGAGTGCTTCTCATTCGCACAGCCCCCAGTTCCATTCACTCTTCCTGTTGAATAGAAAGCATCTAGAAAATGAAGAGATCTGAATGCCAGCAGGAGCTGAGCTGCATTCTTCTGGGCATGTCCTGAGCTTAGTCACCCAGAACAACTTGTGATCCCTGGACAAAGCCGCTCACAGCAGGTGGCCATATCAAGAAAATTTCCTCCTGGAATTAGATATTATCCCAGGAATCACTACTGAGTCAAACATAATGCCGTATCCTGCTGGGTCAAGTAGGATTCCATTTCAATTTCTTTACACAACGATGCGTTTCATCTTGTCTGCGTACAATGACAGTGCTCAGGCATGAAGTAAATTGAAGTGCCTGAAAGGCAGAATTGTCCCTTGAACCTGCAGCATTCCCAAGCCCAGAAACACACATTGTCAAGTGAGTTCCAGATAAGCAGGGTGTGCAGGGAGTGTTTGTGCTGCCCGGTTCCTTTAATCATACTCCCTTTTGTAAAACGGATTTTCAAGGGGAAAGATAAATCATTGCAGAGGGGGGAAAAGGTCATTTCCAAAAGCTTAAGAGGTTCATTTTGTGTGGCTTTCCAAGGTGAAAAAGGTAGTTCAGAGAAGTGAAAGTTTTTTGGCACCAACTTAATTCACCCTTCATATTACCAATAAAGACTATTGAAATAAGGCTGAAGTTCCTTGTCACAGTGCTCCTCCAGATAGGAAGTGATGATTCTGCTGTTTGTCTGACAGTTTAGATAGTATCTAAACTCCAGAAAATGAAATTTGGGGATCAGAACAAGATTTTCTATCTTCCACCTTGTGATCAGAAAGCATACGAGTTTTCTGGGTTGTGTAGCAGATATATTTCGATACATTTATCAATAATATATTTCCGCCTCTAGAGCTTTGGGCTAGCATCAGTGTGGCTGTGTGACCAGACAAAAGACCCCCCCCCCTTTCTCCTCTGACTATGAAGGTATGTTTGAGCGCTTTAGATTTGGACATGTGACAGTATCTGAAGAATAACATTTTATTTTTACTTTACTGAGAATTCTTGCTTCAGCAGGTCAAAAGTTCTGAGTCTTGAAATACATTCTACCAGTAAGAACAGTTCTCTTGAATATATTTCTGGAAGGAGTTGCTACAGAAATAGGAACTATTTTAACTTAACAATTTTCAGGATCGAAAGAAATTATTACACAAAAGTAACTATTAGAACGAAAAGGGACAACTGGGTCCATTCAATAGCTTGGTCTTTAGTGCATGCTCCTGGTAATAGGTTCCCTTTGGGTTTCATTGATTTTAATATGCATTTTTAGCCATGTGGAAGATTCCTAAGAATGCAAAAGCAAATACCTTTCACATCTTTAAAGAAGATTATAATTCGCTTGCTGTTGCTTTATTTTGGAAATTAATACCCAACAGTGATCTTAACACTACAGCATAGGCAAATACAAAATACAAAGATGCTACCTACCTGGTACAGTATTATTAGAGTTATTAGAGTTTCTTTCTTCTAAACTGTATAAATAATTACTTGGTTGTGTATATTAAAGTATGAATTGCTCTAATTCTACAAATTTATTACAGCCAGGAAAAGGCATGCGTAACTTTATCCAACTATGACACAAGATTTACTTAGAGTGCTTTGTGTACTTTATACAAGAGAAGCAGCTGTCGTATGAAGGAGAAACAGCTATTACATAATACTTACCTGAAAAGGTCAATTGGAAGCAATTCTATATGTTAAAAAGGAATAATCATGTGCACATAGAAATTATATGAAAAGAAAGAAATCTGAGCAAAATATTATGTGTTTGTAGTGCCCCTCTTCCTTATTAACGTTGAAGCTTTTCATTAGTCATTATATTAATGAAAATGCCTGTTGTTGTGTCTCTTAAACCTAGGTTATGAGGGATCTGTACTTCCCAGATGCAGTTCTACGAGTCTGTCACACTAATAAAACACAAAATATTTTCATAATTTTCTTTTTCTTTTTTCCTATTTGTAATTCCTTCAGCTGGTTTAGGTCAATACCTATAGTCGAATGACATATATGTATTTTCACATGGTAAACATCTCAGAGTTATAATTCATGTCATAACCATTTTAAATTCACATGGTTGTTTTTATCCAGAGTTCTCTAAGTGGATCGGCAACTTCTTATTAAATAATTAAAAATACCTTCAAGTAACAGTAATGAAATTTTTCATGTCACATCATTTTCAAGAACTTAATTTAAACTTCAGAGATATTTATGTAAGATTATATAATAATTATCATTACAGTGGAAATTCATCTTTGGGATTCTTTATTAACATCACAGTCACTGAGGAAATAATCTCAGGTGGGATATTTCTAGTCACCGAGGGATTTTTTTTTTTTTTGTCAGCTGTTACATAAGATTGTTCATTAAGAATGTTAAAATCTGTGCTTAAATACTCTTAGTGAACCAAATATAAATTTCAAGGGAAAATATTTCAGTAGCATAATTTCATGAGGAAACTTTCCAAACGGAACTTGCAGTTTCCACTTCCCCACCATATGTTCAGGGTCTCACAGTATAGATTGGACTAGACTGAGACCCACTACGTACCCAGGTTGGCCTGATCATCCTCAGCCCGCTGTGCTGAGACTGATGTGGGTACCAGTCTACCTGGATACAACTTTCAACTTTCAACATGTAAAATTATGAAAGTAAAAGTAACAGAGAGCATTTTTTTAAAGTTGTAAACATAGATACATAAAACGAAAATATTTTTGCTTCTAGGATCTTATTTAAAGATTTGGGGAAATAAAATGTGTAAGTCAAGCAGGAAACTATGATGAGGCTGGACCATGGAAGATATGGCCTACAACTGGTATACCACATTCACTTAAACATCACCAGCCAAAGAAAGGCCACTACTATGCATAGGAAGGAAGACAGTCTAGTCCTACTGTGTGTCTACAGGGGATTAGGGTCACATTTTTAGTGGGCAGAGTTGGTGATCTTATTATTTGTTTGTTTAATTAATTAATTATTCATTTATTGCCACCAGCCTCAGCCTTTACCGTCTCAAGGAAGCTGAACTTCTCCAAGAACTCATAACTTCACTTAGAGACTCTGAAGTGTGTTTAGGTAAAAGGGTTTCCTTAGTAGGAGCTGAATTTCTCAGAAGATGTAAGCCTGGTAACAGAGGTAGCAAATATCTAGCAACTTCAAGTGAGTGCTCCTGTGCTTCCTGGCACAGTTATCTTCACTGTATTATTAACATTTCTTAGATATTAAAAAGAACATCCTCATAACTGATGGAAACACCTGCGCACACTTGGAGACAGGGAAGCATTGTGCTGGACACAAAGGCTCGTAGTTCACTGGACACAGGTATTGCTCAACTACCACTTAGGTCAGGGATGAAAGGGAGGAAAGAAGCCAAGCCCACAGATGCATTCTGTAATCAATTTCTGTGCCCCCCTCCATTTTGTGACCTGAAGATTATTTCTCTTATAGAATCTGTTCCTAAAACATTTCGGATCCATCACTTAAGAGACAGAATTTGCCTCTGGGTACAAGAAAAACAAAACAAAACAAAACCTGTTCTGAAAAGGAGACAACAATAAAGAGGAGACTGTTTGGATGGTGTTTCAGAGGCATGAGGGGAGAACCAGGCTGAAGAATATATGGAATGTGGTGGGAATTGTGAAGCACATGTCTGAGAGACCAAAGGAAGATACTGATGAAAAACAGCAAGAAACACAACCCTAACTGGGTACATGAGAGCAGTTGGGGCATTCTGGTCGTCACACAGCTTAATGACACACTTTCTTGACAGCTAAGGTTGTGGCATCGTAGCGATAGCATAAAGAATGGAATCGCAGCCTTAAGCAGAAGTAAAGGGAAAGCAAAATTATCAAAAGAGGAAATAAAACGTGGCGGTCTGCCTAAAAATAAAAGGTAATATAGTACCAAGAAATGAAGGCGGTGATAAGTAGTATCTGTTGTTTGATTCCATACTGAAGATGATTACAAGGCAGTCTGAAGGCAGGAATGAGGCATAGAACGTGCTAACCTGCTTGGAAGATATTTGTGGATGAAAGGTTATGAGCGATAGAAGATCATAAGTTATTACATTGGGTACCTGAAGTTAATAAAATTGCCAAACCGTTTTCTTTTCATAATCAGATTCTTACATTAGAACTAAATATATTTCCAAATGCATCCTGCAGAAAGCAACAACAAACTGGCTTGTTAGTGAACGTGTACTGAAGAATCCCAGAAGGTGAAACAGTGTCAACTGTAGTCTCTGAAACCTTACCATGTAGGGTAACTTCAGTTCTTAGAGTTCCACATTAAATTTCCAGAGAAAATTTGCAATGAACTCATTTTCCTTTTACAATTATGAATGAAAATATGATGTTTACAGAGAGACACTAAAGAAAAGAAAAAACATCACTCTTCTGTGTACAATACAACTTCCGAGTGAGCCTGAGGGGAAAGGTTGACAGAAAGGTTATTAGAGCAAAGCTTATAGCTTTTTAATAATTGAGGAGAAATTCTTTTTGACATTGAGATTTTTCCATAAGATTAAACAACATCTGTTTTGGGGTGCAGTCCGAAGATGTTTGAAACACCAACGTGGCAGAGTCTGGTGGCAGGAGTGATGGGAAAATTGATAGGGCATTAATGTAGACCTAAGACTGAAAGTGAAAACACAAGTCCACCCTATACCTCGGAGTGAGGAAGAGCAACCGTGGATGGAGCCCGGAATATCTATTGAGGATGACATTTGAGAAAAAAGCTGAATTGAAACAAACAGGTGTAGCTCCATGGGGAGGAACTCTCTGGTCACATCTGGGTTTCTTGTTAAGAACGGGAATAGTGTTACAAGTCATTCTCTAGTTATTCGGCTATTCTTAGATGTCATCACTAAATGAAGAACCTACTTCATCTTTTCAACTCAATTCAATGAATACTGTCTGTGTTTTTCTCATAGATACCAAATGAGTGTCAAACATATATACATGAGCAAGATGTAGTCTCTTCTACTGAAATCTTCCCAATCAGCTCGCCTGCTGAGCAGGAGTTGAATGAGGAAAAGTGACCGAGTCAAAAGGAGGTTGGAGATGAAGGCAACAGAAACAGACGACTTCAAAGAAGTCACTTGTAATCTTGAACTCAAAGAACGATGGAATTTCACTGGACAGAAAAGACAGGTAAAGAGAAGACCGTAAATAAACACGCAGAGAATGGAATTACCCGTGCCTCTGCGATCTACTAGACGTGACTTAGAACAATAGGATGGGAAGGTTACATCATCACTGGCCAATGAGCTGAGGATCAATGTTAAGAAGGAGCACCATGGTACCAATTAAAGGATACTATGGAACAAAGTGAAACCGTTCTCTGTTAGTAGCTATGCATGAGTGAGCAAAACAACTGATATACACTTCTCAGTAACTCTTCCTCTCTTGTACACACAACATTCCTTCTTGTACCAAGTTTCAGTCAGTGCTGTTCTCCTTGAATATAATGCCAAAAAACAGCAGTAACCAATTAGATTTTTTCCATTTCTAAATCTCTCAGATACAGGAAACTATGCCAATTAATCAAAATACAAATACAATAATCTTCTGATTTACAGATGCATTCAGTGTGTCTTCCACAGCAGATCAAATTTTCTGATTCTCTTTTTGTTTTTTTTTTTTTTCTTTCTGAATTCCTAACACAGTTCTAAATGATTACACACTGGAGGTTTGATTATTTTATTTACTTTTAATTTTATTTTACTATATTTTTACATTATCAGTTTCTTTATATTACTTATCAATCTTTCCATATCATCATTGAAAATGTTTTCCATATATCTAAGTTTCAGGAGTCATGATACTCAAAAGCAAAAAGCTTGATATGATCTTTAAGATAACTACTCTTCTATTAACTCTGTCTCTAAAATATTATTGTGTCATTAATTAGTTAATATTATTAATATAGCCATTGTTACCCCACAATTTTAAACTGATTTTTATAGCTCACAATGGTTGCAGTCTATGAACTTATGAACATCTGCTTATTGTGAATTTACCACCCAAGCCTGAGTTCAGTACAAACATTTAATCCTGGAATTTTAAATAGACAGTTTGCAGAGAACCTGTTGAAGGAATTACTTCATTGCTATCCTGGCTTTCCAGTTTGACTTCATTTATGAGGTTCACCTTAACTAACCTGTAAAGGTCCTATTCCATGGTTCTTACTTGGATGGGAAGTGAAGAATGTGGAACAGAATATAGAACTCATGGCTTTTACGTATAGTGTATGCTATTTTGAACACGGAATGTATAATCTCCCATTTAACTGAATTGTAGGAAGAGAAGAAATGCTTCCAATTCCTGATTTATGGAGGAACTCTGCCTCTACAGCTGCACACACCCTGAGGGAACTGTGATTCACACTGTTTGTTGTGTCAAGCCTTTCTCCTGCTAGTGAATAGCATTCACTTTATGTGAAGAAGAGTGGGCAGTCTTACAATGGGGTCTGGGTCCCCTTAAATGTGTGATTTAAAGCTTCCTTTTAAAAGCTCTTGTCCATTGGCAAAGCTTTAAGATGTATCAGAGCATCATGTTAGACAGAAACGGCACAGCAGACCAAGTTCTGCGCAAGATCTGTTCTTGTAAGTAGTTCATTTCCTTACTATGCATTATTATTTATAGATGTGTATCCTCCACTGATAATGTAAAACCCTTCAGGTCACGGACTTTATAAGCAAAACAGTGGGTAGGTTGAAATGCTAATGAAGATATAATTCAAGAGAAACAGAAAGATGGATAGTAAATGTCGTATTTTATGAGGTTTGCTAATGAATAACAAGATTTTGGTATAAGGCATGAAAATACAATCATTCTTTTCTCTCATTATGCTAAGTGGTGTAACCAATACTATGCCATACAATACATGATCCTTAATAGAACATCAAAATATCTTCCTAGAATGGATACAAAGAAACAAAATGATCTAAAATAATATGGGAAATTGAAATTTCAAAAATCCATTCACTCAAACAGGCTACACTGAAAGAATTTTAGATCCTTTCTGAAGGATCGAAAATCAACAAAGTTCACATTAAAAATATCACACGGTCAATTCAGCAATCTCTTTATTGCTTTTGTGTAATCTTGCAATATAAAACAAATATTAGATTTTTCATGCTTTATCCTGAAAGTTGACTTAAAATATTTTTGAAAAGAGTCCTCCACATTCTTTGTGGAGGACTTCTATAGTATTATAAAAAGGTAAGAGTAGGAGACTGCTTAGGTAGCAGTTCCAATGACCTGTTCTGAACCCGGCAAGCTGTGAGTGCTTTGTGCGCATGAGACCTACACAACTTCCTGTGGGCCTCGTTAGCGTGTGTAACACCCATTGTGATACAACCGAGCAACAGTGACATACGACCAATAGAAAGAACTCTTGCAATTCGTCAACAAAAATATATCTTGTTGGATAATGTAAGGCAATTCCTATACAACCTGATTTGACCAGAAAATGTTTTCAGGGTACAACGTAGGCCACTTCTACAGATCCAATTATTTGTCTCTAAAATTGCATTTTTACATGGCACCCACGAGTAGAGTTCTAGAGAATAACACAACATGGGTAGAAATGTCTTCAGTGATACTGAAATTGTGATGATCGGAAATATCTCATGTATCAATCTTAAAATAAGTTATTCTCCAACCAAGCCAGCCAAGAACAAAAATAATGAAAAAATGAATAAGAATAATAATAATAAAAACACCGTCTAGGCCTAAAAGTAATTGGCAAATATTTTCCACTTTATTTCATAACATGAACTAAATTCTTTTTATCATTCAGGAAGAGGACAAATCCTGAAATATCACTGGAGACTGGACACAACGCAAAACGTTTCTTCAGCGAGGAGAGCAGTCATAGAGTTTAAAGCTCTTTGATCTTTGGAAAGGCAAGCTGCGTGCGCATGGCTCCTGCTTGTCGTCCATGCTCCTCAGGCATGCGCAC
Organism: Cricetomys ansorgei; assembly: GCA_026225945.1. Classification (NCBI taxonomy): domain Eukaryota; kingdom Metazoa; phylum Chordata; class Mammalia; order Rodentia; family Nesomyidae; genus Cricetomys; species Cricetomys ansorgei. The sequence continues at coordinate 42,842,176 of JAMJFZ010000239.1, read as the reverse complement.
ACTCAAAGTGCTCCCTGAAAGCCAAGCAGTTGCTGCTTCTACTTGAACTGATTAAGATATGTTTTAAACAAACATAGACTTTTGGCTTTTGAAATGGCACCCTAATACCAAAGTGACATGATACTGCACCTCTATCATTCAAATAGGCTGTCGCGGAGGCTCGGAGGCGAAGAGCCTCTGCAACTTCTTTCTTTTCTTTCTTTTTCTTCCCGTCTCTTTTTTATTTCTTGTGAGTTAAGCAGATTTGCTCTTTAACGGTGGAGCCTCGGCAGCTGATGATGACATCAAAGTGTGACACAGTGAGGAGGTACCGCAGGGAGAAAATGCATTTAAAAAGAGACAATTCATTTTCGGGGCCTAAGGGACAATTTCCTTGGTCAAAAGGAAAATAAACTGTCTCATTCCACGCTCCTTTTTTGAGGGAGCATGGAAGCTTAGTCTATTTCATTAGGTTGTTCATTTCCTTTCATATCGCACGTGGTCCCCTCACAGACCTTTCTCATGACAGTCACCCTGCACAGCCTAGGGATACAGGGTTGCAACCCAGTTACTTAATTAATTTGAGGACTTAGCAGCAGGTTTTTAAGTACTTACAATTTACTACAACTGACATCAGGTCTTATTGCCTGTTTTTGTTTTAATTTATATTGCTCAACCTTTGAAGACTCTTTCTCAATGTGTGGCCATCCCTTTAGATTTTAATGAAAATTGTTGGACACCGCATGTAATACTGTGTAGTGAGATTTTTCTGGTTCTATTGCCAATATTAAAAGTCGAAGATCATTTGCTTAAATTATATTTAATTTTACCATTTCTAGTTCATAGCCTATTAAAGTCTTTTTAATGAAATATATTGATAATATCATTTAGTTATATTACACATTACTTGGTCCAACATGGCCCAAAGTCACTTGTACTTAGACTGTAGTGTTTTAGGAAAAGGTTGGTAATCTGTACTACGTTAATTCTTAGCCAAAAGCTCGGCTCTCCATGTAAAACTGATGTGTACCATATGGAATTGTAAAATGAGTATGAATGCAATTTCTAGTGAAATTCTAAGTGATGCTTTATGTATTTATGTATTTTTCTAAAACAAACACCAGTCCTCTTATGACATCTATGCTTTCAAAAAATATACTTCTAGAGACTTGCAGTTATGAACCTTTAAAATCATGTCAAGTATATAGAAAAACAAATTATATAATTTAAAAATAGGCACTTTCAAAATGTTACATTTACTCTTTAAATTCATGAATTATTGAGAGAATGTCATTCATGGATGTGAGATGAGGCTAAGAAGAGCAAGCACAGAAAAAGGCCTGGCGTGTCTACTCAGAATATTGATATGTCTTGGCTTCTGAATTGAATCTTGACTAAGGAGGTTTTTTTTTTTTTTTTTTTTTTTTTTTTTTTTTTACAAAGTTCTGTTGAGGCATTCACAAAAATTTCAAATTAAGAGCAGAAATACACAATGTTGAATGCATTATAAATATAGATAATTCTTGTTGAAATTTTGTTAAAATAAAAAGGAAATATCAAAATATTTTAGAATGAAAAATATTAGTATCTATCTATATATATCTATCTATTAATATCTATCTATCTATCCAGCTATATGTCTTAATGTATTTAAATATGAATTTTTGAAGAAAAGATAGAATGTTGAGGAAATGTTGTATTTTTGTGCTCAAGTATGCTGCTGAGCAGAATGTTTAGCGATTTTGCATCCTGCCATGCACAGATACATAATTGATGGTTGGTTATACAACCTTTGGTGTGTATTTTTGCGTGCTGTGTCTTAAGATGGTCATTTGATGAGACCTTTTATGCTGTTATTTGTTACTTCCTTTTTAAACATGGCCCTCATTGATTGGAAAGAATAACACGAAATGATATTTAGTGCTCTTTTAAAAATCTCCATGTAAAAAGATTTAGTGCTGAATGACAACATCTCACCTGCCTGAACAAATCTTCAAGGGCCTTTGTTGTTTTGTTTGGCTGAGTTGTCCTGGCTCCCATCCACGGATTTGTTTATACTTTGATCCATCCGTCTTCTATCTGCCTGTCAATAATCTATCTGCCTCCCTATCCGTAAATCTGCTTCCTCCCCACAAATCTCAACCTTAGCATATTAATAATTTTAGATGGTTAAACAAACATTTATTCTAGAAATGTAAGTTTAAATCTCTGTGACTTATGAAAACCATTGTCACATATTTATCTTGGCCTTACACTGGTCTTGTCAATTTTTCTGAGCTCCTATTATCAGCCCTTCCCAGCTGCCTATTTCTGTAGCATTGTAATGCCAGTAAACCAGACCTCTTCTTAGTGAATGTCCTCTCCTGTCCTACAAGATATCGCCATTTATTGTTATTTCCTCTCTCCATATCATCCCTCTTTCCATACACTCCTTTTGTTCTCCTTCAAATTTGTGGCCTTTTTCACCAAGTGTTGATATATATATTTGTATGTATATATGTGTATATATATTTATAATATATTCATATATGTAATCTGCTCTGCTCAGTTTGTATAATATTGCTTGAATATATGTTTTCATGGCTGACCATTGGTATTGGTTAACCAACTGCTGTACTACTCTTCCCTGGGGAATGCTATTTCTCCTGCTCTCAGCAACCCCTAGTTGCCTTCAGTGTGGTTTGTTGTGTAGGGTGGACTTTTCCCTGTCCCTTTTGGCATGCATATTTGGTGTTGTCCTTGTCCAGCTCATGTTTGATAGTCAAATTGTTAAGACTCTGCAGTTGTAGTTTCTGACATTCCTAAGAGTCATCACGTCCCAGCAAACTTCCTGATCCTCTGGCGCTCACCATCTTCTCACCTTTCCTTGGCAAGTTTCCTCATTTTAACGATCACACAGAATTATCGTAGGAGTCCAGAGAAAACTGCAAAACCTTCTCATCAAACCATTGATCTCTGCATGAGCTTCTTCCGTCTTGATAATGGAGACTTCATCGTCTCTGCTTCATCTCTCTCCACTTTGGAAGACTGATGTTCAAATGTGGACATTTTATCCAGTGCAACCCAGGACCTGCTGAGCTCTGGTCTGGTACTCCTTCACTAAAGAGTGTTCATTGCTCTTACTGAACCTTCAGCAGCCACTGATCTGGAGCCGCTGAATGGCAAAAACCCAAATCCTCGTGTGTTCAGAACTGCCAAGGACTTCTGTGAGACACATTCACTTAGTGAGGATCTAAATCTGATGGCAGAGGAATTGTCTAAATGGACAATTTTTTTTTTTTGCCCTCTGTAATTGTATATAGGTAACGTAAAAGTCAGAACAAAAACACCCAAGTCAGGTTGATACTACAACACAAAAATTAAAATTTCCATGCATTTTTCCTTGATCAAGCTTAAGTTTCAGGAGGCAGATTAAAATGGTAAAAAGACAAAGATTGATGAGTGATGTGTTTGTTAGTTGTTACGGGTATAAAATTATAATAATACATAAATACACATCCTACTTATTAGTGAAGTTATGTTTCTGTACATGCAATTATTTGTCAGATAGATTGGACTCCAGTGAAAGGGTTTTGTGTAGGTTTGTCTTCCTACAAAAAAGCAAAACTAAATGCATTAATTCTACTATGGTACCAAATTGGAATAATTACCTTAGGCAGAGTCCTCACAGGGTTCAGAAATGTAGAATAAGGAGCAGGGCAGGATAAAGGCTTCGGTAGGGTCATTTTTATAACCAATTACATTAGTCTCCACATTTTATGGTAGGTCTCTACAGGTTGAAAGCCCTAAAGAACTGCTGATAGTTTAATATTTTAAAATATTATTTAAAATGAGGGTTTCTTAACGACAGTGTGAAGATCATTCGGCTGATTCATTCTATTTTATTTTTGAGATTACAGTATAATAGAATCATTTGCCTCTTTCCTTTCCTCCCTGTAAATCCTACCATACCCCACTCCTTGGTCTCTTTCAAATTCATGGGCTCTATTTATTAACTGTTATCATACTTCTATTCATATATGAATATTTATATATTCCTAAATATATCCTTCTAAGTCTGTATAATATTACTTTTATGCATGTTTTCAGGGCTGACCATTTATTATTGGATAAGCAATTGGTGTGCTCTTCCCTGGGAAACAGTTTTTCCTGCTTTCGGGATTCCTTACTGACCTCTAGCTTTTTGTTTTTGTTTTTTTATTTGTGTAGGTATGTATTACCTTTAGTTTTTCAATTTATTTTGCAGTCTTCTTTCATATTCTTCATACTAAACTTTTGCCACTGTATTTAAACAAGTTCTTGTAAAAGTTTCTATTTCTTTTGACTTTTTGAAATTTTTTATAATTTAAAACTTTTCTATGATGCAATATATTTTGAACTTATTTTCCCTTCCCTGCTTCTCCCCACCTCTCTACCCAAACCACTCAACTTCTTCTTTGTTATTTTCTCTCTCTTTCTAGGGGAAAAAAAAAAGACAAAACCTACCCAAACAAAACAAGCGCATACATAAAAAAAAAAAAGAGTCCATTTTGTATTGTCCAGCTACTCCTGGACATGGGGCTTGTTGCAAATTGTGGTTGATATAGCTACTGACACTCCCTTGAAGAAAACTGATCTTCCCTTCCCAAGCACATATGAATTGCAAAAAAGCTTGCAAATATCTTCTTCATTGGAGTTCTACTTTGTGTCTGCATTTCATCTCAGTGCTAGGATTTTGTTGGAGTTGGAGTTCTGCAGGTTTTGTGAGAACTGTCATAGTCTCTGAGAGCTCATATGTGTGTCTTCTTTGTTGTGTTTGGACGATGCTGATTCTGAGGTGTTACCTAACACCTCTGGGTCTTACAGTCTTTCTGCTTCTTCTTCTGTAGATTCCTGGGCCTTCAGTGTAGGGGACATCCTTTTAAAGCCGAGAGACCCAAGGTTTCTCATTCTCTACTCCTGTCCATCTCTGTGTTAATTCTCATTTACTGCAGCAAGAAGCTTCTCTGATAAGGTCTGTGACTATGTATATACATATATATATATATATATATATATATATATATATATATGGGCACTATGTCATTAGGATTCATTTTATTGCTACATTTTTTAGCAGAATAATAGCAGTAACTTTTCCCCAACGCTCATGGTCTACCTAGTTTTAGATTTGAAATTTCACCTTTTCCAAATGGACTCCATTACTAGTTTACATGATAATTTTTTTCATTATGGTAGCTATTTTCATGTCAAAATGCAATCTTTAATTTGGCCCTTTGTTATAACTGTATTCTCTTGTATATGTTAAACCAACCTATAAATTACATATTTGCTACAAAGGTAAAATATGGTTGGGGTATTATAATAAATCCTTGGATAATTTGTTCTTTGTTTCAGGAATATATACTGTATTAATGTGCTTGATTTTGCCATATATTGAGTTGGACATTTCTTCTTAGATTGACCTTCTCTTATGTTGTTCATATAATTACATGCATCCTGATGCTATTAGGAATTTATTTTTTAGTTACAATAACTTGCCTTTACAAAGTATTAGAACCTATAGCTGTAATCTCTTACTTGAGGGCATGCACATTGATTTTTGAAGCAATTACTAGCTCCAGTAATCTTAACTGGACTAAATACTGGTTAAAATGTTTTTTAAAGATTTGTTATTCAGACCAAAGATTGATTTACAGCTGTTGAAGTAAACTAATTTCTATATTAGCTTTAGAAAATTAAAATAATGCTATCTAACATTTACAAAAGAATGTAGAAACCTATTTTTATATACAACGAATCTTTTTAACATGCATTTTATAATGGAATGTTTCTTAATTTGACTGCTTTGTGCTTAGTCCAACATAGTTATCTTTAATTACAGCAGTTTAAAACTTACACTATATCTTCAAATATTTTTAGTACTGTTATCACTGGGCTTAAATAAATAATTATATAAAAAATTACAGTGAGAACGATATCTGAAGATAGTAGCCTGCCTTCCATGCTTCAATTATATTATGTATCTAGGCAGTTGACAGCACTAATTCTTTTTCATACATGTCTTAAAAAAATTCTATTTGAACTTTCTTCTAGTTGTTCTTCAATCATAGAGTTTGGTGTCCATTGAGAGCGAGTAAGCGTGATTCAATTTGATGTTAAAAATATAAAGCTTTAATGAAACATGGTCATGTTCTGCAATCACTTCCCATCCCTTCCAGACATGGTTACACACAATTTACATGTAGACATAGAATTATGTAAACAGTCTCATTGCTGGTATTTGAAATACTAAGACATTCATTTTAATTGATAAAGACCATCAGACATTATAGGACTTTGAAGATAAAGTAACTCATGTTAATTACTTGCACAGATATGGATGACTGGAAAACATTCACCTAAATTTTATGTACAGTATGAATCAGCAGCACAAGCTGTTTCTGTTGCATCTCCAGTTGAATTTTCTCTCCCTGGCACTATATGTTTACTCTTTGACTAATAGGGAAAAATGCGAAGAATGTGGACAGCTTTCTGTAGCCTTAGTTCTCAGAAGACAAAACAGGAAGCCAACTCAAATGCTCTGCGTTGATCCATCTTTGTGTTCTAAGGACAATGCCCTGAAAATCCACCTGCTGGAAGTCGGTGGTGTATGCGCAGGGATGCCATGGCTATTTGAGAGCTGTTGAATACCAAACAGAGGCGGCTCCTACCCTCAAGCTTGCTTCTCTGGTTTGTCTGGCTCATTACATGCCAAAACTTTTGATTGATGTGCTCACTTCAGTCACGGGTAATTTTAGCTCCTATATTAAGTAGCGGCTGCTTCCACTCCATTATCGTTCTTTGCATGGGGCAAACCGGAGCTCGGGTCTCGTCTATATTGGGCTGACTCAGAGCCATAGTGTGCTTTTGTTTGGATTTAAGTAGGAGGCAAGCTAATATTTCTAAACTAGCAACTTGTACAATCTCAGCTTGTCTTAATTGTGGGGATCCCTGTGGTAAAGAGCTTTTCAGTTGCTTCCACACAGCTCCCTAGGAGCTCAAGCCGGTCAGAAATGGCAAAAGCTTTCTAAATACACAGAATTGCTTTTGAAATGTTGGAGCTTTACAGGGATTAATACGATCTAACCAAGTCTTGCTGTTGATTTTTACTCCCTATTATCTGTTTGGGTTTGTGGAAGTCATTGTGCCTTAATCGTAATTTTTGTTTGTGTATCTCAATATTTGTAGTAGCTTAAGTGGCAGAACACACTTGTTATTAGCATTTTAAAGCACACATTCCACACACAACACAAAGGTGACCCAAATAGGGTGCTAGTTGATTTCTTTTATTTCTATTAAATGCCAGTAACAATAGTCACATTAATCTTTACGGAAAAATAAAATAAAAACGCATTATAATCCGTAAATTTGCAGAGTTAATCAGAATTAAAGCAATTAATGAAATTACTCTGATTTTAAGTTATTTGATTTTAAAATTAAATTAGTGAAAAGTAGTGATGACATATTTATAACAATCGTATTGTAGCACAAAAGTATGGCTTATGCTAACATACATCCCTTACCCCAAATGAACTTGAAAAGTTTTTATGGAATGAAAGAAATATTTCTTTTTTAGTATGTTTTCTTATGGTAGATGTTATAGAATAGGGTCTGTTAAATATCCTAATACTCTCAAGGGAAACCTGTATGAGTTTTTATACAACTCAAGTTTTGATCAACACGCACACAAGGAAAGATGGCATTAAAATAGCAAACAGTGTTGGCATATTATAAATGATTAGAAAGTAAAACCAAAAGCTCTAACCCCCACATTTCTGTGGTGTCTCTTTATATACAGCTTGATACTAGTCAGTAGAAGCTCCATGCAGTGCTGAATCATCTCCAAGTCTAGCATGCTACCTTTGAACCAAATAGCCTGTAACTGCATGTGGAAGGAAAGACCATGAATATTGTAATATTTTAACTAATCATTAAATCTTTAAATCTTGTTGCACAGTGCAAGTGTATAGGAGGCTTTAAAAGTAACTAATTTTAGTGGATCATAAGAAAAACTAAACTAAAATAAGTGAACTTTCCCCTGTGAAAATTGGGAAAATACACATTTTGATATGTTTTTAGATAATTAATTTCTTTAAAGTTGCCCGCAAATAAAAATTAGAGGAAAGGGTAACTAACAAATAAATATGAGTCAAATACAACTTATAAATAATTCTTATAAAGTTTTATCTAAACATAGCTATGTCCATTCATTTTCTTACTACTTATGACCTCGTTCACACTATAAAAGCAGAGTCTATGACAGAACTGATAGTTAGTGAAGCTTGAAATATATAAGATCTAACCTTCTACATATGCTGTCTCCCACTACACGATTTAAAATAAATACTTTATGCTTAAAGAACATTTAAAACAAGTTTGAATATTTGGAAATTTATTTTTAAAACTTTAAAAAATATTTTTAATCCAGGAAAAATATTATAAAACAAGTTAAATTTTAGTTGTAGCATTACTTCAAACCAATTAGTATAATCAGTGATATCTGGAATAGCAGTGCGAATTATTTTTGATATTAAGGAAAGAAAAGATCACTTTTTTAAATGTAACTTTCAAGAACAACATGTACGTATTTATTCACGTATTTCATCATATGCATTATGGTGGAGAGATAAAGGGTTTAAAGATAAGCTCCTGATTCTCAATAGTCAGCTTTTTTTTTTCCCCTCAAGCAAGATAACTCTACTTTTAAGCATATTTTTGAGTTTTGTGATGTATTCTGGGTTTTCAATGTGTGAGCAAAGCCATAAAAATGTCACAGCTTTCCCTCCACTGAAGCAAAGCATCCATGGAATTATAGCTCAATTAAGGAACTGGAAAGACTCAAGGCTCACAGCAAGATTCACACGATGGGTGGCCAAGTAAGACATGGACATGGCCAGAAAAAGCTTACTCCTTTCTCTCTGTTAAAGAAGCCATCAGCTAAGCAGACGTTACTTTCTGGTGCCTCCGAGTCAAGGGCGATGGCATGGCATTTCCTTTGATTAAACATCGTAAGCATTTAATGACTTCTTAGGATGTTTGACATTTACAGAGAATATGTTGATTATAACATCAGATGGAGGGTCTCAACACAACAGAGGAAGACATCAAGGTTTAAAATAAAAAGGGAAGAAGGAGAAAGAAAGAAAAGAAAAGGGCCTTTGCTGGAAAATGGCACAGGAAACAAGGGACGCCATACTATACTAAAAGAAGCTTTACAAAGTTGGCAGCCCAGGTCTTCATGTTTATCCTGGCTGGTTTGATTGTTGATTGTGAACTTTACTGCAAGACATTGGCACCTTCCTGGTGCATCTAGACAATGGTGTAAAATGCAGCATCTGAGTAAGCAGGTCAATATTACCTGAAAATTCTAGCAAAAAACAAATATATTTTGCCACTGTGCGCTGTGACTCAAAGGACCTCAGATGACACCACTGAGGACCAAGGACAGGAGTAACAGAGAAAAAGCGAGTTCGTAATCCTTGAGAACACCGGCCAACCTTTTGTTTCTCTACCACTTGAAGCATAAAGAAAAGTAGACAAAAATTAGTTCATAAAAGGCTTGCAAATAATTTTAGCAGAAAAGCCTATTTGTCACTTGTGAAAGTATCTTTCAGTGTTCCCAAATAAGAATCCTCATCCAGCCTTCTAAATATTTTTCAGTTGCAACACATTTCAGTGTAGATTTTGGAAGGTTCCAGTAACGATAGATGAGGAAATTGTGAATTACCTCTTATGATAGCGTCTAGCTTTTACATCCCCCCGTGCAAACAGCGTTGATCCTGAAGACCCTTTTCCTTATGGAGGAATATTATTATAGTGCACTCATTCTTTCAAGCATTGTACACTAATATGCATTACCTTAGATTAGATTGATAGATTATCAATAAATAGATATGGTCAACATATAGAAATTCCTCTCTATACAAATATTAAATGCATAGGCCAAAAACAATATACTATTTAAATAATAATAGATTCTATATAAGCATATTTGAATATTTAAATAAATATACTGATGTATAAATAGATCTAGATCATATATAGTTTATTCTTTTAAATATACTTTTTACAAAACAGGTTGAAGATTTTAAAAACAACTTAGAACTTGTTGGAACAAGTTAAAGAGATGTCATAATGTAATATATAATGTAAAATAAAAATCATAATAAGGAAAGTAAACATACTATCTGATCTAAAAGTTCCCTGATTGTTTCTATATAAAAATTCCAGAAATTTTCAGTAGCACAAACAGTAATTAAAATTATAATGATAGTTTTTAAATATTAACATTTTTTTCTGTGGGTATAAAAAAATCCACAGAGTGGTACAACAATGTGAGTCTAACAGTAAAGTTTGTTTTTTTAATGAAAAATTCCAGGAATTAAAAAAAAAGTTAGACAATTGTCCATGCTTTTATATCATATTGTACATAAGGAAACAGGCCTGTGAAATTCAAGAAATTTTGTTATAAATTTAGTTAGACTTCAAAGTCTTAAGCCGGAGCTAAAGAACATTATTAAATTTCACAGGAGGAAGTACAAAATCCACTTAGCCTGTTACTAATCTCTTAAAATTCTTCCAGTGAACACTGATAAAGATATAAAATCTGGGATTATCTGATATTCTTTCTTCTATAGTTCTTACATTTTCCCTATTGATTAAGACTTGCAATGACTAAAATGCCCAGTATACAACTCAAGTATTCATCAACTCTAAACATCTCTGAAAGTAAAAGAAAAAAATAACAATTTACATTAAATCTCCACTTCCTCAAATACCAAAAATATAGCTATTTTCCTCAATAAACACAATCATACAGACTGGAGTGGAAAAGGTAAGCCATTGGAAGCCTCGGTGCTAGTTACATTATAAAGTAAACTTGAGCAGTTACATCAAGTTGTCTGCTCATCATCACTGTAACACGCGGGAACTGACTGGAATCATTAATGTGTTGGCAATATGTTACCTATGTTATATACACATATGATAGCAAGATGCTTATTGCATGCAGTTGGTTTATTTATATTCTTTGGATTATCTGACTATCATAACAGTTACAAAATTCCCAGGAAATTATCAGCTGAAACACATTTAAAGTCAATTTACCCTCCTACAAACAAATCAGTTAGATATCTCTGGGGCAATGAAATGAGAACTTCTCTTTTCTAGTAATTTATACATTACCATATCTCACCATTCTTTCTATGTCTTTATTTGGATGTTCCTAATTTCTTCAAAGATCTTTAATTTCCTTTTCATTTAACTTTCCTGCTCAACCAAATATTTCTGAAGGAAATAAAATGAAAAACAAAAGCATGCATTTTTCATCAGCCAGCTTTATCTCGTACTTGTAATATATACACATGACCAGGGAATCTTAACTTCAAATGTCTGAAGAAAAGGCAAAAAGAGGAGACATTACTGATGCTTCCTAGGAGCAAGAAAAAACATTTTCACTAGTCACAAAGTAAATTCATAAACCCCATATATACATTTATAAAATGAAGCATATATTATAATATATTTATATAATTTTATATACACGTATATGACTTAAATATATATTTATATAATTAAGATACTACTGTGTACTTAAAAATTAAATTACAGAAAGCCTCTGCTTAGCTCCATCACATAAAAGTTAATTAATTTATTCAGATCAAACAGTTTGGAGGATCCAATTCAAAGACTAAAAGGCAAGGGCTCCCCTAAAGACTGTGTTTTTTTTTTTTCCTGGATCTTTTGCTTTGATCTCACTGAATGACCAAATACATTCTTTGGGCTCAAAATGTAAATCAGATGTCACAGGTGATCGACATAGCGAGGCTGGGGAGCTTACGGAACCCAGCCCTGGAAGTCCAGGTGTGCACATGCTGGATGGCTCATCTCGGTGACTGCCTTTCCTTTTCTGCTCTGCGGGGTGGGCCTGTTCACCAGAATGGATCAGTGATTCTCTGCTCATTAACTGGGTTCCGGCTGCCTGTCGCTCTGTTTCCCGGACAGCTATCATTTCTTCCTCTTCCGATTGTGTAACTGTACACACTCATTCTCAGTCTTGCCCCTTTCGAGGCTGCTGGGCTCCTCTCACCTGTGAGTTTTGCTGTTTGCTACTAAATTCCTTAACTCCAGAGCAGCCTGGGTGTGTACACTGTCACCTTCACCTTAGAACTGAGATGCTCCTGTTTATTATGGAGGCATAGTCTCGTCGATAACGGTAAAATTGTTCCACTGGCGGGGTCTTACTGAACCTAAGAAATGTAAGCAAAGTGGAACACTTTTGGTTTGATTCCTTTAGAAAACTTGCTGAGGTACTTTCAAAAGAACAGAAAGAACAGTTCTATGTGGCTTAGTCATGGACTGCTCTCTCCTGGCAGCACAGTGCCCCCTAAAGTTACTCTTAGAAAAAAATGCCCCGAGTTTTCAAGATGAGTTCTATGTTACTTAATAAAATGGCATTCCACCTTGATTTTGCAAAGTAGATAGAACGTCTATTAAAAAAATCATACTAGATGATATAAAATGTGTTTATTTCAGTGACTGATTTAATCACAAAAATAATATCTGAATTCAGTCCCCTGATTTTGAAAATAACAGTAACAAAGTGAAATATACTACTGGTGGAAGGGTTAATGGGCTGCTAATTCTAATTGAAAAATACTGGCTGCCAGTAACATTTGACAGTTTTTGACTGGAGGGTTTATATAGTTATGGGAAGTGGCCAGAATAACTTCTACAGTTAAGGATGCATTTAATAAAATATAGAACATTCTCTGGGTATGGGACAATTAATTGAAAAATCAAGAGATATGGAGAATCTGTTAAAAGAATATAAATATGGAATAATTCTGGTTTTATTTTAGATATAGCCTAAAGTTTTAAAATTGTACCACCTAAATAAGACATCACACTGATGTTATGAGGGTGCAAACAAGCTGAATTTGATGAGTTAAAATAAACCCACTATGACATTTGTCTCTTTTGTGAGAAGAAATTTTTATTATAAAGTTTCCTTTATAAAGAAAATTGCTTTTCAGTCTCTCATCTTTCAGAGCAAACATTTAGCTTTATAACAACTCCTAAATATAATATAAAAATAACAGGCTGTCTGAAAGGTGTTGTAAGACACACAGTTTAAATAAATTTGCCTTCCTTGGCTTTCAGTTTTGTTGCAGACTGATTTTCTTAGTGCTTCTGGTAGAGCCTTAGTTACAGTCTCGATGCTGGGTGTAAAATCAAGCCCTGGAAAAGTAAATGCACCAACAACAATCGGGTCGCTGTTCTGAGCATGCTGCTTTTGTTCAGGAATTGAAATAACCTGTCAAGAGGAGTAAAACTGCTAAATAGTCCACTCAGTTTACGTTAAAATGTCTCCTGGTGTTTAGATATTTACTTGATGACATTACCAAGGAGTTAAATTTACTAACTTAATTTCACAATCAAGATTACAAGATTTGATTGTGGCCAATATTGAAAACCCAAGCATCACAAACCAGAAGAAGTTATATGCTGGACGAGAGAAGGAGTGTAATCAATCTGGGATCCATTGTTTCGTAACGCTTTACTTATTCATTGGCAAAAGAGTACAAGCAATAGTTAGTTTCTGGGACTCGGGGTCAATTTATGGACAGGTATATAGAAAAAAATTGTGCTTTCCTATCTCATAGTATTTAACGTGCTCTTTTCTGAAAAACAAACAAATAAGCAAAAAAACCCCAAAAGCCCTAAAAGCACACCCAAACTCACTTTTTTCCAAATACGGTTTTCTTCTGTCGGTCCATCCCTAGACCCAGATGATCAAATTTTTTTCTGAGTCTTGCACACAGCTAAAAATCCTTGATAGAGTGACTAGTTATCACTGAGGTTTCCGTGTTTGACCATGTTAAATTCTCCCAAAAGTTTGAAACTGTATTTTTTTTTAAACTACAAAATCATTAAAATTCTTGAAGGTCTATTTTATAGTACGAGTCAAAAGCGATGCATGAATTAAAATCTTTCAAAGATAAGAATCTCTCCATCTCATCTAAGTGAGCAAATCCTGACTCTGGAACGGTGCAGAATCAGGCAGATCTGTGTCACTCCAGAGGGACAGCACGTTTGACCACATTTGCAGGGCACTCGTGTGGTGCTCAAGGTACAGACTCAGTTTGTTCTGAAAATTATTCACATTTGTCATCTGACTGCCCACTTAAACATAATTTCTAGAAAGAGTTCTTTATATATATATATATATATATATATATATATATATATATATATATATATATATATATATATATATAATGCAACATAGAGGAAAATGGATGCATAGTGTTCAATTTTATAAATTGAATCCAATATTAAAATGCATACAATCGGTTAGGAAGAGGAAAGATTTGTAAAAGTAAATCTTAAAATGACACAGTTAAACACAGCAGTCTGTTTTGACAATAGTAAATATGTATGCATAATTTTCGGTATTGGAAATATTTATAAAAATGTACTTTATGTTACTTGTACGAAGTAGTTTTATTCCGGGAAAATAAAGTAAATATTCCACACCGTGCATTCTTTTCCATTCATGTTAAAGGTCACCAGTGTTATGATTGTCCTGTCATTAACATGGTATTGGTGGCAGAGACTAGTACTTCCAACCACGCTTCTGCCCTTCTGCTGTCTTGACTTCTTCTTGCTATCCCTTGGTTTGAATACTTCTGACTTTCTCTAATGGCAAATATTGGCTGACACAACTTGATAAGTTCCGACCAGCCCTACATGCGGTCCACACAGGACCTAGGACTGGATGCTAACCCACGTTTTTCTTTCTTTTTGTTAACTCTCATATCTTTGATCTCTAGATTGTGAACAGCTGATGATTTCTTTCATGTTCAAAATAATTCTACCCAGAGTGATTATAAATTAACAGCATTTTTACATTTTTCTTCCGTATCATCTTTTTAATGAATATGTAAATATATATGTATATATATATATTTAATTAAATGTTGCCTGTTTCAAAGAGAGTATTTCCCAGGAGGTACAGTAGAAATAAACTCGCCAACAGCAGATAAGAATTCAAGATGATTTTTAAGGACTGGGAAAAGCTACAAAGATGTTAGTAGAAGTGCCATCTATCTTGAGAACTAATCTGGAAAGCACTATTAAATGTAAATTAAATAATTATAATATTTGCATATGAAGTTCATAAATCTATGATACATTGTTATGACAAGTAGAGTCACTAGATCCCATAAATGAAATTAGTAATGCTCTATTTTCTCTTGTAGGAGAGGAAATACAAATATAAATATGCATGTGTATATAAGCATGTATTTGCATATTATATATTTTAATAACAAATGCTTTCCTTGTTCAGTAATTGAAATTTTGCTTCCTTTGTTAGATAATCCCTAAGCGTGCGCGCACACACACACACACACACACACACACACATATAAGAGATAGAGAGAGAGAAAGAAAGAAGAGAGAGAGAAAGAGAGAGAGATAGGAAGAGCACACTCTGGCAAATAATACCTGGCAGTTTTCTTACATGAATTTAGATTTTTAGATATAATTCTTTCAGCTAAAATTTTTCTCTAAAAATATTAGACATGAAAAAATATTTTAAAATATGCCTTAGTTTAAAGACAATTGTTGAGTGATTTGTTCTTTATAAATTTGATTTTGCTGAGTTTCAGTCTCAGCAGAAATGATCATTGCTGCCTTATGATCATGGAGAAAGCCTTCCCACCCTACACAAATTTCATGATGTATTCTTAGGGATTTTTGTTTTGTTTTGTTTTTAAGTGAACAATCCTTAGCCTTCTCTGAGTTCCTTAAAAATAAGAAACTCTTACTGAACAACATAAAGGAGTCGTATAGAAATGTAATTTCCTGAATTCATATGTGAAGTACTTTTTCAGGTGGTGTAACCTTCACTGACCCCCTGATCTACAAGTTCATGTTATCATGTTACATGTTACATGTACACATGTTCATGTTACACATGTTACCATGTGTAAAATCACTACAATACAGGAAGCCTAATTGGGGAGAACAGAGAAGGGGTTTCAAAGCTGATAGGGAAGGATGGGTATATGTCAGCAAGGCTGATGTTCTGTTTTCTGTTGATGAAGGTATTTGAGGAGAACATATTTTATACAAGCAAAACATATTTGCATCTATTAAATGATATATAGTATTTGACTTGTGGCTGTCAGCGTCACTTCATAACTGTGGTCTATCTGGAGGCTAATCACTTAGAACAATGTCTAATTGTTGTACTGAATTATGAATATCCTAACAAATCAAGAAAGAACACTTGCTGAAACTGAAGATGTTGAAGCATACATATAAAAATAAAACCCTTACAGGATGAGAGCACGCAGGCAGCAGCCATGCGGTGACGACACGGCATGTCAAATGTGCAGGCCCCGCTTCGCAGAACAGGTCTACCTTGAGGGTCTCCAGTGATCAGGCCCTGCTTCGCAGAGCAGGTCTACCTTAAGGGTTCCCAGTGATCAGCCTAGGGCAATGGGATTCATTGCTAGTATTTCACCTTGGTCAGACACCTTGAAAATTGTCAAAATCCTCTTTTATAATTAGTTTCTATGAATAGTAACTCTCTATTAAAAACAGTTTTCCATTGAAATATGACTTCACATTCATTATAAAAGGCATGCCCCACCCTTTTCAGATGGTAATGCCTAGGTCTGCACGGTGCGGAAGGCCATTTCAGAACACAGCAGATGCTTCACGTTAAGTTTTCTCTGCCTTGGTTCATTTTCTATTTAGGTGTGAGTTTAGAAATAACACCAGTAAAATTTTGGACCAGAAAATGCTTCATTTGGTTATATTCTTTTATTCTTTTGACTCGTATGTCTGCTCAATTAACAGTTTACTGTTACTTGTTTATCCAGTTAACAGTGAATTGTTAATTGGATTAACGTATCAATTCTGAAGATAAATAAATTATTAGGATTGTTCTGATTTTATATGGAGACTTATAACCTACTGTGAGTTCTTTAAAGTTAAGAAACTCTTATTTTTTAATAGCTGCTGTACTTTACGGCATTGTTGTATAAACAATTTGTATCATAAGACTGTGTAGAAGAGACACAGCACCAAAATCTCTTACCGTTCCCCTTAAGGTTTACTAGGCTCTGTAATTTCAACTGGTCATAAGCTCATTTAAATAGGTCATGTAGCCTCTTTACTGAGACGATTTTATGTCTGCGTTCTTTAGACTTATCCATCTTACTGTAGACACTTAGAACATAATCACAAGACACTTTGAACTTAAATCATATGTGTTTCCTATATCTTAAGTGCAATCTAATTTTGGAACATGTTAGTCAGCCTGCAAATGTGGCACGGATTATAAATGTTTAGCTTTTCGAGATAGCATCTCGAAAGTAGAAGGTAAGCTGGAGCACACAGGATGCACGTGACTGGAACACAAGGAAGACCTTGAACTGACTCTTCAACCCAGATGATGTCAGTTCAAGCTCCTAAGGTAGACATCTTATACCACACGTAACATAAATGTGATGTTGCTTCTATAATTATATTAATGATTTAATAATCTTGATTTGTGTTTGACTGCATGATTTTAATTTTAATAGTTCACCAATTATTTCACAATAGTCATGAAGCATAAGCTGGATACATATGGTTCTGAATGGTTGAGTCATTTCTATTTACTGATAATATCAGCATTTCTTCATTTTTCTATCATATCAGTGAGATAATCCATGCCAGATTTATTTGTACCTTTTTGAAAAAAATGTCTTTGCAACAAATCCCACAAAGTGGAGTATTTTTCAGTGAACAAGCTTATTAAAAAGATTTTTTGCTATCTTAATTCATGAAATTAACGATAATGTATTTTATCAAATAAAGAACTGCTGACCAAATATTCTGTAAGTTTTTGGTAAATCAGTATGTTTAGGATAAAATACAGAAATTTAATTTTTGTATCCTTGGTTACTGTCATTAGCAAATTTATTTTAGCTATTATTGACCATTTAAAATTCCTTCTTAATTGTTCACATTTTTCCGTAATTTATATAACAATATAATGACATTTAAAGTATATTAAAATAATTATTAATATTTCTTAATAAAAATATACTTACAGGTTCTTGAGTTCATTTTTAATTAATTTTCTTGAGAATTAGAAACATTATGTCAATGATTTACAATTTTTAAAATCTTGCTAAAGCTTACCACAAAGCTTTTGTGTGTATGTGTGTTTGTATGTGTGTAAATGACATGTGTGTATGTATGAGTGTGTACGTATGTATGCGTGTGTGTGAGTGCCTTGTCTGTGTAAGTATGTGTGTATTCATATAAATGATGTGTGTGTATATGTGTAAATAATATGTGTGTGTGTATATGTGTGTATGTGTGTGTATGTGTGTGTGTATGTGTGTGAGCGGTGTGTCTGTATATGTTCGTGTGTATGTGTGTGTGTATATGTGTGATGTGATCACTTGAAACAGCTTCCTGTGCTTTTCTTCAAAAGCCTGTCACCTGCTGTTTGTATTGTTTTTTGCTTGTTTTGTTTGTTTTTGACTTAGTCTCTGGCTGGGAACTAGAGTTCGGCAATAATGCTAGCTTCGTGACTAGTAGAGGATCCTCATGCCTCTGCCCTACTGACAACTGGAACTACAAGTGTGTGCAACCATTCCTGGCTTTGCACATGTGTGCCAGGGACCAAACTCACATCTTCAAGTTTCCAAGGTATGCATAATATTTACCCAGCTATTTCCCCACCCTCTCCAGCATAGACTTCTTAGGCTTTATTAATACTTCATTTTCTTTATGTTAGGTTTGGTATTTATTATTTTATGCAATTAATTAATATACTTTTGTTTCATATTAATATTTATGTCTTTGTTTACATTTTTCTAGGGGCAAAACTTCATAGTATACATCTACAGAATTTTATTTCTTTGAATTGAGTGCTTACTTTTTGCTATTCAGAGGAAACATTCCCTTCACCATTTTTGTCTTATTTTTGTCTTATTTTCCCTTTTTTGTCTTATTTACCTACCCAGTAGGTGGTTTTATTGACACTGAAAAATACTTTTTACAGTTCTTAACAAAATAGAGTAGCAAAATACAAAAGTAAAATGTAATCTTATTTATATCCCACTTGTATTTGTTCTGATATTCTTAGAATAACTTTTTCTGTATATTTGTAAAGAATTACATACCAAATCTAATTTAGAAGACATTATTTATAATTGAACATATATTTAGTTGGTCACCTTTTATTATGGATTTGCCAAGTTTTGTCTGAAGAGGTTTTGGGTAAGATTTAATTATTTTCAGGTTTCAGACCAGTTATTTATTGTTAAAATCATATTCAAATCCAAATTCAGGTGATCAATAAAAGGTAAATATATGTGATATTCATCTAAATAGTGTGCAGTTTTATGTCTCTTTGTTTTCATATATAATGTCTATAAGTAATAATATATTTTAATAGCAATAATATATTTTTAAATGAAAGTTTGTTCTGTCTTACATTTTTACATTTATGAGCATAAGCTATCATATTAAATTTATATTTGTAAAGTTATGATAGTAAAACTATCTGTAGGGTGTGAAATTCTCAAATTTAACAGTTAATAAATGTATTTGTATAGCCATGAATACTATGTTTAAAACAATTTCTCTTAAATCATTATTCATAGTCACTACATATTCCATTTGGGTTTTGTGTCATTCATGAAAAAGATTGCAAAATGTATTTGTCCAATTTAAATTTTAGTTTTAAAGATCCTTGATTGTAGCAACATAATACTCATTGCACCATTTGTGGTAAGTAAAATAATAAGGTTAGCTGTGGTGCAATCCTCGGGGAGTGTAGACTGTTGTGCTAGCTTGCGGTTTGGGGATACGAAGTGCTGGTGTCGTGTGGTAAGCCAAGCAACTCCTAAGGAAAGGCCTGTGAGGAATATGTCCGTGTTGCTGTTCTCTTCCTCCTGTTGTTCGGTCATCTGCCGTCCCCCTTGCAGGACCCTGACGTGGAGAAGACCAAGTGGGCTTTCCTTCTGCTTTTGTATACTATCCAAGTCTGGTCTCGTGTAAATCAGATGACTTAGATCTGTATTGGTCAGTCCAAGTTCTCAACAGAAACTCTAGGGTCCAAAGTTGCCTGAAGTCAACACATATCTATGGACTCCAGAACTCTGACTTTTAGTAGAGCATGTGTGAAACTTAAAATTAATTGATGATTTTCATGTGCAGTTGTAGCTTCTGCTCAGTGACTGATTTGAAGTTTCTCTCCTTACTTGCTTAATTTCATAGATACACGAAGAAGAGAAATTACCACTCTATTATCTAATCAGTCGATATCCCGTTTCAAGTGCATTTTCCTTACGAAGTAATGTGTTTGAAAGGACTTCCAATGACTAAAAGAGGAATAAAAAAGAAATACTGAAAAGCTGAGTCCAAGATTTTAATAATTTGTATAAATAGATAAAGATGAAGTAAGTATGGTAAGTAGCATACTTTTAAGTCATTTAGTTTTAGTTTTAGGTGTATGACCGCTGCCTGCATGTATTTAAATGCATCCACTCTGTGCCTGGTGCTGACAAAAGCCATCAGCAGACGTTAGAGCCTTTGGAACTGAGTTACAGATGGTTGTGAGCAACCATGTGAGGGCTTCACAGCAAGCCTGGGTCTTCTAGAGCAACCAGGGTGTTTTTTTTAAACACTAAGCCATCTCTTTAGCCCACGGTAAACAACCTTTGAAAGAATAAAAAGAAAAGTAAATTCACACGTACATGAACTGACAAGCAAATTAAAACTAGAGAAAATCCATACTCCCTGTGAATTGTGTTGATTACAGTGCCCGGTATGGTCTCTCTGTATTATGTTATACAATTGCATGTGATGAACCTTTGCAATAAGAACTTAATGATACCTACTAAATAACTGATTTGGCTACACATAGTCAGAGCTGGTAGAAAAGGAATTTATCTCACATACTGTCCTAATAAACGTATCATTGTGGACCTGTGTGTTGCAAAAGTTTATTTTTGGTTATATATAAAATAATTGTATTTGTGCACTGTTGGAAAACGGGATGCATAGGCCTTGAGGTTTTGTATTGTCTGCAGATGTTGGATTTCTTTTAGGGGGGGATGTTTGATTGCTGATGATCTGCACCTGAGGAGTTCTGAATCAAATAAAAACACCTGAGCTCAGACACTTGGGGTTCTACTATCGAGTATGATGCTGACCATGACGGTGGTTCCCTCTGCTGAGGTCTGGCAGAGAAAATGCTTCCCTGCCTTCCTTGGTGAGTCACCCCTGTAGGCGAACTACTACACCTGTGGTTTAAGACTGATGTTTTCCTTTTCAAAATTTCACATTTAGCTGATTTGTAGAAATCTTATACATACTAATATGGTATCACAAATTGTATGGTTTCATCAGGTTCAATGTATCTCTCTTCTCAAGTATCATTTCTTCATAGTGAAATCTCTGAAAATATTTGCTTTTAGCTCTTTTAAATATGCAAATGTTATTATTATTATCTAGTATTATTACCAATAAAAGTAACAAACCAGATATGAGCTAGGTTATTCGAAATGAGCAGTTTTAGATAGGATAAGTTAAAACATTTTACTCTGAGCATAATTAAATAAGTGAGAGTGAACTAGTTAGTTCTGACCAATGGGAGAAGTCCAATTTAATGGGAGCCTGGGTTTGTACATAATAATGTAAGGCTATGAGATAAAGTATGCAAGAGAGTTTGTGTTTCATCCCCTTATGTAGTGGGACTGGGCACATCTCCTGAAACTCCTGAACCTGACTCTAATATTAGATAACAGCTCCTCTCGGCTATCAGTAGATTTTGTTGTTTCACCTTGGAAAAATTTCATTTTCCACTCACATAAATATTCTTGCAGAATATTTGCCATCCCATTTTTGTAGTTCAAGTTGTATCAGTCTAGAGCACGCGTGCCCTCTTTTATCTTTATTTCCACATTGCATAAGGGACATCACCACAGGGATTCTACCTCAGAAATAAATGCAGAAGGAGAGCTAGTAGAGAAAAGACAAGTGTATCTTTCTATTATCAACGGACATCAAAACAAATTAAGTTCTTGTCAGCTGAAACCAGTAAAAGCAACAACCTTTGATTTCAACCACATTTTGGGAATGTAAAAGGAAGTTACAAGATGGAAATTGCCAAATTGTCTCTGGTAGACACAAGTAAGTATTTTGTAGCTTTATCATTCATACTGAGAGTAACATGGATTCAAATACATATCTAGCAGCTAATTTCTAAATGTTATGCCTTATAATAATGCAATAAAATTAGCTTGAAAGAGTTCAGAAAATAATAAATCAAGTCCAGATAATGAGAGGATGAAGAGAAAGACTGAAGAGCTGCATTCAATCCATATCCATGGGGCAGGTGTGCATGAGAGAACAAGAGTTCAAACAACAACAACGGGCAAATTTAAAATGTAAATCTGTATAGCAAATTTAATGATGACTATATTAACACGTTAGTAAGTATGGATGGTCTATACTTAAATACAAACTTCTCCACTAGAGTAAATAACTCTGATTAGTTCAAAGTAACTACAACAGCAAGCAAAATGCTAAATGCAAAAAAAGTGAGACATTAAGATGAGGAAAGTATGAAATAAGGAGCAGAAGGAATTTTCAGGTTTAGCAAAAAAATACAACGGAACGGTTGTTTGCAAACAAAAATTTTAATATAGTATAAGAACATAGCAAACTGTAAGTGCAATTCAATGTAACCATTCAATGAGCCATACGAATGGTGCTGGAAATAAGTTAAAAAATGCAAAAGGTCATGACAGTATAAGAGGAAGTATTATGGGATAAGATCAGATGAGTTGGATGGCAGAAGCCTAAGTGTAGGTCATGCAGTTAATATGAACAGTGCTTCATCAATCTGTGATATATGTATATATATATATATATATATATATATATATATATATATATATAGTTAATATGACTGGTACTTTACACACGTGTGAGATATGTGCACAGAGCAGCAGCACATGCAGGCAGGAGGTAGATGAGTTAATGTGAGCAGCACTTGATACAGCTGTGAGGTGTATGTGGAGAGATAGAGGAGCACTGCTTTATATAGGTATGAAATACATGTCAGTGAAGCATCACTATGTAAATATGAAAATGTACGAATGAAGCTATGCTACTTTATAATAAAGTTATAAAGACTCCATTAGTAAAATAATTACAGGAGGCTGCAACCTATTATAATAAACAGTCATTGCAAAGTTTGAGATTTTAAACCTCCAAGTTTTGAGTTTTACATTTGGTGAGAGAGTTGAGTTGATGGCTCGGTAGTTACCAGCACAGGACACTTTCTTGGAGCACAGGTTTGATTTCCAGCACCCATATGTAACTCACAACCATCTATAACTTAGTTTCAAGGTATCTAATGCCCTTCTCTGACTACATCTGTCACCAGAACACATGGTTCATAAATACACAAGCAGGCAAAACACTCTCATACATAACTTTTTCAAAACAATTAAAAATATTTAAAAGACTGGTGGCGGTATTCCATGCATACGTGTTCAACTATTTTAATGCCAGCACAAATTATATAACGGAGCTGAATACTCTGTTCAGTTTGATGAATGGCGATATACAGGTCAGAAGAAATGGGAAGAAGATTGGTTACATAATATTTGTGTTCAGATTTGTACTATTCATGTTCTAAGTTGACACTGAAATATTTAACAGAAGATGTAAATGTTTATACAGTAGTAATATTATATTAATTGTGACATTAGTAAGAACAATCTTAATATCTTAATCTTAACTTATCTTAAATGTAGCAGAGTGTTATAATGTATTAGCTATCTAAGCCAACTGTATTGATTATACTAACAGTTTAATTTATCACACTGGGGAGTGAATCAATAATTATACTTTATTTCTCTTTATCTTTTCATCATTGAGCTCATTATTTATTATACTCATATATTTATCGTCACAAAATCTATGTGACTTTAATATTATGAAATGCTCTTTCATAATGTAAATGAATGTAAAAAAGGAAATCACTTCCTTTACAACATTCACTAGTGTGGGTTCGACGTTGATATACTTATGTCATGATCTTTCAATGTTCCATTGGTTGAATTTACTGTCTTATGGGTTTCTTGTTCAAAGTCTGTTCCTTCGTAACTTTCTTTGTTACTATGCACTTGGCTCTTCTCTGATTCCCTTTAACGTTAAATATTTATGCTGCTACAAAAGATGTATTTACCCACAATGGTACATGAAGTCGTTGAATGCCAGAAAATATGGAAATAAGTGTAAAAAGAAGAAAAGATACTGAATGTTTCAGATCACATGCATTGGAGAGTCTAATCAAATGTTTCCAAGATTGTTAGTTTTTCTTTATAGAAAGTATTTGAAAACTAGAATCTCCAGGAGTATATTCTTCAGACAGTAAAATTTATGAAGGCCTGTAGTCTTTTTATAAGGCTCAGAAATCTGCATATTTAACAAACACACTGTGTAGTTGACATTAAGGAACAAACAAGAAAAAAAATGCTCTCCTACAGACTTTAGTTACTTTATACTTAGCGTAAAGTATGATTTCTTTACATCTAGTGCAAGGGTCCATCTGGATTGCCGCATCATGAAGTCTGCAATTTTGATAGTAAATTCTCTTTTCTCCTAATCCACAGAATTACAGCCATGCTAAGCAATAGCTGGCTGAGAGAACTGCATCCATGTTCTTTGATGACAGTATGTTTATCCAGCTTCTTCAACAGAAAGGAATTTTGGGAAATGTTGGAAACATGAGTAGTAACAACTAGAAATTATATTCTGGGGTGGGGCATAAAAAAGAAAACAAAGAAAAGAATAATTCCAGTGTAAAGCACTATAGAGTTTGAAAGAAGAAATTCTCCTTACCCTTTCTTTTCTTTAAGATGTAATGAGTTCTTTGAATTGAAGGTCTATTATCAATAGCCACGTAATCACCTCACTCTTCCTGTAGGTTCAGTGTATCAAAGCGACCCAGTGATGTAAAAAGTCAAATGATCAATCTGATCTGAAGAATTCAGAATGTCAAATTTTGACTTACTGTGTGTGGCTTACAGGTTTATTAAATATACTAAACTCTCCGGTTAACTCTTGTATGAAGTTGCATTCTGTAAACACTCATGGGTAACTAGAACAGTCTCTACACTGTTAAATAGAAGTCTAGTTATATTGTGTATGGAGAAATATGACTTTTGAAAGTGGCTACTGAAGGGAATAGGCACAGGTGTTACATATCTACATCCTTCCATTGTTCCTGCCATGTGTGCCATGTATGTGAGTGCAGCGTAAGGCACAAGAGCATATGCCTGCAGACAGGCGGATGTAGGTAACAGCTGTGATGCAAACAAGAGGATCCTTCCACCACTTCCCTGTGACTCAGTTTGCTCCTCTCATTCCAGATCCTGATAAACACAGTGCCCATTACAGACAAGAACACACAGTGTGCTCCACAGAGGAACCAAAGGGACAGAGAAACGTCCATTCTCAAGACTGATATTAATATGTAACAGAAACTCCTGCGGAATGGTAAAAGTGCCACAACACACTCAAAGGTCACTGTTAATACTCTCAGTAACACGCACTCCACATAAAGATGTTAAAGTCTCCTCATTCCCAGTCTCATGTATTAGCAAAGTAGGCACAGAAAAAAAAAAAACGGACAGAATTAAGTCCAGTATGCAAAGAAGAAGCAGAAAAATACAACAAAATCAGAAGAACAAATAATAAAAATATCAAAAACAGCTGCTAGTGGTTGAAGTAATAGGAAATGCGGAATCTATATGCACATAACGCACAGATGAAATGAAACAAGTTATTAGGAAAGAAAAAATTAAGCCATGACCAGCAGGACTTGACAGGAGAGGTCTGACACAGAGGCAAAACTTTAAAACACAAGAGATAATTTGAAATGGAAAGGAAAGAAAATGTTCTTGAAAACAGAAGGACAACAAAATGAATTGGAGCTGGTGACCCAGCTGTAATGCCTGTAATCCCAGCATTCCAGAAGGAAGATCATGAGTTTGAGTCAGCCTTCGGCTATCTAAGCAAAATCCTATAATAAAAACACACATTCTATTGTGGGGAAAGGCCATGATTCTTAGGTATCAACATATCAACTCCCAAATTTTATTAATATGAGTTACAGAAACAAGTACATTAAAAAAGATTCATGAAGGTAAAATCTCCAAAGAGCCTCATTTCTCTAGAATACGTACAGCCATCAAAACCAAGTGTGTGATGCAGGCTGGCGCCTCTAGGACTCACGATTTCTAACAGAATGGTTTCATCAGTGTCAACATTGAAGAAGGAAAGCTTTGCGAAGTGTGTGCTCCTGCTGCGGTAGTGTGAGAATGAGTTTCAGGATAACCACACACCACCCACACACTGAGCTGAGGATCTGCTCAAGAAAACCAAGAGGAGGAAAGAAATCACACACGAAAACAACAGAAACGGCCAACCTTTCTACATAATAAACCACTGTTTCCTGCACACAGCGTGACTGTGTTATTAAAGAAGTACACAGACTAGACCCTGGAGGATGCAAATGAGAAGAGTCACACAGAGGTAAAATCCTACGTCTTTTAAGCTCTGGAGGTAGGAGAGGTCTCTTAGAACCATCTTCAGATAGCAGCTTAGCAGGTCAGTGAGCCTACGAAAGAAAACAGAAAGGCATATAAAGAATACATTGTAAATTCTGTATATTTGATTAGCTCATCACGCTGCACTTTGTATTGGATTCTAATGGATTCTGTGTCACATAAAGTATAAAAGGCAGGCAATCAGACTGCGGGCTGTGAACAGGGCAGGCCCTGCACACATCTTTGCCCCACATATGCTTCTTGAAGACAGTCTGAATAATGCTTTTTCTTTCATCCTCAGTTGAGCTGATCATTTTAGGATTCAGCTCTCATGTTGGCTTTGAAGTTTCCTTTCCTACTTTAATTACCTTTGGTGGTAGGGTAAGACTCTTCTGCACAGAAGAATTTATATACTTAGGTTAATATTGCATACATTTAAAAGCAGAGAAAAAAATTTTTAAATCTTTTTTTTTGTTTGTTTTGCTTGAAGCAGCATTTAAATTGTAAGAGCGCATCACATTGACACGTGCTCAATAATAACATTTAGCAGCTTTCAAACCACTCGGGAAGTGCTCTCCCACCCCACCCGCTCTCAAAGACAGCTGCCCCTTCCAGCTCATGGACCGTTTTTTGCTGATAGACTGATGTCTTTATTTAGGGAGTTGTAAAGAATCACTTCCAGTCATCAGCAGTTTCAGAAACTAGCCATTGAAGCAGGGATAAAGCCTGTTCAGAAGATGGCTGCCAACTTTTCATTCAGGATCACATGGAAAGATACTTCCTTCCACAGTATAGCTAGACACTTACACACACAGGGGATCACCACTGTAATAATAACTAGCTACAGACGGAGGCATTCTTTTTTTCATGCAAAGAGGGTCACATATGAAAAAAATAGTTTCACACCAAGCTATGTTACTTCATGCGAGCGCGCACACACACACATGTGTGTGTGTTGATAATACTGCGTTGACCCAAATCATATTTTCCTAGAGGATGAAGTGACAGGGAAAACTTAGTGTATCACTTTTGTTTTCTAAGATGTAATTCTCTTTACTGACATGATTAAGACAATGACATATCACCGGGTAACAGGTAAGTAATGTATGTCCTGGCTTTATTGTATCTTCCATAAACTGAAGCATGATAGAGGATAATTTCAGATACCAACCTTGGACTTTTGAATGCACATTCACACATACATACCCATTCACACACAAACATGTATAAGCACACATACACACTACCCAAGCAGATGTCCACGTAACATTGGAAAGAGACAAGAAAAAAGAAAAAGAGATCTATTAGCAGAGGTAGGTTTAAATGGGCAGGTTGATTTGAAAACTGATTTACAACTCTATTCATTCTTTGAGTTACGACAACAAACACAAGGACTTAATTTGTCAAGTCCATCACTCAACTGGGACATCTTGATGGGACAGGTGTCTATATCTTAGCAGTTGTATTGTACAATGTCATAGGGTTAAAGAGATACGGCTAGGGAAACAACTGCACCACTAAGGATGTCATGGTAAAATGCCACCAAATAACTCAGGCTGTGCTTTGAGTTCTGCAGTTGTAGCTCTCTATCCAGTACTGAAGATTGGAGGTGGGAATTGAGGCAAGCTTGGTGAGCAGCCTACCATTAAACTGTATATGTCAGCCAGGTGGTGGTGGTGAATGCCTTTGATCTCAGCACTCAGGAGGCAGAGGCAGGAGGATCTCTGTGAGTTGAGGACAACCTAGTCTACGGAGTGAGTTTCAGAAGAAACCGTGTCTTAAAAAAACAAACAAAAACAAAAACACAAAACTACATATGTTCAGCCTGGATGAAGAACTTTAAAAATAATCCTTTGTTTCTCACTGAACAAAGTGCATTAGGTATCTTACACAATATAATAAAGGAATACAATAATTTTGAACGCCATTTCAGTATTTGATAGTCTTTTAAACTATTAAAAAATGTTAAAGAAAAAGAAAAGAAGGGCTTCACTTTTCACATCTACAAAACAAGGGAAATTATCACCAAATAAGAGTCAGAATGATGGGAGAGTGCCTACAAAGACTTTAAGTAGTGTTGTTCTAAACAACTGCGAAGGACAGCACAGCACACTCAGCAGCATTAGGGGGCTTTTGCCAAGTGCTGTCAACAGATTGAAACTTTGTGTATGTATTTTAGAGGAGGTAATTGTGAAGATTACCTTTAGTATGGCATTTTCCCATATGTAATGACCGCCATTGACCTTATAGTACAGAATCACTCTTCTTTATTTCACTTAGCACTGTACTCTTTCCCCCTCGGTTGACAGCTGTCTCTCTCACCAGGCAGAATAGAATTCACTTGAAAGGGAACTTGGTCATGCCCAGTTATGTCCCTCCCTCCTGGTATAAGCAACAAGGCTAATTAATACCAATTAAAAAAAATGAACATAACTGAAGTAATTTAATTAACTATTTAGCCAACTTAGCATACAAATAAAAAACGCATCCATGATCCCAGTTCATGAAATTCCCACTCTGCTGAACACATAGCATTCAGACATTTAGAAAAAATAATCCAAGCTTATTTGGACTTTCCACTTACTTGTTGCCACTAAGTCAAAGTTTAAAAAAGGCAAAAAGGAAGATGTTAGAACTCAGTTCTAAGAGACTTAAGAGTGTTCCTGGTAACACTGAAAATGCCAGTGCTTTCTCACATTTCTCACATTATCAGCAGAGTGAACTAGAAAGCAGTGGAGTCTGGAAGGGAACAGTTCCGTGTTAGAAGATAACTGGTCTCACAACATGGGATTGCTACATGATTTATCCTGAGTCTTCAGAAGACTGCCAGATCTGATGATTGACAGGACAGAATCCATGGATCAGGAGCGAGAGAAGACTCCGGTCGGTTCGCATGTCACTGATGTTGATCAGCATAACAGAAAGGACAAGGCTTTGCAGTGAGATGCTGAAAGAGAACGGACATTTGTGGTTGAGATGTAGGAGGGTAGGTTTCAGAGGCTGTGGATGTTACCAAGTGTAGCATGGACATTTGAAATGAGCAGGGACATCAGCTATGAAACAACTGGCTCTGAAGATCAAGTTTTGCCTTACTTGCTAAAGTCTGTGATGTCAACACCCCAACCACTGGCCGTGCCTGGTTAAAAAATTATAAGAATTGATTGCCAAAATTCTGAAAATTGGTTATCTGCCTTTTCAAAAGGAGAACAAGCATTTACCACTGCCAGTTTGGCAAGTGTTTGATGGGGAGTGTATCAAGTCTGAGGGACCTACCAAAATCCAAGTGGGAAGGTATTTAACTTAAGGGCACTGGATTCGGATTGATGAATTTGCTTTTTTATTCTGGAGAAATAATGACTTCTCCTAGACTGAGAGGGATGTGTTGTCCTCAGAGGACACTATTCACAAGACTTTATAATGCTGGAATGACATTAATGAATTATGAACTCAAAGCTAAAACAGGACTGTGTATTTCAGATTGCCAGAGGAAGCACACACTGAATGTATGGATGTATTTAATGGGAAGTAAATGCCTTTCATAATTTTCTTCTCTTTTTCCCTTTAGTATGCCATTGAAATCAAATCTAGTACTAGGATAGCTATTTTATCCAATTCGTACAGTCTTTCAACCCTGTTAAAGTTGACTTTCTAAGGGACTTTGCCGCTTTGTCATGTTATTATCTTCTGCACAAATAAACTGATGGGATATGATTATGTTACTATTTGCTTTGGTTCTTTCTATCAACAAATTCATTCTTGGACACAGTTTTAGAGGGGTTTGTCATATTTCTTAGAGCATATTGCCATATTCAATGCCTGCATTCACTAGAGAATTCTATATCTTTTTAGTACTTACATTTCTTTACACCCTGCTTTTAATTTGTCATGGATTATGTGAACCCTCAATTTCTTTGACTGCTTAAGTAGGTATATGTACATTTTAGCAACTTTCTTGGAATCAGTTTGCTCTGATACCTGGCAGATGAGAGATCTATTTTTATTAGTATCTTTAATGCAACTTCCCAGAGTTTATGGATCACTTTCATTAAAATGTTCAATTCATCAGGTCATCTAAGTAATTCAAAAATCCGTGATGTCTTCCCTTGGTGAAAGGCACATACCATCGTTGGCTGCTATTGTGGCACACAGCGTTTGTGTAATTATTCCTCACGCTTTGCTTATCGCACTACAATCTTCAGATAAATAAAATAGCGGCCCACTTCCACTCACAACAAAGAGTACGCTCAAAGACAACAGTGATGGGGGAGTTTTGAAATTCTGCTAGATTCATATGTTAATGAACAGCTGTGATGTTTCCCAGACACATTACTAAAAGGAAGACAATTCACAGGTTTTCTGTACAATCTAAAAACTTTTCCAAAGATTCAAACATAAGCTGTAAGCAAAACTGTCAGTGGTTTCCACAGATATATTTTTATACCTTTACAGTTCTGAGCTGTCACTCCACTAAATTTAGCAAACTCAAATGTTGCAAAAGTTTCTTACTTTATTTAATATGTTTTTACCTTTAGAAAGAGTGGATTGCCGAATATGCACCATTTTTCAGAAGGCTGTGGTTCTTCATTATGCTTAAATGAAGGCAAAAATAAGTATTTATCAGGAAAGAAATAATAACAGTAAAATATCAACAACTGTGTCGAAGCCACTCCCGCTGTGCACTAGGGTGTCTGAGGTCATGCCCCCAGCTTCTGGAATTAGTAAACAGATACAGGAATGACTAAGGGCCTTCAATTTTCAAACACCCACTTTCAAAAACATATCTCCTGCCATCACAGATTTTTAAAAGTTAGATGGGGGAGGTAAGACATATGTACATGAAATGTAAAATAACCACAAAAATTTGAAAATAGATACATTCTTGTATTTTTTTTTCTGTGACTATGTCTTCCTGAAAATAACACCGAGGATTTGAAACCTTCCCGTTTGTATATATTAGTGTTAAAGGTGCAGCTTAGAAACTGTATGCTGCGGGAACAGACCACTTGAGTCACGTTGTTCCTATATGGTCAGGCTGTTAATATGGTGTGCAAGCATTCATTCACTCCGACATTCACATGGACAGGAGCTGCTCAGTGGAAGGCAATTCAAATCCTTTTCATTGTCTGCTCAGTCTCTGTGCCATGAATATATGAATACATCCAAATGATATTATGTAAATCAAGTCTGCCAAATGGCAGGTGCCATAAGAAGTGGAATGCTTTCTCAAGAACTAAATATGTCCTTAAGTATCTGATTGGAAAAAAGAAAATGAAGCTGTAGGAAAATTAAGTATACATCTATAAATAATATTCACCTATAAATAATAGCCACTGGGGTTTGCATCTACATTCAGCTTCTAGAGACCTGGAGAGAGCTCAGCATTCTGACACTGACAGTGTACTCAAGTTCTAACTTTAACACTTTCGATATGTATCATGTGAGTATCCTTTATTATAATTTGATCAAAATTACTATTATATAATCTATTCTTCAACTGAATAGATAGCATGAATCACAAAATCAAGGAAAACTAACTTCTTCAAGAGTCAAATTTTACTTTTAGCAACAATTTATATAGGCCAACGACACAGGAGCGAGAACTTTAGCCATTTCTTCTGTCAATCTATCTGGTTGGCTTCTGGATATTACTCTCTTATTTTCAACTTATACTTTTTAATATCACTCCTTAGGACAGTATGCAAGAAGACATTTCCAAGTCAAAGGTTGTGTCCTGGACATCTTCGTACTTCTTTGTGTCGAGATGTATGAATGAACACACATGCACTTACAGCTCTTTCTAGCAAAAAAAGAGGACTTCTGACAACTCTTTGAATTATCTTTTGAAAGCAAAATTGGCAAAATTTCACTCTTCTTCATATACTCAGTCAACCTGCCCCAATTAACTTCTTAAAATGACTTATGTATAATTGGAATATTTTAGTTATTTCATAAAACCAGTATATGTGAGAAATATACTCCATTCTGATTACCTTTTTGAATTTTTTAATTGAGTACATTATTATAATTGTATATGTGCGTACAAGTGCAAATGTCACTGTGTAGTTGTTAGCCACTGTGTGGGTTCAGCAAGGA
The DNA here is from genome assembly GCA_026225945.1 of Cricetomys ansorgei. Lineage (NCBI taxonomy): Eukaryota > Metazoa > Chordata > Mammalia > Rodentia > Nesomyidae > Cricetomys > Cricetomys ansorgei. Next base: position 42,809,438 of record JAMJFZ010000239.1, on the reverse strand, counting down.
AGACACAGAGGCATGTTCATAAGCATAAACTCTGGCAGACCTGAGCTAAGGGAACCACTATCATTGCCAGAGCCATCCTGGATAGTGGAACCCTGAGCATGAGCTCAAATGTTATTGCTGATCCAGAATTTCTTAGGAGTTCTACCAATAGCATGTGCAAATTATGTGTAATCAAATATCCCCAACACGAACCCAGTACCTGCAGGCAATATAAAATGTAAAGACCTAGGCAGACCCTCACTCAACAATGCATAAAACAATTATTTTGTATATAACTAAAATAAACTTCTACAACAATTCTCCTTTTCTATATAAGACAAAAAATTGCTTTATCTCTACAATGAAATTTAATTTTATACCAGCAACAACATTTGCAAGGGGAACAATCATGAGTGTTGCTAATGCACAGGACCAAATGAAACCAAACTTCTATCAAGCGTTTCACAATGTCTTTGGATAGCAGAAAAACATTACCAATGACCCATTATCTGGAATTCAGTAACGATCTTCTGAGCTCCTGGGTCACTTCTCTGGCTTTGTCCTCTGCAGCACACACAGTTTATATGTCAAGCACCTTTACTCCCTAAACCAACTCTTCACCCTTAACTTCTGTTTTTAAATTATTTAATTTTTGATGATATTGCAAATGGACATAGTGTATTTTGACCATATTCAAACCCCATTGCCTTCTTTCCCCCATCCTTCCCACTGAACCCTTTCAAATTCTCTGCTAGTCTCCCGTCAACTTTGACATTGTGTGTGTGTGTGTGTTTGTGTGTGTCATACTGACTTGGATTGCAATTGTTCGTATTAGCATTGGTGGCAATTTATTTGCAGGAACACAGGTAACTTAATAATGATAATATAACAGAGAAGAAGTTTAATCCTACACCTCCAGCCACCAGCTGCCAATAGTTCCTGAGCTTGAGGGATGTTGGTGGTCAGTCTTATACAGGTCTTATACAGAATTCCACAGTACTCTTCCCTATATTCTGGCCCATATGTTCTTATGTCCCCTCTTACCTGATGTCTTCTGAGGCTTGGAAGGGGTGATAAACATGTCTGTCAAGAGGTAAGTACATAACCACCACTGATTCTCATCATTTTGACTGTGTGTCCGTCTCTATATTGATTGTAGTCTAGTCTTTCTACTAAGGCTGAAAGCAGAACTGATTTACTGCCATAAACATAAATATTTAGAAGTCATTTGACAGGCAAAACAAACCTACTGTACAAAATAATAATAGTAGCATTCACCCTTAGGACGCCGATACCCTGAGCTACCGGCTTCTGACCAGGTTTACAGCGCCAGGCATGCGCAGGTCTCAAGTCCAGTTGGAAAGCAATTATTTATCTTCACAACAGTTGTACACAACCATGGTACTAGCGGGCAGATCTTTTATGATAGATAAGTTGTGTATTCTCTGGGGCCGGCAGCTAGGAAAGACTATTGATCACCCCCTCCCCCCATTAGCCTTCTAACGCCTTCCAGCACTGTCAAGGCTGGGCAGCAAGAGGGTGCTTCCCGCTGGGTTTCACCTGATTCTTTCTACAACCTGTAAACAAAGCATGAGATGACTTTAGCAATAGGTTCATACCATTTAGTTATCGCAGGCAATTGAAAGCAGTGATCATAGGCTGTAGTTTCTTGGTTTTGTTTTGTTTTTATTTTGGGGAGGGGTCTTAGGTGTCCTTGACCAATAATGTTTAGGAAATAACGTCTGCGGTTAGTTTTATGTAACTTGACTCAAACTAGAGTCATTTGGGAAGAGGGAAGCTCGCCTGATAAACGCCCCTGGAAGACTGGCCTGTGGATAAGTCTGTAAGGTGTTTTCGTGATTCATTACTGATTTGGGAGGGTTCAGCCCAAAAGGGCAGTGCCATTCGTAGCCAAGAGATACTGAGTTGTATAAGAAAGCAATCTGAGCACTACAAGATACGAGCCGGTGAGCAGCATTCCTCCATGACCCCAGCTTCAGTTCCTTCCGCCAGGTCCCTGCCTTGATTTCCTGCGTTGGCTTTTCCTCAATGGACTGTGGCATGCAATATGTAAGCCAAACAAATCCTGCTCTCCCCAAGTGCTTTTGGTCATAGTCTTCATCACAACAACAGAAAGGAAATTAAGACAGTGTCCCACCTCCAACACTGAGAGTTTCATTCGATGATCAGAGCTTCAGGAGTTGTTCATGCTGTATACCACCATTCAAACATTATGTACAGTGTCTAATTACCATGAAATGCAGTTGTTCTCATTTTTCTTTTCTAAGCGTTCTTAGTCTTGGTTTTGGTTAGCTATCCTTCTATCTTCCTTTCTCCCTCATGTCCCTGCCAGGCCATTTTACACATTCCCAACCCCCGTCATCCATCTATTTTGTATTCCATGTGTTCTGTTACTGCCTGGCCCATTGTATACCCTTCTGTTTCCCTGTTCCTGATAGCTTTTGTCTTCTACAGTCACCAGTCCAGTTTAACCCAAAGCTAAAACGTAGAAGTCAGGATCCGCATTTGAAAACAAGCAAACAAACAAACAAACGAACAAAAACAAAACAAATGATAATTATCTTCTCACCTGTATTTCTTCCTTCATTTTCTTCATTGGATTCTTTTGCAATATTTACTCTGATTTCTGTCAAATGCAGGTTCTGTCTTCTTTCTAGTCAGTACTCTTTACTCAAATGACTTAAACACCACCTACATCAAGGAATCTAAGTCTAAAGTTGTTATTAAAACACCAGAACAAGTCTTTCCAGTTCAACTTAGGTCTGCTCATTTTCTAATTCTCAACCAAATAAATATGCTGGGAAACAGAGTCCCTGAAACTGCAAGAAACCTAAGATTCTTCTAATACACAATCACCCCCGAGAAGCCCGATAGAATGTTAATTCTCTGTCACTCATTCTCAGATATTTGGTTGCCTGCTGGGTGCATTCATTGTAAAGTTCCACAGTTACAAACTCTGTTCATCCACAGCAAAATTCGAATACAGAACTATATAGTTGTCTTCAACGCTACCATTACCATTTCTAAAATAACTCTAGTCCAAAATTTTAAGATGTAACTGGATTCTCTCCATGTTTAGTGAGGCCTTGAAAAGTGTATTACTTTAACAATTACATATTTCTCTTTTCCCTTAAAATTATCTTTTAAAACATTTTCCTTGTAGATGCACAATTTTCAGAATATAGTTCAAATTATTTTTTCTAATGACATCTATCCTGATTAATTCTATGTCCAAAATGTGTAGTCTTATCGGTAACAGAGAGTTCTCTTCATTTACTTATTACTTACTATAAAAATCTTAAAATCCATATTTGAATATCTACTTTTTTTTTGTAACAGTGTTACCTGCTGTAGGAACCAATATGAACATTTGGAGTATCTACTAATTAAAAGAATAACTGACCCATAGTAGGTAGAGACTTAAGTAACTATTATATATGTTTGCATATTCTGTGATCATTTGATGTGATTAAAGATCTAGTGATCTTACAGTACATCTTGTTATTTATCATGTATAGTTTTATATATTTCCTTAAAAGACTTTGAGAATCAAAATAGGTTTTATGTTTACTCTCTATTATTATTATAAACTATTTTTAGTTAATACTTGGCATTGCCTGTACAGAAGACAAAGCAGCGCTGTCAATTTCTCACCGATCATTTGTAAAGTTAGGGAGCGATCACTCCTGCCTCTTTTTTTCAGTTCTATTTCAAAGAGAAGGCAAGTAAACAGAGGTCATTGCACGAAGGCACTTGTGACAGTTTAATGATGAGATTTGGAGAGATTTTTAACAGGCTTTGATAATTTGTTAGTTTCTCAATCTAAATTCTGCTTGGGCATTTAAAACCACCTGTTTGTGCATTCATTTTTTTAATGTTGCACACATAAATGTGAGCTTTTTGCAAGCAAAAACAGATGCATTCCTAAAATGTGTCAGCACATTTTCAAAAGCTTACTGAGAATATGTCCTCATGTGTCTCCAGACTTTGTTATAACTTCCATCAGTGAGCTGTGCAAATTGGTTTCTTGAATATCCATTAATGCAAATTACCAGTAGAGGAAAACACCAGACAAGCACCTCAAAATCTCACAAAAGATAGGATCATTCCTAGAACGGAGCTATGGAGAACAAAGACGTGCTGGTGCTCTTTATCCTACGGTGATTTAGAAGTAATAATGGCTTCTACGAATCTATGAATCTTTTCTGTAAACATAACACACTCATCCCTCAAATCCCAGCTGTTGCCAGACGAAACTAAGAAAGAGGAACCATAGCTTCATTGTAATAATGGAAAAATAACTTTATTTACCTTGTATGAATTAGAGTGGAATGCGTGTGAAAATGGGAGACTAAGGTGCAGAAGAATGGTACTTATTTGTAGAAGAAACTCTCCATTAGAAAGTGCTGTAGAATTTTCAGCAGTCGTGGAGATGTTAAACAACAGTGCTCAAACTGTTTTACAGTTTGCAGTGTGCAAAGGCAGTACATTTTCTCAGTATATAATTCCCTTTTAAATTAGGGTTTAAAAAGTTTTTGAAAACATATTTTGATACTGTGATCATATTATCATCTTTCTCACCTCCTCCAAGATCTCACGCCGCCTTCATTGCTGCACATTCAACACTATGTAGAGGAACATTTAATCTTTTAATACAGCAACATGGCTTCTCCGGGAAAGATCACATTCAAGGCCTGTGTGACCTGGCTGGAATGAAGCACATGCCTTTAAGTAATCCAACTCAGAAGGCAATATAGCACATACTTTTAATCACAACACTAGGGCTCCAAAAGGAAGCAGTCAGTTCAGAAGTAGGTCATGGCTCTCAGTTCATGGTTACAGAATGAGCACATGCCTTTAATCCCAACTCTGAGATTGAATCAGAGTGAAGAGTTGTAGTAGTACACCTACAGCGGCAGCTCACCAAGGAAGACAAGGAAGTATTTTCATACATGGAAATCCTGTCTGACCTCAGTGGAGGGAACCACCATCATGGCAAATGCCATACTGAACAGTGGAGAACCGGAGCAGCTGAGCTCAGGTGTTTTTATTGATTCAGAACTCCTCAGATGCAGATCGTAAGCAATCAAACATCCCCCACAGAAATCTAACACCTGCAGACAGTACAAAATGTCAAGGCCTTTACATCGCTTTTTCCAACAGTGCACAAAAACATTTTAAACATAACTAAAAATAAACTTCCCCAACATTTCCTCTTTTCTGTATTAAAAAAAAAAACTGCTTTGCCTTTACAACACAATTTAACACTACACCAGGAAAACTATTTGCAAGGAGAACAATGATGAGTGTTGGTAATGCACAGGACCAAATGAAACCAAACACCTATCAAGCTTTCTCAATGTCTTTGGACAACAGAAAAACATCAATGTCCAGTTATCTGGAATTCACTCACGGTATTCCTCCAAAGGGCTTGGGTCTCTTCTCTGGCTCTGCCTCTGCAGCACACACAGCTTGTCCTCCAGGCTCTGGCTGCCCCATTCCACTGCTGCTGCTATTCTTGGTGGTCATCCCATGGTACTGACATCTCAAAAACTGCTGGGGTCCCTTGCTGCAACTGGGATGCACTTTCACCAATAGCCTCTCCTGAGTTCTTTTCATGGTGCCAAGCCTCAGCTTCTCTGCATGACCCATTCAATCTGGGCCTTCAACTACTACTTTGGCTGCACCTTCACTAATGGCCTCTCCTGGCCTCTTACAGCGCCAAGCCTCAGCTGCTCTCCAAAAATCCCTTCATTCCTTCAAAACTAGCATGAGCTGGGGGACTCTTACAGTGCCAAGTTCGGTTGCCAGCTCAAGATACAACCTCACCCAATTACGGAAGACAGCTTCTGTGTTCTGACCCTGAGAAAACATTTTCCAGAGATTAATATAGAGTCTGGTTTGCTGGAAAAATAACTAGTCCTTGTCTGCAGGAAGAGTTCCCTCATGATGTGGAGTTACCGCTTGTAGACAGGTTTGCAGGGGAAAAAAAAATTCAGTTTAATTAAGTGTCTTTTTGGGTCTAAGCCATGGCTTCCACAACAGCAGAAAGTACTGGGCCAGTGGGAAGAATCCCTAGCTGAGACATTCTGGTAGTTCGGTGTTTTTTCTCACCTCCACTATGGGAAAACACACAACCCCTTCCATAGATCTCAAAAAACATATCTTAAGCTTCATACACATACAATACAACTATCAGAAAACTCAGTTTTTGAAACAATACACCACCACCAGTGGCAGGAGGGAGTGCTGGCTCCATAATGATCAGGAAAAGCAATAAGAACCTTGCTTTTTCCTGCTCCCAGGTGATTTCTTTATCTCTAAGGGCCTCCATTCTGTGGCTCTCACCTCGGAGCTTTTTTCCTCATTTGTTTATTAATTTCTCAGCCTTTTCTCATCTTAGAGGCTTATTGCCTTCTCTCTCTCCTCTTCCTTCAGGAGCCTTCAATTAATACCTTAATCTCTATCCTCTGGTAGCTTCTCTGAGTGTACTTTACCGGATGCTGTGGTCTGGAGTTTCTTTCTCGTCTTCCTCCTCTCCACGTAGGATTAGGTGGTGTGATGTCCTGTTCCACATTGGTGTGCCGTTTGTAGCAGTTCTCCATTGTGTGTTCAGCAAAGATGACAAGGAGGCATTTGAAGTAGAAAGAAAAATGCTATTTTATTAGAAAACTCACCAACAAATGTGAAGAAGGTAGTAATGTATTCTCTGATTTTATTTGCAAATAGGATTTTATTTTCTTCATTTTTTGTCAAAATACTTTTATTTTTAAAAATATTACACGCATGAATTTATTGTGTAGGAAGCATGGTTGAGGAATCATGTGCATGTGTGTAGGTCAGAGGACAACTTGCAGGGGTTGGTTCTCTTCTTACATCCTGTGGTCCTCAGTGATCAAACTCTGAACATCAGGGTTGAAGAAGGCACTTTTCCCTATTGACTCACAGGTTCCATGTTGTTCTTCTGGTGCTGTTGTTATTGTTTTGTTTGTTAGACAAGATTTTATGTGTCCCAGTGTTTTAGCCACTGTTCTATTGCCTGAAGAGATGCAATGATCAGAGCAACTATTATTAAAAATAGCATTTCTTTAGAGGCTTGCTTACAGTTTCAGAGATTAGTTCATTATCATCATGGTGGGAAACATGGCCATGTACAGGCAGACACTGTGCTGGAGAAACAGCTGAGAGCTCTACATACTCCTTGGAAAGCAGCAAGGAGAGAAAAGAACATGGCAGGGCTTAAACTTGCTATGTAACCAAGGATAACAACCTTAAATTTCTGATCATCCTGCCTCTTCACCCCTGATTTTATTAAGTACTGGACATCAATCCCAGAGTTTTCCTCGTACTAAACAAGCATCACAAATAGCACATTAGAAATAAAGAAAAGAAAAGCTGTTCATAGTAGAGCGAGGAAAGAAACATATACTTGCAAAGGGTTACATTTACTGATATGAGTTTAGTATGCAACTCTGTGTACGAAGTTCTATGTCAGGGATATGCAATTAGTTGCAATAGTTTATTCATATGATTGGCTAAGAGGGAGTCTAAAAGAATGATGTACCGTGAATGTTGATATGGCTTTGGCTTAAGACAGAGGGAATGTTTCAAGAATAATGGAATGGTAAAGGTATTTTTTAATTTTATAGCAGCTCATTCACACTGGAATGTTCCAGATGATGTACTTGTCACTCTTATTGTAAACAATAAATGTGTGGAAAGGACTGTATATTCTTATAGACTTTTTATCACTCTTTTTGTAAGTCATAGTGATTGTGGTCAATAAACTTGGAAACCCAAATACAATGGTAGTCGCTGAGTCTGTATGTTTCCGGGAAAGAATTGATTGGCTCAAATACCTCCTCTAAGCTACGGATAGTGAATGCTACAGTACAGGCCGAGAGAGGTGGACTAACTGGTGCAATAATGGTACAATTGTCACGGCTGCCACACTTTGCTTTCTTGTTGGATTTTAGGCCCAATCCACACGAAGTAATTAGGGTGCCATCCTGTAAGCCAGTGCGTATCCATAGCTTGGGAAGTTGCAGGCCCTACTGGGAAAAACAAAAACAAAAAACAAAACGAACAAACAAAAAACTGCCATTATTTTGTCAAATGTGATGTGCCTGTCAAATTGCTTTCTAAAAACTGGAGATTATACCTATTGATTAATGGAATAGGCAAATTTAGTTCTTCATGGAAGAAATGTTTTGTTAAAAGGTGTTTGGACAAGTCCCTGGGTAAACGTGACTGCTGCTGGTGCCGGACAGCTCAGTGCTCATTTGTAGATGTGGGAACACCATCCGGCGTCTGTATCACTTCCTGCAAAGCTAAGGCAACACAGTGCAACAGGTAGGAAGGAAGGTAAGAGGTAGAGATGAGGTGTAATACTGTGTAGCTATTTCCACAGAATCGAAACATTCTTCTCCTGCAGGAGGGAGGTTCCTGAGAGTGTAGCAATGCAAAAACTCATACAGGGCCTAGGAAGGAAACTAAACTTACAATGGTCTGGAAGCATCAAAAAGTTACAAGATTCACAAATGCAATAAACTATTACTTGGGAGAGGACATCCGCTGGCTAGCTAAATCTACCTGTAACTTGTATAGGGAATGCCAAAAATAATGCTTTTACTGTCATTACCAATGCTAGGGTGGGGCTTTTGTAATGCAAATGCTTTTAATTCACCCATGCTTCTGTAAGCAATCTCCTTACAGAATTCATTGGCTCACTCTCAGAATATGGATAGAACCATTTTGTGGTCTACCATCCGTGTCCTTGCCAGAGAGAATAGATGTTTGTCACATCACCCCAGGAAAAGTCACAAACCCCCTTTTCCAGAGAGCAGAGAGAGAAGGTGCAGTCGAGGAGTTGAAGGGTCTAGAGGAAATCATTCCTCCTTATGTCATTCGACACCCCCCCCTTTAGTGTGTAGTGCAGACATGTATCTTGGAGAATGATAGCACATTTTCATAAACCAATTCACGTAGTGGCTTGAGTTTCAGTGATAATATCAGATGTGGTTTATGGTAAACCTTTTCTTTGTCAATACCAGCTGCTACATACTACAAACAACAGTTTGCTAACAGCCTTAAAGGCCGGAAATAAACCTGCACCACACTACTATACAATCTTACCACCTCTCTAGCCCCATTTCATAGAGAATTCAACTACATTTCTCATCTACAGAAAAGATAAAATAATAGCCAGTTCTTTCTGCAAGATAATACTTATTGGATACGATGAGAAAAATGTAGTTTGGGGAAATTTTAACAATAGAAAGTTTTTTGTTTTGTTTTGTTTTTGTCAGAGAGTAAGAAAATATTTGGGAAACAAATTGACAAAACTTATGGTTCTTTTACTCCAGAGAAATTTCTGAATTAGTAATGTTGGGCTTATCAAGATATAATTGACACGTGAGCATGACGTCTATGACTGTCTTCAGATTTTGTAGGCAATGAAGTCCTCCTTTGAGTATATAATAAGCCTATTCATAAAGTGATCTGGAAAGTGATCACCTTGAGTGAGATGCAGTTTGAGAAGTTCTGCAAGCCTCTTCAAACTGCTCTGCCACTTGGTGTATCATCTCTTTTCTCCAGTGGTGGTCAGTGTGTCTGTAGCAGTGAAGGTTGCTCTCTTGTGCCCTTGGCAACCAGTGTAGGGTTTAATTATATAAAAGGCCCCAAGGTTTTCGGTAAAAATCATACCTACATCCGAGGATATAAACTTTCCTGTAGAAACAACTCTTGATCTGCTACTGGGCCATAAGAGAGACTGAGCACTTATCTAAGTCATCAGCTACCATTTAACTGAAGTGGCTCCTCATACAGTTATCTAACCCATCAAGGAATAAAAGTGTGTCTACACAATATCCCATCATTAAATGGATATTAGACTTGCATACTCAGGCTCAAACACATCCTGAAACCCTAAGTAAGGTACATTATGTGCCCTAAATAATCCAGATTGCCATTCACACTTGGCTTTCTTTCTCCTGATGTTAATTAGCAGTTTCCTAAGAATTTTTCTATGATTAGTGATAGATACTTGAAAATAACTCAGGTGTGATTCACAGGCAATTCTTCAAGTTAAATAGAAAGTAAACGTTTATAGTGACACAGACTTTTGCGACCCTCCTGAAGGACTATGTTGAAGAGAACATCTTTCATGGAACAAGAATTTCAGTTCTACAGCTGATATTCATGGCACTTAGAAGTCAAATGGCCTTATATGCAATTACATTCTCTCTCAAGGGCAACAGGATGAAGGGTCTCTCACATCTGTTTTATACTACTGGGAGAAAACTAACACAGAAATTATGCTTATTAGATTCCTATTGAGTAAAATCATTCAATTTATATGGTCTATATTTCCTTCTTTGTGGACTTCTGGATGTAGCTTTTTGTGGAGCTGTCCTAGAGCTAAGAGGGGATCAAAGCATGCTTTGAGCCCCCAAGTTCTCAATCTTAGAGCTATAGGAGTTTGGCTGCTCCTCTTTCTTGCTCTGGAGCCAACAAGACCCCAGCTAACACCAACAGCTGGCAAAGTTCCTCCAGTGCTGCCATGACACACAGCACCTGATAAGATCCTGCCTTTCCAAGGAATCTGGTCTTGTTGCTGCTTGTCTGACCATTACAGCTTGAGGGCCTCAGATTAGACTTCTCTTCTCCCTATTTGATGTTATAAGGTCTCTTCCTCTGGCTCCTGTGAGACCTCTGCCTATGCAAAGGAGGCTTCCTGAGGACCTTGGACCCAGCCAATGGCAATAACCAGTTCTGGTTGTGATCCCACCAGCATGCAAATGGAGCTCTCCTGGTATCACTGCCTGGCCAGTAGCCTATCACCAACACATACGGCATCCTTCCTTCATCTATAACCTATAAATAGACTTGCTTCAGTTAAACTGAGCTGTACACACTGAAACTACGCCCCTGGAAGTCAGTTTCCCTTTTGCTTTTCTTCTCTGTCCAAGGCCTCCTGGACCTGGAAGATTCCTGGCTATGTTCACTTTCTTTCTGAAGCTGAGCCATCCGCTCACAGGGTTTAGATGTCTCAATGAGAAAACAGAAATCACCGACTGATAGCTTTTACAATTTAATTTAAAGCACCTCTTGTTATATTAAAAGACAAAAAAAATTATATGAAGAAATAGTTACTTTCGCTTAATTGTGGATCTTACACAGTTTATTTTCTGTAATCTGTGTGTATTTCCCCACTGATTACAAGCAAGGATTCACAAAATGCTGTCTTCAGAGTAACATCAGCACCTAGGAACTGTGTTCTTGTTTTCATTCAGCAATCAGTTTAACATTGCTTCCTGGTGATCCAGATAAAGACTAATTTTTAGAACAGCTATTCTAGGAAAGATGATAAAATTCTCATACTGGTACATTATGGTTTGGGTTATGTATGATCCATTTAATTCATTTGCTGAAGATTTGTTTTATAGCTCATGGTTCTATTGAGAAGTGACAGGGTCAAAAAGGTATTCACCTCCTCAATACATTAGAGCGTGGCTAAGTTCATATCTAAACATCTATTAGGGGATAAGCCCTAGAAAACATGGATCAAAGGACGATCCTAAAGCAGAGATCTTATCCTTGGTTCTTTTCTCTAGTCCTTTGCTTCCTACCTACCAAGAGAGGGGTAACCTTTCCCTCTGTGCCAATACTGTAATCATGATAGTCTTCCTTGCCACATAGATATGAGTCAAATGTCCACGGACTGAAAGCTTTGAAATGGAACAGAAACAACTATTTCCTTTGCTAAGTTGGTTGGCTGAAAAACAGAAAGTGACTAACACAGACCTTCCTGAATATTAGCCCTTCAAAAAAGGGAGGATTAGCAGTGTGGCTGTGCTGGCATTTCAGCTTGAATGTGCCTCAGTACAATTTACTGGCGAAGTCTGCTGCACCTCCATGTTAGAGGGACAGGAACGGGCCTTTGCTATTTCTAAATGCTCTTCTCATTGTACAGGCGATTCTGCAAGAGACAGAGAAGGATGCTCAGAAGGTGCTCAGAAAGGAGCTTTTGCCGGGCCGTGGCTGCCCACTTCACATTAGTTTGAACTGTTTGCTCTGTCAAAGGAGTCCAGAAGATGGAAGTCAACGAGTCTGTAAGCTGTCCTTCAGTCCACATTGTAAGTGACATTTCTTTGTGAATATAACAGAATTTAGGTTTCCATGCATATTTTTCTTTGGAAAACAACAAAGGGGATTTTATCCACAGAAAGAGAAATTCTAAGATAAAGGTACTCAGTGCCTCCCAGATAATTTTAATTAGTTCTCCAATCAAGTGAGCAATTTACAGCCCTTCTCATCATTTTCTTTCATTCTCACCAGTCCATTTTATCCCGAGTCTTAAAACCAAAAGGTTTTTAATTTTTTAATTTAAAATATTTTTATGAAATGACCTCTTGACCACATAATGAAACGATCCCCTTATCTATTAAGTCCTTCAAATCCTGGGTATTTTAAATTGCTCCAACCCTATTTTTTCTAGAAGATTATGCTGTTACTTGTGATTTTACTCCCAAAAGTTGATAGTATGTTCACTGTGGAATCATGAATTAAGCCATAATCCTAAATAAATTGCTCAATAATCATTTAAGCTCCTGAAAGTTTGATTAGGAATGCTAGGGATTATACAAAGAGTGCGGATGACCAAGTGTCTGGGGACAAAAGGCATTGCTTTCTAACTTTTTGTTTCAAGTATCTGCATTTGGAAATTACTGTACCAGATATTCTCAGCACTCTTTTTAGAAGAAAATGCAAGGACTGAATTTAGTTTGAAACAGCTATTAGGGCATTGTTTAAGTAATTTCATAAATAGTCATGGATGAAATGTTCTACATTGACTTTGAAAATCAATCTCAGAGGGTTGAGTCTTGGGAACTTGAAGTTGGAATGGACGTAGAGAATCATCATTCATGCACTAAACTGCTAAGTCTGTGTGCCTCACTTACTGACTTTTAAGATAACGATGTTGAATCTTTGCTGAAAAATGTATGTGTGTGTGTGTGTGTGTGTGCGTGTGTGTGTGTGTGTGTGTGTACCCCTCAATATATATGCGTTTACTTATTTGCATACATGCATTTATATGTACATATACGTTTATATGTATATATGTGCACATATTTCCAGAGTTATAGTCAGTATATATTTTTCTGTGTTCTTATTTTGAGTGGCTCTTTTAAAACTTTTTGATTACATCTTCTCATCATCACTTTTCCAAGATGTCTCTTCCTCCTCCTTTTTCTTCTTCTTCTCTACTTTTTTTGTTCCTTTCCCTTTAACATTTTTGTTTGTTTGTTTCAAGATGTTCTTATCTTTCAGTATCTTTTGAGGTATAACATCAAGAAAACAGAATTTTTTTTGTTACTTCCTTGATTTTTCTCAACTTTTTTTCTTATTTTTAAAATGAGTTTAGTAATGGGCTTTCGGCCAGGCAATGAAGCTCCACAACCCTTATATCTTAGGGTTCTTTATCTGTGTACTGGATTAAAATATTTTGTTTTTGTGTCACTCACCTTCCCCTTAAAAGTCAGTACACATGTTTCCATACCTCAAACTTTTAAAAATGTTAAATATATCTGTGTTGATGGCAGTCCTCTTGTGAAAGCAGTTACATATTCTAAACTCCGATTTCTTTCAATTGTAGCCCATAAGCCATCTATAAAAATGTAAACACAGAAGGCTGACCTCATATTTCCAGAGCACACAACTCTATTAGGGAAAGGTGTTGTCTTAGATTAGGTAGGCCATCCTTGGCTACTTATCTCCATTCAGTTCATTCTACTCTGTCTCCCAATCACACTGCTACCTTTTAGGATTTGTAGAACAATATGAATTATTTATTTTCATTTTGATGTAACAAAATGGCATTATTGAAAGCTACTTAAGGAAGAAAGAGTTTATTTTGGCTTATCATTCCAAAAAGATAGAATTCATCGTAGTTGGGAAGCCATAGCCTGGTGGCAGGAATAGGAAGTCAGAGACTGACAGAAGCCCAGAATACACATTTTCATTCCAAAAATGAGAAGTTGGGGCAAACTGAGGAAAAGTTGACCAAAGCAAAACTAATATTCAGTCAGACAAACAAATTTTGTAACTGTGTCAATATCTAGGGATTCACTTTTAAAGGGTTAAAATTTCTCTGACCTACAGCTTTGATTTCTGCAATACCATCTCTCATTTGACTGGTTCACTCCTTCTACGTAGCTCACATTGGTAGATGTCTTATGGCTCTGGTGGCTCCACATTGTTGAGGTCTCCATATTAACTGAGGCTTCCTTTTCAGAGCTTCACAGAATGTTCTCTTGGGGCCTCCCTGCAGGCACTCAGACACAGCCACATGTTGATGGACCCAATGACAGTCTGCAACCACAAAGGAAGAATTAATGTTTCCTTCAATCTTGCCTTTTCGATGAGATCAGTATGAATATCATGTGGATGTCACTGCCAAGTTTAACCAGCAGCTTGGAGTGGATGCTGGTTTTCTTGGACCATAAATGGCAAAGCTTTTAAGTCTTCTAGTAGTAGAAAACCACTTTGTATCTTTGCTTTCAAAGAAAACCTAGGATACCTGGGTCTCCCTATAGAGAGCCTTTTCTATCCCGGTAGCATAGAACAGGAGGCTCTTCTTCATGCAATAATGACTTCAACAATCACTGTCCCTTTCCTACACGTGACTTGGCTGCAGTGTTAAGCTCCCTAGTGCTCTTTTCCTCCCACACTGAATGCAACTCATTTCTCTCTGCTTCACTTATGATTTTCAGTGTACAATTGCATATGCACAAACATCGAGAACCACAAATTCAATGGTACTTTGTATGGAAATGCCATCTGCCCAAGGAAGTATGCTATTACTTTTCAAAATGTAAATTCTCAGGACATAGACAGAAGACAGGCAGTGTCACATGCACATCATCTCTATCCCAGAGACTATTAAGATCCTTGATTGCCCACGAAACCTCTTGACCTGGAGCTCATTACTCTCAAAGCTTTTCTTCCTGGCTTTTACAAGAGTAGTTGTTATGTTCTACTGATACCATTCACTGGCTTTTCTAGTTCAAAGTTTGTTTCACAGTTCAAAGTTCAGGCAATGTTTTCCATCTCTATCCAAAACCAACATGGTCAGGTTCTTCACAACAGTTGGCAATGGGTTTTAGAGATGAATCAGTTATTGGTCATTAGGAAATAGAAACTCCATGATTGGTGACAACTTGAATATTCATTGATCTTTCTAGAGTTACCTCTGAGACGTTAAACTAGGGAGGGGGCTAGCTTGAGTTTATTCTAACAGCTGTAAGAAATTATGGACAAAAGATCATTATGTGGGCTGGGGATTTTTGTGTCTGTATCTGAGAACCACGTTGCTGAGAAATAAAATGGCAGCATGAAAAGTCTAATAATTGATTTTAAACAGTCTCATACTCAAAATGTCTCTTTGGTAACCTTTAAAGAGATCCAGAGAGCTGGATCCCAGGCACTGAGTCATAGTTGAAGTCCAATTCATTTGATAATTATTTATATTGGTAAACTACCAGCAAGGCAGCCTAACCATGATCTGTGTCCTTGGATAAAAATACAATAAAAAAAATAGGTAGAGCAATTATGACCCAGATTATTAGTATTTCAGCGGGAAAATATTTATAGGCAGCCATAAATGCAGTATGAGTGCTAACTGACAATTTGCCTTCATTTTTTAAAAGGAAGGCCTATTCCATGTTTTGAATAACAAAACATTAGGGTATAATTTCATTTAATTCTCATGATTAGACTCTTAGATTAGATCATTTTACAAATGGAAAATATAAAGCAAACAATGTTCATGCACTAAACTACGGGTCAAGTGTAAGAGGTACAGGTAAGGGAGAAAGTTAGAGTACAAATGCAGGCTTTGAGCCCATGAAAGGCTAGAATCTCTCTTGCAACACTCTAGATAAGTTTTAAGCGTCATAATATTTTCTTGTCTGCTTTAATTTTTCAGCAGAGGAATTATAGTCTCCATACTTTATTACTTCTAGTGTACTGCGGGAATGACGATACTCAATTTTCTATAAATTTAAGTTTGTACAACCAGATACAGGCAACTAATCCATAAGGGTAAAGAATGCATTAGTTTGAATAGATGTAAGCTGTATTTGTACCTGGCGACAAAGGTGTTCTTTTGTGTCTGTGGAAGAACTCACTTAGACTGACAGTAGGAAGTCTCCTAAGGAATCAATTACCTAACAGAAAAGAACTAATGTTCAGGATCTGCTAAATGACATTGGAAGGATGAGACAGCAGCATGAGGAAATCTCTAATTTTGGAGTGTCTTGTTGTTGAGAACACTAGGCTCAGCATGCCCACATACACTTAAAGAGTTGTAAAGATGGGGAGATTTATTGGAGGGATTCACAGAGATTATGAACAGTGAGTCATTCAGTGTCTGAGGCAGCTTGAAGCATCTGCTTTTCTGTGAACATGTAAAGCAATTTTAATATTCTTTTCATGCTTCTGGTCTCTCCTCCTGAATTCTCTGTATTAAAGTCTTGTTCGAGTTGATTAGCATAGTTCAATGGTTATGTGCCTACTGGGAAGAACTCTTTTTTCAGGATCACTGGCCAGTGACCTGTGATGGCTGGAGGGTGCTCTAATTGGCCCTACGAATGGCTATCTTTGCAGAATGTGTGTAAAAAATTCATTCCCCGAAGTAAAGGTTTGGGATTAAGTTTCATCTTCAGGGCATTTTAAGGAGTAGGTGATATAACCAGCCAATTTGCTGACTATTGTCATATATTATTTTGAGGATTGATTGTGGACTTAAGTATCAAAAATAGATCACTATTGAAAATGAAATGGATGCTAAGAATTTTTTTTCTAAACAGAAAGTGTAAATGCACACTTAGCGCATACTTTCTGTTATGTAGACACAATGCTCCCATAGATCCTATCAAAGAGAAATAAAACAACAGAACTAATAAACTGAGAAATTCCCTCGCAATTTAGAAAATAAAGAATCTGTACACCTCATAATAATGAGAACAACTTAGTTTTTAATGGAATAAAGATGTGCTAATGCTCTCTTATAAAAGCCCCTACCACCGTATATAACATTAAGATAATCTTCCTATAAACTCTCTCAGCCCTATGGTCCCCATCAGTAACATATAGGCATCATAACTATGACTCAGATCTTTATTCTTCTTCTTTCCTGAAGATTTGGACAAAGGGATACCATATCTATCTTTTGTGAGCTCTAAAACCACATGATATCATCACTCATTGACTCAGCCCAGCTGTCACAAGACCAAGGGACAAACTCAGGATTAATGGTTGATGCACTTGACTTACTATTATCAACAAATGTTGCTGAAGTTTATTTTTAGTTGTGTTTAAAATAATTGTTTTTTTTTTTTGTACTGTTGCGTGAGGGACTGCCTAGGTCTTAGTGTTTTGTATTGTCTGCAGGTTTATGTGGGGAATGTTTGATTGCTCATGATCTGCACCTGCTATCAGTAGAACACCTGAGGAGTTCTGAATCAGTAAAAACACCTGAGCTCAGAGGCTCGTGGTTCTACTGTTCAGAATGGTGCTTGCCATGATAGCAGTTCCCTCTGCATAGGTCTGGTAGAGTTTGCACCAATGATTATGCTTCTGTGTCATCCTTAGTGAGCCACCCTGTAGGTGTACTGCTACAAAAAATAGGTTTCACTGTGGTTTCACAGACTTTGAAAACCCAGGTCATAAGGCCATTACTGAAGGAGGTATAGACAGGAAAAGGAAGGGTTTCTGAGAAATTTCCTAATCTCTTCAGGTGGCAGTTATTGTATTTATTATTAAGGTATCAAGTAGTTTGCTTATATATTCTGTTCCAATAAAAGAGGTACAAATGAAACATCTGATTTTAGATGGTTTTAAGAAATTATTAAAAATCAATAGGTGCATTCTAAAATGTGTGATCTCAGGAAAATCATTTGTACTCTGGATCTCAGCAACCTCAATCAAAATTAATATAAAGCTTGAAAAATTTAATCTGATAAATACTAGGGAAAAGTAATTACAATTTTGTTAAAAGTGATTTTTTTAACAAGATCAAATTCACACTTGAAATGTAATTTATTGTTTTTAATTTAGTTACTCTATGAAGAAACTGTAAAAGGAGATTTGGTGTGAAAAAAGTAAACATTAAACAAATTAAGGAAATATCAGTAAGAGGAAACAGTAAAGAAACTGTGCAAGTTCCTGAATGTTGTAGATCACTAATCAGAGTGTGGGATCCAGAGAGCAGAGATGGAGAGAAGCTGGATAAAAGGGGGCTAAACTTCTGTATGCCTATGCCATATTGCCTTTGTGAGAATCTGCTTCTGGGTCTACACCTTTTGGAAGATGTGAGAAAGCAAAGGTAAATGTGGTCTCGTAAGCATCCTGACACTAAAGCAAGCCATGAGGTCTCCAGTGCTTGGAAAAAGACATCCCACCGACTCTGTGGACACACGGGAACACTGAAGTCCGCTGCATTATCCTGCCTCTATTTCTGAGGTGCATCCCTGAAAGAGTAGAGGACTGTGTGCACACAGGTGTGTGGATGAATGGCTGTGTATGTTTTTCTCGTGATTTTCATGTATCATAGTTTTAAAGTATCTTCGTGAAAATCAAGAGCACGCCATTTTCAGTCAAAAGTAAGACTTTCTTTAAGGCTGCTGATATCCTGTAATTAGGTTTCTTTTTTGTAAAATTAGCTCCACCCACGTCCCTCAGCTTGTGTCTGAGGATGGAACCTGCTGAGATAACTGTCTGTGGCAGCTGTGCTGCCTAAATCATAAAGTTCTGCCTGCTGCTTGGGCAGAATATTCTTAAGATTTGCTACCGAGAAACCACATCATTATCAGAACTCAACAGAAAAGAAAGTACTCAGATATATTAATTACACTTATGATAAAATACAGTAAATAAAACAGTAGCTTTAGTAATCTTATTAGTGTACTCTACTTTTCCAAGGTCAAACCAGTGTCCCGGATCAGAAATTGTGGAAATACACTAGTCTCTCATTATAAAACATCACCATTAACCTACCAATCAATATTGCTCAGATATTTTATTTTAAAACATTTTTCTTTTTTTTTCTCTTTTTTTTGGTTTTAATCTCCTCTTTGAGTTCCCTATTCATTCAAGAACTACTGAGGATTTGTTTACAAAATTAAGAACTGTAGTTTAAGTTGCATGAGGAAAGGTTGCATCCTGAGTGTGTGCTGTGATATAATTCTCATCTGACTTAACACTAACTAAAGCTCATACTTTGCTCAGTGTTTGCCTTGAATATGGAAATAAAAACAAAACCTAGTGTAATGAAATACACAATTATGAAAACTTAGATATAGCACACTTACTTGTGTATTTGCATTATATACACAAATATTGTGCAGGACCACAAATATGCTTTTCTCTCATACCATTAGAAATTGATACTGCACATTTAGAACATTTTCCCAACTTGTTACAGTAACAAGGTTGAGAAATAAATTTGGGAAGAAAATATTGGGGTTTAATAAAATCACACTTCTTTTTGCAAAACTTAGAGATTTTTTTTCTGTTACTTATTCACAGATAACTCCTGGCAAGTGACTTATAGACATTACATAAGAATGACAGCTCAATTAATGCATTACTGACATAAAATTTATTCTGTATATTACATGTGTACATTTCACAGATTCCGACATATGTGACCAATGCAATAATCAGTACATTGAAGATAATGAACATGTCTATCACCTTCAACTCTTCTATTAGGTTTACTGGCAATCTTTCCCACGTGCAGCTCCTCGTTTCCCTCAGCCATTCCTTTGAAAACACGTCTGATAAAATGCATAGTTGGTAACAATTATCTTAAGTGTAATTATTCTAATAGATATATAATGCAATACTATTTAAGCTTAAAATAGCATTTTCTAATGTTCATGAATGAGTTGTTTTGCTTTACTCTCCTTTGATCTTCTACAGAATATTTCCTCAATAATTTGATCATTTATTTTATTCTACTTCTTCCATTAGCACTGAGTGTTAAGATATATTCAGTTGTTTATGACACTATATGTCACATATAGTTACTTTATCTTGGTTTTATGTAATCCTTGAATATCTTTATTTTCTTTCAAAGAATATTAATATTAGTATATCCAATATTTATTAACTAATAGATTTGGGAATGATGTTAAATGTAAAACATGTCATCTTCACACAAGACCTCAAGGACGTTCTCTAAAATTTTTTCTAGATTTTTTATTTTTTGAGATACCAGATTTAGGTCTATAGTATGTCTACAGATATATTCAATATATAATATTTGCAAAATATTATTTGGCATTTTCTTAGCTGAGGCTCCCTCCTCGCTGATGACTCTAGCTTGTGTCAACTTGATGTAAAGCTAGCCAGTACGTATCTCTTTCTATTTCTTTCCGATTGTATTGTTAAAACTTTGGAGTACCTTTTGTGATTCTTCCAAGGTACTATTAAAAATAACACAAATTCTTATTTGACTGATTTTTCCATTAGTTTGCTTGCTCTATAGTTATTATTCTGAGCATTACTGACTGGTGATTTTACACAGACTGTCCTCTTAGAAGTAAGAGTGTTAAGTGTCCGACACATGTTAACTTGTAATTCATTAGGCTTCTGTCTCTGCAAGTTTACGGGAGGCTCGTTTCTATATCATGTGATATTGTGAAGTTTCACCAAGATTTTGTATGTGTGTAAACATTTGTTGCTCATTTGGTTGATACTCAGTAGCATTTCAGTCTAAAAAAATCTGAAGATAGTTTTAGTGCTCATGCAACTCAAAATAACAGTTAACACACACACACACACACACACACACACACACACACACACACACGGGGAGGAGGGAGAAGAAAGAATAATACCACACCAAATTATGCTGAGTTCGCAGGGAGAAATGAATTTTTAATACTGTTTCTGAGAAGGTAAATTAATCTAACTACAATGAAAAACATGGAAATCATATAGAAATTCCTCAAAAACCTAAAAATCAATGAACTATAAGATTCGGCAATATTAACCCGAAGGATTCAAAGTGAGTATGCTGCAGTGGCAGCCTGGAACCTCTGTTGCAATTCTTCTCACAGGAGTCAACTTAGGGAGCAGTGTAGGTGTCCAGAGATGTGAGAATGAAGCCCATGTGGAACACACACCACAGCGTGTCAGTCAGTAGCGAAAAAGAAAGAAATGCACAAAGAAGTGGTACAATTTAAAAAGAAAAAGGAGAATATTGGGCAGAATTGGGGATGGGAATTGGGAATGACTATTGTCTAAGTTTGCTATATACACAAATGAAAATTTTTAATAAAACATATTACTTTTGTTGTCATCATAGTATCTAAATCTCTCTAAAATGTTTGGGAAAATAGATGTTGCCAAATTTGTGAAAGTATTTTAATGAATGCTTTTTTTTATTTTTGTAACCATATTTACTTGATTTTGTAAGATCTGGGTCTGCTTTGAGCTTCTCATCAGTTTTGTGAATAATTTCCTTTCTTTATGTATTTGTACCTCAAACATTATACCGGGTCTTTTATCTATCTCATTACTGTGATTGTGAACATGAATGCTTTTCTTTTCAACCCACCAATTGAAATAATTTTAATTTTAATTTCATCAATTTGTTCTTGGAAACAGGAAGCATTTGTTTACAGGAAAGTTAATTTATCTTTTAAAAGGTAAGTCCTCACTATGTAACTTTAGCTGACATGGAACTACTGTAGACATCAGGTTGGCCTCCAACTCACAGAGATCTATTTGCTACTGACTCCAACATGCTTACATTAGGTGTATGACACCTCACCTGGCTAACTGACTCTCAAAAAGAAAAAAAAAAGAAATAAAATAAGAGAAAAGAAAGGAGAGGAAATACTGACCAAATCACAGCTATGGATTCTGTATACTTGTTTGTACTTTCTTGAAACCTTTCTTTATCTTATTCATTTTAATTGATGTTCATTATTTATTCTGGCAGAGATTTGTCATTTGTTTATATCCTCAACCTCCGATTCATCCACTCTTTTGTGTAGATTTTTTTTAATATTAGAAATTTATTCTTTAACCTGGGCTTTGTGTGAAGATCACATATTTATATGTTTCAAAATGGTGGGAAACTATCTTTCTTGTATTTCCTTGTCAGAGAATCCTGTCTCAGTTCTTCTGACGTCTCAGCCCTGATCGGTAGGAGCTGGCATCTTTCCAAGAATGTCTTTACTGGCAGCCAGAAGCAGTCATATGCCCTTTCTGTTGTGTTGTCTCAACTAATATTGTTCCTTGATTCTCATAGTGCCTTGGGTTTTCCTTCCATGATGTAGCTCTAACACTAGGGCTTCTTGTTGAGGTCCCAGAATGCTCGCAGAGCTTCTCTTCATCACTGTGGGCTCTAGAAATGGGGTTTAAGTACAGCTCTCATTTGTGCTCCCAGATCTCCAAACTGTAGTGCTTTCCCATGGTCACTAATTCGAGCGTTCCATCATCCAGGTCTTGGTCTTTTCGTAGGCACAGTCATCTGTGGCACTAACTTTCTATTGCTTTTCCTATGCTTGGCATATATAATCTAATTCTGATTTATTTACTGGACCTTGGAGGGTATTCTTTTCTTTCCTTGGAAGTTAATTACATAAGGTTGTCAGGTACAGGGAAAGATATGAATGAAAAGATATTATGTTCTGTGTATGCCTGAGCTGAACAATTATCTGATATTTATCTTAAATTCATGGTGAACTGGCGATGTGTGCTCTACTTTCCTAGTTATGGAAATGCTACAGCTATTCACTGTCATGTGCTGTTTGCATTGTGGTGAGGTCGTGTGGATTTTCCTGAGAAAGAAGTATGTTCTGTGCCTTCCATGTGAGGATGTGTCTGTCTTCAGCATGGAGCCACCAGTTCCATCCAGTTGTAGTTCCTCCATCCATGGGCAGTCACATCAGAAAGAGCTACAAAACTGCCGTAGGGCACAGGATTCTGGTGTCCATCACATGACAACTGCACCCCTAGGGTGGGAAAAGCCATGCTGTGTTGTAATTCATCATTGAGAGAGCATGACTCTGAAATGGCAGACTTTGAGAATAATCAAAATTGGTTCATACTGATTAACTCTCAAGCTGAGGATTTATGTGTTTTCTTATTCTGTTGCATGTGGCCAGATGTACATTATTAAAACATTTCATGAAATAATCTCTGAATAAATTATAGCAATCTTTCATGTAGCCTTCTCCTATACAACTGTATAACTACATAATTTATACTTTTATACATTCAAGGAATATTAACAATAGACTAATTGTGACAAATGTGAGCCTCAAGTCCTTCAACTTAATAGTTATAAAGGAGATTATTAGAGTTCATGGGGAGGGTCTAACTTATGTCCTTTCAACTTACTCAAAATCAGAAAGAATAAGCATTATTATTAAATATAGTTTACTTCAGTCTCCTTTTGATTCTTGGTCCCTTTATTCAAATTTCAACAGACTTCATGTGCTATATGTAAAAACTGAGATAAATCATTTTCTTATTTCACAAAATAAATGTACATACAGGGAGTATAAACTAGGTATCTGAATCTGGCAAACCAAGCTTTATTCTATTTTTCACATAGTTTCATATTTATTATCTGTATATGATACAACATAAGAATGGTCCGCAGAATTTGAGAACAGCAAGACACAAAAACAACTGAGGCTAATGTACTGAGGGAAAGAGGAAACACAATTGTAAATATGAAATTGAATCTCTTAAAAGTAATTTTATGGCCAGGTGGTGGTGGCACAAGCCTTTAATTCCAGCACTTGGGAGACAGAAGCAAGCAGATCACTGTGAGTTCAAAGCCAGCCTGATCTACAGAGTGAGTTGCAGGACAAAGTTGCTACAGAGAAACCCTGTATGGAAAAACAAAAAAACAAAAGTAATTTTAAATAAGTGAGAAGACATTTTCACAAAAGGTCAGGTGTTCTTGTAAGCCTTCACTTTTAGTTTCAAGGGAAACTAAGAGAAATATTTATTGTCATTTAATGTGTCTCAGCCTCAAATAAGGCAAATATTCAGCTTGATTAATCAAAACCCACAAATCCTTATGATTATGAAAGGATGCATGCTAGATAGGAATGATTATTTCTATTGGTTCTGGATTCCTAGATTCTGATATATCTTACAGATGAATCCACACTGTAATTTATTCCCACTGATTTCTAGCAAATAAATGTATTTCCTTATTTGTAAGACATATGACTGAATGAGGACGTTACACGCAATGTTTAAAATAGCTAAAAGTAAGAACACTTCCTGTGACTTCTTAAGTGCAGCCACCGTGAAGCAGCCTTGGTAACTGAGGATTCTGTGCAGGATCGCCACCTGATGAAGAGGGGGTATGGGGGATGAGAACAAATTGGCAAGGAGAAACGTGTTTCGGTTTAGTCTCAACAAAGGCATCTGCTGACTCCACATGAATCCCAACTTTAGATATTCTCCAAAGCATCTTGCTTCGGTGTGAGGAGCCGAGCCTAGGTACTGCCTCTGGTGGATTGAAAAGAACATCTGATGGATTAAGAGGAGGTTTGAAACAGTTCCCTTCAGCTGAGGACAGCTTCCAAACAGGACTAGAGAGGAACCATCTTTCACAAAGACTTGATTAAGCAAAGTGACAAACCCTGTGGTTAAGCTTGGAAGAAGGGGAGTGATCAAAAGAAGTCAGCTGCAAATAAACAAAATAAATTTAAAATTTTTGTAAATAAACAAAATAAATTTAAAATTTTAGCATACCTTTTTTAAAAAAAAGAAGAATATGACTATACGAGGAATTTCAAGCTCCTGAAATAACATATATTCTGTGTAATTTGTTTAAAAACATTATGGTGTGTGTGTGTGTGTGTGTGTGTGTGTGTGTGTGTGTGTGTGTGTATGTGGTGTGTTCACATCTGTGTGCCCGGAGATTAGAGGAAATCCTGAGGGATTTCCTTTTGGTCAGTGGGGTCAAAGTCACATGTTTCTTTAAATGCTGATGTGTTTTGCCAGCACATGAACTAATATTTGAAAGCATTAATTATGATGCTTGATGCAAGAGCGCCATTTTATTTTAATTTGCAACTTATTGGTTGTTTTATTTTGAAACTGATATTTCTTGGTCCAGGATTATAAACTGAAATATCACACGTACGGTTGTTAGAATCTGGCATCATATATGGCTAGTCTTTGTAAAGATGCAAGGGGCGACGTATCTGTTCTAATGTTCAAATGCATAACCCTAATCAGATCAGTGTGCATGGTAGCCAGCAATCAACAGTGCTGCTTCTTTTTCCCAAACTAAAAATATATTAGACTTGTGTTTAACTGGATTTCATTGTAAATGTACTTAGTCCACTCTGCTGACTATGTTTCCCGGAGGACAGTAGAAGTCCCCAAGGCCTAAAATAGCATATATTTTTCTCAACCTCAATAGAGGACTGGCTAACTGTGTTACTGGTGAACTTTTCCTAGCATAAGATCAATTTGAAAAACCAAAAGCTTAATTCTTGGAGTAGATCCAAGAGATAATGATGTGAACAGACTTTAAATTATTGCCATATATGAATACCATTTTAAATTAACAGAATATTCATGTGGAAAGATCTTAAACTTCACCTACTTAATCATCTCTTTTGTCATTACCCAAGTTTCTTGGTATATACAACCCACATGGAATAATTAGCAAACATTGAAGATTTTTTTCAGTTATATACTATATCATCAATGTGTTCATTGTATAATATGGAGTGTGCTTGACCTGGAATAATCTTCTAATCTTAGATTTCAAAGAACTCACTTCCTTATTGATTCAGAGAAAGTAAAATTAGATATTTTGAAATATATATTTATATATGATTAATAAGATAATATACCATCAAATATATTTTTACTCATAAAATCTTGTGGATTAGTTCATCTTTCTGAAATATCTATATATCAACCTCACAAACAAAAGTGAGGAAAGTTCTGTTTGGAAAAGCTTTTATTTTCACAGTATTTTTTGAAATGGGTTCACTCAATGATGAATTTCAGGTGGAAACTATTGCCGGATGCTAAATTCTATCTTTAGAAAGAGATTCTGTCTTCAGCAATCACACAGAGATAATAGCTAAAGAAAGAGAAAGTTGTCTGTGTTAGCTGCAGCGATCAGGCAGGCAGCCGCTTCCACAGCCCCTCTGCTGGTTTTGTTCCTTCAGTTTCTAAGCTTATTTGTTTTGTTCTTTGGGAATAGAAGTATGGGAACCAGGGGCGAAATGGAACCCAAGTTAATGCCTTTCAATTCTCTGCTTATGTGTTAGGTCACCCGCTGTCTCTAGAACAAGGCATAGAAAAATCAATGTCAGAAATATGTGAAATTCAGAGAGCCTTTTAACTTATCGCTTTGGAGGCTTTGATAAATATCTCACTTCTTACTGATTACCAAATAATACAATGAAGTCATTATGTCATCTGTGTCCATCTTAACTACCTTACTCAGTCACTACAGAAATGTAGCATTTTCAGTAAAACATTATCTACAATAAAGTTACTGAAAATAAAGGATGAGTTACATTTCCATGAATTAATTTATCTTAAGTTTCTGATTACCTGTGAAATAAACAAGGATGTCTAAGCTTCATGAAAATATACTTGCTTTTGCTTCTTAAAAAGTATCAAAACTGGAAGGAATAGGAAGTAGATATGTGTTGCTGGACATGTAGAGGGACCCTCAAAAGGAAATATTCTAATTCCAAATTATGAACTGCATTAACTGTATTGGTATCTATCTATCTATCATCTATCTATCTATCATCTACTTATGTCTCTCTGTCTCTTAGCCTGTCTTTCTGTCTCTCTCTATATATTTTTTTTCCTACAAAATATCTTTATTTCTCCTACTTGGTTGGTTTATATGTCTCTGTAAATTTTTTTGATAAATTACCTCTCAAAGAAAATCTCACTAACTTGTACTTTTGCTCATTGTGTAGGCTTCTAAGCATGAGGAGTTGTCAAATTTCATTTTAAAACATTCTTTCAAATTAGTAATGGAACAGAGAATTCAGGGTATTTTTATTATTCTTATGTGAAACTGATAGAAACTGTTTTGTGTAATTTTAGATTCAAAGGTCGCAAGTATCTGATTTTCACAGACCTGTTATGTGGCATAATGTTAAATGAAAATGTAGCAGCCTCCGTGATGCTGTGTTATAGAAAGCTCTACAGCATGACTCTGGCACTGGTGAATTATATACCAGCCTGGGCAATTGGGGAACTTTACTTAATTCATTTTTTTCCAGAAGTTTAGATCTACAAATTATTTTATAAAGAAAATGGCATAAGAATAAACGGGCATGCATATAGAGGAATATTTAGTCATTTAATCCATCCAGCATGGCTGCTCTATGGTAGAAAGAATGTTGCTACATACCTTTAATCCTAGTGTTCAAAAAGCAGTGGTAGCACACACCTTTAGTCCCAATATTCAGAAGGCAGTGGTGGTCCATGCTTCTAATCTCAGCATTTAGAAACAGGAAGCAGAGCTCAGAAGGAGTCTGTTTCAGACAGAAAGTGACATCTGAGATAAGTCAGAGTGAAGGACAAAGTGACGAATCACAGGAAGAGTTAGCAGAGTGCGTCAGAGTGAGGACTTGCCCAACTCTCACAATATGAAAAGCTCTCAGCTCAGAGAGTCAAGCAGACAGAAGCCCAGACACAGAGACAAATGAAGCAGTGAAACAGTGAAACTGAGGCAGTAAAGGGAGAAGGCAGAGAAGCAGAGAGGCTGACTGAGGCAGTATGGAGCAAATGAGAGCTCAGGGAGACACAGAAACAGTCAGCTGGCTCAGAAAATCAGTTTTAACCAGTCAGCTTGGAAAAGAGTTTGAAACAGAATAGCAAGTGAGTTGACCCAGGAGAATCAGAGTTCAGAAGGAGCTAGTCAGAGTAGCTCAGTCAGCAGTCAGTCACAGAGGTTTAAATGTTTTAGATTGTATAGAGCATGAGACTTGAAACCTTCCAGTTCAAGGCTTAAGTTTAAATTGTAAGGAGGCCAAAACACTCCAGGGCTCCAGGACTAGGACTAGGGATTGAATTAGCCAAAGAATAACCATTTTTTGCCACGACCTAAGAACCTATGTCTACATCTGCGGCTCAAAGGCTACATATGTGTATGTAACATACTTAGCCACAAGTTCTCATGACTTGAATGTGTTTGTTATACTTTTGCCGTTGCTAGCATTTGGATGGTTTTATTAAATATATTCATGACAGCATTTAAACAACTCTTCTCACTAAACATTAAAAAATCTGGAAAAAAATTATGAAGATATAAATAAAAATTGAAAAATAAGCCAAACAAGTTTTTCTACTGTATTTCTGTCTTAATATGATTTGTTTTGAATCAAACCAAAACAAAATGCAAGTATCCCAGTTTCTTCGTCTATTGTGCCCCTGACATTCAGAAAGGATTCTAGGTAAATGCAAGATTAACTGATAGTTTTTAAAAATAAAACCTGATCTTTAGTCTCTGTCATTCTCTAGTCTAACTTGTCTGGGTGTTTGATTGAAAATGGAGCTATGTTTATATTAAATTTATAAAATATTACTGTCAAGTACATAAAATCCACAACAAATCACAGATCATTACAACGTAACAAAGGCATTACAAATGAGATAGAAGCATTGTTCTGAGAGTTTTCTAGAAGAACATGTAGTATGTTTCCAGAGTTTCTTCAGCCGTGGGACTGTTATCCTGCTCTGGCAATTTGCTAAATAGAGAAACACAGAAGGCATCTGAATTTATGCATGTGCACAGGTTAGAAAGGCCCCTTCACAGCTCCCTTCTTTCTGTTTACACTCTAAACAATGAAAAGGTAATAAAAGGATACGGTAAATCTAAGAATCCAATTCTAAGAAAATGAATTCAATGTTTTCATATATTTTTCATAATACATTCATGATGGCTACTCACTAACACATACATGTTATGGAATCCAAATCTTGTTACCAGTATGCCTGCACTCAAATGATTATGCTTTGCAATTTTTGTTGATAAAAACTTAATATATATCATCAGAAGGCCAGAACCTTGATCAAAATACCTCTGGCAAAATATAAGAGACACTAATAAGTCATGAGATAAAATAACACAGAGAGGTTATTTTAATCATTAGTTTGCAATGTCAACTACTCTTTGAGAAATGAGTATCTCTTTCCCAGATTTGACATGGAGAGTAAAATTTTATTTTATTTTCATTTTTAAAATATAAATTTATTTTGTTTCTATGCTAAAGAAGGCTGTTTCTGCTAAGTAATTTTTGTTCCTACTGGATCCAATCACTGCATTGGCTTTTTCTACAATATTTACACTGAGTCTCTGTTCTGCTAGAAGTTGAATTTATATTCCATGAACATCATGGTGTACGTTTCCTCTTCAGAACACCTGTGTAGCAGCAAGCACTTGTGTACACATGTGTGGATCTTTTGTGTGCAGTCATGTACTGTCTCTGCTGAATGCATAGGAATTTGAACAAACATTTGTCTGTGGTCTAGAATGGTAAGTAGAGAAATATAAATAACATTTCACAATAAGTTAAAGCCTGCAAAATTCTTAAACATGGCATCATCACTGGCAAATGCAGAAAGTGAACATGGCATACTCTGAGGGGTTTGGGGTGCTGCACTATGCTGATGTTAGATGAGCTGGAAGATAGCCAATCAGAGACCTTTCCTCACTATCCTTCACTTTTGTCTACTTAGCATCCCCCTTTGTACATCTATCACAATATATAGAAACTAGATAGCTATCCAATGTCTTGATAGCATTTTATGTAATCAGTTCTATAGGCTGACAGAATAGAAGACAGGTTTCTGCATTACCATACAGATGTGGTTGTTACAAACAGTTATAAGATTTCTATAGCTTCTTGCTTGAAAAATACTTAACCACCCCATTTGGTAACCAGAAGTCCAATTAATAATATTTTTTTCTTAAAAAAGAACAATCCTCGACTCTTTAATTAAATAGAAATTTGAAGATGGGGGACTTATTAACTAATATTACACATCCTTGTTATCATATTATTTATTCCGATGCTGATGGCCTAAAGCCTTCATGTATTTTGAACCTGATAGAGGTAGTGGACATGATTTTCTTGAGTCTCTGGGTCTTTACTCTGCCACTCTGTCTGTGTCCCAGAAAGCTGAAGTTCAGGAGTTGAAGTGATGGGATTTCCTTGTTTTCTGGCTTCTAGTTGGATAGACCAGTGAGAAAGTTTGGAATTGGATAAATGGTTAATAAGACTGGAAAGTTGCGGAAATTTCAAGGCTTGGTCCCACTTCACCTCTCCTTTCCGCTGTGGTTGACCATGCTGGAGTTCTTCCTAGAATTCCGCAGCTGTTTCTCGCAGTGGTACCAATGGCCCAATGTCTTCTTTACTCTGGTCCCCTCAAACAAGAGGTGGTTCCTCTTCCTTTAAAATCATCAGCGGGATGCTTCCTCCTTTCTTGGTTTTTCTGAACCCTTTCAACTCTTCATAAAAGGTAACAAAAAGGAGAAGTCCCAATTTTAAACATTTGTGGTCACCCTTTTTAGTTTACCAGTGTTTCCCTTCTAGGTGCTTGAATGGCAAAGTGAGTTAATCGTTTCATTTCAATATTTTAATCAAAGCCATTTTTTGGTAAATACTGTGGAACTTATTTTAAATACTCATTTTCTTGTATTTCCAGTTCTCAGATAGACAATCAGCCTCCTATTATCGGTGTTGAAATGAAAATCATTTCTGTACTATTTCAGTTATTGTAAGGGCAGAGACAGCAATAGTTACCAAATAGCATTTTTAACCTTGATAAATGAGTTCAGGCAAATGTAGTTTTTATTCATTTCTTCTAAACATTTAGGTTTTTAAGATAAAGAATTAATGCTACTATTCTCATAATATTAAGGGTTAATTCATATAAATTATTTTAAAATATGTTACATTCTATTTAATTTTTTGAATATATTTTTCCATTTTTTCCAGCCTTTTCTCCTTTTCTGCCTAGAATATATTGACACCTTTAAATGAATGCAACAATTTATGTTGTCCAAAGATATTTGAAAACTTTAAAATCAGAAACCTAAATTAATTAGGAAGGTAAACTATCTAGGGTAAATTATACAGGGGATGTGCAAATAATTAATCACAGATAATATATGTTTACTTCATTAAATATTACTTTTTCTTTTTAAACATTTTTTGTATGTGTATAGGTGTTTTGCTTGCCTGTGTATCTATATTCTATATGTGCCTGGTACCATTGGTGGCCAGCAGAATGGGTAAGATTGTCAGCAACTAGAATTACAGGCAGATGTAAGGTGTCATGTAGAAACTGGAAATCAAACCCATGTCATCTGGAAGAGAAGCCAGAGCTCTTAACTACTGAGCCTTCTCTCGAGCCCCCTGTTGTTTTCCTTAAATTTCAGTAAAATAATAGCCAAATGCTGTCAATTCAAATTAAAGATATTTTAAAAAGTCATGATTCACCAAGAAATTAAAATTTCACAATATTCCATTTAAAATAAAATATATTATGTATAGCACTCTCACATATAGTAAACAACATGAATAGACACTATCATCATTGATATGTTTATTATTTTGCCCACACTTTGATATAACAATTACGTAACATTACTAAAATGTTTTGTTGTGGTTGTTCTAGTATTAACAGAATTCTACCTTAGAAATAACCATCACCTCAAACACAATGCGAACAAATACTTTATACTACAAAAATCAGTAACAGGTAGTTATAAATTACATATTAATTCTGATGCATTTAGGCTAGCTGGTCCAACACTGAGTTTTCACATGCATCAGGTAAATCAGTGATTTGAGCTCTGTCTCTCCAAACACCAATTTACTTTAATGTTCAAGTTTCAGGTAATTACTTAGAGAAAGTTTCCAGAATAAACACACATTCAAACTTCATTTAGATGGGTTGAGTCAACTCTGAAACCCTCAGAAAAGCTGTCAGTGTTTGAACAAGAGTTCAGGCATTAAGAATTAAATGCATGAATTATAGCTCAGACATAAGGAATGAAATAAGATTAAAGAAAGTCTGTTTTGCTTTATGTAACTTTCATCTTCCTGTTAAAGATAACATCGTAAGTATATATCTTTTATGGACTATTATTTTTTCCAAAGTATTTATTATGTGAAATTGGAAATTGAGAGGAATCTTTGCAGATTTTATGAGAATATATATGTGTGTGTGTACATATGTATATACGCACATATATATATATATACACACACACATATATATTCTCATAAATATATGTGTGTGTGTGTGTAAGTGAAAAACATTAAGTTCTCTACTATCCTTTTATAATATCGGTCACTCAAAAGCTTGCAAATGTAAAGGGAAAAAAGAAAAGACCCAGGGTGTCAAACAGATTAGACACAGAATAGTAAGAAAAGAAAAGAATAGGAGTGTTCCCAGAACACATACCCTCCCCTCTGACCGTGAGCAAGCAGAAGGCATTTGTGGAGCCCTCACTAAGCTGAACCCTGTCATGGTGGCTCAGTTCCCCTGGCCTGCCAGCTGGAAGGAGATGTAGTTTAAGGGATGGAACTCTCAGAAAAGCCGGGACTTGGCTGATGATCTCGGGCTCAGCATATTGTGAGGCATATGAACACTTTCAGAACTGGCAAAAGAATAAGGAAGGAAAATTGAGAATCTAAATACAGTAGCCACCAAAAATTCAGATAATTGAAAAGGGTAGTTTTCTCTAGAGCACTTAGTAGTGTCCTAAGGATTTCACAGAAAAGAGATCAAAGGTTCCCTTATAGTGAAGAGAGGACCAACTCACCTTTAGACTTCCTGCTGTGCTCACCACACTGGGTAAAAAAATAGCTTGTGTTATTTTTTTCAATTGTGTAATTGTATTTCCTTTAATATGATCCGCCTCTTTTTATATACTTAGAAATTGATTTGTATTATTTATTAACAGCTTATATTAT
Source organism: Cricetomys ansorgei (assembly GCA_026225945.1). NCBI lineage: Eukaryota > Metazoa > Chordata > Mammalia > Rodentia > Nesomyidae > Cricetomys > Cricetomys ansorgei. The sequence continues at coordinate 42,776,412 of JAMJFZ010000239.1, read as the reverse complement.
TAATTTTAACAAGAAATGAGTGTCAACATTTTAATAGATGATTTAATATTGTAATGAAAAAAATTTCAAAGAAGATATTTGAAATGGATATATGTAATATCCACAATTTAACAATGGCGTCTTCATTACTCTTACATCACTAGAAGGAAGCAAGTGGCTTTCCTCCAGTGAAGTTACCTATCTATCACTTTCATTTCTACTTTGTTTTCTGTTTAATGTTTTTTTGGTGCTACAATGTCATATAGAGATAGCAAAAAGCCTTGTATTCCCAGGAGCATGAAGCCATGCTACCAACAACATCCCAGACCGACATAGTTCTGATTTATTGAATCAATAATAAAAATAAAAGTAAAGCTGGTCAAAGTTCAGTACTCCTGGGCATGTCACAATACAAAGTCTGCTGGGCAGACTCTGCCCACACATCTGCACTGGCATTTCTGTTGATGGCACTTGGAATTGCTGAGCTACAAGAGGGGAATTGCATTCCTATTAGTGCTATTACTGACATGATTTTGAGAGGCATAGAAACAAAGTACTTCATGAAGTTAGAATGAACAGTTTGCTTTCTGTTTCTTGTCGTGTTTCTTTGGGGAAACTCAAATCTGGATGCAAAAGAGTAAGGTCTTTCCTACAAGATGCCTGAGCACAAAATATAGGTCACCTTAGATTCCATTCTAAATGACTTCAAAGCATATACATAATATTAAGGAGGTTTCTGTTAATCATAAGTTAAACTATTTTGATGTCTATTATCCTTACTGTGAAAGTTTCTTTGTCTTCATTGTAACTTTTCAGATCCTCTCTGCTTCAATTTAGGATTAAATCAAATTCAATGTTTCATACACAACAAAATAAGTTGTTCTGTAAATAAGAGAATAAAATATTGCATATAGTATGATAACATGTTGGGGCATTTGTCTTGGTGAGCCAATAAGTCATTATTAAGAAAGAAAGAGAGAGAGAGAGAGAAAGAGAGGGAAAGAGAGAAAGGAACAAAGAAAGGAAGAAATGAAGGAAGGAAACAAAGAGAGAGAGAAAGAAAGAAAGGAAGAAGAGAGAGAGAAAGAAAGGAAGGAAGGAAGGAAGGAAGGAAGGAAGAAAGAAAGAAAGAAAGAAAGAAAGAAAGAAAGAAAGAAAGAAAGAAAGAAAGAAAGAAAGAAAGAACAACGTTCAGACAAGACAGGGTTTTTTATTACCTCTGACCAGTAACTCACATATTTTAAATGGCTTCTTGCTAGAGAAATATAATATTCTTTTCTAGGAAATGAGTTTTCTTTCCAATAGTCTCTCTCTGAAAATCTTTCCAGCCGAGTTGTTTTCATTGTGCCAAATTGAAGTGTTCTAAAATTGTTTATGGGTGTCAGAGTTCCTTAAGAGATCAGTTAGAGTGTTGATTCTCCAAACACTAGTGGATAAGAAACGACATTCCTGTCAGTGTTCAACCATGATCCACCAAAGTTTAATGTTGTGGCTGGAAAAACGGAGGGGGGTTGGTGGGAAGAAAACTGTCCAGTAACCGGACAAAATCTGGGTTGTCAGCAATGTAGGGGAAGGTGTCCGACATGATATGGTGTTCCTCTTTCACTTTCCCAGCCCGCAAATGAAATATGTATGCTCGCCTGGAGTCAATCTGCTTCTCTCTTTTAAATTTTTAAGGAATACAGGAAAATTAAGGGAAAGAATGAAGAAAACTGAAGAGACATCTATACAAATTGTTTTGATGAAACCGGGAATACAACTAACACAGGCTGTCTCTTCGCATCTAGGAGCAAATCCCTCCATCCAGTTGTATAGAAAAGAAAAAAAAAAAATTTTTGTCCTCAAAATAAGTTGAACCATGAGAAATCTATTTCTCCAAATAAAGAACAAAGCACAGACACTGGGCAATGAAGGGATTCCTCTGCAGGCTGAAAAGTTGTCTTACTGGCTGTAAATCTCTCTCACACAATGCCTGGGGTCTTGCTTGCAGGGATGTAATGAAGTTACACTGCCTGAATGAAAATTTAAAAAACAAATGAGGACAGAAGACCTTGCTGGCTCTCTGTGATTTGTAACTCCGCTTATCAGTCAGGGGAGTGAGGTGATTCACTGTGAGAGCACCAGATCTCTGTCTCAGACCATGAAGACGTTTTACTGACTGTCAGTGTATCAGGGGAAAGGAATGCTAAGCTATAACAGCCATAATTAGTGTGAGACACGTTTGCCACAAAGACAAAGAGAAATTTCCAGCTGGGGGATCGGAGCCACAGCCCCTAGAGATGCGCTTGGTAACATTCTGGCCTTCTGACTGTTACAATACCAGCATTCCCTTTACTCATGTGACTCAGTCATCTCGAATTTGACTTTGACATGACTATGTGTGTGAAATCATGTTCTTACAGACAGAGAAACTTCCAGTCATGCCAATATTTATCTAAAATAAAATTGCTTATAATCTAAATCTTATTTTTGAAAACCATCACCTTTTCAGATTCATGGACTAAACGTCTCTTATTTTAGAACTAGTGGTACCGGTAGTATGAATATCCTTTCCTCCTCTCTCTAGATAAAGGGAATATGATTATTTATGTGTATACTGTAAAGAATTTTTCAGGCAATGCCATAAAAATTAAAAACAGTTGCTAGACTTTTCCAACAACTTAAAAGTACTTTCAGAAGTTATTAATTTAAGGTCATTATCCATATATTTAAATTATGTGCTTCCTAGTTGATTTTAATAGATACAAAGCTAAATGGTCAGTCTCCTGCAAATATGTCACTATTCTAAGATTGTTAATTCCAGTTCCCACACTCTCTGCCTGATTCTAAATCATGTCATGTACAAGGAAAATTTTACACATTCTAGTTAAGAAAGATGAGATTGCAGGATTTATAAAACTAGACCTAGAAACTGTAAAAAGCAAAACAAAAAGAGAACATATACCCAAATAATGAATTCTATATACCAACTGAAGTGTTTTAAACAAAGAATGAGATGCTGAGAACTCAAAAAAAGTAAATAAAATAAAAGAACCAAATTCTATCCATGGGACAATTGCCCTTATTTTCAAAAGTAGCAAAATGGTTTCTTGGTCCTATAGAGAAGCCCCATGCACTCAACAGGCATTAAACTGTCCACAATACATCCTCTCTACAGAGGAGTGGTTCTACTTTTCATGTGACAGCAACACCTGGAAACAGTCTCACGTAGGGAGCCTCATTAACTAGTGACGGAGGGTCGCTGACATCGGGTACATCTTCTATAACTTGTTCTGTGCCCCTGATATCTCTACAAACTCCACCAGAAGTGCCACTCACTTTCTTTTCCTGGTTTTTATTCCACCTCACAAATATATTATGATCCTATGAAAGAAATTTGGATCTAATTCCCACTAAAGTATTTTCACTCCTCATTGCTATCACTATGTTCAACTTTGATTAGACGTTTCAGAGATTGGTCTGCAGTGTGTGTTTTCCATTGAGTGAGCAGGTGTACATCAGATTGGTGGAGGTCTTATGTAAATCTTTTCTTTAAATGCTGCAATATGACTAACTCGAATTCATATCAAACATTTGTTTTTATTTGAACTACAAAAAATAAAATTCCATCGCTAGCAACTTGAGATCATTAGCTGATTTTCTTCTAACTCTATTTAGCATGTCATCACCACTCAGAATCAAGGTCCCAGTGCTGCCCTGGCTTCCCCTCCCCCCTCCGTTTCCATCTTGCCCTCCCACAGGGCAGGCAGCCACCTCTTACCTTGTCTCCTCTTTATCTTTCTCCAATCTTACTGTGTTCACACAAAGCCTCACTTCTGAATTATTGCAATACTTTTGTGTTTGTGCTCACTGATTTCATCGTCTTTATTCTAAAGTTGCTTTGAGGGACTGGAGAGACAAGATGGATCAGTGGTTTAGAATCCTTGCTCTTATTTCATTTTTCTTTATTTATTGAGATTATAATATAAATGCATCAAACCTCTTTTCCATTACTTCTCTGCAAATCTTCCCATTTTCTGTGTCCAATCTTTCAAATCCATGGCCTCATTTTCTTTAATGGTTGGTACATGTGTGTATAGTCCTAAATATATAAATGACATCCACTTATCTGTATGATTTTATGAGTATTTATATGTTTTCCAGACTGACCATTTGGATTTACTCTTTCCTGAGAAGACTATTTCTGCTCCTCTAAGCATATAGTAGTTGTACATATATCTTTGTCTAAGGTTGAGGGCTCATGAGCTTTCAACTTTCCATGTTAGCAGGTCAGTTGGTATCTTCCTCAACATGTCATGTTTAGGTAGCATGATTGGTGAGATTTAATGGGGGTAGCTTCTGACGTTTCTGGGAGACACAATCACACAGTAAACTCCCTGTTTCTTTGGTTTTTATAATCCTTCCACTCTGTATTCTGCAATGTTCCCCGAGAATTAGGTGTAGGAGATATAAATATATATATATATATATATATATATATATATATATATATATATATATATATATATATATATATATATATAATTCATGTATATATTTCATATATCTATTCATATGTATATATATATATATATATTCATATATATATTTCATATATGTCTATTCATTTATCTATTGGGACTGGGCTTCACAGAACTGCATTTTAACTAGTTGTAGTTTACTAGTATCTGCTACAAGAGAAGAAGGGTGAGAAGTACATCTTTCTGTTGGTATCAACACAAATGATTGTAATGTAGTTGGAGTTATGCTGTTTTACTAAAGTGGTAGTTGTAGGTTCTCTTCCAAGATCCATGACTTCACTAGGCCTGGGTAGTTGGCTAGAATTCTGGTATGTGATATGATTTATCTCTTGTTGCATGGGTCTTAAGACCAATTAGAGTTCCATGGATCACTGCAAAGGTATGTATGCCACTACTGTACCCTTGGTTATCTCTTTACCATGGTTATTGTGAGTCATGAAATATATCAATAACAGTAGTTTGTTGGAATAGTTTTCATTCTTTCACTCTACCGTACATGTGAAAAGACATAACACACACACACTCATTTGCCCATAGGGACTTGTGAGATTAGATATGCCCGGTAGAAAGCAAAGTTGATGAGTTTTGACAAAAAAGCAAGACTAATATACATACAAAATAGTAACTCACTTAACAACTTTATAGAACAACATATAGGTTTGTAAGTTATCATAATAACAACAACAAATAAAAATCCAGCATTATATGTCAAGGATTAATTTAAATATTTAATTTGCGTTTCATTACCACAGTGTTAATGCATATGTCTTAGCCTTAAAATAAGTATTTTCTACATAACATATTTGTTGGTGATTCCTACTTTGTTGTGTTCAAAGGGTGGACTTTGCCTCTTTCCATGCCCCATTAATACAATGCTTAGTGTGTTACAAAGGTTTTGTGTTTTTATTTTGATTATCTTCAGAGGAATTTAAAATCTTCTTTCTTCATTTCTTCTTTAATGAATTAATTATTCTGTAATGAGTTATTTAATCACCAGAGTTTGTGTACTAAACGATTTTTTTGTTATAAAGCTTAAGTTCTTTTTACAGTGAAGTTAGATAGTATATGTAGTTATTTCTCTTTTTCTTAATTTGTTGAACTTGTTTTGTGCTCCATGAAGTGGTCTATTTTCAAGAAGCTCCTCTGGGCCACTCAGTAGAATGCGCATTCTTTGGTTTGGGTTAGAATATTGTATGCATGTCTGTTAGGTATATTTGATGCACACTGTTTTTTAACTCTAATGTTTACCTGTTATTCATTTATTTATTTGTTGTCCAAATGAACTATCTATTGGGAAAATAAGAAATTTAAATAATCTACTATAATTTGTTGATAATAGTGTATCTCTAATTTCAATAGTACACTTTTTATGAAATTTGGTGCACAAATATTTGGTTTATGTATTTTTTAGAATTGTAATTTCTTTCTGTTCAAGTGTTCCCTTCATGAGAATGAAGTGTCTTCCTTTATGTCTCCTGATGAGTTTAATCTTGAAGTTATTTGTCATATGCTAGAATGTCATTGCCTGCTTTCTTCCTAGTTCCAATAACAGGAGTACTTTGTCTATATTTTCTCTTTAGAATGTGATCTTTAAACTACATTTCTTCTAGACAACAGAAAGGTAGATTTTATTTCTTTACCCATTTACCAGCCTGTGTCTTTTAATTGGAAAAGTTGAGGTCATTAACATTTAAAATTGTTAGAAAGCTGTTATTTTGTTAATTGTGATGTTTGTTTTTTAGCTATACCATGTGTTATAGTTATTGTATATCTTTTTTTCCTTTCTAGAGTTTCTTAGCTATGCTGGCGCCTGTCTTCACTCTGAAGTGTTACTTCCAGTATTCTGTTCAGGGTTAGACTGTTGTATATGAATTATTCTCAAAGAGTATTTCTTTTATTTTTTGATGTTATAATTACATCATTTTTCCCTTCACTTTCTCCCTTAAAGCCTCCCAATAACTTTCCGTGCTTTCCTTCAAGTTCATGCCATCTTTTTTTATTAATAGTTACTACATACATATACGTATATGTCTTCTTCAACTATGACAACTAGTTTAGTTTATAGACACAGTAGTGTAAGTCGGCACGCTTGGTCTTGAACTAGGAGAGCATGGTCCAGGATACTTTGGCTTTCAAATTTCCACTAATAATTCATCTTTTGTTCTTATTAGCATTACATGTATCTCATGCTCATCGCCAACTGATTCATAGTAATGATGAAAATAAAATTCTGGCTATTCAGTTTTTCTCTACATCCTAATATTTGGAATTATTCTTAATTGAAGTGTTTAGATATGCATACAAATAAAATATGGAATATAGTCAATAATAATTCAGTAATATTTGTTAATTAATTTGACAAATTTTCCACAAATAGGAGAATCTAATAATAAGATATAGGCATCAGATATATGGAAATTTTCTATGCTTTTCTGTAAACTAAAACTATTCTAAAATAATTTTAAAGGAGTTTTAAATGACAAATTAATTTTTAAAATTGGATGACAGTTTCCAAATCCATCCAGGGCTGCTTCCCAGAGTACAATGGGACAAAAGCAGCACTAACCATGGGATGGGAAGGTTTGGAAGGAACACACCTAATGAGCAGAAACACACAAGCCAAATATGCCCTGAATACATTTTAAAAGCTTTAAGTCAACTTTGAGTTGAGCATTTGCAATCAGCCATTGCTAAATATGAATAAAATACTGTTTACATACCCTGGTAAGCAAAAATTTTTAGCAAAACTAATATTGATATATACTGTAACATGTTATTGGAGACTAATAATCTTTTAATGAATTTGGAGTAAATCATAGTTGTCTGAAATGGTGACTAATGTTTCTCTCAGGTACGCATTTTTTATGTAATGAATCCCATTTTTCTCTTTTCCTATTTATGTATTTCAGACACTTTGGAGATGTGTGTGTGTGTGTGTGTGTTCTGTATTTCTGTTTCCACTACTTAATTTCATTGCAAAGAATTCAATTTTATTCAGTATACATTCTTTTTTGGTATTCACATAATTTTAAATCGGTCTCTTCCACTTTCATGTTCATGAGGACAAAGTCAATTTCTACTCAGACACCACAATTAACTTAGTTCAGAGGAACAGATTCCCGCTAAGCACTAGCCAGTAACTCCTATTTAGGTTTGTGCACTTGGCAGATGATTTTTACCTGGAGATCTTATTTCATTGATCTAAATGATTTAAATTTATTTCTCAGAATGCCATTCAAATCACATTCTGTAATTGTGGATTATGATTTTTGTGTTTTGTGTGTTTGAGAGTGAGAGAGAAAAAGAGATGCAAAGAGAAACGATGGCAAAGATAAAGAGACAGGAGAGATGAACGAGAGAAATCGCACTATTCAGATTTTAAAGGGGGAGGTGAGGCTGTGGCACAGAGACTTCCGATGCAGAAGACTGTGGATTCCGGCATGTATAAAATATCCGTCCTTTTCAGTTCTTTGACAAATTTTCACACTCTATTGTGATCTTATTCACCTCAGATTCAACTGCCTTCCCGACCCAACCAAATTAGTGTCCTCTTTGAAAACAAACAAACAAAACACAACATTATTCTGTAAACTATCGAGTCCAATTTCTGTTACCCATATACTCAATGAGTTGGACACACTGCCAGCGCCTACACCCTTCAAGAGAACTGACTCGCCCTCTCCAGCAACTAGTAACTGTCAGAAGCTCCTCAACAATGGGTAGGACTTCACACCCATCTCCCATGTGCATGTTGGGGTTTGGTCTGGCTGGAGTTGCTGGGTTCTTGCTCATGCTGCCACAGTCACTGTGAGTTCATATGAGGAACCACCCTTTTGTTTCTGGAAAACACTGTTTCCTTGGCGTCATCTGATGCCTCAGCTTTGAGGATCCATCCGCTGTCTCTTCTGTAATAATTCCTGGGACTTGGGAGAAGGTTGTATAATATGGATATCCCATTTAAAGCTGGGCTTTCTGAATCCCTTTATTTTTTACACGTTGTCCAGCTGTGGGTCTCAATTGTAGTTGTCTAATCACCACCTCCTGCAAAAAGAAGCCTCTGTGATTAGGGCCAAGAAGTGCACTAATCTATGGATACAGCAATAAGTCATTAGGAGTCAGATTAATAGCGTGCCCTTTAGCAGAACAGTAAAGTTCTCACCTAGGGACTGTAACCTATCTAGTCACAGATCCTTGCCCTGATAATGGTGCCAGGTTTGGCTTTATTTTGTGAAATGGGCTTTACACCCAGTTGGAAGGTATTTTATTAGTCCTATAACACTATTGCTACTATCGTATGAGTGGGAAAATCGTATAAGGAGAGTCATTTTTGATTGATAGTTTTAGAAGTTCATTGTAAGGGATTCCCAAGTTTAAGTTTTGTATAGTTGTTAATAAATATAAAAATAGGAAAAAGGGAAATAAAATCAGGATGTGCCTTGATACAGATGTCTGAGAACAAATACATGAAAATACTAATAATATATAATATAATATATATATATATATATATATATATGTATATAATTTCATCTTCTTGAAGAGAAGTCTCCCTATTTGAAGTCTTTAAACTATACTATTTTTGCAGAAAACAAATTGCTGGTTTCAAGAAAAATTATCTGTTGCTTAAAACATTGAAAATATGATGAGGAAATACTTATCCTGGTAATTCAACTACAGCCATAGGGAGTTCATTTCAATTCCACACAGAAACCTGAAATCATTGATCTCTTGTCCAAAAATCGCTGCCTCTGAAAACTTTCAATTGTTTTCTTTCTTGTGCAGAAGGGAAAAAAATTACAGTTCCAGGAGCTTAAGTTCCTAATATCATTGGATTTTATCCTACTCTTTATGATGTCAAAGGTATTCTGAAACTAGATAGTAGGAAATGTCTAATTTAAAATTTATACAGGCCCAGAAGGAAATATTTCATGTGTATCTGTGTGCTTTGGGTGAAAACAGAAAGTCATAAAATTGAGGATCTGTATGGTAGAATTTTTCATGGATTTGAAAACTGTAAGAAAGAAATGGATAAAGGGCTAAAAATCCCCAGTGATACCGTTACCCTGGAGACTAATGTGATTTCTGTGGACTCTGGACTCTTCTAAGCGTGGAATACAGGTCACAAACACAAGCCTCTGGTACAGACACTAATATAAGGTCTGAACAATGTAGTCTTCTACAGGAGTTCAGAGGAAGGAAAAGGGGGAAGGACGGGAAGGAGAAACATGAGTTCAGCATAATGAGCATTCGGGGTACTGCAGTAAATAAGAGGTGCATTAGTGTGGACACATGAGTGAGCTCATGGCTGATATGGCAATACCCACAGATACTCAATGAGTTTGGGTCACTGACAAGGGCCATTGACACATTTGAATCACCTGCTCCATAGCCATGACATCTCCATTGCTGGAGTTAATTGTTTTTAATTCAATAGTACATTTTAATTCAATAATACATTGAATTCAATATTCATCAACCTATCCTTATTAAATAGATGGTTTGCTGAATGTGTTTTATTTTGTTATTCTGCTGTTTCTTTTAATTAGTAGAGTAGCAAAGGTATCCTTGAAGTGCAAGAATAAGCACAAATTAGAGGAGTGTAAAAGAGCCATATCTTTAAATATATAAATTTTATTATATTTAGTTACACATTGGTGTGGACGCCCACCTCGCCTGCAAGAAGACGCCGCACACAGGATTCTTCTGGTTTACGCTTTATTGAGGACAGCCATTCAATTAAGTGTTGATAGCGAAGACCCTGATTGTAAAAAGCACCCTGCTTATATAGAGCATAGGGCTACGTGACCGTCAATGATTGGATACTCGTCCAGACCCTCATTAGCATGGAGGGAGGCGGCAAGGACTGCTCTCCTGCGCCTGTGCTGTAACTTGTTTACTCCAAATGTGAGCAATTACTCCAAATGCGAGCAAGAAGAACCTGGAAGCAGGAAACCGGCGCCATCTTGTAATGGCGTTTCAACTCGGCTCCCAACATCTCCCCCTTTTATATTAAATTAAAGACAAAGGAACATGCTAAGTCACCGATCAACCCCCTCCATCTACGGAGGTGAGGATCAAGGAAGTTAAACATGTCCTAAATACCCAGGTTACCTTATCTCGTGCAATGAGGAGAACCTCTTGAGATGTGCAAAGGCTAACCTTGGGTCGAATAAGGGATGTGCCTATTCTTGGTGCAATGGAAGCAAGTCCTCAAGGTGCAAAGGCCACATACCCTAAATTGTCTAAAAGGGAGACATGTGGTGGAGATGGACTTCTGTCGCATTCGTTCTGACAACATACAGCTCAACAATCAAAAGGAGGGTTGGATACTACACACCAACCATCGACCTAACGATAGCCCACTGTCTAAGCGTTGCCAACCAGGCTGCAGGGGAATGTCTCACATCAAGGGCAGCAAATGCTGGAATAATCATGGCATTATCTCGCTGTCTCTGCCTATACATTCTACAAAGCACCAAAAGCATATTAATACAGAAGCAATCATCATAATTCCCATAGTTCCCAGACCAGCCCATTCTTTGAGATACATGGTAGCATCTTTAATCCAACCCCGAGTCCACACGAGTTGAATTGACATGTGTAATGGCCAGTCTTAGGTCCCTCATAGTAGCATCAAATTGTGATGACCCATCCGTCCCGTGACAAATTTACAGCAACAGTATAATTATGATATTGGACAGATGTCACACATAAACCAAGCATCCTCCATTCACAACCTAATTGAGCCAATTGCCATAGTACAATTTTTCCCTATACCGCTATTTTGAGACTCATAAGGCAAATAGGCAAGATGTTCTATGCGTATCGAGGGCCACTTTATCAGGATCATCTGTAGAGCTAGTAGCGTTTTCAAGATCTTCATCTTGTTCTTGATCTTTTTCAGGCTCTAAGGGCTGTTTCACCGTCCTCGTCAGACGAGCAGGCACCCAAATCAGGTTTTCTTGATCCTGAGGAAAAACACAAACAGCTCCCCTGGATCTTATTAAAACTTGATCCGGGCCCTTCCATTGATTAGACAATACATCTTTCCACTTGACATTTTCTAGTGGAGGTTGTGTAGACATAGCATGTCTATCTGCTGCAGATCTTCCAGCAGCATCCAAATTCAAAAAATTTCTTATGATGGTTACATGACCTGCAGCTGCAAACCATGGAGCTATGGTATCCACCTCCTGCAAGAAATGAACTATGATAGAACCAATTTCATTGGACAGGAAGGTGAGGCACCCATGGTTCTTAGCCTTAGGCAGGTTAGGAAGAGGGGGCGCAGAGGGAGCCGCCGGAGCGTATGGCTCAGGACGGTAACGTTCTTCCTCATAGCGCGCAGCTTCCTCTTCTAGTTCTGTTTGTTCCTCTGTATCCAGTTTCTCTTCTGACCCCGAAGTTTCTGAGTCTGTGGTTTCTGAGTCAGAAGAGGAACTACTAGTCTCATCACTGGTTATTATTAAATTTTCAAATTCTGCTAATATTGGGTATACCCTTTTCCTACTATTTATTTGTTTCTTTTTTTCTTTTTTCTCTTTTTCTACCCTTTTTATATCTTTTTTAGGCCTCTTCCTCTTTTCTGTTTCTGACATGCTGTCTTGATGTTTTGCTAATATTCGCTGTCCTTCCCTTACCCTCTCTTGACATCGCTTAGTAACCATACGCCATAATGGCCATCTACCGGCACGGAAACTTCCCTTTTCCTTTTCTCTCTGCAATTCTCCTTCTAGTTTACCCCAAGAAGGGATTGTAAGAGACCCGGTGGTTACTGGGCGATGACAATTTAAACAAAGGCAACAAGCAAGAACAACAATAATCATACTAGCAAAAATGACCGCGCCTAGTGCAGGGTCAATCTCACAAAACAGCATACCTCTCAGAAAGAGTCTGGATCCACTTTCGTCCCCGCGCTCCAGTTCTGAATCCTCCTGAAAACAGGGGTCTCCGCCGGTGCTCGACTGATGGTCAGGTTCCCGGGTTTCGGCACCAAATGTGGACGCCCACCTCGCCTGCAAGAAGACGCCGCACACAGGATTCTTCTGGTTTACGCTTTATTGAGGACAGCCATTCAATTAAGTGTTGATAGCGAAGACCCTGATAGTAAAAAGCACCCTGCTTATATAGAGCATAGGGCTACGTGACCGTCAATGATTGGATACTCGTCCAGACCCTCATTAGCATGGAGGGAGGCGGCAAGGACTGCTCTCCTGCGCCTGTGCTGTAACTTGTTTACTCCAAATGCAAGCAATTACTCCAAATGTGAGCAATTACTCCTAATGCGAGCAAGAAGAACCTGGAAGCAGGAAACCGGCGCCATCTTGTAATGGCGTTTCAACTCGGCTCCCAACACATTGGGACATCTCTCAAGCATGTGAACATAAATTAATATAAGTGTTTCTTTCAACAATAAGATTTCTAGCATTGTGAATTTCTAGAAAACATAGTGATTTTGTTACCTTTATCAAAGTATCATTAGGTCAGATTGTCTATAATTAACAGGGTGTGAAAAAAATCTTAAAATACTAGTTTTACTTTCTTATCTCATGTTGAAGTCAACATCTTTCTTAGTTTGTTATTAACTCAGCCAGGTCTGTCTGCTCTAAGGGATTCTCCACATGATGACTTTTCTGTAGCCTCATGCAAAGGACAGAAATCTAATAATGGGCAATAGGTTGCTTCCATCATCAAATGTTTTATACACATTATACCCCAGGTAGAATCTTATTTAATGAATTGTTTACTATTTATGTCATAATAAATGTTCATTTTGACAATATTCAAACAAATGTTTGGTATGTTCAAACAAATTTTAGTGACTCCAAATCAAAGACATGCTCACCATCAAAAAGAGATAGATGGATCAATACAGAAGTATTATTGTAAAATGTCAAGTCAATTCTAATTTAAGAAAATCTTGAGGACTGTGAAAATGAGTTCTTGCTATTCAGAAACACTGGTTACTTTTAACATACTACACATTTACAAATGTTTTGGGTTTAATCTTTTAAATTCCCTGTTCTATTATTTCTGAAGGTAATTTTCTTACTAGTTCTAGTATTACCTTTACAAAAAAATGCCTTAATTAAGTGTAATTCATTTTGTGCTTATTTAAAGCCAGAACTGTATGAAATAGATTTAAAGCCAAATATATTTTAAGCAAAAAACAATATTTAATATGATTTTTCTTGAAAGTTTTGTGAAAAAAATTATAATTGTCATTTTAGCTTTCTGTCAAACTTGGAATTTGACTTTCACTAGAAATGTACAAATAAACTGTAAAAAATTTTTTTGTTTGCTTTTTCAACTAGAAGTTCCTCTTTTCTTCAAAATCAGTGTATGTTGTACTTCGACTTGAAATGATTTACATCTATTCTTTTCTTCAGCATTTAACCTAAGTGAAGAAAACTTGAATGACAGAAATTGTAAATAAATTCACTTTAAGTTAATAGTGTATTGAATGAGATGGATTAAATCAAACAAGTTTGTTCTGTAGAAGATACCTATACTCCATCTACAAGCAAGGTTAGAAGAAGCTAAAGGGAGTTACTGTATAAGGGGGCAACAATGTCCCTACTAGACACCAGATACTAACTAACAAAATCCCAGTCCCGGGAATGGTTTTGGGAGTTGTTGGTCAATGAGGCTCCAAAGACCCGCAAGCCTTTCAGGCTCTTGCCAGTGCTCACTAGTGCTTTTTAAAACTGGACAGTAGTACTTTGTTAACGAGGACACCACATAAACACCACATAATCAAGATAAATCAGGACGGCGATTACATGAAACTGTCTCATTATTGTCTTGCTCTCATAGTACTGGGAAGAACCATGCATGCCACCAGAGAGCGAAGAGCAAGCATCAGTCATACCAAGCAGTGAACCAGACAAGATATGCCCATTCATGAATCAGTGGCTTAAACACCATGGGAGTCGCCAAGTAGTTTCCAATTGGCTTTAAATCTCACTTCACAGGATGAAACACATATCCAGCCAAGAACCAATGTCTAGACAGGCTGGAAAAGATGCTACTATTGTTATTCTGCTGTGAGTTAATAATAAACTAAGCTTAATGACTTATCATTATACCTACAAACTAAGGTAAATTGCAACCCCCATCAGAGACCTCCTGTTTGCAATAGATGGTGATCAACATTAACACCCACAAAATGTTCAGATAGTAAGAGACTTCGGTGTGTGTATCTTCAATGGAAACATATGTATCACACCTCTTCCTCCTCAGGGATCATTGCAGAAGAGGAAGATGACAAAGTGTAAGATCTAGAGGTGTTATATGGCTAAGGCAAACCCTGTCTTAAACATGGCAGGGTGGCTATGCATGTAAAGTAACAACATTTGACTGTATGAACAAGATCTTTGTAAGGTTGTCCACACCTATTCACTTCTTGCATTGATAGGAGACAGAGTGAAACTTCTGGCCATGGTGCTATTCATGATTTTCAGTTTCTGAAAAAGGACGGGTCAGTTTTTTGCTTAGTGAAGTCCTGATAAGTCTACCATGATCCAAGGAAAGGTCACACATCCAAGAATATTTAGATAGCACAAGTTGGCCTTGATCCAAACCAATCAAACAACAAGGTGATACAACATTGAAAAGAGAGGGAAGTTGTCGTAGTCATGGGAAGAGTTGGGGGAAGAATGATGGACATGATTAAAGCACACTGCACTGATGTCCCTAGAACTAATAAAAATAAAACAAAACTGACCTTACTGCAATTCCTCCATTCTATTTCCTCAAAGCCCTAGGAAAATATCATGTTGTGGTTTTATTGTTTGTTTGTTTTTGTTGTTTTTGTTTTTTGCTCCTCTCTCTCTCCTTTCTTTCTCTTTTTCTGCAGATAGCACAGGGCCTGGCATATTGTGAAGTTTCAATAAATATTTGATCACTGAGTAGGTATGTCAGTAAAAGAATTCACACATGCAATTAAATATGCTCCAAGACATTACTTGAAGGCACCATCACATATGCTTAATTCAATTCGTATGGAAAAATAGCTACTGTAAACTCCTAGAAATTTCATCCGGAATGACTCTCATTTCATTCTAATCTGAAGATCAATTTGGCACCATCATTAGAGCTCTCGGATGCTAAAGGTGACAAAGTGGGCGGAAGTCCTCCTAACGGATCATGGGAACCATGTGGCATAGAGTTAAGTGGAAAGCATTTAATTCATAAAGATGCTGGATTGGGAGGAATGACAAGCCCATGTGTCTTGGCTTCAGGCTGGAGTTCATTCACTGACATGATGGCAAAGTTGGGTGGCATATCACATATGGCATACGGCAGGCGTCTGCGTCAGCCAATGCATGCCACATGCCAAAGACTGGTGTCGTTCCTACTGGTTACAATTTATTTTTTGTATTTAAATTTTTATTAAAGTTTTTTTTGCAATTTCTATAGGAACAGAAAATTCTCAACATACTTCAACACATTAAACATCAAATTTACATATTAATGATTTGCCCACCAACAAAAAATTGCATGATGTATGTATAATTTCTATAAATATAAATGAAAAGGATATGGAAAGACTATCTCATAATATAATCAAAACAAAAATAATCTCTCACCAGATTCAAAATATGCATATGTGCACAAGACATATGCTGCCAGATCTTACTTTATATCCACGTCTTTACTCATTCAAGAATCCTCCATTGAATGAATTTCCTAGCCATTGCGAATCATGTCAAGTCTTGGACACTTCTTTAAAGTGGTTTATAGCCTAGATGAGGAAAAACAAGATTAAAAAGCAAACCAACTGCAGAGTGATGACTATGATAGTTTCAAAAGAGGGTTTGTGGCTAAGAGAAAAGTTAATTTTGAATGAGTTAGAAGTATAAATTATCCTGAATAATCCCTTATGGAAAGTAACTATAGGTTGAGTATTTGTCAAAAGAATACAACTATTGAAAGCAAATAAAAGGATTTGTAAAATCACAGATACAAATACTATGCTATGAACTATTTAGGATTAATAAAACCAAGGTGTAGCTACATGGTGATATATCCAGCAGGTGGAAATCAGAATCTCGCTCTATCCTGTATGGAGATTGGAATGAAGTTAATATAAAATCCAGGAAAAACATTTTAGAATTATGATCAGCTACTTGTGACACAACAATCAATCAAACGTTGACTTAAGAAGGAGACATATACCAATAGGATGATGCAAGAGAAGACACACAGATTTTTTACAAATTGTGAGGATAAAATTGGAATATGGGGTACATAGGAGAGCATCCTGTTGAAGCAACGGCCCCAATAGACAGCACAGGAGTCCATGTAGACCGGATGGCCTTCAGTAAATTAAGAAAGTCATTACTGTTGACTACACTAGCTCTTAATTGTTAATTGTGTTAATCTTGGAAAAAGAAAAATGAAGACTTATTATAAAAAGGAATACTGTAGGATTTGAATACTTCGTGTAGATCTAATGGACCATCTAAGTGGAACTCTCTGTAGATCCAATGGAATTACTGTGTAGATATTAAGGACTCCCTACTGTACTAGGGATGTGCCCTGTGATCTTCTAGAGAAATATATTTTAGCATTTTATATGGATGTCTTAGGAAAAACACACAGGTTTTTCCTTTCCTCTTTCTCTCTTCTTTCTCTGGTTCTCCCTTCTTTCATTTTGGATGATTGGTATTTACAGTAGCAGTCTCCATTGCTTTAAAAAGATTAACAGACTATTTGGTTTTCTCACTGCTCACTGTGGTCAAAATGGAATAACAGTCCTTTGGATATTTAGCCATATTTTTTCCTCTAGAAAGATATTTCTCAGATCCAATTCCTTTGATGACTTCAAGATTTATACCATGTCAATGCAATTTTATTGCATTGTTTTTTAAGTAAATACGTACCCCTAAATTCTATGACATGGTAGTAAGCAGGTATTTATCATGCCTTTGTCCTTTATGTGTCTGTAATGAGGTCTGACCTTTCACAATGTTACTTTCAGTTAGGAAGACAACGTAATTGACGAGCAAGGCAAATACACTCCTGAGAATGAGAGAGGGTGCCATTGTTTGCACCATGACACCAGATACAATCCTGGTAATGCCACATCGCATCACAGTGTAACTTAGGCTCTTTCTATGTGGATATTAGTCAATTCTAAATTCTTCTCATCTTTCAATGACATTTTTATTTTAGATATTTATAACTGTTAATAAATACAATGTGGCGTATCTATGACAATAAAATAATTAAATTGGTAAAGCTGCTGCTCTCCTTGTCTCTTAGAAAGCCGTGGCTCATATTGATTGATGGATGAGGTTACGCGACGCTGCCATGGGGTAAGGAACAAATGAAATGCATGAAATTACAAAAAAATAAAATAAAATTGCAGCTGGTGAGAGATGAAGATCTACCGTACACAGAAGACTTACTCCTCAACAAAGCCTGTGAGTGTCATATTACCTCAACCTAGAAAGTAGAAAATCTAAGGCTTTACATATTCAAAGTTGCACACTCACAAGGAGTGGTGGATTTCTATATTGGCGAATCTCTTGCTTGTCGTTTTTGGCATATTAATAATGACGAAGAAATAAATAATCAGTCTATAATGAAATTTATGCAAATACAATGATTAATTATGAATCACTTCCCATGAAAGCAAATATCGACTATTTATGGGTATAAATGTAATGCTAATTCATTGAGAAATGTTAAGTATTCCAATCTGAGATGGGCAAAGCCACAGATTTTTGTCCCATTACTGCCTAAGAATCTTCAATCACGTACTAACTGAAGCGAAAGCTCAGAATGAACTACATTCTGAGCTCAGCACACTGACAGTGGGTATGGCTGAGACTGCCTGAAATAGGCTATGAATAAGCGTGTCTTAGTCAGGGGTTTTCATTCATTCAAACCACCACATTCCACTCCCTGGTCCCCGTGGGCTTGCAGCCACATCATAATGCAAAAATGCATTCAGTCCAACTTCAAAAGTCCCCATAATCACTCACAGTCTCAATACTGCTCAAAAGTCCAAAGTTTGAAGGCTCACTAGAGACCCATGGCCATCCCTTAACTGTCACCCCCATGTAAAATCAAAATGGAAAAGCAGATCACGTACTTCCAACATACAGCAGCATGGAATAACATTACCATTCTGGAAGGGAGGAAGAGAAGCATAGTGAGGGACTACTGGACCAAAGAAAGAGCAAGTGCAGCTGGACAAACTTCAGACTCCGAATCTCCATGTCTGATATCAAAGCGCTCTTCAGATCTTTAACCCTTCTCAGTTTTGTTGACTTCAACATAATTCTTACTCTCGGGCTGTTCCACTCCCTGGAGCAGCCTTCCTCCCCTGGGATCTCTCAACGCTGGCATCTCCAACAACTTGGAGTCTCCAAGGCAATCCGGGGTTTACCTTGAAATCTTCACACAAAGACCTTCCTATCTAGGCTTTCATGTAAGACACCCCTGACCTACACCTGGCCTCAGTCACTTTTCTTAGTCGGGGGGATTTCATAACCCCATTCTTGTTTCCTTGACTCTAGAGCCAGAAGCACATGGTTGAAGCTGCCAAGTTCTGCTGCTTGCTGGGGCTAGAACATGGCTCCCTCCTTCAAATACATTTTCAGCAGCTTGCTGGTTTTGATGGTTTCCTTCACTTCCTAAGCTTTGCTGTCCCCAAACTTTCTTTGTAGACCAGGCTGGCCTTGCCTCAAACTCCAAGATATACTAGCTTCTGCCTTTTGAGTCCTAGAATTAAAAGTGTGGCCAACCATTCCTGGCTTTTTTTCTTTAATTCCATTTCACAAACTGAAAACTTAGCTGGGTGGGGTCCTGTCCTGAGGATAACACTCCTTAAATTCAATTTAGGCATTTCTTTAAACTTAATCCAGTCAACAGCTGACTGTCAATGCTGTTAATCCATAACTCTTCAATTTAGCCTCAGGTAGATTTTTTTTTCAGACAAGGGCAGAAAGCAGCCATATTCTTTGCTAAAATAACCCAAGAATGATCTCCAGCCCACATAATAATATTCTTCCCCTCTGAGACCTCTTGAGCTGGGCCTCTATGGTTCAAATCACCCTCAGCATCAATGTCCTCCATAATTCCACTTGCATGGCTTATTAACCTTGATTTAAAGCACATTTGCTTTTCTAACCCAAACTCTTAAAGTCTGCATTTCACCAAGAAGCAACGTGGTCAGGCCTGTCACAGAAAAACCCCACTCCTGGTGCGAACTTCTGTCTTATGGTTTTTATTGTTGTGGAAAAACAGCACGACCATGGTATCTCTTATAAAGGAAAACATTTAATTTATGCAGTCTTACAGGTTCAGAGATTTAGTCCATTATTTTCATAGTGAGAAAGAAGCATGGCAGTGTGCAGGGAGGCACAGAGCTGGAGAAGAGGCTGAGAGTTCCACACCTGGATAAGCATTAAGCAGGAAGAGAGAATTAGCCACTGCGCCTGGCTTGAGCTTCTGAAACCTCAAAGCCACCCACCCCCCAGAAGCACATTTCCTTCAATAAGACCACAGCTACTCCAACAAGCCCACATGTTCTAATCATTTCAAATTCCACTTCCAATGAGCCTTTGGGGGCCATTTTCATGCAAGCTACTACAAAGAGTCAGAGATGGTATTTTAAAGTATTTAAATTCCACTGAGAGTCCAGAGAATAAATGAACATATGATGAAATGTTCTCAAGGCGGCCTGCTCACTTGCTCTCCTGTCTACCTCCTCCACTTTTAAAGTTTCTTGATACTACATTTAGCCTGACATTTTTTTCCTTTGGGACAGGGTCTTGTTTAGCCCAGGCTAGACTTGAACTCAACTATGTTGCTAGGATGGCCTTAAATTTTTGTTCCTTCTCCTCCACCTCCTGAGATTACAGATACACCTCCATAGTGTTGCTCAGGATGGAATCCAGGGCATCTGGAATATTAGACAAGTGCTCGACCAACTGAGAAACAGCTCCAGGCCGGGGCCATTTCCTCACATTAACAGCATTTGATTGGCAAACTCAATTTCCCTCTGGTTCTAGAGATTAAGAACTTGTTAGTTTTGGATGATGATGTTTGCCATCCTGCCTACCACATTTAAGGTCTCTGATTATTATGATGTGAAATAGTAGTCTATTTCTGCATTCATTTTTATTCTTTGAGAAGATGTAACGTAACTTCGACAAATTAATTCACTTTGACAAGAAATTACTTTCATATTTAAATGAGAGAGATGGAAAAACTGGAATCTGCCCAAGCACTAGGAAACAAATCTATGCCCAGTGATGGAATTGTTCCTTTTGTTACATGGATTTAGACACGATTGTTATTATCATCTTGCAATTTGTTTTTTAAACATAACAGCATTATCATCATGATAATGCTTACTATATGCAGTTTTTAAGATCTTAAGTGTAACCTGTGAATATTTCTGTATAAGTTTGCCAATATGTTTTTAAAAGGTAGCTTTTACTGTGAACAGAATAATAAACAATTGGTCTTATGTTCAAAGCTATTTCAAAAAAGCAATTGCTTACAAATGCTAAAAAAAAAAAAAAATTGAGGTCATTATACAAAATTGACTCCAAATAGCTTTTTTTTTTTTATTTGTAAAAGAGATAATTAGGTGCTTCCCCAGAGAAAATGGTATATTAGGAAATTAATCCCAATAGAATTGCAAATCCTTCTGAAATTTAGTGGCTTCCCACCTTAGTTCCTGTGCTTCCTTGCACAACCTAGAAGCTTCCATATACATCAGCAAACTCTCACTTCTTACTGACAGCTGCTTGAACAGCCAAGCAGAGAAAGAAAACAGCAACAGCAAGAACAACAAAAAATGTGGATACAGTGCTGACTTACCCACGAGGAACTCAGGGCAGTTTGAAAGTTCAAGAACTCTCTCGAACATTTCAGCACACCAGTAAGAAACTCTGCATTGCATGGAAGCCCTTGAAATAGAACCGAGGAGAGGGAGATGAAGAGGGGTAGCAGGAGCACACCACAGTTCCTGCAGACATGCGATGTTACTACAGTGAAAAAGAGACAGGTTCGCTTAAAGGGTTTGAAATGATGGCAGGGTTTTTAAGACAAGAGGAGAATCACGCTGAAAGAAAGCAGTTCATTGTGAGAGGAGATGAGCAGTGAACAATGACTCCCGTCAGCTTTGCAGGTAGCACTCCCTCTCCTTCATACAGTGCTATCCATTATTAATGCGCACTATATTTGAGTGTGAAAGAGCTGTTTGAAAAACACTAACATTGTCTATGAGACGTGATTGGCACTGTCGTTGCTTTCATTCTGCTTTTGGCGAGTGACATCCCTGTAGACTCACGTGCATCTGGACATTGCTAAGACCTCCCTTGCTATGCACTCTGGACAGCTGTGATATGGAAATTTCAGCATTGTATTTTTTATGGATGATATTTTAGCTTTACAATGCATTCTGTGACAAGATGAGCAAGTCCAGGCGTTTTGCATGCAGTGATCAATCTGAAAAATTATCTATTTTCTAATCTGACTCAAATTTTCAAACTCATTTATTGGACTTTGTGCAATAGGCATCTTCTAGCCAGGCGGTTATTGAGATCTATGTCTATTCCTGGCATTTTTTTTCATTCTTGGTTTTTAAGGATGATTACATTTTTAATTGTCTTGCTACAAAAAGAACTATTGCCACCATCTACCTGCTGTTCAGTTGCCCCATAGCACTGTCTAACCCACTCACATAATACCTTTTAATCAACAAAATTAAAGGAAACAAATTCAAGGATTAAAGGAATAATGAATCCAAGAAGAAAAATTAAGCACCACGTCCTCTTGACTTTTAAATATGTATGTAACTAAGCCACCGCTTCCCTCTCGGCTCCCCTGCCTCTCTCTGCTCACAGCCCATATGCACACCCACGCAGAGATCTGTGTTCCTAAGTGCTGCTGACTGACTTTGTGTGAGCATGCTACCCGCCGACCTGTTTCTCTGTCCATTCATAGCCTGTCAGTGAAGTGAGCCTGGAGGGTCTCCCACAGCCCTTCCAAATGATCCTAGCATTGTAAGAATTATTAACAGGGCGTCACAAGCTGCGTATTATTACTGGGATGTCAATACATATACAATAATAAAAGAAAGCGGGGGTGCTTCAGAGGAAAGGTAGCCTGGGAATTTTCTTTCAACTTTCCAGTACCACAGAGGCTGTCATGAATTCCCTCAGCAAAGGAGCAAATAGTGTGGCTTTCTTAAAGTGGTATTACTTTAGTGTATTCCCAGCTTGTACACTGTCTGTTGCTGTTAGAGTTGTAAAGATCATGTTTTATAAAATTTGGATTTAACTGCATTTCCCTATTTAGCATGCTATTGTACTTGGGTTACTCTAAGGATGGAGCTTGCAGTACTGTGGGCTTGGGAGTTAACAGTGGCTGGGGAATTCCTCTTCCTGGGTTCCTTTTATTACTAGTTGTATGAAACTGGGAAAGTCTCCTGTCCCTTCAGTAATTTGATTATTTCTATTATAAAATTAGAAAAACATAGTGCCTTAGGCTTAAAAACTGTGAATTAAGTGTGAGTTATATGTTTCTTGCTCACCTTCCCAAAACATGTACATATGCAGCACATCATCTATAATATAACAAGATATTATTGGACATTTATGGTACATACGTTACTTTATCCAAGATGGTTTGGGTATTAGAAAACATTCCAGAAATTTTAGTGTCCCGAATGCCAAAATGACTGTCAAACTTCATAACTGTTTGTAATGATATGAGGGGTTGATTTATGAATTATCCTATCATGCTATAACACTACAGACAGGCTACATTCTATGTGAGTTAACATGTTTTAGATCATTGTTGTTCATCCACTTTTTCTTAAACCACATGTCATCACCAAGTTAGAAACTTTAAGCCTACTAAGCACAATATTCACAAGGCCTTGCGAATGCTCTTCAAATAACATGATCCATTCATTGCATTTCCTCAGCCCAATGTTATTGCATGTCTGCTCCTATGATTTACATTTCCCTTTCAACATTCAAGTGTTTACATTGTGGTATTATGGATGAAGGGTGAAGAGACAATTAGGGCATGAGGAACACTACCCTTTGAGGTAGTGAAGATCAAGACCTACTAAAAGGAAGACTCATGCTGCATTTAGCCCTCAGCCTTCTGTCTCTGCCGTGCAATGCCACGTAATAATTCAACAAAAGGGGCCTGAGAGATGACTCAGTTGTTCAGATCACTGGCTACTCTTCCAAATTAAACTCATGTTTAATTCTCTTCATGCACATGGCACCTCACAACTGTCTGTAACTCCAGTTTCAGGGGATACCACACCAATGCACATTAAAAAAATTATAAAAAAAGAATTCAACAAGAAATCCCTCACAACATCACTTGCCGACACTGTAATCTTGGGTATTCTTGCCTCTAGAATTGTAAGGAATAATTGTTCTTTACAAATTACCAAGATTTATTATATAGTACTGTGGGAGCATGGGTAAACCAATAAATCCATTATCTATCAATCATCAAACCATCTATAGATCATCTATCTATCTATCTATCTATCTATCTATCTATCTATCTATCTATCATTTTTAGCCAAAATTCTGAAAACCCCAAAATAACTACAAGGATCATTTAAAGCTTCCAGGGATTAAAACGAAAATATGTGGATAATGGATTAAGTGTGGTGGAGGTGTGAATGTCATCATTATAAAAGTTAGTTGGAGCAACCTTTATGGAAGGAAGTGATACATGAGCTTGATGAAGAGACATCAAATAGGAAAGCTTTGCTTCTGCAGGACCATGGTCCGGAGGGGCATGTAGATGGGTGGAAAGAAAAGCAAGAGGAAAAACAAGTGTCTGTTTTGGGTGTATTTTGGAAGTAAAAATGACAGGTTTTATGCAAGTTCTGAACAACAGATGGAAATGAAAGAGTCCTCTCTGAGAAGATGCCCAAGCTTTGGCAGGAGAAGCAGTTGGATGACAATACAATAAAATTAATTTCCTTGTTGGATAAAATTTGAAGTGTGGTAACATAAATTCAGCATTCTGCTTTGGACACAGTAGTTTGAAATGGCTTCTAGGAATTCAAGTTGTGAAGTAAACTTGGCAGATAGTGTCACAATGTATGCTAGAGCTCAGGGAAGAGATCTGAGATAAAATTAAAACCCTGGTGTTGATGGTTATATTGTAAACATATTGTAGGACAGGCATTGTGTTAGCTGTTGGAAATAAAATAGTAAGGGAAAATATAAGAAAGACACAATCATGAAATGGTTAGCAAAATCTCAAACACTCAATTAATACCCTGCAGGGACTTTTCCATTCCAGAATATATAAGACAGGTGGAAGAAGCTTATATCACTAACACAGAGGAATACTGAGTCACACTTTTAATGGTGGTTATAGTAAGTATCTTTGACCTAGTTGAAGCAGCCATTGAATAACACTGGACCCATCTTGGAGATAAGTATTGTGTGTGCTCAAATGAGAGAGAATGGAAGCCTAGGAGGCCCAACAGAAAAGTATCCTCTCTTGAACCTTAGTAAAGCCTGTAGGGGCTGAGAGATATCCCCAGATATCATACTGAATAAAATACAGCACGCTCTTAACCAGGTCTTTGTCTAAGAATGCATACATCTGGCAGCTTGATTCCAATAAGATCCAGCTATGCTGAATTGGATTCAAGGTGCAGAAAAACTGTGAGATTACCTTTTTGTCATTGTAATACACTGCACTGTCAAATGTTTACCCTGCAATAAAAACCAGGTCAGAGGCTTCTTAACTGTTTCATGCACTCTAGTTTACTAGGAAAGAGGAGAACTACAAGGTAAAACACACACACACACACACACACACACACATACACACACACACACACACCCTTTTACTTTTATGAAAGCTCTCTGGAAATGAGTGCCCCTTATGGTATAACAGATAGACTACTGAACACCACACAGGACTCAAGAGGAAAAGGCAGGTTTAAGAGATATGATATTACAGAAGAGGTTATCCTCACTGGGACAGCGTTGGTCCACATTATTGGAATCCTTTCTAGACCTTCCTGGGACATAAGCACTTTGATGTCATGGTTCATAGATCAAGTAGAGGAGGACCACTTTTATCTCCTCATATGGCACTGTGGAGTTAAGTCCTCTTCAATCTACATGTCATCCAAATAGTTAATTGTTGCTTGAACCCAGTCCTGGGACCCTTGTGGGTAGGGTGAGCTGTGTAGTGTCAACAAGACAGACTCTGGAAGTCAGGTAAGTGGAAAAAGCAGACTTGTTTATTCCAGAAGACAAAGCCCCTTCATAACCCCCGCCCAGCATGCCATTGGCTCCCGGATTGCAAGCTGCTGCTGTGGCTCTTCTGCATTGGTTTGCATCTAGTTGACTAATATGACATCATCAGTCTCTAGGCATGTCTGGGTAGGTCTCAAGCCGGCTTTATGTGGAAGCCCAGCCGTGCATGTGCACTGTTTAGCAACAGGCCTTGTTCTGGTGTCAGGTCTTGTTCTCATACAATTAATTCCTTTTTCTAGGGTTGTAATAGCATGTTAAGTCAGATATAAGAAATGCAGATCAAGTGCTTTTGTGATTAACTTAAATATACTACTATAGTTCTGTAGGAGTATTGCCCCAGTAACTACACAATCCATGTAATCTATGGGACAAGTGATTTTTTTTTAAAGCGTTCTTTCTTCTTTTAGGGAGAGAGAGAATGCAGTCTCCCACGATGACAAGTTATGCAGTTGAGTTTCCCACATTTCAGGAAACCTCGGGAGTCAGCACATCCAGAGCACTATGGAGAAGCCTTTCCTGGAGAATCCACCAACATGATCATGGTATCTCCCTGACAGGTAAGTGTGAAATCTTCATTACCTTCTCAGTATGCTACTACTAATTTTCAGTTTTGAGTGTTTGACTCCTTCCTGCACCTCTATAAGAGTAAGCATTCTAGCAATTAAAATTACGGGGATGCGCTTGTACCATCCTGGTGGCTTTGTGTATGCCGTTTCCTTTCTTTGGCCATTCAGCTGTGAAGGCGGATGTAGCTGTTTAGAGACAGTTATACTTTCCCCTCGGAGATTAATTCGTGTTGTGCAATGTCTTGTGCCGTGTGCAGTGTGCCATGCGCATAGACGGCTCGAGTGAGGGTATTTGATTCTACTACAGATAATCTGTGGTTTTACGTTTGTCTTTATGGATTTGTTCGACTAATTTTCTTTTTTTTACTAAATGGGAGAAAAATATGACTTTCTTGTCATTTCTATCCATTCCCTTGTTTCCTCATCATTTGTGAATGCAGTACCTCTGCTGACTTTTTCCATGGAGTATTTTTGATTTTGTATGTTGACTGTCCCGCTCTATAGAATTCCTCTAACTCATCTCTGTCCTGTTCTCCTTGTTTTAAGCTTTTCCATACAGATAACTGACCTGGCTTTTCTATAGTTTTAATTACACTCTTTATTAAACAAACAAACAAACAAACAAACAAAAAGTCTTAAGTATTTTGAACTTACTTAAATATCTCTTCATACACATAATGTTTGGTGTGTTTTCTATTTGCTTTTCATAACAGTGTATATGTCCTAATACCTCAAATACATTTTTTTCTACTATCTTTTTTTTTTCAAATATAGTGCAGTCCATGGAAATCTCCAATTGGCTACATAGGTGAATCAGGCCTTTATAGGTTTGAGTGATCAAGCATGGAGCCTGATATCCTTTTGAAACCAAGAAATGAGTAAGTATTTTTATTGTGAACCCTTAAAGACATTGTATATAAAGTTAGTTGTTCTTTAAACATCAAAGCAATACTGTTTATACTTGACCTGTGGGGTTTTTAGCTACATGCTTAGCTCCCAGGAAACTGGTGGTCACAAAAAGAAAGAAAGATGTCCCCAAAACTTTATGATCAAGAAACTCTGAGATATATTACAAGACACTGAAAATATAAAGGATATAATATTAGGAGCCATTCTAAACTTAGGAAAAAGTTTCCTAATTTGACAGAGCCTAGAAGAGATTCTTGTACTACATTTTAAATTAAATGATAAAATTAGGAAGAAAATCCATTGCTTTGCTTTATATATAAATTTAAAATTAACAATTTCAAGTTTTAATTATAATCTACTAAGTCAAAATTATATTTACCTTTTTCATTTCCCTGTGCATTTATTAAAAAAATGAAGTTATTTTAATACTTAAAGCTTTCTAAATTAAAGATTGCATTTTGTTATTGAGTATAAAAATCACTCTGTATAGTTTCAGCTTCTTATCATCTTAATTGATGTGTTTTTCCTGTAATGTGAAAGCCACTGTGTTCCAACTGTATAGCCAATGCCATTATTGCATGGTATATATCCATACATTAGAAGTATATATTGCAGTATATAAAAACAGCATGAGGATAGTAGGACACTTATGGATGCAAAGAGCACAATATTTTCAAATATTTTTTTATCAACTTAATTGTTGCCTGTTTTCTGAGTATTTTATACCATATGTGTATTATTGTATTCACACTTAAATTTGTATTCAATAAGGAAAAAAGAATATTGCTCCATAGAAGACAAGATCATAAGATTACTTTAGGCTTAAACACTCAAGATGGAGAGATGACTCAGCAGTTAAAAGTGTTCATCTCCAAGGCCCAGACTGGCTCCTGGTGCCCCAATGAGAGAAGAGAGCCAAATCCCTCAAATTGTCCTCAGAATTCCACACACTCCTGTGACATGTGTGTACCCACATATGCATACATGTACACATACAACAATAAATATAAGAAAATGTTTTTAAAACTAGTTGAAACCCCAAAATAACAACAACAGTAATACCTAACTAGTTCCAGCAAGGGGGCCAGCAGCCATGCTCCGACCAGGGTTTCAGTGAC
This sequence comes from Cricetomys ansorgei, assembly GCA_026225945.1. NCBI lineage: Eukaryota > Metazoa > Chordata > Mammalia > Rodentia > Nesomyidae > Cricetomys > Cricetomys ansorgei. The sequence continues at coordinate 42,748,033 of JAMJFZ010000239.1, read as the reverse complement.
CCGGGAGGGGCGGGGCAGAGTCGAAGAAATAAGAATAAAACCACACCTCTAATGGAAGGCTCAAGCGTCTCTCTTTATTCCTCCTGTTCCTTCTTACTTCCCTGTTCTCCTTCTTTCCTCTTCTCTCTCCTGTCTCCTCTCTCCCGACGACTATTTTCCCATGTATCATATAAATATTAATATGCATATTGACAAAGCCTCTCATGGGGAAAGATTGCATCATATCTTCACATCTTAATCATAAACTTAAACTTAACATAATGATTACAGGTTATACATTTCAATGATTACAAGCTCCATATTTTTTTAAAAAAAACAAGTTATCTTAAAGCCTACAACTGAACACCTAGATTTCCATATATATTTTTCCACAGTACATCTATATCCCAGAAACAATAGTTTTTTTTTTTTGTTTGTTTTTTACTATACATTAACAGTTTTCGCAAGCCAACAAATTTCACAGCCAGCTTCTATTATAGCTGGTGGGTTGCTACGGGATGAGTACATGTCATAGTACCCTAACATACATAATTCTTATTAAATTAACACAGTGAAACAAGTTTATTATAACTAGAAAACTATAAGTCAGGGGTCTTTTTACTTTTCTTAGGTAAAAGGAAAATCTGATGCACAGCTCTATATCCCCAAGGCATACTCCAAACTCATCAGTAAACTTTTGATTATGGAGACCAGGAAAGAGTCAATTTTATTTGTGGTTGAGGCAGTGCAGTTCTAACAATGGGCACCGAAACTCATTTGCTATTACGTGATCCTTAGTCTGTTTTTCACAGGTGAAAGTCATGGGCCCTAGCAATTAGGCTTTCTTTGTTCTAGCTTTTCCTAACCCTGACCAAACAAGTCCCTAGTCAAAAGGTGATTTCTTCTTAAGTTACTGATTCTAAGGCAGCTGGCAAAACACACTATTTTAACCATGTAACTATATGCAAAAAGACACCTCTTTTTAATGACACATGTTTTTTAATTATTCTTTCTGGAGTTTCAGTAGACTCACCAATTCAACTGAGTGGCACTGCCTTGCCCAGGTGGCATTGCTTGAGGGAAAATCATCACCACTGTCATGTGTGCCAGCAACACTGCCCAGTGCAGGGTTAGAGACCCCATAGAACTTTCCTACCTCAAGAGACAGAGGGAGACCATTTGTGCCAAAAGCACAAATAGGGCCCAGCAGTAGCAAAGGGAATTCAGGAGACAATCCCCCGGAAGGCCAATATGAAAACCTACTGTCGCCCTGCTAAACAGTAGGCTGACTCCAGTGCTGGCTGCTGTTCCCCTGCTCCGCTCCCAGCATAAGGTCCTGTATTTTATGGAATTTTAAAAGAAATATTTATATCATCACTCCTTAGATTGGCTACAAATAGACACAAGATAGAATTTTCCCACTTTTAAACCACCTGCAGGAGAGAACACCACCATAGATCACTGGCAATTTCCGGGAGGTTATTCAAACTGTATTATAAATATAAATAAAAAATGATGTCAGTGGAAATGTGGTCAAGGGGACCCAAATACTAATCCTTCTGTAGAAACTGTAAAAATTGAGCAAGACTATTAGAAGCAAGCTGTTATAACTCTGGTAACTATCAGATTTTTGGCAACCAAGGAAGTGCTGAGTCAAGAAAAGGGCAATTTACAAGCTTAGCAGTATTTTCCTGTGTACTGGTTCCACACATACCCAGTGACAGACCAACAGTATTTCCTGATTCTTTCTTCTGAAAAGAACATAGCAGTCCTAACTACACAAACTTGTGAGCTTCTAACCAAGCTTGGAGCACCAGCTTGGAGGTGCTGTCATTTGAAGCGTTCTTACCTAGAAAGTTCGTTCTGAAATTTAATAGCAATTATAATAACATTGAAAGTCAAAGGCTTTCTGTTTCATTCAATCATAAGGCTTGGTCCTCATGAATGTATTCTTTGCATTACAATAGAGGTTGCTCTATTATAGAGGACCATGCACATTTCTCTCTCTCTTGCTCTTTTACTATGCAAAGATACAGAAATCAGGCGATCGCTGAAGATGAAAGTGGCCTCCGTAGGTACTGAGTCTGCCAGTACTTAGTGGATATTGGCCTCACCAGCCCTCAGGACTGTAGTAAATCAATCTTTTCATTTAAATTACGCAGTCTTGGGAATTTTGAAACAGAGGATAAATCTATCTAAGACAGATAGGTTATCACGTGAAGAAGTTAGGCAAGGTGCTGTTTTTTGCTTGGTTTAACTGGGTGGGGACTTAGGGTTAAAACAAAGAAACCAAAACTAAAAACCAAGCTTTTCTCAAATACATCATAGGATAAAAAGAATATGCAAAAAGATGCGTAAAGTTGATTGTGTGCCTAATCACATTGCAAAACCCACTAAGATCCAGCGAAGAAAATCAGGAAACATTATAAAAGAAAAATAAAGTTTCCTTAGAAACTAAGGCACTACAAAGTGTGAAGGAACACTGGCAGTTCAGAAAGACACATGCTTGACCGATGCGGGATGAAGGTGTGTGTAGGACACAACAAGAGCAAAGCAAGAAGATTGCCTGTTTCATTTAAAATAGAAAATAAACCTGAAAGGAAATGGGGCGTGTCCGGACCCTGTGATGCAGAGTCTCGGAGTTGCACCATGATGCAAGCCAGAGAGAAGGCATTTCCCTCCTTGCTCCACGCCCTCTACTTCTCTGCTCCAATTTAAATATTTGCCAACACAATGAGAAAAGATGCCATGGCTCATTTCAGTTTTAAGATTACATGTCTTTGTGTGTAGGTTTGTGTGTATGTCTACTTGGGAGCTTGTGTATATACGCACAAGGTGTCTGGGGAAGCAGAAGAGGCCATCAGAGCTGCCTGATGAGGGTGCTGGGAGCAGAACTTAGTACCCTACAAGAGCATGTGTGCTTTCAACCACGGAGCCATGGCTTTACACTGCACACTTCATTTCCCTCAAGATGTCTTCATTATGCACCAAGCACAACCGAATACTTTTGGGGTATTCTCACTTAGACATATTTTTTTCAGAACCTCTGTTTTTATGACGTTTTGAACAAATCAAGGCAAGTGAATACACTCAGAATGTGTGAGAATAAGCAAAGTCACATGATCTCAGAAAGGAGTAAGCTGCACATTCTCTCTTACATGAGCGATGTAACGGATAGTAAACATACGTGAGTAAACATGTGTACATGTGGACACAGGACGCAAAGACGGGAGGAGAAAAGCTGCGCGTAAGTGGATGAGGGGGACCGGATGCAGGGATTAGATACAGGGTGCCGAAGGATACAGGATACGGGAAAGTTAGCGGTCTGCTAGTTCTGCTCCTGTGATGACTCTTTTCTTTTGGGTGCTGGATAAGCGCGTAAGGTTATTTGATACTGAAAATGTGAAATTTCACGTGAAGTTTTGCAGCTTCTCATCTAATGCCCATTTGAACTGCTTGTATTATGTTGTGAGGATTTGGGATATGGTTAATTCTGGTACCTGATATTTGTACTTTTTTGCAAGCTTTTTAATAATGAAATTCATTTTAAAAGGTAAAGAAGTTTAATATATGCAAAAGAAATAATGCTTTCGTTGTTTTTAACACCATAACATTCCATAATTCATGATGATCTGTGGATCTTCTTCAGCATGTTGGCAAAATCGCCAACGGATTAAAAATGAAGCTGTCATAAATGCACATTACTCTTAAGTAATAAAGTGCTTGAAGTAACTAATTAATTGGAATTAGAACAATAAATAATCACTTCAAGATATAATTAAAAGTGTAAGTGCTATCATATCAGGTAGAAAAAACAAAGTCAGAGCACCACAAATAGCACATATTCTGGAAGGAAAGCTAGCATCCTTCTATCTTGTGTCTGTCTTCTAAGCTTCTAGAGAAACTGCTTGTTGAAAAGAGCATTTCAGAGCTTTCTATCTGGGTTGCTGTTACTAGTATCAATTCAGGAGTGAGAATTCTGAAAACGTGAGCACAATCCAAAAGCCTAAGAAGGAAAACTGGCGAGCTGCGGCAACCTAAGAGGTTGGTACAGGAAGTGCAGTCTATGGAAAGAACAAGAGCTGCCTTTGCTTCGTTTTAAGGAGGAAGTTAATATTATATCAAATATTCACTAAATATGGAATGCAAGACAAAGCATCAACTTAATAAGAAATTAGGTCAAAACTAAGAAAGTGAATAATTAAAATCTTCTTTAATTATCTCTAGATGTAATTAAGCTGTGTAGAATATAAATCACTGCATATAATTTGACAGCCTTCTGACTTAAATGCAAATATATGAGATCCAACGGGAAGCAATAGGATGCTTGCAGGATATTAAATTTCCATGGCAGGAGTATGCAGTGAAGACAATGGCAAAATCAGACATGATTGGCCTACTCACAGAAAGACTTTTTTTTTTTTTGCTAGAATTTACTTCCTCGGGCAAGGGAAATAAATCCTTTGCCCCTTGGTTATCTAACTTGCCTAAATTCACTCTCTCTCTATTTATCTTTCATCGAAGCATGAATTTTCTTTATGCATAATTTGTCACCATAGCAATAGATCCAATAGCAAGCACACGTAACAACAGCTACAAAACACATTCAATAAATAGAGTATTCATAACTCTAACAACTTCTTAATCAGTTGGCTCTTCTAACCCATTAATTGGGTAATTTCCAAGTACATGGCACAAAACCAGCGCTACTCACCCAATAATTCCACTATTATATTCTCACCTTTCCCCCGTTAAGAACAAACCAACAAGCAATACCAAGAGCAACAATCAACACCTTACAATTAATGGGAGAAGGGTTTCAAACTCCTTCAATTAAAGAAATACTGATTAAACAACATGTAGGTCGAGCCTAGAGCTGGGCTCATACTTCGGTACCCTGTCCATGGCAAGTCCTTTTCTGAAATGCTATCAAGTTCCTTACGTGGAAAATAATTGTCTTTATGTTGTGGTCCTTTTCGTTTTTCAAGAAGAGAAATTTTTGGCTATGAATATAATTTATAAGTAAACAATGAATCCTCTATATTCTAGGTGTCATGGAGTCGGGAGTGTGTATTTGCACATATTAGTTAGGTAAATTAGCTAAATTTTAAAGGCCAAAAAATACAAGTAACTGTTTATTGAAGCCTTCAATATAATTACCTGTGTGAGTATTTATCGTGAACGTAAACATCATAATGTTTATATCAAAATGAATATGACAAACTTTTGTATCCTTGCATTTAACTATATCAATGAAACTGTCATAAAAATGTTAAGAACTCCCAGTGAATATTTATAAGCTACTATAGATTTAGAAGAGTAATTGTTAAAACATTGACTAATACTAATATTAATTAATTAATACTAATATTAATTTTACTAGCAAGAAAATTTTAATGTAATTAAACTATTCAAGGCTATTTGGAGTTTTAGGCATGACACTAATGAAGACTGTGTGATTTGGGAAGTATTGTCATCATTATAAAAGTCAACTCAATAGTCTCTCGAGGTATCTTCTCTTCTGTGTCTTTTGCCTCTTAGTGTCTACATGAAGAACTAACAAAAGCATCCAAAATGTATCCATACAAATCTTAAGATACAGCTAAGTAGTATTGTGGATGCTTAGCGTATGTGAAATCCTGGGCTCAGTTTAGTCCATTCACAAATTTTCCTTTATGTTCCTGTGTCAGCCTTTGCCATGTTGCAATACCCTTTCCTGACAAAGGACTAACTCCAAAGTGGCAGCCAGAAATTGTGCTTCTAGAGTATGTGAATTTGAAGGTGAAGGCAATTCCATGCCATTTAACACTTTGACTATCCAATGTCATACATCTGCAACAGAAAAGGACAGTTTCTAAACATTTTTGTCAAACCATGTTACCATGTGAACTAGATAAAATTGGTAATCCTTTGAAAATGTGTTTCTATTAATTTAGAGCATTAATTATAATGTTAGAGTAGTTGGCCAATTGCAAGATAAAATTTAAAAGAGTAATCACCAAAGGAGTTGTGATGGCATATGTCTTCAATCCTAGTGCTCAGGGCCTGGGGCAGAGAGGTTACACAACAAGACCCAGTCAGAAGATAACAGAGGTATTCACATTCCTTTATTACTTGAGTCATACTTTCAAAAGGCTTCCATGTCAGATTTAACTTATCTTTTTATTCTCATTCAATGTTAAATACAATTACTGAGGTGCCAAAAGCTAGTAAATACTTGGTTACTTCACAGTCTGTGGAGGAATATATATTTGAATTGTTTCAATTCTAACTGATACAAAACAAAGCATATATATGGCACACCAAGCACAGAATATAACACAATACCTAAGTGGGTGAATACAGTAACAACTGAAAAAATAAAAGTTACAAAAGAGATTGTTGTGTATGATCCTCGGGTGTTTATTTATGTTCCTGAAGAGCTGAAGAAAATTATGTAAGTCATAACAGTCAAAGATACTGTGCCACATTGTGAGATGTCAAAGTTTGAATTTAAAATGAAAAAAAAATACATTCATTTTTTGTGTGTGTGTCGCACAAACAAAACTAGGGAGGAACTGTAGAAGGATTAGGATAGACTTCTATAGGGAAAATACATGGATACCGCAGGAATTTCATGAGTTATTATAAACATCTGAATGAATAAGGCAAGGGAACGAGGAAGAATGCAAGAATGCTGGAGGTACTGAGAAATTTCGAAGAAGAATCAATCATATAGATGATGTGGTTCAGTCATGTCCGAATATGACCTAGACAACTGTATGCTCAGAGGATTCACTGAGGTTTATAAAATGTTATCATATGCTTTGATTTTTGTGGCTCTTATAAAAGCAGGCGAGGCAGAGATACAGCTCGGTAGCAGCATGTCTGCCCTGCCAAATTTATTCCCCACCAACGGTAAATATAATAATAATCATAACAGTGGTTAAATATGAGGAGAAGCAACACAATAGACCTTTTTCATTTCCTGCTTAAATATAGTTAATTCGACACAAACTAAGAGCAGTACCCTGTAGAGGGTCTAGATCAAGGATCAGCAGCAGGACTTTGCCTACGGCCAGATGTCAGCATGGATGGCTTGTTTAATTTCTGTATTGGGATTTTAATGACTAAAAGTTTCTTGAATTTTTTTCCCTTTCAAAATAACTCCAGCATCACATGTAATACCAATATACCAGTGTTAACAGGCTGTACTAGGAGAATGGCCTCGGGCTGTTTTGAGACATGCAGTATCAAGGGCACAGCAATCCGTTTTTTTCATGTCTTAGTGAGACAGGCCGCCTCTGTGTGAGGCTGCATGTTGGCCATGTAGCCAGCACAGCTGACTCAAACCGAAAAATAGTGAGAAAATATACCGTGACTATGCTAAGAGGGAAAATATTTGTGACAGTCTAGATATTACATTGACACGTAAAGCAATGTGATTGTAATGGTATGCAAGTTAGATATAATTTATAAAGCAGGTTGAAAATCCCTAAATTTTTGAAATACAATTCTCTTGACACAATTAAGAAGTCACTTTGCACAAAGATGTATGTCTTACATGTCTCTTTAGGAATAATATTGAGATATCATAGATGTTTATTCCTGAAATTCATATGCAATTATTAAAAATCTGCACAAAAATGCAAAGACAACTCAGGGTCTGGTGTGTGCTCTTTAGTTGCGGTGGTGCTTTTCATTAGTTCAATTATTGCTCAGTGCGTGCCTGCGATTACTCTAATTCTGCCTTCCGTGTTCTCTTTCAGCACAATTGTAGGGTTATACGTTGTCTCAAGTGTGTGTGAAATGATGCTTAGTTTTCGTGATTAATATTATTAGTATACATTTTAGACACTGAATGATAGAAACTAACTCAAAGCATAAAAATTAGAAGACATGTGGGTACTATGTACTCATGTCTCATGGGTTAACTCAGAGACAAAACATTAATTATCAATTTTGATAAGTGCCCAAAATAAGTTGAATTTTTATTTTGTTTAAATATTCGTTTTATTTTAAATTTTCCATGTGTCGCTGACACATAAATATTTTTTATATTATTCTTCATACCACTTATTGCCAGGTCACAAAGGTCTATAATGAATATTTGCCTAGTTTTTATATAAAAAGAGAAACAAAGTTATTCATAATAATCATAATGGTGAAATATGAAAACATATTAAACTTAGGATCTAATGAATTATTGTACAATTCACAGCTGCAACTGCACTCTACAAAGGCATTTGGTAGCTCTTGTTTCCAGCATTTCTTGTGCCAGTTATTGCTTACACGGATACATACTTGCAAATACTGTGACATCAGTGTCAGCATCAAGAAGATTTCAGCATCTACTCAAGTCTACCTGTGAGGTTTCTGAAATTAAACATACTTCATCAGTTCTTCATATTTCCTTTGACTTTCAAGCTTGATAGATTTTTATTTGCAGAAGTATGAAATCTCAGTCTCCAAAGCAGCATCATTTGATATTCAAGGAAAATGAATTTTCATTTACCAAAGAGAATGATGTGAACATCTTGCCTTTTATCTACATTCAGTGGTCATTTAAATTTCAAATTATAGGTACAGTAAAATAAATCATAACATTCATATATGTATACATACGTATATATATATATATATACGTATGTATACATATATATATATAAATGTAATGTGGAAAATGCATTAGTTTTCATTGTGAAATATTATACTGGGTTTATGCTTTGTATGGTTAAAAATATTAACAAGAAAATTGCCATAAGTTGACTCATAAATGTGGAATATGCACTAGTTTTCATTACACACACACACACACACACACATATATATATATATATATATATATATATATATATATATATAATGTATTTTGTTACAGCAAATTCCTACTGTGCTCCACTTGCTCTGTTAGTAGGGTATCACGTAGGTAATGGCCACATTATCATGTGAAAGTCACAGGGATACATGAGGAATTACACTTTAGGAAATAAGAGCAATCATTTGAAGTCAAGTGAATTTCACCAAAAATAAATGGTGTAGGTCTATGAACAACATCAATAGAAAGGGATAGAAGAAGATAAGATGGCCAGAAAGGAGGATCCTGTGAAACTGGGCTGTATTGTGGCCGCTCACAACTGTCTGGATATCTAGTTCCAGGATATCTATCGCCTTCTTCCAGCTTCTGTGAGCAACACGATGCATAGATATGCATACAGCCAAAACAACACATAACTAGGAATAATAATCAATAATCAGTTACACAAGACATTAATAATTATTCATTATAATTTTGTATATGTTTATATAATGTATAATGATAAATAATAGATACTACTACTACTACTACTACTAAATAGTATTTAATTAAAAAAATGAGATGGAAGAGAAAAGCTTAGAGGTCCTGAAGGCAGGTTAGAAGGGCATTTGGAGACAGAGTTCTCCTGATTCTGCATTAAGAGGACATGGATCCTAAACGTGAATCTACTACAATCATTTCCTTAAATCAGTGCAATCTCTAACTGCATTTTCAATATTTATTCTTATACCCATGGATAGGTGTAGCTTCTGCCCTTCAGAGAAGCTTCTTTCTGGAGTACACAGAGACCTTTACAGATAGCCACAAGCGGTCACAGTCAGATAGCAAGTGACTGGATGCCCAGCCCCGGTCAGTGCACTGACAACCGCAATCCTAAACACAAGGCTCAAGAGAAATCACAGAAGAGGACAAAGGAAGAATACAGCAGCCAGAGAATAAATTTCTACTGTGTGTATTTACCTTGTCCTTGTGTATACATTTACATTGTCTTTATTCATTTGCTGATGGACACCTAGGCTGGTTCCACTTCTTAGCTGTTATGAACATGGCAGATATAAATAGGAACATGAAACTATTTCTCATTTAGGCCTTTGAGGGCTTTGGACACATCTAGGAGTAGTAGATCTGGGCCACGTCGTAGTTCTACATTTAGTTTTCTGAGAAACCTCTGCATTGATTTCCGTCTTGGTATTACCATTTCAAACATGCACAAGTAATGAATTACAGTGTCTCTTTTCACATGCTCACCATGATTTGCTGCTATTTATTTTCTAGACACTAATAATTCCAACTGGATTAACACGAACTCAGAAAGTAGTTTTCATTTTCATTTTGCTGACAGCTGAAGATGTTAAAAACATTTAAAAATACTTGTTGGCTATTTTGTTTTTTTCCTTCTCCTGACAACTGTCTGTTTGGTTTATTATCTCATGTATTAATTGGAAGTCTTGATTTTTGATGCTTATTTTGGCTATTTTAATATATATATGTATATTAATATACATATATATTTACACTATGTTCACATCTTTGCAGAATTAGTATTACAAATAGTTATACTATCAAAAGCAGTTTATATATCAAAAGCATATTCATCAAAATGCAAAGATTTTCTTCACAGAAATAGGAAACACTCTATCTCCTAAAATTCTCATGAAAACACAAAAGATCCTGAAAACTCAGAACAATCTGAGGCAGAGATGACAATTTTTAATACGTCACAATGCACAACTTTAAATTAGACTAGAAACCCACAATACCGTGGTGCTGGTACAAATTGGACATGTAGAAAACTAGACTAGAAGAGAGGACCCAACACCAAATTTCCACAGCTACAGCCATTTAGCCTTTAGCAAAAGTATCAAAGTATAGATTTGAGAAAATCTTAGCATCTTAAGCAAATGATGCTGAACAAACTGAGCATCTAACTCAGAAGCATAAGCACATAAAGGCATGTCCCTCACTCTGCATGAATATCAATTCAGAATGGATCTTTATACAAAGAGTACCGAGACTGTTAGAGGAAAACACTTCAAGGTATAAAGATCGGTAGGAACCTTCGGAAAAGAAGGTAAATAGCAGAGGAAACAGTCCCCTTCCTCAAGCTAGTCAGTGAGATTACATTAAATTAAAAGGCGACTTCCCAGCAAAGAAGACAATCAGCAGAGGGAAGAGGCAGCCAGCCGGCAGAGCAGGGACTGTTGTACTCTAGCCAGAGGTTAATGCTTTGCTTTCCCTACTAGTGTGTCAATGCCCTGCCTGCTGCTGGATAATTGGAGGTAGTGAATCATCTGTGTTCATTATTTTGTTAAATTTTCTCTCTTCTGGATAATGGATTTTTACTCTTCAAAATGAAAAAAAAAAATCAGCATATCACTGAAGGCTTAAAATGATACATTTTAGTATTAATGATGTATTTCATATTCAGCTTAATAAGGTTCCTTTATCCCAGGGTATAAATGAGCAGAAAATCTGTAGCCTTCCTACCTCTGAATTGCTACGCACTTTGGTTTTCAGTTGACACATACCTGGACAGAATATCCTTTAAAAACGGAATCTCTTACAAATATGGAAATGTTGAGTTTACCTAATGATTATAAAAATCTCCTGAAAACATTGAGAACCTAGATGGTTATATCCATATCAACAAGGTGTCATGAGTTTGTCTCAGTAGCCAGTGCCACCTCGGCTTGCCATCACATACATGTGGAGGTGGTAACTTCATACATACACAGGAGTTTGATGGAGATGCTGGTGGGACCAGTTACATTCAAACATGACTGTATGTACATTAGGTTATGTTATTTTATTTTATTTTGTAGTTTATGTGTAATAATTTCATCTGTAGTTTTTAATTTATTCTCAATTTACTGTTAGTGGAGAATTCAAAAACATACATTAAGTATATATGTCAAATGCTCTACATGCTTGCAGATTCATGAGAAAATAGATTTAAGCCCATTAGTAAATTATATTTAGTAAACTGAATAGTCTATAAGCCTGTTCTCTCCTATACTGGCTTTAGACTTAATAGTCAACTATCATTTAATGATTATTCTTAGGGAAAAGGAAGGGAGAAGATAATATTCATATCCAAGTAATTTAATTGAGTGTAAATTACACCTACTACTGGCTACAGAAAGTATTTTCAAATGTTCCACTACAATATATGTATTTTATTTTTTACTTAAAGCTGTCATTAAATTAAATAATTATTGAATAGTTAAATATTTAATAATAAATAAATGTTAAATAATTATTAAAATAATTCCAATTAACAAGAGTTAAAAATCATTATATAAGCTAGGTAAGACAATATTACATGGTATTATTTACCTTTAAACAGCTTCTCAGTAAACTTACTGGCAATAAGGAAATATGAATGCAAAAGTGAAACACACCTGCCCCCCAGATATATATGTAGTAGTATGCCTACTGGGCGGGTCACCAGGAACGACAAGGAGGCATATTCATAAGTGCGAACTCTGCCAGACCTCAGCAGAGGGAACCACTATCATGACCAGTGCCATACTCACAGTAGAACTCTGAGTGTCTGTGCCTAGAAGCTTTATTGTTTCAGAAATCCTTAGGTGTTCTACCGGTACCATGTGTAGTTCATAAACAATCAAATGACCTCCACAGAAATCCAACACCTGCAAACAATACAAAATGCCAAGACCTATACATTTCTTTTTCTAACAGTGCACTAAAACAATTATTTTATATATAACTAAAAATAAATTTCTGCAACAATTCCTTTTCTGTATAAAAAATTGCTTTGCCTTTACAACCTCAGAACGACATATATATATATATATATATATATATATATATATATATATATATATATGAATGATATATATCTTCAGAATGATAATGGGCTAATTTGAGAGAAGGTAAGCAGTAGTTAAGATACAAACGTTAAAGCACGTAAAGAACTCGTGAGGAAGCAGTAACTGATAATGTCTGGAGTAGACCAGGACGTGAGAAAGGACCAGCAGAGCAGAGAGCTGCACACAGAGGGAAGGGTGCAAACTGCTTCTATGATTCTCTTTCTGGTTTCTGTAAGAAGACATAATTTCTAGGCAGAGGAGTTACTTAAACACATTGCATCGAATTCCCCGAATTCATTCTTCTATCCAAGAGTAAAATTAACAGTCTGAAAATGCAGTAATTTAACTTGGGCTAAAATTTTAGTTTTCCTCTGAAGGTGCTTTTCATTAGTCACGTGATAAAAAATGTTGAATAAATAAATTGTTAACACAAGGGTTTTTAAGGTTTCCTCCTGGAAATTTCAGATTTCTACCCTCTCTTGTTATTGTTTTTCAAGCTCTTGGTTTGCACTTTATTTATAAAGCTAATGATATAACCTTTGTCATTTGGAGAATCTATGAAATGATCAAGTATTTCCTTTATGATGTATCCAATGTAGGGGGAATGAAAAGCATAGAAAACCCAAGTCAATAAATTAACAGCTGAAGAGTTCATCAATCACTTTATTTATATGTACATATAGGAGGTTCATAGGGTACAAGGGACATGATTAAAAAAAAAAAAAAACTTTCTCCCTGACATATTGTACTCAGAAAAAAATGAGAATTGAGAAAATTACAAAATGTTGACTCACATTTAAGGCCTAGTACACCAACAGGAAAGAGAAATTTATGTGCCAGGAAGAAATACAAAATTCTGCAAGAAAACATTTGTCAACCAAGAAAACTATATCTAGCAATGCTATTGATTGAAGACAAAGTAGAAATACAAATCTTATGACAAAACAAAACAGGGGATTAGTGATCCAAGTACAACCTCATAAGAGGAATTGTCTGGAGTTCTATGACTAAGGGACAGATAATGCCACCAAGTGAACAGAAGTGATCAGAAGTCATGAAACTGACTGGAAAGTAGACACTCGGAGGCACATGATAGTGAGGAAAGAGAGTTAGAGTTGAACAAACATTGTAAACAGATAGATCAAGTCTGATAAAATAGAAAAGGTAAATAGTTTCCTATCTACAATACTTTTTAACATAGAAAGACTGACTAATGAATGGATACCAATGGATGACCCAATTACATGCTACCGAGAAGAACTCACTTTACCTTTAAAGATAAATGCTGACTGAAAGTACAAAGATAAAAAAGGAGATATCCCATGCAAACCAAAAAAGGAGGAGGAATTATTATACTTCAACCTGACAAAATGGCTTAAAAACAATATTTTTAAGAAGAAGGTAATTGGGCTGGAGAGACGGCCTGGGAGACAAGAGAGTTAAGAATAATAAGCACTCTTTCAGAGGACCAGTTCAGTTTATAGCTCTTGTAGTCCGTGCCTCACAGTCATCTGTAACTCCAGCTCCAGGGGAGGCAATGTCTTCTTTTGGCCCTCATGGGTACCTATACAGAGGTGGAAAGCACACACACACACACACACACACACACACACACACACACACACACACACACACACACACACACACACACACACACACACTCACACTCACATTTAAATAAATAAACCTTAAAAAGAAGAAAAAATATAATTACAAACTCATGGGTGAATAAAATCAATGGGAAGATAATTATATGTGGCTATATAATTGATTTTATAAAATCCAAATTTATAATAGAAATGTTATTGGACTTGAAGATGGATACAGGACCAAATACAATAAAATGAAAACTTAACATCTCAGTTTCATCCATGCATATGTAATGTAAATAGAAACAAGAAACAAAAGTTAAACTATATTATAGATCAAATGAACATAATGACATTTGCAGAACATTTCATCTACCAATTATAGAACGCATACTATTTTCTTTAGCATATGGAAAATGCTATAGAATTGAACATATGTTAGACCATAGATTTGGATTTTAGAAATAGGAAAAGAAGGAAAAAGGAAAAGAAAAGTCATATCATATCTCATCTCTGAGAATATTGGAATAAAACAACAAAAAAATCAATGACAAAAGAATCCAGGAACCATGGTATTTCATGGATACACAGCAATGGCGACCAAACAACCAAGATGCTATCAATCACAGCATACACTAAAAGTTTTCTTGAAACACATACAATAAAAACAACATTCCACAACTTTTGTGAAGGAAAAATCATAACAAAAGGAACTTTTGCACTAAGTCTATTTCCTGCACTAAGTATATTTAGCAAAGAAATATTCCATAAAAACAGCCTAATGACATGTCCAATGGACTAGGATATATATGATCAAAACAAACCCAAACTTGATAAAAATGAAATAAATAACAAATAACACAGCAGAAATAAATAAAATACTAATACACATATAAGCATGCAAGCATACAAATACTGTAAAAGACGAATGAACCAGAATTGGTTTATTTTAAAGGATAATGAACACTTTTAGATAAAGTTGGATTTGAAAACAGAAAGTCAAAAATGTTAAGGGTTATTAAAGATAAACTTTACCAGCTTTTTATCAGCAAATTGGAAAGCCAAGAAATGAATAAATTCCTGGACACACAAAGTCTATTAAAGTTTAATGAAAAAAAATAGAAAAAGATCAATCATGAGTGCTAGTATTGAGTCAATAATAGAAATTATCTCATGAAAGAATGCCCTAGAAGACTGTGTTGTCTATTGCTAAACTTCATTAAGGAACTAATACAATTTATTTTCAAATTATTCCAAAGAACTGTATGTAGCCAGTACTACCTTTATATCCAGATTGGACAGGAACATACAGAAGGTGGGAATCAACAGAGCAACATTTCAGATCACAGTCTATATAAACATTTTCAATGTATTTATATAAAAAAGATGTGAAAACTACTTTTAAAAATACACCACAATTAAATTGATTTAATCCCTGAGATTCATAAATGATGATCCACACATGTAAACCAATAAGCACGAAATATACATCAACAGAAGTAAATGTTGCATGTTCATCTCTATAGATGAACTAACTATGCTGTACAAAAGTCCACATTCTACCATGGTAGCAATTCTCTAAACAATTCAAGTAGAAAGAAATTGTACTTTGATGTATTAAAGGCTATTTTTTAAAACTCCCCAAGGTATAACATAATATAAAGGAAAGTTGGAACAAGTTCTCCTTAGACCTAGAAAAATACAAGATTTCCTGTCTCACTATTTTTATTTGATATAGTAGTGGAAAATACAAAAGGAGAAATAAATCAAATATTACGTATTTGTAGTTCATATCTTATTAAATTTTAAAAAGTTAAGACTAACCAAAATATCATGAGAACTAACAAATTAATGAATTGGTCAGGATACAAAATCATTATATACAAGTAGGAGCATTTTTACACTAAAACAAGAATTCCAAACAAGAAATTATAAAAAGCAATCTAAATCACAATAGCCACAAGGAAAATACCTATAATAAATTAATTTGTGAACAAAATAAACGTTTTATACAATAGAAAGTATTAAACACAGTTGGAAAAAACTAGAGAAGATGAATGGTAAGACTGCCCAAATCAAAACAGAGATGAAAAAGGTAGCATTGAAATAGATACAGAAATTCTACAGATACAGAGTATCTGTAGCCTGTTATAAACTAAACAAAACAGCAGGATACCTTAATGAAGGAGATAGCAAACAAAACAACTTGATACAGCACAAGGAAATATATATATTTAACAATGGTGGAGAGTGGATTTTCCAAACATACAGCTGATTTTCAACACAGGTACAGAAAACACATTGTGGAACTGGTCAGCTTTCCGTAAATGTTTCCGAAGGAGATTTCATGTGCATAAAACTGAAACATAGCCAGTATCCTCTCATTCCGTGAAGAGTTAACCCAAGGACTCAAGTGTAAGATCAGAAATGATGAAAATGCTGTGCTGAAATGGGAAATAATTCAAGACAATAGTAAAGACAGTGTTCAATTGAATAGCATTTCAAAAGCATATCTGCAAAACAAGATCATAGTACATGAGGCCAAGTGCTCCTCAGTAGTGAAAACAGTCAACAGGAAGAGTAGATGCCCTAGAGAAAGGAAAACAAAAGTATTTGACAGTTCTTCATCTCAGAGAGGTTTAATTCCCAAAATATACAAGGAACATAGCCAACTAATAAAAATCAGTTATATTGGTAAAAAGATCTTAACAGACACATAAAACACATAATACAAATGGCCAATAAATACATGAAAATTTACATTGATAATTATTTAATATCGATATTAATATTAATAAAAACATATGCAAACATCTTGGCACATTTAAAATCATTCTGTGAGAAATAGTAACAAATACTGTCCAGAATGTTGAAAACTGGAATTCTTATACCTTTAAGAGGAAATGTATTTTAGTATAGCCATTATAGAAAGCAGAATAGGATTTCCCAATAAAACCAAAAATACTGTATGACCAGGATCTCGTGTGTGAGTGTGAGTGTGTGTGTGTGTGTGTGTGTGTGTGTGTGTGTGTGACTGTTAGTTAAATAAAATCAACATGCCAAAAGGTATTTCATGCCACTATTTACATTTATTGTGGTCTATTCTTAATAGTTATGATATGGACTTATTTCATCTGTACATCAATTAATTAATGGACAAAAGGTATGTGCTAAATGGTCCTGTAGGAAAGAACTCATGTCTAGTACAATAAACCTTGTCAGGAACTTGTGTCTATGTGGCCCTAATATTACCATTTTGCTCAAAGAAAATAGTATCTTACCACTTCCTAAACACTATCCCTTATGCCCATAGACTAAAACAGCCCTTACCCTTCATCAGAGAGGCTTCTCACTGTAGCTGATAATGCCTAATACAGAGACAACTGGCCAAAGTTAAGAGAATAAGTGACCGTGAACTGCTTATCATTAAATGGGGAATCAATATCACACATTCTTCCCTCCAATGCAAAGCTCAGAGAACATCAAGGAAGAGGAAATGGATTTTAAGAGCCAGAGGTCAGGGAAGACTTCTGTGAAGTAATGTTCTCCGGACATAACAGGACATTCACTCTTATGAATGCACAGATTCTGTGGTAGCTTGCGTAAGACCTGCACAAGTGCAAGCCAGTCAACATTCCAGCGTGAAACGAGAAAGAGCTCATGAGTCCGTATCTCCCGGCCCCAGCTGAAGAGCTCCTGACAGTTAAGGGCTACTGGGGCAGATACTCATGTTTGTTCAGCGTTATGACACATAATAAGTTGCCTATCCTCCAGCCCTAAACCCATGCATGCAGATGCATCATTAGTTGGATTCAGTAGGCTATTAAAAACAAAGAACAAAAGGTTGAATTGGCGACTATGAGGTGAGTCCCAGAAAAAATGGAGCAGAGACTTGGGGATGGATAATAAATAAATCCATTGCAATCATGAATGAATTTACTAAGTAATAATTCTAAAATATGTGGTAAACTGTAATAGACAATGAAATACCTGTGAACTATAACCGAAGTTGTAATCCTGTCAATAGCCACGCAGTGACTAGAAGACTATGTTAAATAAAGAAAGCTAGACACTGAAACAACATATGTACCCTCTCATGTGCATAAGTTCAAAACAATGCATCAGAATGCAGACTAGCAATGAAAAGATCTAGGTGAGGTAGTGAGGTATAGGCAAGATAAGTAGAAGCCTGACTTTATCAGGTCCTGATGCATGAGCATAAGCAAATAATCACACTGAGTCTCACTAGTCTATACATTGATACAAGCTGATTGAACGTAAGACCGCGAAGTAACGATGAGAATGAAATTTGCACAGAGAGAGATGACTAGAGAAAATGGAGTATAAGCCTTTGTACCTCCTGTTAGTGCTGTGAAGTTGAATTTCTTTCCTATTCACTTAACTCAATTAAGGTGATATTTTTAGTCATCGGGGCTTTTCTTTGAAGGCTTTTTGGGGGTTTGTTGCTGGGTAACATTGAAGATGCGTGTTGTTAGAAAAAAATTGTTAAAATATAATTGTAGATAATTATGTTAATTAGTTAAAGAAGGAGCTGTGTTAGATGTAGGAGGCTGTTTCTCTGAAAACCTGGATTCATTTGTTATAGATCCTGACCTTACCGTTCATCTTTAATTAACCAATCTGGAAAATAAAGATGCCTATTTCATTATTAAGTTAGGAAGACACCTAGTAGTCTTCTAACTTGCAAAAGTTATTTTCAAATGTGAGGCATTCTTAATTCAAATATATACTACTTAAATCATTAATGCAAATATCACAATATTTCATCATTTCAGAAATCTGTGATAATTAGTCTCTAGTGACCCTTCCGTAAAACACAAATTTATTTCCATAACATTCAAAATTCAATTCAATATTGTTTCATTTATTTCTGAAAGAAATAGACATTGGTTAGTGACCAATTTAATACAATCCTTTTAAAAATGCTTATGGTGTGTAATTAAGCCTTTCACTTTTTCAAATTAAAAATGAAATCAGGAGTGTAAGTTCAGATTCGGAGACACCCGCAAAAGTTTAAGAAAGTACTCCTCCCTTATTAACTGGGAAATAATTAGAGACTGTGGAGAAGGGCAGCAAGGGGTCATAAGGACAAATGGTGAACAGAATATTTTTCTTTCCATTTTATTATGGTAAGAGTGATCTTTGAACCAAAGAAAGTATTACACATTAGTAAACTGGGAATTATAAAAGATTATTAAAATCTCATAAAACTTTTATTCTAGCAGGTCTGCTATCCTTCAGAAGCAGACATTGTTTTGCTCTGACAGGGTGTGTCAGGAGCAAGTTTCTCCCACAGCAGCTTTGCATAAAGAAGGGGCTGACTTGCCAGTATTTGTCAGGTTGTATTGTAAACACCCACTTCAACTCCTTGGTCTTTATCCCAGTTTTGAAAAAGCCAGAAGAAAAAATTAGCAGCAAGAGAGACTCTGTGATGTCTTCTAGAAATCAAGAGAGTCCCTTGAGTTTGCAGTTCTATACAAGTTTTCCGTTCTCATATCTCTGCCCTCATTTGCTTGACTCAAGATGGCTCCTTCTTCACAGACTGTCTGACTCTTGTCACTTCCTCTTGAGCTTGATGCTATCTGATGCATCGTATCCTGATGCCTTCAGGGTGGGTGGGACAGAAAAACAGGGCGTTATAATCTTAAGGGCTCTCATTCTTTTCCAATTAAGGTACATCAAGTACAAGCCAAGATTTATTTTCTATATTCAGTGATCATTTAATAAATGATATTTTATCACTCCTTAAAAAAAGAAAACTTTTACATGTAACACTTGTAGGAATGTCATTGACCAACAGAGCTTTCTTCAAAGTCATTTACATATCACCCAGACAAATTTACTTTTCTAATATTACATTTTTTATTCTTAGACTTCTCACACATAAATTTCAAACACCATAGGGTTTGTAGAAATGAATGTAGAAAATGAAAGTGTTTTAGGTTTTTCAGTTTTTAAATCTTATTCTAGATTTCACTGCTTTTCAATGCTTTATCTATACTGTAGGAAATACTGGCATTTATCTTCTGGGAACAGAAAGTCAGATGTCTATCTCTTGTTCCCATTCTTATTCATTTTGTTCTATTAATATTTATAATACATTTGTACAATTTTTAACATCAGTAATAACATTCTATTGAATAGCTTATAACCTATTTTTAATTATTGTTTTGACTTTGAAATTTCTCTATCACCAATGACAACTGTCTGTTTAAAATTCTGTCACTGAGTATTAGCTTAATGAATCTCCAGTGACTTCAGTCCCTAATGCTTCTCTAAATATTTCATCTATTCTATCCTTTTAACTGTTTATAGAACACAATATAGCAGAACCATATGAAGGGTCATTAACCTGCACATGGGAACTTGGCACTTGCTAGTGCATGGTGTGATTAACCACGCCAGGGTTCTGTCCAAGCCTCGGATTTCTACTTTATATTAGTTCTTTGAGAATTTCCTAGTGTGTGTTTGGATCCCATTCACTCTCCCTCTTTCAGTTCTTCTTAAATTCACTGCCCTTTCCCTCCCACTCAACTTTGTGATCCTTTGTGACCTTACTTTTTTATTTCCCTTCAAGTCCAATAGTGCTGCCCAAATATTGCTAGATGTGTGGCCTTCATGAAGCCCAAATCCCCTTTACACACTGGGATTTGGTTGGTTTAAGCTAGTGCAGGTCCTGTGCATGATGTCATAACCTATGAGGTCATATGTGCAGCTACTCTGCTCTGTCCAGAACACAGTTTCCTTGTAGTCCGTGAAAATATGAATGCAGTCTGTTTCTGTCACTAACACTTCGTTATAAATAACAAGTAATTCAGAATGAAGAAGTGTGACAGGAAAAGTATCATAAGGAGAGAGAAACATATGCTGATGTGAGATACAGAAATGTTTGTCTTTTTTGAGGAGGAAAGCAGGCAGCAAAGTTTGAGGATTGTGTGACAACAGGCTTCTTGCAAAGGGCGACTTAAAACTATTGGATGAAAGTTTTATTTATTTCATTGCTGCTTAGGGATCAGAGCCTTTTCTTCTTTTCATTGAGGGTTTTTGAATGTCCAAATTGCCAGATGATTATAATCTCAAGAAAGATTGCAGACAGAATGGAAGAGTGTTTGGTTACCGTAGATCAATGTGCTTCTAACAATACTGAGAAGTAATGATTTGTGTTTGAGGATTTTACTTGGGAGCCAGTTCACTACTCAGCTTTAGATTGAAACAGAGAATTAGACAAGACTTTATACACACAGAGAAACCAGTCTTTGACTATGCAACGATAAGCACACGCACACATACATAGAATTTCACAATTTACTTTTCTAAATTAGACTTGAAAACGCTATTAAAATTTTTATTTACAAAACAATAACATATTCACTGCTAAGAAATATGTGAAGATACTAAAAAAGAAAACAGAATTTTGCCATCGTAGTTTATGTGTTTATATTTGCAAGTTGATTTTTTTTTATACTTCATAAACAGCATTCAGATGCCAGTGCCCTACCTCTGCCATAGATGCCCGTACTTTCACAAACGTGACCCAGCACTGTGTATGCTGGAAAACATTAGACATCTTTCTGACATCTCTTTCTTTGCAATGCTGGACCTCCTTAAAAGCATATCTTCTTCAACATCTCAGTAATCGACAACATATTGAGAGCAGTGTTTATCCACGTAATTGAAAGAAAGGAACAGCTGGACTCAAAGGCTGCCTTTAATCATTGCTCTGCACTCCAGTGTCTCTCAATTTTATGTTGATAGAAGTCAAAAGTTTCCTCTTCCGTTATATGAGGATTTAGTCACCAGTTCTTAAACCACTAAGGATGTACAAGCATTTGTGTTCTACCTACAGGAAAGCTGCACTGAAGATGATACAACGGACCACACTCCCATGAAATGGAATATATAAATTTGAAAACAACAGGAAGGTGTCACAACAGGGAGAGCAAGGCAGACTCCTCCAAGGATGAGAAAGAAAAACGCAGTGCCATAGAATTGAGGGCCTTTGTTTCTTCCTTATTAGATTTCCTTTTGGAGTGGGGCAGCTGGAGGCAGAGATTTAAATGTTGGCTGCACCAATATGCTATCCTGTGGAATGTCTCCAAGGACATTCAGACCAAGGTCCAAGTCTGAATCCATTGTAATCCCTGGGCTTGCGACAGATGGAGCAGCAGATTTGGGCACGATGCTGTGTTGCAGATGTAGGCCGGTGAGGACATTGTGCTGTGAAGATAGCAACGAAGGATGTGCAAGAATACCAGTTTCACTCGGGTCAGAAAAAAATTGAAAGAAATTCAGTTTGAGAAAATACTTATGGATAGAAAAAAAAAAGCTTAATATTGAAATCTAGGAGAAATACAGCCTCAAACTGAGGTAGGAAAAGAAGACCTGTACTGACAGAGGAAGTCTGGTTGAGCTGGTGACTGACCCAAATGAGAAGAGATGATGGCCAAACGCTTTCTGCATTCTTAGAACTCCATAACTAGAGGTGTACTGAGCAAGAGAGCCTGCTGAGGAATGATGGAGACAGAAGTGGAGAAATGAAAGTAAGGGAAGGGACGTGTCATACAAGACAACTCTTATAAAGAAATCATTTAATTGAGGGCTGGCTTACCATCTTAGGGGATTAGTCCAGTATCATCTTGACTGGAAATACAGAGCCAATGCCCTGGAGCAGTAGCTGATAACTCTACATCTGATCCACAGGCAAACAGTAGAGAGACGTAGTGCCTGGTATGGGCTTATGAGACCCAGGGATACACTGGCAACAGACCACACCTCCTAATCCTTTCCAAATATTTCCACTAACTGAAGTCCCAAGCATCAAACTTATGAGCTATGGTGCCATTCTCATTCCAACCACCACAAGATCACACAGTTATTTTGTTTGTTTGTTTTGTTTTAAGGAATGAGAAGGTTGTTTGTTTTCCTTTTCTTGTTTTTTTTTCTTTCTTTTTTTAGTTTGATACCGGAAGTATAGAAATGTATGTAAAAACTGTTAACATCCATGCAATTAATAAGGTTGAGAAAATAGGCCAAAAATGTCCATAAGGTTAACGTAATAATAAAGAAATTTCATTTGATGATTTTAGTCAATTCTGAGAAGAAAGTGTGGGATTTGTTATTTGAGACAAATAACTACCTACATGCTCATGTTTTTAAATAAAAAAAAATCAGAAGATGAGAGCCTGGTATCAAGCCAAACACATAGCACAGAATCGCTGTGTCTTTCTAGCTCATTTATTCATTCATTCGGCATACACTGAATAAAAACTGTAAACCAATTACCAACATAAAGATAATCACTACTTTAAAACCTTAAATGTCAAGGTTAAACATAAAGCCATCCACTTTTGCTTTTGCTTTTGAATTAAACATTCAATATTTCCTTTTCTTCCCCTTGAGAATGTCAAAGTACAAGCTTTCAATTCATGGTAATTTTAAATTGTTAAGGCCAAAGACACGCTTTTTGGTTTTCGTTTGTTTCGTCTCAGTATGAGTGATTTCCATGATGCGTTCATGCTGTGGCTCCCGCACAGAATCTGCTACAAATTTCATTGTTGTTGTCATTTAATTAAACGGATTAAGTGCTTATTTATTGAGCCAGAATTATATAAAGTCTGATATGCCAAATCATAAAAATATAAAAAAGGCAAATGGGAATAAAAAGTACTTCTAAGAAACAACATTATTAAAAATAAAAATAATGTCCACAGTTTTGCCCCAAATATATAGAAAAAAGAAAATGCCAATAAGGTCTATGCCTACAAAAATTGTAAAAACAAAGAGAAATTGTACATACAGGTATGTCACCAGGTATAATTCAAACCGTCTGGTGCTAAAATTAAGGTGAAAAACTACTATGAATTTAAAGTGTATGCAAATTAATAATGGGTTTATTAATAAATATTAATGTGTATATTACCTCAGATTTGACAGCAGGTGACCTATTGCAACTTTTGTATATATTTGTTAATTACCTGTGTTTAATCATTTTGTGTTATAATGTGACTGGGAGACATTTCTTCTGAGCACAATATTGACAAGATATACCATGATTTAAAATTCTCATTCTGCAGCTCCTTGTGTTTTTTTTTTTCAGTAAAAATTATCAATAATTTGAGTCTGGTTGAGTGTTGTGGAAGTTCAGATTTATTGATAGAACAGAGAATGCATAGGTCCACAGATATGATACAGTTAGGATGATTCTGCCATTTGTAGACTGCACAATCTTCTCAGCTGTAGTACCATTCACTAGTAAGAAAATATCAGAATATCAGGAAGTATAAAAACACTAAAGAATATGTTGACAATCAGGATATAGTACATGAGATTTTTTAAACACTTTTATTATTAATTTGAGTTTCATACAGTGCATCTCAACAACATCTCCTTCCCAAATCTCTACTCCCCTATTAACCCTGTGTCCTAAAAAAAATTCAAATAAACCTGAATCCAGCCAATGTGGTAGGAGCATGAATCATGGGCTTCACATGGATCCTGGAGGACATTCACTTGGCTAACATCAGCCTAATACCAAGCAGAAAGAAGCTGGACCTGAAGTTGGACCCCACTGCCCAAGGCCACAGGTAAGCAGATATCACCCAGGCACCCAGATACCAAGCAAGCACCCCAGCCTTCTGAAGGTAGCCAGACATCCTGCAGGCATCCAGACACCCCTCAATCACCAGGACCTTCTGTAGATACCATATATCATACAGGCACCAGGACCTCCTGCAGGTACCGGAGCAACCCCAGGCACCCAGACATTCCACAGGCACTAGGATATCCAGTGGGCCCCAGGGCATCCCACAGGTACCTGGACACTCCGCAGGCATCAGGGCCTCCTGCAGGAACTAGGGCTTCCCATGTCCTGCATGCTCAGGACATCCCTCAGGTGCCAGGATTTCCTGGAGGAATGAATACATCTCAAAGGCACTGGAGCATCCCACAGAGGTTTTTGACAATTACATATATGAATATGTTTTAGGGGTATTGAAAGACACATCTCTGTTGTGGGATATAAGAACTACAGCTATATGTACAATTGCTTACATCCTCAAGTTTACTTGAGATTTTAATCAACATTATTCAGTAGTATTTCCAGCGACACAGGAAACTGTTGAGTCCCTCAAGGAAAACGTGCCAGAAGATATAGAGCCTGAGTCTACCACCACCTCAAATGGTAAATTTCAACCACTCTTTCTTAATTAAGTTACTTTAGTTCTATGAGTAAATAAGTCTCTATAATCCATGGCAGGATTATATATCCATGCTGCAGTAAATATATATCAAATATCAACATGAGTTACTTATATAAAATATTTAAAGAAAGAAAATGATCTAAGTGTCTTTGAACACTTCTGTCCAACTAGGCACAGAAGTTCAGCGTCACGTATGAAATGGGGTTAAATGTTTCTACCATAGGAATTTGTTCTGAGAACTAAAGAAAAGAATGAAATGGTATTTCAGGAATGTGAACACTAGTTTGTTACTCAGTAGTCTCAATGTTTTCCTTAAAATTATTGATCTTTCATTTCTAATTACTAGTTAAGTAACAGTTAACAGTTAACTAGTTCTAAGAACTCTTAATCCTGGGACAGAGGCCTGAGAGGACTCTGGAGTGCCCACTCCTTCAGTGGTCCTAATGATAATCCTCCCTGTTTCATTGTGGTTTGAGAAGGGAATCTATGAGATGACAGGGTAGTTTGATAATCTGAAGAATCTTGGAATTTGGAAATGTGATTTAATATTTCCATTTTTTAGTTCCTTGAGAATTTTATTCAACTTCTAGACCATTTTCACTCCTCTCCCAGCTACTCCTACAACTATCCTCTTTTAACACCCACCAAACTTTTTGACCTTTAATTTCTTTAAAAATTCTTATCCTAACCTTTTTGCCAAAGTTAATTTCATTTTATTTATTTATAACTTTCAAATCTTCCTATCATTTAACACTAGGTTTGAATGATTATAAAACATTAAAATTTCAGCTTTCTTACCTAATAATCACCAGTCTGTGCATAGTTAATTGTGCTCAAATATATACATTATTTTAGAGTTATTTAAGACAAAGAAATATGATAGACTAGCCTAAGACCTTCTACATAAAACTGTGTATTTAGTGTCCAAACTTAAACTACAGTGTTAATGTATTCTATTTGTGCTGAAATAAATGTGCACATGAATAACTCCATAAAATCACTAAAATGCAAGAGCAATACATAATTACAGAATTTAAGTAAATATAGTTAAATTAAAGTATATTTCTCTATGGTATAGAATATAGACAATAAACTATTCTCAAAAATAAAAAGACTAGGAAAGCAAAGAAAAATTAGTGTTAGAATGAGTATTGGGAACAAGATCAGATTGTAATTAGACTTTGAAAATATAGTTGTTTACTTGGTGGAAATTTTCTGATCTTTCTCCCTTGCCATCACATCAGAAAGCTAAGGACTCTTATGTCAGTCTTCACCAGCTCTTGACTTTCTACTCACAGAATTAGCATACTTTGCATTTACCCTACAGAAACCACTGCATTTCTTGCTTCAAAGGACCTTTGCGATTTTCTCAATAAGGCAGAAATTATTAGGAAAATTAAATTCTACACCTGTCTTGTGAACTGGGCATTTTATTTGCATCACAGAAAAGTTCTTGAAGACCAGGGACCCTCAGAACCCATGTATCTTCATTTCCATATTTTGTCCAAGGATGAGTATCAACACAGAATTTTACTGCGATCTCATTTTAGGTTTGTAACATCAAAGCAAACAGTGTCCTCTTAGAGTTTAGTAAAACTCCAGGAGCTTTAGGTGTTATTTTTATAAACTCTTAGGCTTTCATATGCATGCAGTCCCAGCTCTGGCCTTTCTGATACTTACAAATGATAATGAGGAAAATTATTGTGCTATTCTTAAAGTCAGAATATTAGTTACTAAAGATTCACATAAAACTGTCAAGTCTTAAGGATAGTGCATTGTATTCCATATATATAGACAATACTGATCAGATAAAAAAGAAGCTACCAGTTAAAATATTTTAAATATGGTAAATTTCTGAATGAAAATTGATCAGTAGTAAATAATAATAATTGAATATTAATTTGATAATAATAGACTTTTAAAGAATTTTTAAAAATTGTAACAAATATTTAATTTTAAAACTCATAAAGTGACCTCTTTTCTAGGCAATACTCCCTTCCCAATATAACTGATGACACAAAGAACAAACATACTCTCAGTTTACTATTAGTAAGTAAGATAAACAGGAGCCTGCTCCCTTGATACCTATGCATAAAAGTCATTAAATTGATAAGAACGGTAGATAGGAAGATCATTTTAAGATAAGTTTCCAAAAATGGCCATTTTTTTGTTTTGTTTTGATTTTTTTGTTTTTGTTTTTAATTGATGAAAAGCCAGAAACCTCTTTGGCTCCTTGCTAGCTCTGTCCTGCCAGAGGCTGGAGACTCCACAAAGGCCTTGGGCAGAGGAGTGGGCTGGCTTATCTTCTCCTTTCCCTTGCAGGAATTCCCATTTATAGGAGCGCCCCTAGGTTGACTGACAGTGCTCCACATGTGGACACCTGGAATTGAAACTGGACTGACTGGCTCACTCCCTACCCTCCTCCTCCATCTGGTAAATATTAACTCCAGCACAATGAGCCTCAGTGGTATCCCTCACCCAGTGACACTCCTACTACACAAAAGCCCTGCCTTCCTCCCTACTCCTGAGGTCCCTAAAATAAGTACTCTTTTCTAAAACTACCCTCCGTAGCCATGCATTGCATTATTCTATCTGAGAGACAAGAAAGTGCGAACCATTGTCTTTGGGTCACTTTGGTGGCTTTGAGGCTCTTGTTGGATTTCTAGACCCTTGGCCCTAAGATGAAAAGTTTAATAAGGGCTGAGAAAATGTTCTTTAATTTGTAAAGACACCTCAATATTGCCACATAAAAGGTACAATTAAAATTTCATGTCACCAAGCTGTAATCTATTGACAGAGGTATATGTGTTAAATATGGGTACGGTTTATTTTTAAAAAAATAATGTGTTGCAATGATAACCACACAATGATAAAGTAACAAATCTACAAGTTTCTATGCTGCAGCAAGATAGACAAAGGCAGAATACTATAGGGACTTGAGAGGTAAAGGAGCCCCTCACCCTGAGTTTGGTCAATGGCTCTCACCTGCTAAGAAACAAGAACCACCTAACAATTGATTACATTAGCTGACAGGTGCCAACTTAAAAGGCTATTCCTTTACATATAGATTGAAGGCCTGGATCTAGTTGGTGTAGTAGAGGAATGTAGTCATTCCTCGCCACTGGCCTTGCCTGAGAACTTTAAACAAAATAGTAACAAAATAGTCACGTTGTTTACAGGAAAGACAGAACATCTTCCTACAAGCCTGTGAGTTACACTTTTACCAGATCGATTGTAATCCCTTCATGTGTGTCTCTGGAACCGCCTTCCCTTCTCGTTCAGGTTTCTTAGCAACGCTTCCTGATAGGTACCCTAAAATCTTACAAGACTGTTGTAAAGAGAATGATGAGACTGTTTCTTAGAGAAGTTACACCTGAGTTCTTGCTGTGTCATACTTTGTTTACTTATTTATTTTGGTCTGAGCACGTCTTTTGCTGTTTAACGCTCCTGTTCAAAGTGCATCGTAAAATACTTTTTTGAAGCCCAACTCAGCTCTATACTGATGCCCCAGCTTGCTTTCTGTCGCTGTGATAATATATTGACCAAAACCAGCTTGTAGGGGAAATGGTTTATTTCACGAAGCACTTTAAGGTCCATCCCAAGGGAAACCGAAGCAGGCATGCAAGGCAGAAACCTGGAGTCAGTAACCGGAGGAAACAAGGCTTGCTGGCTTGCTCCTGGCCACTTGCCAGGCCCAGGACCACCTGCACCGGGGTGGCCTGACCCACAGTGGCTGGGCCCTCTCCATCAATCACTAATCAAGGAAATGCCTTCCGTACATGCCCGTAGGGTAGTCTAATGAAGTCAGTTCCTCCACTGAGATTCCTCCTCCCTAAGTAATTCCACTGAGTGCCAAGTTGACAAAAAAACTAACCAGCGCAAGTGGGCAGTCCTTAAATTCTTTTCTGCATCAAAGCCTCGTGTCCTGAATTGGCCAGCATCAAGATTCCTATGCTCAATCAACATTCTCCAACTGTGAATCCTGACAGCAGGATTGCCGAGCCTCCTGTCTCTGTGTCCCCAATGCTGAAACATGCCAAAAGACAGATAACTTTGTATATTTAGGGCATACCTTCTTGTGACGAGGCCAAGGTTCCTCCATCTTGTCCCAGGTGAAGCCTTCTTAAGTCTGACTTAGAGCTGACCACCCGTACCCTGCGAACACCCAGTTCGGTGGGAAAGACCTTTAGAAAATTATCCAACCCCATCCCAGGGACTTCAGGTCCAGATACCCCAGCTAACTGAGGCCTTTTGCTTCTCTTATACTGCTTGGTTACTCTCCTCTTCAACTGTCAAAGCTCCCTGCAGAAAGCAGTGGCGGCTGCTCTGTGAGAGATGATTCTCTCCAGTAGTCACCAGTTGGCTTAATAAAGACTCTCAAATTCCAACTCTGTTTCTGTCAGGTGGGCCTTGGGGTCTTTGCCCCACAGTGATGTATAATCACAGTAAAAAACTTTTACCTTCATCTGGCAATGGTAAACATGTCTAGAATCAAAATTATTCATGGGCAACAAATTAAAATATTAACTGAGAAATTGATGATCATCAAAACAAATTTTACTCATGTTCTTTTGAGAATTGATAATAACACTATTGTCATTAGTGTGTTGACATACTGATATAGCTTAAAATTTCAGCTTATTTAATTATCAATTTAAACTGATAATTTATAAATTGCCAGTAGAAAAATATTCAGGATTTTATTCACTTTGAAACTAATGGATCTGGTCAAATTAAATTAAAATCATACAGTTAAAATGCATAGAAATGGCCATTATAATTTAGTAAAAATATCAGAAATACTCTCTACTAGATATGCAAGGATTAATAACAAAAAGATCTCTTAAGATCCATATATTTAACTTTAGTATTACGATTAAATCAGAATATATCCAAAGGAAACATTGCATACACACATACATACACACACACACAGTAAACAAACAAATATAATTACAAAAAATATCACTTTGAATATTTCTATAAAAAGAAGAGTTTTACTATTAAGAAACTAAAATTATAAAGTAAATTCCATTGCTGATAATTAGTGCAGATATGTTTTTGAAGGCATCATTTTATAATTAGACACTGCCTTGTTTGGAAAAAAAATCACAATCAATTATTAATTCAAATTTATCTGGGACCTGGATGAGGCCCTTTGATGATCTGCTCTGGGCCTAGATGCAGCGTTCAGTGAGTTCTCAGCAGGGCTTCCCAGTTCTCCTGATCCCCTACGTTCTTCTGCCTCACTGCCCTGGTCTTCTGCAGAGTGCTCTCCTCAGGCCCTAGAGCATTCTTTAGAAACATTCCCAACAGTACTAGTGATCTACCATTGTCTTCAACTTACCCTTGTTCTGCCTTGCCTTGCTCCAGGGCTCTGATATCTACATAGCAGTTCCCCCGTGTGCTGCAGGTGGTCATCCGTTCTCACACATTTAGAAGCTTTGAAATAAACTGTCCCTTTGTGAGAGCTGGAGTTTTAAGTGCTCAAAGACGCTGCTGTGCTGCAACCCTGAGAATACTTCCTCACCGTGATGAAATTCCAATAATAAGATTATGTTTTGTCCTGATTTAAATCTCTAACAACCATGCATTACTAGTATTATTTCATCAGATTACTCTTTCATTTGCTTTTGATTTTCTCGTGTCTGAATTACACCATGCCTAGAAAATTAACGCCGTACTGTTTTCATTTATTTTTCAAGTGAAAAAAATCAAAATGAGGACTATTCACCCAGTTGCTATTAGCTTGAAATACATTATATGGAAAAAAAAAGCCTTCTACTACATAAAGGGATGTCTTGAAGTTTATTTTTTAAAGGTTGAATACAGTTTAAACTCTGCAAGGTTAAATGACAAGGTTAAGTGTCTAATTCTGTAGCCCTTTTTACCTGGCATGTGCTAAGGCTTCCCCAATGATGGCTTTAAATATGGTTTCTAGCTACTAACAGTTACTTGTCTTTCCCTGTAGGTTAGCCTCTGTATTCTGGGCTTATCACAAACAGGGAGGAAATAACTTTCTAGGTCTTTTGTGAGTCTTTTAAAATGCACAGGCTTTAGGGAAATCATATTTTCTTGAAGGAAATGAGGCATGACCAATCACACAAAACGTGAGAAAATCCCCTGATGAATGACCTTTGCCATATGTAAAAGAAACTGTTCAGTGACTGAGGTTTCATGGATTTCACGCATGAAAATCATATTTTCTGGCCCCCGGTGCTGTTCAGTAAATAAATAATCCATCATTGTGTCAGACAGTTGAAACATGGAGATACTGCCCTTGCTAGCTGAACAGACATTTGAGTTTGCAACTGATGTAAAGTGCTGCCCTGTCAGCTGTCGTATAAGCAGCATTCCAGTTTCCACTAAGTGGGATGAAACAGCTCAGCTTTGCTAGTGTTAACTTAATGGCGAGAGTATTCATTTGAATGTGCCCATGCCTCTGAACTCATCGATGGGGGGTGAACTCAGGATGGGCGATCCTACACAGGCTCTGCAGTACGCCCGAGCATTGTGCGAATGTTAGCTGGCTGTTCTAATACAGGACTGCATGTACTTAATAGTTCATTACAGTACAAACCAACAGCTTTCTTAAAATACATTAGGAAGAGTCTACCTGAATCCTGTTTTAATGCATTCACTTCAAGTATACTGAGTGAATTAGGACAAAGACAAAGATGAAAACTATGTGTGACTTTCTTTTCTTTTTTTCTTTTCTTTTTCTTTTTCTGATCTTCATTTTGTCCATGGAATGCACTTTGAAATTACACACAACATATTTTCCTGACTGCACTATATTTAAACCTTAGACCAATTCTATGTTAAGTTTTGCTTCAGAATTTGCCAGCTTTTGCAAGAAAATCTAAAGCACTTATACTTGAAAACCCCACTACCCCAACACACATAAGGGCAGGGATGGCCAATTAACTAAGATCTATTTGCCCAAATGGATCTCTTCCAGTTTCCACTAGGCTTTCTGGTTTCCTATATAAGGATAGCCAGGTATTGCAAGTGTGCTTCTGGCATTGAAAGTGCTTGTATTGCCTTCGAGTACATTCCTACACAGACCTTATACTTCAGTCCTTTCTCACTGTAAATGTCAAGTCTTTCAGACCACAATCCAGAGTTTTTCTTTCCTGCTTAACTTTCTTAGGTATGCAAAATCAGCTCACCCACAATACCTATTCTGCCCTTCCAGAAGACTGTAGACATTGGATACCCTTCTGCTTCATGCTTGAGAACTGTTCATATCACTCTGTTTTCTAACTACCCAGAATTTTACAAAAATCTCTATTAATTTAGTCTGTAAAATGAGTGTAAAATAAGTCAAGTGGGAAAATAGTTGTTTGTGTTATATACAAACATCAGCTTTCATTCCAATTAATTTAATCAAATGCATGTGTGTGTATTCATATACATGTAAACACACACACATATCTATATCTATATATATCTATATATCAATCTCTCTATATATCTATATCTATATCTATATCTATATCTATATCTATATCTATATATATATATATATATATATATATATATATATATATATACATGTATACATATTATAATTTGACCATGATTTAATAAGAAATGATTCTATAAAAAAATCTCTTTTGAAAAATATTTTCAGATTATCTGACTTTTGTATTCAATTTTATTCTAAACAAAATTTCATTCTATTGTTAGTTAATTCTTTAGTTAATAAATTCTATTAACTATTTTCCTTAAATAGTTTTATTTCAATCTGACTAGTAGAAAAATTCAAATAATATAAGAACATTATTGAACTTAGCAAGTAATTTAATAGTTAAAATAGACTCATTCATTTGTGAAGGTGCAAAAGCAAGTGACGAAACTAAGATAATGCATGTTCCAAAAGAGATTGATAAGACAGCTTTTAATAAGTTTGCTAAGTAAGATAGCAATAAAAAAGTATCAGTGACCGACAACGTTTGTTCTATTTTAACAGGTTTAAGAATTCTTGTGTAACTTACTCACCTAGCTGGAATCCTGAACTATTTTGTCTACTTGCCATGTGGAGGTTTTATGTCTATGAATAAAATATAAGTTGAATATGACAAAATATGATAAAACCTTAAGGAATATTACAGCATCTGAGTTATTGAATTAAATATTCTGCCACAGTCCTTCGCTTATTTTTTCTAAATTAAAATAACTGTATATACTATGTAAGTTCATTGGAATAAACGTTTCTTTGGTAATTTTGGAGAAATAATCTATGTAACAAATTCAAAACTGGATGAAAAAGCTATATAGTCATTGTGCCATATGCTTTGTGTGTTTTTAGCATTTGTAATTAAAAAATACAAAAAAGGAAAGAAGTCTCATTTAATACATATTATCGTGTATGATATCTTTCATTATTTCCATGAAATTAAAAGAAACGCTATTATATCCAAATTACTCTATATTATTGTGTCTTATAAGAGTCATTGGTCAGTGAACACTATATTTACCATGTTAGTCGCATGAGGTTTTAATGATGCTGAAAATCTTCTATTCCACAGTATATTTTTATATTTGTTGTAATGTCATAGCAAAATGTGTTTCATGTTCATGGTGATTCTAGAGGAAACAAATCTAGTATACTGATATGTGGTAAATATATATATAATGAATTAGAGCACATGGTACTCATAATGACCACATATGATGACATTGCTAGGGTGGACAGAGTGGGCTGGCAAGCCCATATTTGATGCCATATTGTAGCTTCCAAGAGAAAGATGCTCCAAAAGCAACATTCAAAGCCATTTAACTATCACAAAATCTCCAAAACATGATGTAAGATATTTCTGTTTATTCACTTCCAGTAAAAAAGGACTCTCGTCTTCTGCTTTCAGAGACGAAGGTGGAGTGTCACTAGGAAAATATGACAGAAGGAATACCACACATGATGCTGAGTTAGCAAAGGATATCCCCAAAGGCATCATTTTAATGGCTTTCTCCTACGCTAAGTTGTAACTCACTTTAGCATCCTATCATTCATTCATTCCTTTTATTTTATTGCCTCCATATCCCCACAAAAAGGTTATGAAGATCCTGTTGGTCCAAGCCATCAGTTGGACCTGTTCAGTAGGCTAGCCTCTCCCCATTCCCTGGTCATGACCTAGGAATGTTAAAGACAATAGTGAAAACCCCTTGGGAGTTCTCTTGTTATTCTAGTCTCTAATATGGGCACCTGTTCACAGGTGCTATTTCTTTTGATGGCTGCCTACCAGTTTAATTGAGCATGCTTCTTTGGGCTTCCCATTGTTATCCTGTCTTGCTAGACAGAGTATATTTTTAATCTTTGAGAATAACAAAAATCTTTCTAGAACATCTCTTGTATCCCTTCCTCTTGTAGCAACTGATGAAACATCACCTAACATCCACACCTCAAACTTTATAACAATAACGATTTATATATATTTTTAAGTTGATGTGAGTTTTGAAGAATACTTTGTCCTTTGAAAACTTCATGTGCATATATATATATATATATTAAATTTACTATGTCCACTATATTCACCCCAACTGTCCCTTCTCATTTCTCCTAGATCCTTCAACACATCCTCCTCCAATATTTCTGTCCTCAAAGAAAAGAGTTATAAATCAGACTAATCGAAGGATGGATTTTCCTCTCATAAAATATATTTTCTTTTATTAAAATCATTACTTACATTTTTTAAAAGCATCATCTTTGTAATATATAAGTAATCAGGTATTTAAATACACATATTGAGGTAATTCCATAGAAAGAAAATAGACAAATTTAGATTTAAAGCTTAAAGTCCACTCCAAAGATGGGAGTCATATCTGTCAGTTATTGGGGCAAGATGTTACAGCTGCACAGAACCTACTGCTGTCACTCTGCTAATGTGCAATAGCACTTAATCAGGTCCTAATGATGTATCATTATGTCCACAGGTTAGAGCATCTCTCAGACCTCACCGATAGCCTCTTTCTGCAGCAGATGGTGAGATCTGCAACTGATTCAGAGAATAAGGAACTAGGGAGTGTTCGGGCCTAAATGGGACACCAAAATCAAACTCCCCTCCTCCAAAAGCTTAGTAATCATTGCAAAAGTGGGAGCAGAAAGACTGGAAGACAGAGAAGTTATGGATGACAAGAAGGATACAGTGTTTTCTGGACACAACACGCCAGTTGCACACGTAAACTCACAGCAGCTGTGACTGCATGTGTATATGCAAACAAAATCCCACAGTGAACAGGGGCGGGTGGGCACAATGTAGACCCATTGCTGAGGAGCTATTGCTAACTGCCAGGAGAAGGAGAGTTAGTTTTTTAAAAGGCTTTGGCCATGAATAGGCCTAATGCTCCCCTGTATGTGGCCACACACCTGAAAGGGTAGAGGAAGCACTAATGGTTGGTACCCAGTGGGTTTCATAAATTCACAAGGAAACAAAGTTGGGTGGTTATGGAATACAGTTGTAAACAAGAACTTAGAAGGAGATGGGAGAAAGAATAAAAATATTCAGACTGCAATGAACAGAAGTTAAAAATATTAAATGTTTTTCCTGAGGATTCATGTTGATTTTCCACACACAAATTGGGCAGCTCACAGCTCTAGTGAATCCATGTTCCCTTCTGGTCTTCTGTGCACACCTGTGCATTCATAGCATGCACTCACACAGACACACAGACATTTTTTTTAAAGTAAATCTCTCAGGACGCTGGTGGTACACACTTTAATCCCATCACTTGGGAGGTAGAGGCAGGCAGATCTCTGTGAGTTCAAGGCCAGCCTGGTCCACAGAGTGAGTTCCAGGGTTACAACAGAGAAACCCTGTCTTGTAAAGCAAAACAAAATCAATCAAACAAACAAAAATAAATCATAAATCTCAAAATGACAGGGAGATTTTCAGCCTCTGATTATATATATATTTCAGCATGAAAGGCAATGCCTTTATTAAATACAAACCAACATCCTGCGCTCTCTACTCTAGAGAAATCCCAACTTGTTTGAAAGCCAAAATTAAAAACATTTACATATATCTAATATTGTTTTATTGAAACAAAGCTTCACAGATCAACTTTTTTTTTCTCTATGATGACTGATAAAGTTTCAAGAGCCCCAAAATCTGCTAAATAATACCATTGTCTAAAACCTAAATAAGCTTGCACTGTTTTGAGGTTTCTGACTTTGAAGGTTAGCTTTGAAGTTTTGCCAGAACCTGACTGCAGAAGACTTGCTGTGAAACAGAATTCCTGACACCGAGATTAGTATTGGAGCTCTCAATATTCCCAATAATGATCCTGACCATTCTAACCATAAACACCCACCACATATGGCAACTCTGAGCTAACAAGTCTCAGAAGATAACAAGTCTCAGAAGATAAGATGTGTATATTTTTCATCTTGACACACTGAGGATTTGGAGAGTGTCCAGTTTACATAGCCAACTTCCTTAATGGCATATGGCATTTGTCCACGGGTAAGACAGCGTAGCAAGGGGGAAGCAGTCCATAAATGCTTGACTCATGCCTGTCCGGATACTGTGCTCACTCTCTCCGTTTCTTTTCCTTTTTTCATTACATGAAAGTTTCGTAGAATAAGCCTGTGAACAACTCTTCGGCCTTCTGCTTGCCAGCTCTCTCTAACAAGACCAATCATACTTGCAAAAACTTTTTTGGACCTTCTCACAAACACATTTCTCTGTATAGAAAGGGATTAGTTACAAAAGTTTTTAAGTAGCACCATATATATGTATGCTAATGGGAATATTCTATCTTACCATTTAGAAAATATTCTTATCCTTTAGGTGTCCCTGAATTTTGAAAGTTGTACCTGAATTGACGTTCATCAAAGAAAAACCTGTTTCTCTTCTGTGTAATGAAGATGGCAGAATCATATATGGAGAGATTTGTTTTGACGTTCAGGTCCTTGGATTTTACAGGAAAACACCAATGTTTTATGAAAATACTGGTCTGGCATCCACAGCAAAGGGAATAAAAATGTTGCCCATGAAGTTAATTACACTTCCAACTAAGCAATTTGATTAGAAAATTTAATGAGGAGAGGCAAATAGATTTATTCAATAAATACATAGAAATAAGCTTTATTAAATGAGTGTGGGGCGCATAATAAAAAGCCGCATGTCTCTGGCAGCTTCTTTAAATATAGATTGAGAGGAGATGAATAACCCAGGATTCTTACTGGTGTGGTAACTGTGGTAATTATTGTTTTAAAAGATATTTGTTAAGTCATAAATTACCTAGATGGCTCCTGGTAACTAATCAGTTCTAGTGTTTCAAATAATATCTTCACTTGGTAATGAGTGCATATAATAAATTGTAGTATTTTATTCATTTATCTGGAAATTTGGAAAAATGAAAATTATGATATAGGTAATATCCAAATAGTTTAATGTTTGCTTTTTGTCAACAATAGTACTTTTAGCATATAAAACGAATCAATGATAGTAATCTTCAGAATTTTATTCCAATTTAGTTCAACAGTTACAAGAGAAGTTATGCAACAAGTTGGGTGGATATACAAATTTCCATTTAATAATTTTCAGAAAATTGTTAAATCCATAGTTCTTAAGTAATACATGAGCAGAAAATAGTGTGTATCATAAATTTATTTAAAATACCGTGAATATATTAAATCAAATGGGAATTTTTCTGATGCATAAGGTGAATAAAATTATGTCAAAAAATGAAAAACGTAAAGGAATAAAACAGCTATTTTGTTACCAGTTAATTTAGATGAATAAGCAGCCGGTGTAAGTGTGTTTTGACCTGTCAATACGCTAATATAAGCGTGGACAGTCTCCATCTCACACAGGCATATGCTACCATGCCCAGCTCTGGAGTGAGTTCTCACATGCCACACTCTTGCTGTGTCTACAGGAGACTGTTTGTGCTGTTTACTACCTCCAGCTATCTACTCGCTCTCTGGTTCTTATTCCTCAATGTTTCCTGAGCCTTGGAAGGACATGCAATGTATGTGTTCAATTTAGGGCTGAGCATCCCGCCTCTTATTCCATGGTCATTGTTCAGGACTGTGTCTCAGTGTGAATTGCCATCTACTGGCTAGAGAAGCTCTTCTGGTGAGTGTGGAGAGACGCGTTAAAGTGTAGGTATAAAAATGAGTTATCAGGGGTTGCTGAATAACAGTTGTAGGTCATCCTCTAGCCCTATGTCTACTAGTGTCTATGTAGTGTCTATGACCTCTCTAGCCATGTGTACTTGATCTAAGATTGGTTTCAGGTATGGGTTTCACCTTGGGGAGACGGATTTTAATCCAATCCAACAGAGGTTGTTTACCCCATTTTGTTTGGGTCACTATCTCAACAGTAAGCAGCATATATAAATAATTTAAAATTTTGTCATTCAAACAAATTATGACTTGCTTTAATGTATTGGCTCCTGGCAGTGTCGATTAAATAATGAAATGAAATGGAATATAATTATTTGAGGTTCCCTGTATTTTTTCGAGAAAAACTGCCTAATTTGTTATCCAAGCACACACGACATGACTTGGAAGCAGGGTGCTGCCGATGAGTCACTGTGAAGTGGCAGTTTCCTCTTCATCTCAGATCAACCTTTCTAACTATGTGTTATTTCAAATCCTATTATACTAGAGCTTTACTTAAATAATTAAATTTTCCAGTAATAGAAGTAAAATATATTCTTGTGATATGTAAGAGTAGAAATATTAAATCTAAATTAATAACAAATATTACTAGGGGAATATAAGGTAATTTATAGCTCCCTTTCATCGGCACATATTTGAATTGCTTGCAAAGGTAACCATTTCATAAATGATTTTTGAATTGAATAACATTTTATTTAAGTGAATAAAGATGTTTTAACTTGTTTAGTCCTTTATTTCCAGTTCAAATATTTCCATTCATGCTTCTATTTATAACTAAGAATTCAGCAACACTGTATAATAATCCAGTGTCTCAAATTTCAAATGTGTAAAATTCTGGCTTTTCTTATTTTTAACTCCCTGTTGAGAATGAAAAGAAATTTTATAAAACTGTAAACCTCTTTATAAGTTTTAAATGTTTAATACAGTTGACTAGTCATGGTTCTCAATGAATGTTTCAATACATCCATGGAGTTAAATTCTTTATGACTGCTTATATATTTTAACTCATTGGTGACAGGTTTATATTAACCAAAAAGGCATATTACATATTTCTTGCTTAAAAATAAATCATTTAAAACTTTTCCTTAGAAGAAAGATGGACTAGTTTGCTTCAGATCAACCTTAAAGCTAAGAACAACTGGAAATCTTGACAGAAAGGAGTTATTTGAAGTCATCCTCAAGCTACAGTAACAGCGAGAACTTTATCCCAGAGGACGGGTTAGCATTCGGTTTAACTTTTCCTTCAAAGTGCATATTGTTGAAAACAGATAAAAGCTGCGCAGAGTTTATGAAGACATACCTGGTTGATGTGGGGAAAGAGAAATTCAGCATATTTCTTAGAAGAGGAAAACCACCAGATATTTTTAGTAGTGACTCAAAATATGACCAGTTAAGTTCTTAAATTGGATAAAGAAGTATATTTGCATAATGTGTTTTAAAGTCAAAATGAACATATTCTGGAGGAAAACAATATCACTGAAATTATATTTTCAATTATTTCATATGCAGATTTATTAAAAGCCATCCATCCTATGAAAAGTATGAGGAGGTCAAATTTAAAACATAAGTAGAATCATTCCCTAGAGTTGAACCCTGGCATTGTTACATAAAGTTTAGAAGATCTTGTGGTTAACAAGTAGAGTAAAAAAGGATTGCATCAGTCCAGTTAGAAGACTGAAAAATGTAAAGAAGTATCAAGTAAAAATCACAACCAAAACAGAAACATAATAAAATATGATTGAATGCATAATAACAATATCTGATCAATTTGGAATAAGAATCAATTTCCTTTCTTTTAGTTTAAACAAACTCAAACTAATAAATGCAAATAAACAATAGATTTCAAGAACCAAACTTTATACACTGGTGGAATTATTATTCCTAGTGAAGACTCAGACACCTAAACCATATTAGCAAAAGAATCCCATGGGCACATCACACATAAGTGTGT
The DNA here is from genome assembly GCA_026225945.1 of Cricetomys ansorgei. Classification (NCBI taxonomy): domain Eukaryota; kingdom Metazoa; phylum Chordata; class Mammalia; order Rodentia; family Nesomyidae; genus Cricetomys; species Cricetomys ansorgei. The sequence continues at coordinate 42,707,533 of JAMJFZ010000239.1, read as the reverse complement.
CCAGCTAACACAGTGCTCACAACAATGAACACTGTCAAACATCCTGAAGAGAAAATTCCATAAATCGTGTGGTATTAGTTTGAATATGCAAATTAATCTTACTTTGGGAGCATAATAAAAGTTCAAGAGCAAATCTTACATACCACAACTGCTATTAAAAACAGAAAGTGAAAGATTACACCCTTCCAAGTCACTTTAGTCCCCACTTAAGAGCAAGGTTCTGTATTCATAAAGCATAAAATGCCATATAAATAAATACAAATGTTACATTGTAGCATCCAGTTAAAATCTGCAAAGAATGGAAAAAACAGAAAAATGTAAGTCATAGTAAAATAAAGTAATTGAACCTGAACCAGGAACATCAAAGATTTTACATTTAGCACTTAAGAATATTTGAAAGTTATAGCAGTGGATGGAGAACATTAAAAACATCGTAACAGATGTAGGAGATACAGATACAGTTATCAATATTATAGCATAAAAAGTTGATCGACTGTCATAAGAATAGAGCGGGTATAATTAACAGCACATTAGGCATAACAGAAAACTCTCTCTTCCCATCTGATACTGACTTCTGCTCAACTGCCTCTGTGTCTCTGCCTCCGAGTGCCTCTCTCACAGGGATCACCAAAGATCAACTGCATATCAGATACTCACATTATGGCTCATAACAATAGCAAAAATGCAGTTATGAAGTAGCAAAAACAATTTTATATTTGTGGATCATCACAACATAAGAAAGTGTATTAAGGGTCCCAGCATTAGAGAGGTTCAGAACCACTGGAAGGGAGGATGTCTGCACATGGGGCCAAGAGAGGATGGGAGAGGGAATATGAAAGGTAAATGTAGCCCTGTACCCAAGTCAGAAGTGTTTTATGTAAATACATCACTGTGCACATTTAATAGATGCCTAAATAAAAAAGAAAGAAGCAAAGGTTTGAAGCCATTAAAAGATATGATGTCCACTTAATGTTTTGTTACTAAAATGAAGAGGCTATTCTGATCCAACAGCACAATCATCTGGGGGTAAAAGAAAACTCATGAGAACCAAAATTAGTGGTTACTGTGACTGTAAGTAGCTTGTGGCCTCTGTAGTCACACAGACCGTTAGCTTGGCCTCTTCCTTCAGATGCACAACACCAGCCTGGAACAGAATTGCCCAAACCAAAGTAAAATCTCAGAGTATCGCCATCCATCAGGTGGCCAGCACTCATGTAATTCCCATGGGGAATGATGATGCCAATAATTCGAAGGAAGAAAGAACAGCTGGCTACCCAGGCTGACCTCATATTGGCAGAACCTCCTCACTGCATACATACATATACATGTATACATACATACATACACATGCACACTCACATATATATGTACATATTTATATATATGTATGTGTGTACATATACATTTATATATATATGTATATTCATAACTCTGCTGATAATTTTATTAAAAACAATTGCATTTACTTAGTTTGCTAAAGCTATAAAAGTATGATTTAAGTAGAAGTGCCCATTTTATGCTTACCTCTACAAACAACTCACTTATCTATGGCTATAAGCTCCCTATAATCTCTTTTATGACTGTGCTGAACATAATGTCATTAAGAGTTTATAGATTTCAGGGGAAGAAAACCTATCTTGGTGTTGAAAGCAGAGCTCGAAACCTAAAAATAATTATTTAATGGCTTTAGAATTTTTGATATTTCAGTCTAAAGACTGCATTATGTAAAAGTTTTTGATTACTACTTTATAAAATTCATGTAATTTGCTCATGTATGTTTGCCTCTATGCTATTATACACACTTTCTTCATGAAGGAGCTATGGAAGTCAGAGAGGTGTATAAAATCGTCTGGGTCTGAAGTCAGATAAGGTTTGACTACTGTATGGGTGCTGGAAAACACAATTCTGAAAGAGGAGTAAGTGGCCATAACCACTGAACATGCTCCCCAGTGCCCCCACCATGTTACTACTTTTATAAATCTGACAGCCCAGTATTTAAAAATGGATTGAATGATTCATTGTGCCATTCTTATATTTATTACTCAATTTGGAAATATTGGACAATTTTCTTTGTGGTATGTGTGTTTTGGTTTATAAAACTAGAAATTGACAGTTGCCAAGGTGCAGGCTTTTATATTCTCAGAAACCAAAATATAAATAAAAAGCTTAAAAAACAAGTAGAAAACATATATACAAGTATAATTATATGCACTTAGGTTATATTTAGGTTATATTTAGGTGTATTTATGTATTCATACAATAGCAATTATTGAAAATAGAGGCCATGAATTTGAGGGGTTTGGGGAAGTGGTATTTCGGAGGATTTGCAGGGAACAAAGGGAAGGGAGAAATGTAATTATATTGTAATCTCAAAAATAAAGGGCTATTAATAATATATTTGCTGATGGCATCACATACACCAATACACTGTCTGTTGTTGACAGGTTGTTCAGTTAACAAAGTTGTTCCAGTGCCTCTGACACCCGTCTTTAGTGGATTTTCATGCACATAGCGTCTCCCTTTTCTCCTGTATGCAGACTGAAGCACAAAATCCTGTAAAGATTTAGAATGCTGCTCCAATAACTTCTCTTGTATCCAATCCTTGCTCTAAAATTCTTCCTTTTTCCCAGAGCTTTCCTATTACCCCACATCCAGTTCCATCTCACTCCACTAATTCATTACAGAGTACAATTTCCTGAAGCTTGGATTTCATCCTAAAAAGTTAAAAGCATGCTCTTATGTAGTAAGAACAATTTTTACATAGGAGACAATTAAGAAAATAGTATTATGGTATAGCGAGTAAAAAGCTTCGGCTTAATTATCATTTCTAAGGAAATATATATGGGAGAGTATTATCACAGTAAGCTACTAAAAGTCTCCCAAACAGTTGCATGAAAGCTCCTAGGATAGGTTTGTAATGAGATCAAATGTGGCAAGTGTCAGATCATATTACAGTGTGAAGCACAATATGAAGTAATTATCTGGAGAATTTTTTGTGGAATTCATAGATGATGGGAGGATGAACTTTCTTCCAAAAAAGATGCTGTCCTCCGTTATTTTAGGAGTTCACACTTCTGTTAGATGAAGGCATGGAAGTCCGTTGTGCATAGAAAAGACTAATTCTTGTTCTGATAATTAATAAAGTCCAGAGTCACAGCAGGGTAGAACAGCAAAAACTAATTCTTGCTTTTGTTTCTCATTTAATGCATGTGTCTTTGCAGGTGGTGACACAGTCTCCTCAATATATGCATGGAGGCAGCTGGAGGTTCTGCTGACAGTTTTATTTCCACATCAATACGGCACTGGGAGAAAACATTGGCAAGTAGTAAACTTTGAAAGTATATATATATATATATATATATATATATATATATATATATATATATATATGCACTCTTCACTACAACTGCAGTTAGCTTTGCAAAATACCTAAAGAATAGCTAATATATTGACTTAAATACTATTTCAACCCTTCATAAGCCTACAATGTAATGAAGGGACTTATGCCAGACACTAGGGCAAGTACTTCAAGTATCAATTTCCTTGACGGCAGATTCAGGAAGACTACTAGAACCCAGAACATAGAAGTTGGCCTGGAAAACAAAGTCATATGACGATAAATAAATACATGACTGGAAGTCTAGTATTTTATTTTTGTACCACTCATCATTTTAAGTACCTTAATTGGTATTAAATGCATTTACCCAGAGGTATTTTTTGGTGAATGTATTATTGTATGAATTTATGCTAATATATGGAATAAAGGTCACAAAAGTAAGAGACTTAATTGTAATTTTAATATTTTTTGTTATGAATATTGACAAATGCACAAATATTTGACAGGGTTAAAATGAGAACTTTGAATTCTGTATTTTGTGTCTAGGCCTTATTGTTTCAAGTAAACTGTTTACGGCCTTCGTTTCATTCATAAGGCATAAAACCTAGGCAGCAACCTGCTTGATAGATTTTAGAGGTAAGGAAGGACTTCCTGAGTGCCACGCCACTCACTCAAGAATTAAGGCAATCAATAGACAAAACTAAAAAAGCTCCTGCAAGATAAAGAAACAATCAGTTGAGTGAAGAAAAGTCCTGAGAAGAAGAAAATAAATCTTTGCCTGTAATACATCAGCAACAGGATTAATCATACAAAACATATGAAGAACTTGAAAGGGTGTCAAAAAGCAAAATTCAAAAAATGGGCTATGGCTCTAAACAGATAATTCTCAAAAGAAGTAATAAAAGAAATGAAGAAATGATTCAGAAAGTGTTCATCCTTCCTAGTAATTAGAAAATGCAAATCAAACAACTTTGTGATTTCATCTTACCACAATCCAAATGGCTAAAAATCAATGGAACAACAACAGCCCCAGCAACAACAAACAGAAGCCAAATGGTGGAAGGATGTGGGAGAGAGGAAACCTTCATTCACTGTGGAATGGCAAACTGGTCCAGCATCTCTGGAAATCATGCAGAACTCTCAAAAAAGTAAAAATAAATTTTAGCATGACCAAGGTGTGCTGCAAATGCCCAATGGTCTTCATGTCCTACCACACAGGTACATGCTTAGCCATGCTCATGGCTGAAATTAGGAAAGATAACAAATGTTTTTCAACTAAAGAACGGATGATGAAAATGAGGCATATGTTCATATGGAAGAATATTCAGCTGTGAAGAAAGATGAAATCATGAAATTCGAAGGTAAATAAGTGGAAGCAGAAACAATTTTTATTAAATAAGTAAAATCTGACCTGGAAAGACAAATACCACACATTCCTTCTGATTTGTGGCGCCTAACTCCAAATCTGCAGATGTGACTATTCAGCCTGGAGTAACATCAGAAGCAAGGAAAATAAGGAAAGTCCATCTTGGAGACAAACACTAAACGAGGGATAGCATGATACCAATGTTTTCAAAATGAAACAACAATAACAAAAAAGGAAGCCTTTAATTGGAAACTTAGATGGGAGGTTAACAAGAGGGTAGAGGAGGAGGGCAAAATAACAAGAAGGATGTCTGAAAAATCCATATATAAGTAAGAGTTACTTATTTATATAATATACATATAAGTCTATGTGCATACATATTTTGTTTACATGAAATTGCCCCAATTGAGATGGCAATATAGCCCACAAGAGCCATAGACTAATAAAAACACCCCAACACCAGGCAGGACAATTCCCCTATTGAGGTATTAACCAGAGGAGTAGAAGACACTCTGAGAGTATTTTAGGCTATTTATATTGCCCTTTGTTGAATCCTATTTTGTAGGTATGTTCCTACTGCTGAAGACAGCATGCTTATCAGACACAGGAACTGGGGAATCTAAGCTGGATCTCACCTGAATGTCTTCTCCCTGAAGTCTGGTTTTCATAATACCAGAAAGTGCATACAAGCTTCCAAGGAAGGGAAACAATTAACAGTTCAACCCAGCTATATGCCGTTGCACTACAATAACAAACAGCATGGTATAAGAGTCTATGCATGCAACCGTGTTGTTCATTTCTTAGCAGTAATCAGCAGCTCTCTAATTGTGCTTAAGTCCAGCTCAAGAAGGTGGAAATCCTGTCTGGCACTGGAAACCTTGCCAACTACCCAGGGCTAAAGATGTCACGAATCTTGGAGAAGAACCTACAAATGCCACTATACTAAACCACCAAAATTCCTAACTGCATTCTAAACATTTCCTTTACATTCACAGATAAGTGTAGCTCTCAATGCTCATTCAACTTCATTTTCAAACAGACAAAGAATATTACAGAAATCCGAAAAAACTGAATGCAGAACAAGTAATTTTAAGGATATTCAGCCCCTTGTGATACATTTGCAACACAACTTCTGAACTCAGGACTCAGAGAGCACTGCAAAGGAGGAAACTAAAAGATTTTAAGACCCAGAATAACAGAAAGTCTGATGTGACATTGTGTCTCCTAGAAATGTGAGGGAGTAACATCCTTTACACCTCAACAACATGACTTCTCAAGCAAGGCAAGAACAAATAGAGCATCAATAGACATGCTAACACTGAAAGGGTAATCTCCAATAGCCCCAAACCTGGGGGAAAATCTATGGACATTTAAGAAATAATGAAAATGGCTGAAATGATCTTCCCCAAGCAAGAACCCCCAATTGGTTACACAGTCCCAGTCATCCTAGAGATCCAATATATATGTATCATTTTATAATATAAAGGAAGTCCTTAAATTGAAAGAAAACAAGAAAGTGTACATGAAAGTTGATGGATGGAGGAAAGGGAAATGGAAAATCTTCTAATTATATCTTAATTTCAAAACCACTAAAACAACATAAAATAAAATTTGTTAATAGTTACAGTATTGTTCCCCTCAGGTCATCTTAACCAGTCAAATTCAATTATTGTTTCAGAGAAACAAATACTTAGAATAATTCAGTTAGAATTGACCACCAAACTTGTTAATTAGTATTCTACTTTACACTCAAAATAATTAGTGATTAACACGAAAAGTGAGAGACACATTAAATATATATGTACGAAAATAAACAAAAGCATGCAATAGAAAGAGACTTATAATAACCCTGCTTTTCTCTTTTATCCTAATTCATTCACGTAGACATAGATTCAGGTTCAAAGGCTTTTTATTCCTTGGCTAATTCAATCCCGGTCCTAGTCCAGGAGCCCTGGAGCGTTTCAGCCTCCATACAATCTAAAATGTTTAAGCTTGGAACTGGAGGGCTTTATTCTCAGCCTCTGCACAATCTAGAACGTTTAAGCCTCAGAGACTTAACTGCTGCCTGAGCCACTCTTACTAGCTCCTTCTGAACTTAGCGCTGTGCTGATCAACTCATTTGCTGTTCTGGCTCAAACTCTTCTCCAAGCTGTTAGCTAAACTGACCTTCTAAGTCAGTTGACTGTTTCTGACTGAACTCTGACTGAGTCTGTTGCTGGCAGACTGGCTGACACCTAAAACTTCTCCTACTAAATTGCTCTGCTCAGCTTTACACTGACTTACTCTTCCTGTCTGATACTGACTTCTGCTGAACTGCCTGTGTCTCTGACTAGACTCCTCAAACTGTTTCTGTGTCTTATCCTCTGTGTCTCTTCCCCAGTCTTCCTGCTTCTGCTTTTGTGTGTTATTCACAGTCAGACCCCTTCATTCACTGCCCCATACTGCCTCTGTCAGCCTCTCTGCTTCTCTCCTTATCCTCTCTCTGGCTCTCTGAGCTGACAGCCTACTTCTCTATTGTGAGAGTTGGATGTGTCGTCACTCTGATTCAAAATGTTAACTCTTCATCTGATTGGTCACATTGCCTGTCTATCACTCTGACTCATCTCAGACTTCACTTCCTGTCTGACACTAACTTCAGTTTGAGCCCTGTTTCCGGTTTTCTGCTACAGTCTTGAGGATTAAAGGTGTGTTTAACCGCTGCTTTCTGAATACTAGGATTAAAGATATGTACTAACATTCTTTTTACATTCTACCCAGACCACTGAATGTAATTCCTTCATATAGAACCTTGACTTTGATTCCCTTTATGTAGACCCCTGGATTTGATCCTTTGTTAGCTATCACACAGGCTTATTCCTCTACAAATTCACTCATTCATTTCATTTCCTATTTTTCTTTCTTAATTAGCTTTATCAAAATGTCAAATCTCTTCAATTTGGCATGTAAAATTATCTTTAAAAATTCCTTAAATGTGACTATGTATCCATATGCTGATTAAAACAAAATATTTTTTAATTTCTTAGAAAAATTTCAATTCTACATTTATAAACATTAATTTATCAATACAATTCTTAAAATGCATATTTACTATTATTAAGATGAGTTACATTGTTAAATGTCAAAATACATATTTTATGGAAAAAGCAAAACAAGTAATACTTTAAATACAAACATTAATATTTAGAATTTAAATAATAAAATTCTTGTTATACAATATTATAAAATACTATACTTTTTTTGTTAAAATTGATTTATATTTTTCAAAACTTCTTAATACAACAATATATTTGTAATATATTTCCTTTATTCTTTTGGTCTTATGCTCTATTAGACACAAAATTCAGAGCTCTCTAATTTTTGAAGGACATATAAATTATTAAACAGGTTTACTAATATATGGCTGATCCCTGGAGTAATTTTATATCAAATACACATCAAAGTGTATGACCTTCCCTTTCCCCCAAAATGTCTTTTAGACATTAGTTTTTAAATCTGGTATTGAAATGTAGAATTTTTTTCTCTATTAAATGCTTTTATTTTATCCTCAAAAGCACATATAATTCCTCATTCCTCTTCATACAGAACAATTTGGTTTTCCACAAAAATTTAGCACTGTTTATTAAGCTAATTCCCATCTGTCCTGAACAACAAAAAATTTATATTTGCTTAATCATGTTACTTTATTCGCCAATACTCATTTTTTTTTTTACATTCTCAGTGTTCTGGCTGTGGAAGTTGAAAACAGACCTATTTAAGAGAAATGCCACATCCTGATGAATTTGCTTCCCCAGTGTTACAGAAATTTTTGTGAAGCATTATAAGCAATTATAGAATTGTCATTGTCCCAGTGTGGTGCACAGCTCAACACAGCCATTGAAGACTCACCTGCCAAGTTACAGCTACCTGTGCTTGACAAATGTCTTTCTTGACATCCAAATGGCCACAGCTGTTATAGTGACAAATGCCATCTATCCTCCACAGCACTGTCTAAATCTCCAAAGGGTAACATCTGAACAAGGAATACAAGGGATAAAATGACACACAAACCAGTTACATTACTGAGGTAAGCTGAAGAATTTACAATAGAATGGGGAAACTCGCAGTATTACTTTTGTGAACATCTTACTCTTCAGTTTTGTAGTGTTAATTCACGGCATTTCTGTCGCTGAGTGAGCAGGCATCCTAAACAAAGGACTGAACTGGTCTTGAGGAGGACCATTACTGTGTGCTAAGCAAAACCAACGCTTAAGAAAAATGTCCAATTCCCTTTCTGACGTACAATGTAACCTTGGAGTTGGTTTTAATATCCCCTCATTTTTTGTTCAATCTGACCCTGCACTCAGTAGCATTGTCCTTTGTGTTTTCTGGTCTCTCAGAGGGGGGTGATGTAGATTAATGAGTTTGAACTCTACAGATTAATACTCTGTAATAACAGTCACTTTTTCAATTGGTATTATTTCACTATTTCAATTTTCTGAACTCACTTGGGACTCGCGCTAACCTAGGGAGATGACAAACAATAAGATTAAGCTAGAACTGCAGTGATCTAAATGCTCACAAAATCTTCAGAAATATACGAGTATCAATTTCTTTAGGATTAGACCAAAGGCAAGAGGAATGATGTCAAAGCAGAAAGACAATTTGCTCTTTAAAGTCTCATTCACAGCCTTCTCCCTAAGGCATGCCCTCTAACTGAAATCATGCCCATGAGATACACAAAGCCAGCAAGATGATTTCCACAGACGCTCAGATTGTTTACTGAAGTTTGATCAAAGAGACTCACTTTTAACACAGTACTGCAACAGCACTGTAAATGCAGATTCATCTAGGAAAAGTCTGTTGTGATGACAGTAATAATTTCTAATAGAATGGGAGGTTGGAAACTTAGAAATGGGCTTCAGAAGTACAGGCTGGATCCTGTAAAGCAAAATGAAAAAATTTCAACAGTAAAAATATATACTCAAACCACTTCCCATTAATTAAACATTACATGCCACTATAATTTTCTAAATATATTAAATTCATTATAAAAAATGAGTTATATAATTTTATGGAAAAGAAAAACCTGAAATCTATGATTTCTATAAAAAATTTTCAAATGTTTCAGGTGCTGTAATATATATATAAATATATTTATATTTATATTTATATTTATATTTATATTTATATTTATATTTATATTTATATTTATATTTATATTTATATTTATATTTATATTTATATTTATATTTATATTTATATTTATATTTATATTTATATTTATATTTATATTTATATTTATATTTATATTTATATTTATATTTATATTTATATTTATATTTGACTGCCTTTTTAACCCATGACACTATTTATTGTGTTATTAGGGATATTTATTTTAGAAAGCATAAACAATCTAATCACAGTTGCATCAGTTGCATGTCAGTAAAAATGATATAGCAAGTATTAGAATGAAGGATGACAGAATGTGCACCAATGAGGACGGAATGAGCACCACCCATTTAATTTATTTAACTGCCCAGTACTTAACTGTGTATTAAACAGCTGTAGGGGTCTAACAGCTGAGACGAAGAGAAAATATACAAAAACAAGCTATGTAATATAATTTAATGTTTAAGTAATAGGTCAATGAATGACAGCAGGACCGTGATCAAAACAAACCATAGACCAAATTCCACATCAAATAATAAAGCAAACATACTACGATCTAAAACTTAAAAGAAAATACAATTTCTTTGGTCCATAATTGCTTTACATAAAGATTAGATTGCTAATAAACATTCATAAATAAAATTCACAGGCAGGCATAGTCAACCATAATTTCTATTAAACACTTCCTACAAATTTTGATTTAGTATAAAATTAATTTAGAAGTTACATGTGTTTTCTAAACTTCCAGAAATAATGTGGAAAGTATATAACGATAGAATATAGTTGTGGATAGTAGCCAAGGGCTAAAATGACATTACTCTGAACAATTAATAATAACACTCATACATTAAATAATAAAAGAAAAATCCTGGAGAGATTGGGAATACAAGAGACTGTTTGAAATTCTGGTAGAATTCTGCCCTCAAACCATCTTGCTCTGGGCTTTTGCTGTTGTTGTTGCTGCTGCTGCTGCTGCTGTGAAACTTTTAGTGAGTGCTTCTACTTCAGAAGGAATTATAGATACGTTTAGGTTGCTATCTCATCTTAATTTATCCCTGGTAAATTGTATGTATTGAGAGATTTACCCATGTCTATTAGATTTTCCAATTTGGTGGAGTACAAGCTTTTAAAGTCTGTCTTTATGATTCTTTTGATTTCCTCTGCGTCTTGCTGTTATTTACACCTTTCATTTCTTATTGTGTGAATTTTGGATATTGTCTCAACTTTCAGTTAAGTTGAATAAGAATTTGTCAATGGTATTGATATTCTCAAAGAACAAACTCTTTGCTTCATTGATTCTTTGTACTATTTTTGTTTCTTTCTTTTCTATTTTATTAATTTCAGCCCTGAGTTTGATTATTTTTTGCCACCTACTACTATTGGGTGTGATTTCTTCTTTCGGTTCTAGAGCTTTCAGATGTGCCCTTAAATTACAAGTATGAATTACTAGTCTGAGGTCTCTTTAATTTTTTGAATGTAGGCACTCAGTGCTATGAATTTGTCTCTTAGAACTACCTTCATTGTGTCCTATAAGTTTGAGTATGTTGTATATAATTTTCATTCAATTCTAGGAAGTCTTTAATTTACATCTTATTTTCTGTCTTAACCCCTTTTCCATTCAGCAGTGAGTTGTTCAGCTTCCACGAGTTTGTAAGCTTTCTGTTGATTCTGTTGTGATGGCATCCAGCTTTAATCTGTGGTGGTCATATAGAATGCAGGGAGTTATTTCAATTTTCTTGTATCTGTTGAAACTTGCTTTGTGTCTCTGTGTATGTAATCAACTTTAGGGAAAGTTCCGTGAGGTTCTGAGAAGACTTATTCTTTGGTGATTACATGGAATATTATTTGTATATCTGTTAGGTCCATTGGTTTATAGCATCTGTTAGCTCTAGCATTTCTCTGTTTAGGTTTTGTCTGGATGTCCTAGCTATTAGCAAGAGTCGGGTATTGAAGTCTTCCGCTATCAGTGTGTGAGGGTAAACATGTGATTTAAGCAGCAGTAGTGTTTCATTTATGAACATGTGTCCTCTTGTGCTTTGGGCATAGATGTTAAGAATTGAAATCTCCTTTTGGAGGACTTTTCCTTTGATGAGTATGTAGTGCCTTCCCTATCTCTTCTGATTAATTTTGGTTTAAACTGTGTTTTGTCAAATATTAAAATATGTACACCAGCTTGCTTCTTAAGTCATGGAGATGTCGGGGGATGCTGCAGCAGATTGTCTGCTATGGAGCTGAGGCTAGGGCTAGGGAATTGGTTTGGAAGATCTGAAGGAGAGATGAATATCTACAGTTAGCCTACCTTGCCGGAGTGGCTTAAGGCTGTTGGGGTTGGAGGCCAGGATAAAGCAATGAATGATTAGAATAATTAGGAAAGTGTGGAGGGGAAGGTATGTCTGATGGACTGCAGATGTGTGCAGGGAGGAAGAGGACACCAGAACAGGTATTCTGCTACAGAGCCGGGGATGAGAATTTGTCGTAGAGGAGGGGTAGGTGAAGATTTGCAGTTAGCCTATCTGCTTCCCTGCTTAGAGTACAAAGCTATTTTCAGTAAAAGGAGAAAAAGTATGTTTCAGCCAGGGAAATTGGAAATCAGCTATTTTCTTAAAATGATATCCAGTAATTCTTTATCATGCTTCTCACATTTTAAAGTGAAATGGTGAAAAGAATTGACTGAAACATAGAAAAGAAATGTGATCTCCCAAAGTTGTTTTAGCCAGAAATCACTGAATTTATCTGTATTTGTGAGTTTCTTCATTTCTAAAATGACAACATTGAACAACAAAAAGAAAGAAATTAAGAAATCATAGCAAATAAAGGGGTCTGTTTTTTTTTTTAACCTTTAAATTTTTTAAATGGAAACACCGGGAAAGACCTTGCTTGTGGGAAAGACACACGAAATATTGATTGAGAGGTGCTTGATGTTTTTAAACTGGATGCCCTTCTCTAGGAGCAGTTTTCAATATGAGTTGGTGCATAAACTACTTACTTTTGGGTGGTCATGAACAATAATTGTAAGTGGGAAGAAAACAAGAGTAGGAAATTAGGCTGTGAACACTAGGCCAGACAATTGTATTTGTAGATCTGTAAAAGCTGCCCACATGTGTTGTCTTCTTTTGGATGGAGATAGCTGAGCACTTCCTCACAGACACCTGCCCTAGGCTGAGGTGGCTGCCTGCAGCTGCACATCTGATCTTAACTGAGGCAGCAAATCTCTTTCATTGGGGATTGTGTTGGTCCATTTGCATCTTAAAGTAGTGTGATTTAACCATATTTTCTATGACTGAAAGTTGATGCAGAATTTGACCCCGATTTTGGGGTCTATTTTGAGTTATTTTTCACAAACTCTGAAATCAAGAGGTGGAAATAGAGTGCTCTGAACAAGGAAAAATAGAGAACAAACGTATTCTGGATGTAAATAAATGACAGGCGAGAGCAACTCATGCGATCTACAGGTAGATGCGTGGCGAGAGGTTCCACGAGATCTAGTATGGCAGAGAGCAGAAATTATGTCTTCAGTGATAACGAAAGGGAGAAAACCGATCTTTAGTGGATCTTTAATGTGTAAAAGTTTCTTCCGTTTCCTTATATTCTAACTACACATACAATGGAAACATTTGGTCTGATGCTTGTACCTGTGGCATTTGGTATCCTGAGAGCCTGAGAGGTTTAATGTCCATTTTTTCAGAAGAGTCTGTGTGTCATGACTCTGAGTGAGTAAATAAATCGTACAGCTCAGAATACTCCTAGCTCACACAGGATCTGGGATTTGTTTCTGATATTATGATCCTCTGACTCCATAACACAAGTTATTCTCACCCGTCTTGACAACAGACAGCATTCTGTACTTACAAATTTCAGATTGAAAGGAGTCATATTCTATTTTATCCTTTAAAAAGTGAATTACCCATCATTTGCTTACAGATAGCAGCAGAGTGTGAATAACTATCAGACGATTTTAACAGCAGTATGCTCAGTTTAATAAGCAGGTCTATGCTGGGCTCATTGGAGATATCGTCTCCGATACCATCAATCATGGCTGAGAGTGAGTATTACTCTGACTGCGTAGAAGAGAAAGCACACTGGACATGATAACTTGGATCGACAAGTGAGTAAAAGCAAACACAAAAAACGGATATTTCTAAATTTTAGATACAGAAAATATATTAAGGTTTTTATCTTGTTAGATATACATTAATATAAAAGTTTTTGAGATAATAAACAAGTTATTATATTTCAGTATTTAATGGTAATTGTTATTCAAATAAATATTTTACTAAAGTGCTTATCTGCTTAGGAGTTTCCTGGTAGAAAATATTTGGGTCACTTATAGATACTACTAGATTACCTGCAAAAAAATTTACTTTGACTTCTTCCTTTCTAATTTGTATCCCTTTGATCTCCTTCACTTGATTTATTGTTTCAGCTAAGGCTTCAAATACTATATGCAAGAAGTGTGGAGAGGTGTGAATAACACCTTGTCTTATTCCTGATTTTACTGGAATTGTTTTGAGCTTCTCTCCATTTATGTTGATGATGGCTATGAGTTTGCTGAAAATTGCCTTTATTGTGTTGAAGTATGTATCTTGTGTCCCTAATCTCTCCAGGCCTTTTATCATGCAGCGGGGTTAGATTTTGTCAAAGGATTTCTCTGCATCTAATGAGAAGGTCATGTGTGTTTTTTCTTTCAGTTGGTTTATATAGTGGATTACATTTATTAATTTTACACGTGTGGAACCATCCCTGCATCTCTGGGATGATGCATGCAAGCTCGTGGTGAATAATCTTTTTGATGTGTTCTTAGATTCAGTTTAAAATATTTTATTGAGTATGTGTGACACTGTTCATAACAATAATTTGTCTGTTATTCTTTTTCTTTTTTGGTTATTAGAGTAACTGTGGACTCCTCAATGGAATTTGGTAATGTTCTTTCAGCTTCTATTTTGTGGAATAATTTGAGAAACATTGGCATAGTAGAATGCTGCCCTACCAGAGTCAGGCCCTGGGAATTTTGTTTTGTTTTGTCTTGTTGATTGAGAGATTTTAATGACTGCTTCGATTTCACTAGGGGTTATAGATATTCTTAAATTGCTTCTCTGATCTTTATATAACTGTAATAAGAGATATGTATCAAAAAATTATCCATTTCCTTTAGATATTCCAAGTTGTTGAAGTGCAGTTTTTTAAAGTATGTCCTTATGACTCTCTGGATTTCCTGGGTGTCTACTTCCCTGTTTCCCTTTTCTAAGTTTCTTCATTTGGATATTCTTTCCAGCCTTCTAGTTCATTTGTATATGGGTCTGTCACTCTGATTGATTTTCTCAACCGACCAATTCATTGTTTCATTGATTATTTTATTGATTTCAGCCCTGAACTTGATTACTTCTTGCCATCTAGCCCTTTGGGTGTGATTTTCTCCTTCCTTCTCCTTCTCCTTCTCCTTCTCCTTCTCCTTCTCCTTCTCCTTCTCCTTCTCCTTCTCCTTCTCCTTCTCCTTCTCCTTCTCCTTCTCCTTCTCCTTCCTTCTCCTTCTCCTTCCTTCTCCTTCTCCTTCCTTCTCCTTCTCCTTCCTTCTCCTTCTCCTTCTCCTTCCTTCTCCTTCTCCTTCTCCTTCTCCTTCTCCTTCTCCTTCTCCTTCCTTCTCCTTTCATTCAGTTCTGGAAAGTCTTTTATTCCTGTGTTTTGATTTCTGTATTGACCCATTTGTCATTCAGTAGAGAGTTGTCCATGTCCCATGAGTTTTTAGGTTTCTGGTGTTTCTGTTGTTGAATATACCCCGTTTTAATCCTAGGTGGTCAAATATTATGCCGGGTTGTTATTTTGACTTTCTTGTAACTGTTGAGACTTGCAGTGTGTCTGAGTGTGTCATCAGTTTTAGAGAAAATTCCACAAGGGACTGAGAAGGTGTATTCTTTATGTTTGTATGAAATGCTCTGTAAATATATGTTCTGTCCATTTTGTTTATAACATCAATTAGCTGTAGCTTTACTTTGTTTAGTATTTTCCTGGAGGACCCACCAATTAGTATGTCCTTATGACTCTCTGGATTTCCTTGGTGTCTACTTCCCTGTTTCCCTTTTCTAAGTTTCTTAATTTGGATATTCTCATTGTGTGAGGGTCATGATGCGACGTAAGCTGAAGGAGTGCTTCCTTTGCCCATTTGGGTGCCATTGTGTTTGGGACATAAATGTTAGAAATTGGTGGATTTTTCCTTCTATGTGTATGGAGTGTTCTTCTCTTCTAATTAGTTGTGTTTTGAAGTGTATTTTGTCAAATATTAAAACTGCTCTACCAGCTTGATTTTAGAACCATTTGTTTGGAATATCTTTCTTGAAACTTTTACCCTGAGGTGATATCTACCCTTGATGTTTAAGTGAGTTTTTTGGATACAGCAGAAAGATGGACCTGTTTGTCATTCATTCTATTAGTCTGTGTCTTTCCTATTAAGAAATAGAAACCATTCATGCTGAGATATATCACTGACCAATACTTCGGAGTAAACTTATTCTTCATAAGTAGTGAGAATATACTCAAGGATAACGATGAAAACATATAAGGCAGTGGAATATGTGATTATTATCAAGTATTACATACTTTGCACAAATATGCTATAGTTTTATCTAACTGACTACTCACTGGTGCTGAGTTGCTGCAAAGATTTGATGGTCAAGAGGTCACTACTGCTAACATCTATAGGTGTTACAAATTTTATAGCTTCATTATAATTGTATGGGAGTATAGTGGTATATGTAGAGTAATTTATTGAATTGTCCTTGTAACATTTGCATTTATAGGTATATGATCTAACATATTTGTGTTTTAGTTTCACTAGTGGAAATTCACAGTAAAATGCTATACAAAACTCAGACAGAGTTCAATTAATCATTTTTCTGTTACATAAATCATATCATAAATCATGTCATATCATTTGAATACTCATTAATTGTGTGATATAATTTATTAAAGACTAATCTGCCTATATTTCAAATGTCTGACAATTATTTGAATACAGTTGGATAATATGCACCTATATTCGTACTTCAAAACTTAAAATTTAATAAAACTTGATGATGTTGATTTGCCATTTATAAGCTAAAATTGTCAGTAGGATTATATATTTCATTGGTTTGAGTAAATTTATAATGGCATGAAGCCATCTTGTAATTTAACAGAATCATTTTACTTACCAAAACCTTATGTTATGCCTGTCTAACACTGACTCCCGGCCCCTTAACAAACACTGATTTTTAAAAACATCTCCATAGTTTTACCACTGCAGAATATTATATTTTAGAGTTATACAATATTTTTGAATTACATATTTTCAGATTGTCTTCTTTCATCTGCTGATGGGCAATCATGCTTTGCTTCCTAAATCTGATATGATTGTTCATTTCGTCTTAATCCTGAATAATATTCCATTGTCTCAAAACAGTAGAATCTATGCGCTCACCTAACAAAGGAATTTTCAATACTCTGAGTGTGGGAAATAAAACCGGCATAAACATCCTTATGCAGGTTTTTGTTGGTGTAAAGATTTTTAGTGTATTTGGTAAACATGGAGTAGGATTGGCATATTTTAAGGATGATAAGTGAGCTTAATTTTGTAAGTAAACACAGAACTATCTCCTCATGTCAATGTAGAACTTTCTATTTTTTATCGACAATCAATGCTTCTATTGATTTGTAATCTGCTGCAATCCAGTTTCCATATTAACAGTTGCCATTCCACTAGATATTTGGTGTTGACCATAGTTCTTTCCTATTCTATAACAAAATGCCTTACACTTAGTAATATATAAACAACAATAGTATTTTCTACTGTTTTGCAGTCCTGTATGATCCAGAATTGAAAGGCTAGAAAATTAGATGTTTGATGAGGACTCATTTTCTGCTTCATGAGTGGTCCACTTCCCCAATGACGGGCTGCAGAGAAACGCTGTTGCATCTTTTGGACAATTCTAAAATCATTTCCCAACATTCCTACTTCCTAAACTTTACGCATGTAGAATCGCACTTGGTTCGTTTGTGCATATGTTACGGACTATGGGACTTATAACAAACACACATATATTTCGTTATTTTTCTAGAGGCCAGGAAGCCTGAGATTGTGGTGCTAACATTGTTTCCTGAAGACACACTTTAATGCAGTGCCTTTCTAAGGGGAGGAACACTGCCCTCGTACGGTGGATGGTAGAAGTGCAGGAAAACAGAACCCTGCCCTGTGTCCTTTGTCTCCTTTACAAGGTGGTTGATTTCCAGGCCTAATGGCCTCCTGAGGCCACATCGTCTCAGTTCCATCAGATTGCCAATTAATTTTCAACAAGGGAATTCTCTAGATGTTTATCTAGTTTTTTATACAGTGCTGGGAACCAATAGCTAATGTTTAAATCTACTTCTTATTGGTTGTTGACAAGTAAATAAACACGATTTTAGAAAAAAAAAAGCAAAACCAATACAACAACATCACCCTAAAACTTTCTCAGGGTGGATTAGTGTAAAGCATTCTTTATTTCCAGCTTTGAGAGCAAATCATATAATTTTCAGAATTTTAGAGCCAATTCTTGGCTACTAAATATCCTCTTATTTGTCATGGCCAGTGCCTTTTATAAACTAAACTAAACTCATATTTTAAGCAAACCACAAGGCAAACACATCTCTAAATCCACTTCAAATGGTAGTCATAGACTCTTCAACTACAGTATAAATGGATTAATATTTAAGATGATGATAACTATCACCTTTTTTGAGCTAAAATGGTTAAAATAAAACAGGAAAAGCTCTTTTTAAAAGCATGAACACAGTTTTTAAAATCCTTCCTACATCCTACTGCAGGAAACATAAATTATATACTTGGCAACCAGCTGTAATGGTAGGCATAGGCAGCTGTTCTAATTTACTGTATAGTACTATTGTACATATTGTTTGATGCACAAATTACTTATAATTTCTAGAAGTGCATCTTTGCAGTTTGATATTTTTAAGCAGCACTCCAAAAACCTTAGAAGTCGTCGACTTTTGGAGAGGCTAATTCTGAAAAGACTTCCTCTTGCCGAGCAAGTTTTTCCAGATCGCTGCCTACAACACATTATTTTATGTTTAAAAAGTAAACGGAAATGCATGAGAGTTTTCAGAGACTTCAGTAAAGAGTTTAATAAAATGTGGATGAGTTTTATCTCTTAATTATTTTCATGTGTATATGAGGTGTGCATATGTATGTGTGTAGTGTGTATGTGTGTGGGCACATTTGTATTTGTGAGTATGGGTGTGTGGCGGTCAGGAGAAAATCTCAGGTATTTGTCCTTAACGTCTACCATGTTTGAGGAAAGGTCTTTTGTTTGACCATGAAAACCCCAGACTAGCTGACTTGCAAGCTCCCAGGATTCTCCAGCCCCTGCTTCTCATTTTGTGGTGAGTGTGCTTATATTAAAGATGAATCTTGAAGTTAAATATTTTAATTGTATCTACTAATTTGCATCGAGTACAATTATGAAAGCGAGTACAAATTTATTAAAAATAAACCTTACTTTTCTCAAGTCACAGGAAGGAAAACACACATATAGATCAAAACCTAAAGATTATATGGTCTCTTTAAATTATTAAAGGAACTCTAAATCTTTTTCCCACGTAGCAGAGGCTGTCTTTTCTATGTACCAATGCGAGAATAAAGATTAGGGAACATTAACAATCTCCATTTTCTCTTTTAGACTCATTGGAAGTGAAAGCAAGTTGCTCTAGAGTAAACATGTTCTGATATCTGGAAGATTTTTTTTTCTGGCTTTACAAATCTTTTTGGCCAGGCTACAGATTGTTGTTGCAAAATCTTATCCATATCCCAGTCCCTCTGTGGCTGGTGTTTCCATACAGATGATCTATCTGAATGTCTTCTGCTCTATTTCAGTGAAGTCATAGATGTTTCGTTTAAAGTGCAGCTGTAAACTGGGCACTGTGGTGCTTACCTATCTCAAGTGCTCCAAGTTAAGGCAAGAGGAAAGGCAGTTTGCAGCCTGGCTGGGATGCGCAGCCACTTAAAACTAGCTTAGATAACCTGTCTCAAAGAAACCAAAAAATGCATAAATATTTTCAAAACTGACAGTGTATAAATAATTATCGATGGCTTCTTTCCAAACCATTTCATTCAGGCTGTGAGGCTAATTGGATTGGTATTTAAAATATCACAGGATATCCAAATGAATATTAATTCATCATAACACTTGTATGCTATCTGCACACACCCTTTCTTTCTGGCTAATCGAGTCCCCTTTCTCTTATCCTGTACACTCATGACATGCCTTTTAGAGGATTGACATGAATTTTACGTTTGCGATTTTTCAGAAAGATTTCATTTTAAAAGATTGCATTTTATAGTTATATAACAATAGCTAACAATAAAAAGCATCTGTGCCCAGACTAGATGGCTGTGAATGGTTTCATTCCTGGATAAGATTTTGATATTTTACATGTTACTTCCGAATTCATAGATTTCTGTCTCTGATATAGACCTCTTTCTGAGTATTAAGTCAACAGACTGGGTTGTCTTCAACCTTCCAATATAGATGCACAATAAAATCACAAACTTAGTCAAACGCAAAACTCGTTCCCCATTCTTTATCTCACTTTTACTCCCAACCTTCATTCTCAATATACCAATGGAGTAAAACTCAGTTTCTTACTTTAAAACTGGGAGGAGATTCAGGAGACATTATGCAATTTTACTGTGCTAATACTGCCATACTAAAGGCGGGGTTGTTGAACCAACAACAGTTTGTTTCCTTACGGTTCCAGAGTCTAGAAATCTAACATCAAAGTGCAAGCAGGATAAGCTTTATCTTATACTTCTTTCTTCTCTTTTCCATCTCTTCTTCAAGTCCTCACAGTGTTTTCTCTCTGCACCTGGCTTTGTCAGAATTTCCTTCTCTTTTAGGCGTGTCAATCATATCAAATTAGAAGTTACTCCAGAGACTTTTTCTGTACTTAAGATATGCAGTGCTGACATACCCTGCGATACTGGGGAAGACTCGGACATTGGGAAGATGGACAAATCCAATCCATCCCTATAGCATACTTCAATCGTCCCTAGTCTCCTTCCTCTAATTTCTATTTGCAAGTGGTATTGCTTATTAAATGTGTCTCTAATAACTCAATCTATGATAGGTTTCATGTGGATATTTGTGGTGACTAATATTTGCACCCTGTTACAGTGAATTCTCCTCGTGACAATCCTAAAAACATTTCAGCAATTCAAGTCAGTTCATTTGGAAAAATTTGTCTCCAGATACAGATGAGCTGTTGAGACAGAACTGAGCTGACAGGTGTCAGAGAAGTCCATGAGCCTATACAGAAGCGAAACTCGGGAATTTTAGTCACAAACTACTATGGTATAAGCATGAATCTAATCAGCAGAAAATGCCACTATTATGAGCCACTTTGTGCTGGAGAAAATCCTTACAAGTGTGAGACTGTCATATTGCTGGTGGAAACTTAGCAAAATGTTGAAGCGGACATTCTGAGGCTGAGTAGGTAGAGACTATTAGCATGAACGGAAAGACAGAAAGGATGGAAAATTACTTGGCAGAGTTGAGGTGAGGAAATCATCTTCTAGAGTCTTCCCTTGCACACTGGGATCTGAAGAAGACCTGTACCCAGGCCTCAAATGGATACTTTGTATATATAATTTTATTTGGGCTAAGAAATCACTTAAGAACATGGTTGGCCCAGGGACCTTGAGCTTCATACTGTGAATTCCTTGAGCTACTGCCAGGCACTGCCTTCAGTCCCCTGCTGTGTGAGGGCCAGACACAGGGTGTGGTGGAGCACAACTGTACCTCATGCACTTGGGAAGCTCAAGTGGGATGATCCTAGTTGCAAGGCCACTCTTGGGTATAGAAACCTCACCTTTAAAAATGGCATGGAGATTTCAAGCGTTTCGTGTCTTTTAAGTTAATACAAATATAATTTTAGACCGTATTAACTCATCAACAATGGCTAGCAATCATTATTGCATTGCCAATCATTAATTTTAAGGTTTTACAAGAGGCCTTCACCAAGAATAGAGTGGAATTAATTCGATCATCTCAGTTTTTACCTGGAAGGAAGGGCATGTTTTATAGGCAATTTAGAAGAATGAGAAGAACAAAGGAATACGTGGCAGTCTAAATTATTTTCCTTAATGTTTTCTAAGGTGAATCAATTCAGCTAAACTGTACATTTAAAAATAGAATAAGATTGTAAATTTTAACCTATCAATTATGCTAAGCAGACACATTCTACATTATCCAATAGGATGCATATAAATGACTCCTCTTTCATTTAAGAACCACAGTGAATTGCCTATCACTTTCTGGGTGCACTAACTGAAGTTATGTTGGTACGTCAGGCACAATAATGAACGTGCCTGAAGAAATTCACTCTACTAAAATGTCCAGGACACGGATGAGGTGAGATGATTAACATCGTTTCCTTATAAAGGCACATTGGTCAGTCGGTGTCAGTGTGTCCACAGGGAGGACCCTGCTGCCTGGGTTTGAACAGTCTTGTCTTTTTAAAATCCCTCCTCTTCTCAATACTTCCTGGCTTTTTTTTGAAACAGAAAAATTAAGAGTCTTCATTTAAGGGATTCTTTGTGGATTAATTTGTGTAAGAAAAAAAAAACAAAAGCCAGAACCCAATAAATGCAAATTACAACAGTATAACCCCTTGAAATCTCTTTCAATTTAATACAAAAGTTCAGGAAGAAATCAGTATTTCCAACATGAGCTAGTATTTATTTAATATGAGATATAGGAAGTGTGTGATTGTTCCTAAATGATCATTAGCAGACGCCTAGAGAATTGTGATAATTATAAGGGTTTGTGAAAGCTAGTAGCTGCGGCTGTTAAATGCTTCTGTCAGCGAGATTGGCCAGGCTTCATGAAACGCCCATTAAGAAGGAAAGTTTTTGCAATGATTCTGCCCATCTGACCTTTAGGAAGGATGCGTCTCGCGTGCTTGGATGTTGACCATTACAACATTTTTTAAGCTGCAAGTTGAACGAAGGCATTTTAAACACATTTCCATAATCAGATCTTAAAAAGCAAGTGGCATTCCACTACTGACAGTCTCCATAATGAGGAGTTATAATCACCTTCGTTAAGCATATCTAAGAATTCCTCTCTCCCCAGCAAGCACGCCTTCTCTATTGTCTCATCGTCCTCAGTTCTTCATCGTCTTTATTTCATTTCTTGCCATGGGAAAATTTGTGTGCAAGGATGCTTGTGTTTCTCTAACTGTTGTATTTTCTTTTTCTGTGAGGTTGGCATTTCTGCTGAACTGCCAGGCTTCACACTCAATGTGGTTAAAAAAAAAAACAAAAAACCTATGAGCAGATAGTGATAGAACAGGAGGTTAAATATTGAATACAGAGACTCAATTTGTAATGAGTCTATACCACATATGCCAAAACCATTTGGCTACCCATAGTCTAAGAGATCCTAGGGAACACTTCAAAGAAACAAAGAAGGAAGATGAGCCTTTGAACTAGGAGATTCCTTTAGAGTGGAAATAGGAATTGCCAGAAATCCACAGATGTTCGCCACATGAGCAGGTGAAAAAACACTGCTCTTTCAAACGCATTTATCAAAGACGCCTTTGCCTTTCTGTAATTTCACATTGAATGGGCCTGGCTTTTCAGCTGTCCTCAGCTTAAAAACGCTAATAAGTAAAGACGGACTGTACGGCTTCATGAACAATGGCGAGCCGGCATCTCTAGCCTGTTCCGGCCTCTTTCTCGGAGTGTGTAATGTTCTAATTGCTGTTCTCTAAAGCAGAAACTGCAGTTGGAAAGATGTTATCTGAGGACACAACTCAGCTGAGCATCATCTGGCATTTTCCTGTTCCCAGCGTTGGATTGCTGTGATGGAGATGCGACTTTATATTCTCGTTTGTCACAGTCACCTGCAGTCAAACGTGTGGTTCTCGGCACACATGGGTTCCGTTTGAAATCCTGAGTGATAGCCCTCCTCATTAGGACTCGTGCAATTCTACTGGTGGTGCTTTTAATAAGAATAAGAGCAGAGAAGTAGCCCAGAGGACATTTGGAAGCCTCCACTCACTTAATTACCGGGAACCCTGAACATATTTAGATGAGCGGCAGCAAATTAAAGGCAAGACAGAATATTTGCCCCTTCTCCAAAGGGCTAGACTTCAATTCCTTTCCTATTGCGTCAGGCTGGACTCTGTAAATTGTCTAGTCAAATTAATATAACATGAATGTTGAAGGACTTTTAAGACTAAGTCTTTTGCCTTTCTGTTTTCATTCATGCATTTTGAAACACTTGCTGATTGACATCGAATGCTAATTTTTTAGGGTACTCGTGCTGGTTCAGAAAACAGTCCTGGCTGTAACTCAGTTTCCCTAGGACTTCCAGACTTGGCTGACAAACACCAACCTCCACCATGTGTGTGAAGCCCCTAGGCAAAGCCTTCCATTCTCCTGAAATTGATCCATCTATCCAACACCAATTGCAGAACAGGCATTTGTGCAGAGCCCTGCTAGGAGTGAAATTCCTACTTGGCATCATTTTAAACTGCGAGTTTGAAGCAGTTCCTAAGCAGAACAAAGGCTACCCTGTAAACCGACGGGTGCAGGGCCAAAGAGAAGAAAGAACCTCACTTTTCTCTTGCTTGTTTAAAGTTGGTGTTTTTATTTCCATTTCCTCAGCTCAGTCACTGAGGCAAGTTTTATTCACCTACCAACTACAGTTTGTGGAGAGCAGAAGAATCAGAATTTTTTATTAGGTAGATGCCTCATGTCCTCAAGAGAATACCTAGGGTGTCCAAGCTTTCCTAAGAACACTTGAAGGGTTTCTAACCCGAAAGTTTTCTTTTGCCTTTGTTCTTTCTAAAGCAGCCACTAAGTAAATAGCTCTTGGAATTTGAAATTGAGGAGCATAGGTTAATTTCATCAAAACAACATGTTCTGGGGCTACTAATGCCAATGAAGAATACGGTGATGGTCAGGCGGGTGGCACAGGTGAGTAATCTTAGCACTCAGGGAGAAGAAGTAAGAGGATCAGGAGAACAAGGCCAACTTGAGCTGCGTAAAGAGTTGGAGGCCAGCCTGGACTCTATGAGACCCTGGCTGAAACAAGAAGAAAAAGAATATGACAAAAAGAGAGAACAAACCATGAGGATGACGTAGATTCTTGAGAGAGAGCGTGACTTCCCAGAAGCCCTCCCGCTACAGTGGCTGAAAGTAGCAGCCGCTCCTGCACAGGTGGAGGGTGTCCTGATTCTTCCCTCTGCCTCAGATGTTGACAGCACAGTCTGGGGCTGTGTCTCACATGACTCTAATTGTCCCCATCTGCGCGTCAGTCTCTGTGACTCACCAGCCTTCTTTCTGCCCCTAACAAAGAGAATGGAATAAAATCACATTTCAATAAAATTCACTGTCAAATTAGGTGCTGCAATGTTATTGTTCCAATGCAATGCCGATGTAGCTACACAAAGCTTCAACGGGGTAGAAGCTCCCAGTCTGGGCAAGGTCTGATGGCCAAGGATCCGTCCAAGTGTCTCTTTTGTGCACATCAGTCTCATTGTGACATTTAGACACTGCCTAAGCTCCATGTCCTTCTCCACTGCAGAGACTCTTCCTTTAGTCTTGACTGTGTTGACCTAATCATCAGCCAGCGGGGTCTTCTCAGAACCCAAGACAACTATTTCCATCTCATGTTTGGTTACTCATACATATAACCGTCAGATAAAATGATTTTATTTTAATTTTTGTATCAGTTACTCATTGAATGCCACGCAGAGATGAGGATTCCATGCACTTCAGATGTGGGGCCCAGAGGCCTATGGGCTGGATCTTCTCTGATTTTTATTATTTCTTGCTACCCACTGGATTCGGGTTAGGTTTATTTTTTTTCCCAAAATTCTCAAGTTGCATCAAATCATTCATTTGTGAGTTTTTAATGTGTGCACTTAGAACTCTTTGTTTTTCTCATTGGGTTGATTTTAATATGTGGACCTTTGTCATCAACATTTCTTTTCTATTTCCCATCCTTGGAGAATGTTAATGAAGATTCTTTCTTTGTAACGTATAATATATTTGTAAAGAGTTGTATGCTATTGAAGCTCAATGAGAAGCTGGCCCTGGATGTGAAGGTTGTCTTACCACACATAGCAGACTCAAGTCTATTTGTCTAAAGTTGGCCTCCAAGCACCAGGTCCCCTGACTCTGTGATAAGCAAAGAAACAACAAAAAAGGCAAAGATTAAAAACACTATATCCTTGAGAATATCTGGAAGGTAATGCACTTCCATCAGATGGTACTGCTGCGTATATATCCATATAAACTCACTTGCAGTAGGAATGGGAAGGTGGAAATTTGACAGTGGAGACTCAGGCATGGAGGAAAAACTAAATCGGGATCTTCAGCTGACTGCCTCACCCTTCCTGTCCGTGTTCGCTGTGTTTGTGAGCCTCACTTGAATAATTTCTTTTCTTCGCTCCACTATCATGCGACTCCAGTCTTCCCTACTGGATGTTGAACACTCCTTTTTGGATAACATTCCACCATCTATCTGGTGCTTCTCCTCATCTTCTGCTTGGTATTTTTTTTATCTGGCTTATGCGTAATAAGAGCACGCATTTGAAAGTCTCCTTCTTCTTCTGTTCCTTGTCTTCCTCTTCTTCTTCTTCTTCCTCTACTCTTTCCTCTCTTCTCCTCCCTGTTTTTCCTATGCTTTCTCCCTCTTTTCTTCTCCCCCTTTCATCCTTCTCTCTCCCTGCTTTTTTCTCTTTCTTCTTTCTTGGTCTCTTGTCTTTTCTTCTGTCTCCTCTCTTTGCTTCCTCACTTTTTTCTCCCTTCCTTCCTGCATCTTCCTTTCCCTTTCCTCGTTCTTATCTTCTTCTCAATCTTCTCCATTCTTTTCTCTCTTCTTCACCTCTATCTTTCTTTCCCTGTCTCCTATTCTCTTCTCTTCTTTCTCTGTTCTTTCAGGACACTTTCTTCTTCTTCCTCTCTAATAATCTGTCTTCTTCTTCACTTTTCTTTTCTCCCTCTATTTCGTCTCCTCTTTCCTTCCTCTATGCTTACCATCTCTTCTTCATCTTCTCCTTTTCCTTCTCCTCTCTCTTCTTCTCTTCTTCTTTCTCTCCATTTCTTCTTCTTCCTTACAACCTCCTTCTTTCTTTTCCGTCTACTTCTCTCCTTCTTCCTATCCTTCTCGATTACTTCTTCCTTTCTCCTATCTTCCCTTCGGCTTCAAATCTCCTTCAAACACTAAGATTCTTCTCCCTATCCTTCTTCTTTACTCTTTCTGTCTCTCTCATCCTTTCTTCTTCCTATTTCCTTTTCTTTCCTATATTCTTTCTTCTTCTTCTATCTCTCCGTCTTCCCCACTTTCTTTCCTTTATCTTCTTCCTTCATACTTCAATTCTTTCTACTTCTCCTTCTTCTTCTCTTCTTCCTCTCATTTCCTCCGTCCTTCTTTTCTTCTTCCTCATACTGTTCTCTCTCTTCTCTCTCTTTCACTCCCTTCTCCTTCTTTTCTCACCTTTTCTTTCATTCATATCTTTCCTCGAATCTTCTCGTCTTCTCTTAGGTTTCTTTCTGGAAATTCTTTCCTCCTTCTTATTTGCTTTCACTTACTTTCTTGTTCTAGATCGA
This sequence comes from Cricetomys ansorgei, assembly GCA_026225945.1. Taxonomy (NCBI): domain Eukaryota; kingdom Metazoa; phylum Chordata; class Mammalia; order Rodentia; family Nesomyidae; genus Cricetomys; species Cricetomys ansorgei. The sequence continues at coordinate 42,680,035 of JAMJFZ010000239.1, read as the reverse complement.
TCCTTTTCCTCCTTCCATCCAGCACTCTAATTCTTCCTCTCTTTTCTGTCCTTCTTTCTTATCTTTTCTTACCTTCCACTTCCCTTCTTCTTTCTCTTTTGTTCTTCTATATCTCTTCCCTTTCTCTCTTCTTCTTCCGATTCTTGTCTATCTTTTCTTCCTTTATATTCTCCCTTCTACAATCAGTCACTGTTCATCCTTAAATGTCTCTTCACTCTAGCCACAATTGTTCCCCATGGAACTCTCTCTTTGGATTCTTTGTTCTGGCCACTCTCTTCCTTCTAACCTTCATGCTGGTGCTTTCAAGCGTTTCTTCTCTGTATAAGTTCTTCCAGGCTCACTTTCTTTCTTCTTTCTTCCTCGCTATCTTCATCTATTCCCATTTCTCTCTTATAATTTTCTCTGTATTCTATATCCTTCCCACACTATCCTGTTTTTCTCTATCTTTATCCTTTTTCTCCATTTCTTTCCACAATCCTTCACAAACTTCTTTTATCCTAATCCTTTTCTTATCTTTTCTTCTTCTTCTCTATATTATATCATTCACTCACCTTTCAATCTTCTATCTTCCTTCTCACGTTCTTTCTTCTCTCCTTCAAAATCCTCCTTTCACTTCACCTTTTCTTTCTCTTCTCTGTGACTCTTCCTCCTTGTTCTAACTTTTTTTTACATTAAGTCCTATCTTCTTCACTGTCTATATGTTCAGGTTCCTTTGAGATTTCTCTTCATCTTTCCTTTCCTCTCTTTATCTCTCTTTCATCCACATCTTTTCCTTCTTCTCTCTTCTTTCTTTAAGTGTCCTCCCTTTAAATGTTCTTCCTTCTTCTTTTAAACTTTAAGTCCTTATCTTTCTTTCTTTCTCGTTCCTTTCATTTATTTTCTTCATCCTTCCTTTATTATCTTATTCCTTATTCTTCTTTCTTCTATCCTTCTTCTCTCTTCTCCTCTCTTTCTTCTCATCTCTTCTTTCTCTTGAAAACTTTTTCCTTCTTCTTCTTATATCTCTTCTCCTTCTTGCTTCCCTTCTTGTCATCTCTTATCTTCTTATATTGTCTCTTTCTATCTCTTTATCGGCTCTTCCTCCTCTCGTTACCTCCTCCTTCTATCTGTATTCTTCATTTCTTCTTACATCTTCTTTCTCTTTCTCATCTTCCCATTTCTTTCTTTCTTCTATTTCTCTTGTCTTCTTCTCTTCTCTTGGAGCAATTCATTTCCTTAGCTACTCTTCTTCCTTCTCTTTCCTTCTCTTTCACTTCTTCTTCTTAATTCTTCTTCTCTCTACTTCTTCTATATTTCTCTTACTTCTCTTTCTCCCCTTCATTTCTTTCCTTCATTCCTCTCATCCTCCTATCTTCTCTTCTCTCTCTTTCTTTCTATCTCTTCTTTTTTCTCCTTGGCTATATATTGTTTCCTATCTTTGTTCCTCTTCCCTTCTTCTTCCTTTTTCTTCTACCCTTCTCTTCCTTTCTAACCACATTTATTGTCTGAATTCCTATCTTCTTCACGCAGCTTATCTTTTCGCCTTCCTTTTAATTCTATCTTCTTCTTCTGTCATTTCTACCTATCTATTCTAGTCCCTCTTTCTTTTCTCTTCTGGTGACTGTTTCAGTTTCTTTGTCCTTCAGATCTTCTTTCTCTTCGAAATTTTCTCCTTATGTCATCTTTGTTTCTCATTCTGCTTGCATTTCTCTATTATTCTCAATTATCTCCTTTTTGGATAACATTCCACCATCTATCTGGTGCTTCTCCTCATCTTCTGCTTGGTATTTTTTTTATCTGGCTTATGCGTAATAAGAGCACGCATTTGAAACAGAAAGCATAGCTATCATAGTTCATTCTACAGAAAGTATAAAACTAATTTCCAACATTTTCTACACACGTGAGCAAAAGTATCTTTTTCAGTAGTATTTATTTATCTATGCTAAATATATATGAAATAGAAAATTCATTAAACTGATGTTATTACCATCTAGCATCCTTTAAAACTGAATGTATGCACTTGTAGAGATTTTATTAATTTCTATACCCTCTTATAAGCAAAAAATATATAGAGTAAGGAATAAAATGGTTATTTGATGTTATTACCATCTAGCATCCTTTAAAACTGAATGTATGCACTTGTAGAGATTTTATTAATTTCTATACCCTCTTATAAGCAAAAAATATATAGAGTAAGGAATAAAATGTTATTTCTAGAACAATATAAGCAACAATTTGCAGTAGTTTTAGTTATTGACGGAATTTATTTAATTAAATATGCTCTTTGAATAGTGCTTCTTTAAAACAAATCACAAGATTGCTCTGTCCTCTGAAAGCATACCAAGAAATTACTAGTTTAAAAATGAATATTTAATAAGGATGAAACTGATTACGTGTTAAGAATGAGACACTGAAAACTGTATGCTATGTACTACTAAAATGTTCATTTCAATATTAGTTTCATCTTAAAAGCACTGTTGGAGAATGTTAGGGAAGTTTATTTTCAGTTATGTTTGAAAATGTTTTTATGCACTGTTGGGTGAGGGGCTGCCCAGGTTCTTAGCATTTTGTATTATCTGCAGATGTCAGGTTTCTCAGGGGGATGTTTGATTGCTGATGACCTGCACCTGGGGAGTTCTGAATGACTTAAAAACACCTGAGCGCAGATACTCAGGGTTCCACTGTCCAGCACGGCTCTTGTCATGATGGGGGTTCCTTCTGCAGAGGTCCGGCAGGGTTTGCACATATGAAAATACCTCCTTGTCTTATATGGTGAGCTGCCACAGCAATGTACAGCACAGAGAATGTCATATTAATGAAATGTAATAAATTTGCAAATTAAACTATATAAAAATTGATAATTTCATACACATATATAGTACATTTTGTATTCATCCTTCATCCACTAGCTACTCTTCCCAGAGTCCTCCTCTGTCTCCTGTAGACCAAGCTTCACGTCTTCTCCTCCCTTCTCCTTCCTCCTCCTTCTTCTTTTTATCATTTCAGGTATCAACTTGACACAACTCAGACTCACCTGAGAAGAAGGAACCTCAATTGAAGGATTGTCTTGATCAGATTGCCTGTGGCCATGTCTACCAGGCATTTTCTTAATTGCTAATTGATAGGAGAGGTCCCAGCTCATTTAGAGCAATGCCATTCCTAGGCCAATGGCCCTGTACTATATAAGAAAGGTAGCTGAGCAAGCCAGGGAGAGCAAGCTAGCAAATGGTGTTCCTCCACTGCTCCTCTTTGCTTCAGTTCCTGCCTTGAATCCTTGCTTTGACTCCCCATGATGATGAACTGCAACCTGTAAGCTGAAATATACCTTTTCTCCCCAGCTTCTTGTTGGTCAGTGTTTGATCATGGTAGCAAGGAAGCAAGGTAGGACCTCCTTGTATTTAGGTTGCCTGTCTGTGAACCATATTGAATTAATCCATTGGAGTATGGGGCAGCCTACACCGTGTGACACCCATGAAGAAAACTGACTTTCCTGTTTCTAGCACCTACCAGGTACTAACAGCTCCTCAGCTAGTGCTTGGACCTAAGGACTCTCTCCCTCATTCATGCTAGAATGTTGACAGGCTTGATCACGCTCTTATCCTCTTAACAGCTGATCCTCTCAAAAATAGCTTATTCTTACAAAATAGAATATTAATTATTGTTTGTGCCAAGACAGTAGTGCCCATATATGATAAATACCTTCCCCCAACTTTAGATGCAACGTAGTCATATAGGGAGAAGGTATAACAAGTAGCATTCAGCCTGGTGTGTGGACTGAATACAGGATCTGCCTGCCATGTTTCATTGCCCCTCCAGTGCAAGTTCATTCCATACACGTTAATTCAGCACGTCTCCGTAGAAGACTATGACCCCTGAAGGCAAACACTAAAATTCAAGCACCAATTCTATTACTTGCTGTTTCTTTGCACTTTTTAAATCTCTAACTTTTCCATACTACGTTTTTCTATCTTCCGTAAAACGTGGTCTTTCTAATCTCCCAAGAGTTGTCGTGAGAATAAAATATTTTAAGTAATGAGAAATGTTCAGCATTATACTTGGCAGAAGTCTGGTGATTAATGGATGCTAATTTCCATCCTCTTCTTTTTAATGTTTCATGGAGTGTGTATAAGTCAGAGCACGCAGTGCAGCCATCAACGTGACTTTAAAGACTAGAACGGTCAATAAACGTCACTCATTAAAAAAGAGCTAGCTTCCTACATAATTTGAATGTTCCTCTGATTGAGAGTAGGAACCTGTCACCAGCTAAGGAAATGTACCTGGGCTTGTCTCAGGTTTTATTATAAGTTATCACTCACAGAGAGTTGAAAAATGTTTAGTCTATATTTGGAATTCATCTCCAGATCATGATAAATTATGATTGATAGCAGTCCTGGGGTAGTGACATAGGTAGCTTTTCAGAAATGAAACTTAAAACAGGAAATCAAGTCATATAACTCCATGAACAAGTGGCAGGGAACAGGCTACAGAAAAGCAGTGCAGTTTCACCCAGCAGAACATCCAGTGTGCATTGCAAATACAGCCCAGAATGTGCCCCAGGCGCCTCATGCCAAGGCTTCCGGTTGTGCACTAAGAACACACAACTGCAGAACCAGGGAGAATGGAACTACTGAGTATATCTTCCTCATCCCATCTTCCCACAGATGACATCACAGACGAGAGTAAAGATTTGTATATATATATATATATATATATATATATATATATATATATATATATATACACACACACACACACACACACACACACACACACACACAGTAATTTTGATTTTAGTTAGGGTACTTCTCTGTTTTAACATTGCTGCTAGTCTGTATGCACCATGGAAATCACTCAACGATATTTATCATTTAGTTTTACCATTTTCAAGATGCTATTGACAGTCATATTTTTTCCTCCAGAAAGAGTATTCATATTCTACCATTGGCTACTCCAACTAAATTATTCTTTTCTCAGTGAAATGAAATATTTAAATACATTTTTAATACATGAAGAAAAAGAGCACAGGATAATATAGTAAATATGGTTGTAGTAGTTTACCATTGAATTTCACTTGTGCTTCTATCTCTGTTTATTTTTTTAAAACAATCTTTAGGTAAAGACATAAGACTAGATTTCTATGTTAAAAAATGTGGTCGATTTAAGTTGTTTTTCTTTCTTTGGTTTAAACTGCAAACCTTTAGAGGTGGACCTTTAGAAACACTGCTCATTTACACTCAGAAAATGCATTGGTCTCTCATTCCACCTCTACTGTATAGATATCGATATGCTATTGATTTGTTTTACAAAATCTAAAATATTATACCTTCTGGCATTACTTATATACTCTAAGGCTTTTCTTGAAAAAAAATTTTTTTTTAGAGACTTAATTAATAATCAATTATCTTTTGATCACCTTTACTGAAAACTCTTAAGTCATTTATTAGTTGTCTTCCTAGAAGATAATATTGAAGCTCTCTAAGTGGAGTACATCTGCGTCTCCATGCGCCATGTAAACACATAGAACATCCCAAAATCTATTTCACAGATTCCCTTTCCTTTCTTTATTGCATAAATTTTCTGTGAGATTCTCAAAGATCTTGGGAGGAGCAGGCATTCATTTACATTACCACTACACATTAGCATTCAGTCTTTCATATTTTGTGAACTGATTACAGTATAATTACACATCCCAGTAATTTATGGATATTTCTGTTTGTTTACATATTTTTGCCATTCTTTACTAAAGTGGCTATGAGTCTTCTTGAACCTGTCTGTTGTGGAAATATTTTATTTGTTTCTTTTGTGTATGTATAAGAAAAATTATAGCTTTACAGAAATGGCACATAGTCAACTTTAAAAAGCACCAACACTGTCCCCATATAACCACAGAATTGCATTTACTTATACTTTCCGTAGCACAGTCTAAAAATTCTGGTTGTACTCTTTCAGTAACTCCTGGATTTGCAGATTTTCAGTAGTCGACATAGGCATATATTAGCAGAACTTTAATATTCATTTCACTGGTGACAGTGAACAGTATGATTATTGTCCATCAGAATGTTCTCTCTGCAAAAGTAAAATCAAATTATCAATTATACGTGTACATATATGTATATTACATTATATGCATATATGTATATTATATTACATATATAATATATAGTCATATTTTATTATCTCTATGAGAGCTTTAGTTTTTGTAAGCTGGATTCATCTGTTTGTTTTCAGTATTTAGGATTGAACACAAAACTGCATGTTAGCAATCTACCACTAAGTCTAATCAACAGCCCTTTTTCTGGTTTCTGTTTTGAGCAGGACATTGTAATTTATTCAGGATGGCCTACAACTTCCTCTGTAGCACAGCAAGCCTTGAACTTATGACCCTCCTTCTCTGGACTCTCAAGATCACAAGCCTGTATGTGTAGACACAACTTATTAGGTCACTAAAAGGTCTCTATAATCTAAATACATAATACTAATTTCTCATACTGTGAACAGTTATGTTGGATGCCATTTTGAGCACTGCAGGAATGAACATATTATACCGGTTCTGGAGGTGGTTATCTTCTTTTGAATACTGTTGGTGCTTATGACTGTAGGAAGCTAGCTTAGATCCAAATTCAGTTTGCCTTTCTTGTGAGCAGCATGCCATGATTTCTTAGATCTCATCTTTGTAGCTGTTCCTTTGCTCTGTGAACTTAGAATTTTCCCTAGTATGTATGACTCAGGAATCTGCAAAGGTGTGAGTGGCGTTTACCTGCAGATTTTCTGTCTAAGCTTAAGTGGCTTTTTCTTGCATTTTCCTTCTGATTTTCCACATATCTACAGATGTGGATTCTGTCTTCTCCGTCTAAGGCCAACATGCCACTTCTCCTCTTGAATTCAAGCCAACATCACTGCATGGTGGGAGGTGCCTCAGGTGAAACCTGTACAAAGATGAATCTCTTGTGAGGCAGGAGGGTTTTATTTAATGAACTGATTTGTTTTCTGTTTTTAGCTCCTTTTCATCTACTCACATTTCATTGCTTAATATTTAGGGGGAAATATATATATATACACACACATACATTTCCCTCTGAGATTATGGCATAAGCTTGAGGTTTTGGGCATACAATTGGGTAAGATAAACTCATTCACTATCATTCAATGCAGAATTATAATCAATACACATTTTTAAACTCTGTAGAATATAGGCATCAAGATAAACATTTATATATCTTTTAGTATTCACTTCGGTGCCACCAACCTTTGCTAAGCCATCATCTCTATTACCTTCTCTAGAGTGATTCATTAGCTCAAAAAGGAATCTACTGTTAATGGAAATAGCTTCTGATCCCCAGGTCTGTCCCACCACAAGTGTGTTTCCCCTTTTTTTTCTTTAATTTCATTATTTAGGTTCCTCATGCAAGTTGAAGCATAGAGAGCATTAATCCTTTGATTTACATGAACTGAATATTCAAGGTTCATTCACACACTGTGAATCGCATGGAAATTCTGTTGCTTTTGGAGGGTAAAATTCTACTTTTGTATATGTCACATAATAGATAACTTAACTTAAACGATGTTATTAAGCTGAACTGAGAGAGCCGGATAGAGGGGAGAGAGTGGAAGAAATGAACTAACGCTAAAGATGGCTCAAAAAAAGAAGTCATGTGGAAATCTTACTACTATTGTAAAAGCTTCTGTGTGTGTGTGTGTGTATCCATCTCTATATCAGGGTAACAATGCCCATACTAGACACAACATACTCACAAAGTATCTAGTACCAGGAATGGATTACATTCTGCACTGTTTACCAGGGAGGTCCCATAGACCCTTACCCTAAACACTACTATGTGTTGCCATTGTTCTCAGTTCTCTTCACTTCAGAATTCCATTGCTAAAAATGCTACATAGTTGAGTCCTAGAACATGGAGAAATAAATCTGGTACTGACATGGAAGCTTCATCCCTACTGGCTAGCTTTCATAGTGCTGGAAAATGCTATGCATACTACCAAGGAAGAAAAGGATTCACCAGTCTTAGATGGAGGAGCAAATGATTCATGAATATTACCTAGCTATGAAGCTTGTGAGTGAGAACACTGAGCACTCTAGCAAGATATGTCCACAGGCGCAATAGTGGCAAGAACATCATGGCAGTAACCAGCCACTCCCTGCTTGGATTTAAGGCCCACTGTACAAAATGATACCAACACCTGGCACCATCATTGGGCTGATATCATAGGTCCTATAGGAGAACATATTATTATTTTCCTACACAGAGTAGTAAATTGACTTCTAATGACTTACACTCTACACATTTATTGATGCATCTCTCGGTCCCTATTGAAGAATCTTGTAGATGACAAATAACAGAGAGACCCACCAATGATCCAGATGTAGAGGATAAGAGATCGTGCAGAAGTCATCCCTAAATGGGATAGTGATGCTGCAGCCCCTCCTTCCAAACCTCAGCAAGCACTGTGAAAGAGGGGGTGAAAAGATGGCAAGAAGCGGTAGTGGTACCTAATATAAAGACACAACGGAAGAGTGGCACATATCAACTCAGAGGGGTATTGACACCGTGTTCAAATCCTGCACCAGTTCCAGCCTGACAAAAGCTCTGCATGGAGACCAGAAACGGCCCATACCACAGCTATTGGGGTATGGTAGCCACTGAGAAGAGGGAAGTCAGTTTTCTTTAAAGGTGTAAGTTGACCACGCTCCACTGAAGGCTGCACATTCGTGAATACATGGGTACACAAATTGGAATTTATGGGTTTAACAGAAAAAGAGGACACAAAGTTAGGTTGACAGAAAAGGGTCGGTAGACAGGGGAAGGGCTAATAACGTCAGAATATTAGATGAAATTCTCAATGACCTAATACAATAAGAAAAAAATTTTCTTTTCTATTTTCAACTCTAATAAGTCTAAAGCTAACATGTTGTTCAGTTGAAATAGAATTTTAGTATATTTATTATTTTACTTTGGTAATTAGGAAATATAACTCATTTTAGCCTCAATTTGCTTGAAAGAGAGTTTCATCATTTCTTAAAATATAAAACCATTTGTATCTTGTTCAGGCAAATCAAAAACCCATATTTTTTTTTCTTTTATTTTTTCTTTCTTGATATAGTACTGCTTCCTAAGAGATCCTACATTAAAATGTATACTTCTTCCATATGGAAAACGTTTGACTTGTAATCTAAATAAAAGTACAAAGAACGAATGAATGGAGTGACCCTGTGGTGTTAGAAGCTGCTTCTAGAAGCAATGACTTATTGAGTATAATCCCAAGTCCCAAGAATGAGATGCCTTTACAAGGACTTGTCATGGAGACTGAAGATCCACCCCTACCCCCCACCACTCAACATATATTCTCTTGTCAGTCTGCCTAGTTTCCCAACAGAAAGGAGGCTAAGATTACGATTCTGGAAGATGTCACCCACCTCATTTACAAGATGTAAGTGAAGCAAGCTGGAGCTGAGCTGGAAACTTGCTAGCTCAATTTCGAGTGCCTACAGCTGCCATGTGGGCCACTAGAGGAGAAAAGACATCGTTGGTCTCACCCAGCTGTGAACCCTAGGAACCAAAGAGCAAACTCTGAGGCAGTATTTACCCTCTTGTTCAATTGTGGAATGAGTGTTAGTAACCAACCGATCTCTGACCGAATTTGAGGTCTTCCCCATGGAACGAAACATGTATCTGTCACTGTAAGCCTGGCAAGCAAGCTGGGCCCGGGGAAGTCATAGGCCCAAATGGCAGACAGACCTATTACTGTGTTTTCACTTAACTGAAATAACAATATAATGGCCTCTAAACATCTATGCTTATATTTATATACAAAAGGTGCTCTGAGCTATTAATTCAGGAAGGTTATACCATCTTGAGTATAAAGACACATGGCTGTGGTTTATGCAGACAATAATTGATAGTTGTGTGCACAGCCAGCCCTACACATGACAAAGGCACATTATGGAAGGCACAGCAGGAAACATGTAAGATGTGACAAATATCTTGAGTAGGGTAGGTCCTCACAGGTTCTACCCTTTACTGCAAAACTATTAGTTACAGATAGATTCTGGGGAGAGAAGTCATTGTCTTGAACTGTGCTTACTCCAGGAGCGCACCAGTCTCCAAAAGATAACTTTAAACCCAGGTTCACGTGGATGGTCCTGTTTAAACTCAATAGGTCACAAAGTCAAAACAACATATGTGAACATGAGAGACAGATGTATGGGAAGGGCAGGTGTGTGTGTGTGTATGTGTGTGTGTGTGTGTGTAATCAGTATGTATTATGTCTCTTCTGTGAAACTGTGCTTCTTATATTCTTAAGGATACTTTCCTCATTTGAATGTTATTTGTGTCTTTAGGAATGTGATGTGCCCATTGCATATGCGTACATGTGTACATACATGTGTGTGTCTGTGTGTCTATGTACATTGGAGGTCTGAGGCTGACTTCCAGTGTTTTCCGCTATCAGTCCCCTTTCTACTTCTTGGAACACAGTATCTCACTGATCATAGAGTTTACAGGTTGGGCTAGACTAGCTGGCCAACCCTGAGGATTCATCCACCACTTCCAGAAAAATGCATTAAAAAAATACCCTGCTGTTGTTTGGATACTTGATTTTGTGTTCCTTTAAGAACTTTTATTTACAAGTTTATCTGTCAAACACAGGAGGACAGAAAGCCTGTTTGAGGGGATGAATATCAACCAACTGAGGGAAAGGTAACAAAAGGCAGTGTTAAGAGCCAAGCAGGAACCAAGCAGTCCTGCACCTGTGGTGCCCTAAGGAAGCCTATGGTTTTGTATGCTAATAAAAATACATTTAAAATATTTAATGGTAGTTGTTTTAAGTCTTCATGCATATTTTAAAATTCATGGAGCCTTTTAAAGCTAAAATTTCAGTTTTATCTATTTAGCATTTACAAAACAAAAAAGTTAACCTTTTAGGTGTAGAATGGTGAACACACGTGTTACTTAATTCAACGTATGTGATCGATATGTTAGGAGTGCCAATATTGGCCTTGGATTTCAGGAGAAATGTAAAAAAATCAGAGGCCAGGGAGCTTGGGAAAATAGTCAGTAATTAAGAGCATGGATTACTCTTCTACAGGGCCCAAGTTCAAGGCTTAGCACCTGTGTCAGATGATTTACAACAGCCTGTAAACTCCATCTCCATAGGATAGGACACTCCATTCTCCTCAGGCACCTGTACACACAGCACAGTCACACACACAAACACACACACGCGCACACACACACGATTAAAAAAGAAAATTAAATCTTAAAAAAACAAAACTAGCAACAACAACAACAAAAAAAAAAAACAAAACCATGAACCAAGTTCAGTTGTCATCATGGTGAGTGATCTTGTTAATTCCCCTGCCTGCAGGCTGATGTCTATGGAGCGAGTTTGTCTCATGAGACTGAATTTTAGTCCAGATTCTGCCTTTTATTAACTTTGTAATTGTGACTGAAATGTGTTTTTAATGCTTTGGCTGCTTTATTTCTAAAATAGAATATTAATGATACTGTTATTGTAAGTTTGTGTGGGTAATTTTGGAAGGGCTATTGTAAAGTTTTATTGAAACGACTGTAGTAGTAGTATTTGAATCTTTTTAACTTTTAGGAAAATGATGACATAAAAATAAAACTAATATTCCATATTGAAAGCCTGCGCCTATAATCTCTTCGGCAACAATGCTGCAAAGATTTAAAATACCACTGTGATAATTGAGTGGGGTACTCAGTGCCTGGCCCAGAGCTGCTCCTGCTGTGTTCTAAGGACCTCATCTCCTCCCACTTAATGCTTTGCTGTCCACCTGTTTAAAGTAATGAGCAAATTGGCTCTTGGTTGTTAATCAGTTTAACCAATCTGTACAAAAGATGAGAATTTTTTCCTGGTGATTAATTTCACTCCTCTGTATGTATTGTCAAGGGCATTATTATTTTTTAATTCTAATTCAAAATGTATTATTAATCCATCTTTTCTCCAAATCACAAAAGAAAAATCTGGATGATTATTTAACAACCAAGAACCACCAGCTGGTGCTCCAGACTGGAGGAAGTCACCATGTGTCACCACTACATCCTACCATAAATCCTTAAAAATGAGAATGCAAGAGGCAAATTCAGTTCATAATGCCTCTGGAGGGGAGCCACAGAGATGCATCAACATTTCAGTGCTACAACCAGCCATCAGTGAGATGGGATAGGAAATGGAGGATAACAAGAAAGAAAAGGATACACATTAATTAGTTTAGCTAATTTATGTGACTTAAGTGTCCCGTGAAAGTGCTAAGGTAACACATTTAGAATTTAAATGCAAACTTTCCTGTTTATTAATGTTATAGAAGTTTATTCTAATTATAAATGATATGGTAGCAAAAGAAATATTACTCAACAGAGAGAGGGTGGACAAGAGCACACAGCGTACGTTACAGATGTTTAGTTTTGTCCTTCACAATTTATTTTCAGATGCTGCCCCTGCTTCATTGATTATCTCAGGACAGTTATGCTATTATAAACCATGAGTAGTTCATTGTTCTTTATGAATTCTGAAGCATATGCTCTGCTGCGGAGAGCTAGATACTCCCCAGGCTGGCTGGCTTCAGAAGTACTGAGTGCAATGTTTGTTCAATTTTAGACACACCATGGAATTATAGCAAAACAAAATGCAACACTATATGTTTCAGGTGAGTTATTTTGGTAAATAATCAAAACAAGCCTTTTTGCTGAATATTTTCGTCGAATCAGAGGAAGAGGACAGTTATGTGCTGTTTTGGCCTGCGCTTGGTTGGCAGGATTTAGTTAGTAAGGTCTGAGACACTTGTGAAGGACACAGGAAGTCCTAGCACTTTACCTCCTTTGTTCGTTGAACTGGATCTGTACTCTCAGTGCTTACTTGGAGAACTGAGCAAGTGTCTCTCTCTTTCTTCAGATCCAAAGACCTCTGTGTTGCTTTTCGCTAGGTGAACTGCTGCCCTGCTCATTCCGCCTTTCCTGTAAAGGTGAGTGGCGATAGCACACAGCATAAATGAGTGAAAGCTCCCTCCTCCTTCCTACCCTTTGTTAGTATACAACTATCCCTCTGAGAGCCCTGTGACCAGGCTGCAGCCAAGCACGCATGGCCTACACAAGCAGGAGGCTCCTTGCATGTAATTTTATATTATAATATTTTATATTGATGGTCATAATTAGAAAGAAATGGGAAATATTCTTTTACGGCATGATAGCTTCTAACTGGGAGAGAAGGCAAAAGGGCAAAGTTGATTCCGAGTTGTGTCATAAAGAGCTGGAAAACGGAAGGCTCCTGTGCTCAGCTTGACCTCATGTAGACATTGGGAGTTGTATGAAACGTGACTACTCCAAATGAATAATTAAAATTTTCCAGCACTCTTTAGCAATTTAAGTTTGCATCTGACTAGATCATATTCCAAGTGTACAGGAACATATTTTTCTAGCTACATGGTAAGATAAAAGGCAGATCATTTAAGTGGAAAGATAGAAAATTGTAAGATAGGTTTCTTTTTCCTAAATATACATTAAGTATTAATGTTTTGAATGCAAAACACCATCTCCCCTGTGTGGATGAATAAGTTTGATATGCCTGATAACTGGGGAATCTTGGGAGATAACTGTTCTTCCATGTTATTGTCCAAATTACCCCAGTTCTGCTCTCCTCACCCCCCTTCCTGCCCAGCTGTGTCTCCTCTCACCGTCTGCTTCTTCCCCACTCTGCTTCGTGCCATCATTGAAGCATTTGGCCTTTTTTAATTTGTGTTTGCCTGCAACTCCTACCTGGAACCTCGGTTCTAAGAATGGATAGTAGTTTTGCTTCTTTTCCTGAGGCAAGGTTTTAACAGCATCCGAGTAACCCATAATACTGCTTTAAATCATGTATATGTGTAGCACCTTTTGTAATTATCCCACATGATCAGAGAGTTGGACAGTTTAGAATACTGAAGTATGTTTTAGAGGAAGTACGTTTATACAGAAGGACGGGCTAAGAATGTAGACTTAAATCAAAGATGTGGGGAGGTGGTTGGGGGGGGAGGGTGGCTCATTGTCTGTACCTGGAGTGTACTGTCAAGCTCCCAGGGCCTCTTGTTCATCATTGCACTTCTCAAGTTCCTTGTTTCCTTGTTGCCCATGTGCCTCTGGGCCAGTACAGTCTCACAACCATATGTACAACAGTCCTGTGACATGCCTGTGTGAATACCATCAGTCTCTTCTCCCCGTGGCGTCAGGAACAAACCATTTTTCTGTGATGTGTTTCTGCAGTTTGACAACTAGAAAAGAAAGAGAGAGAGAGAGAGAAAGAAAGAAAGAAAGAAAGAAAGAAAGAAAGAAAGAAAGAAAGAAAGAAAGAAAGAAAGAAGGGAAGGAAGGAAGGAAGGAAGGAAGGAAGGAAGGAAGGAAGGAAGGAAGGAAAGAAGGGAGAAAGGGAGAAAGGTACAGAGGGAGGGAGGAAGGGAAGGAATCTCTTGGTCTCCTTAAGCTTACTGGTGATAGAACTGCTGGGAAACAAGGTGGCAGAAAGTGATAACATTGAGAGTATGAGTTCTTTATGGAGTCCAAGAACTAAGGCAGCTTTCCTTGGTCACAGTGACTGAGAGGAGCCCACGGGAGTCTACAATCCTTGTCTCTTCTTGGTGTCTCAACAGACTTTTAAACTTGAAGATTATAAAGTGTCCTACACTGCCTGTGGGTGTTGGTGATTTTAATTGATATTATTTTTCACAATAAAATTTGTTAAGATAAACCCCAAACCAGTTTAAACACCCCAGCTCATAGTTCATCAGTGACACCCTACATAGCATGGTAGGAAGAGGCGGAAATAAAGGAGACACTGACAGCTGTCATTTCTGCACCTAGAATAATCTAACAGAATGTTCTGAATGCAAACCTACTAACTTCTTGACATCTTCTAGATTATACAGATAGACAGCCTCTTCCTCCTTCTCTTCTTCCTCCTTCTCCTCATCATTTGCAGATAATAAATAGAAGGTGATATAGTTCAAATTGATAACTCCAGAAAACACCATAATTTCAAGAGTTAGACCTCAGCCCCTTTATTACAATCACAAGGTTTTTAACCTCAACTGCTTCTGTAATTTTTTTTCAAATCCTTCTTGATTCCTAATAGGCAATGAAAACTCACTTCTCAATTTCTTATGTCATGATTGATCTTAAACTTTGAAGAATTTATTTCTAGCTCTTTAATCTGAGTAAATTTAAGGAGAAGAACATATAACATTAAAGCGAAGCAGGGATAAGTTGCTGGGCATTATCATTGAGGGAAGTGTAAACAGGGTACAGAGGAAAGACAGCAAGACTTGGTTTGCCTTTAAGAACAATAATAACGCACTCACTCTCTGAAATAGCTCATGACAACTTCAAAAGGTTTCAAGGCTCTCTCTGGTACTGGCTCATTTCAGAGAGCATTATGTTCCTAATTCCAGAAAATGAAACATTAGATACTACTGTATGTGGGATCAAATATTTAGGATAATAAAATGTGGCAGAAAATTAATGTCTGAAATGTTCTCCCATAGCACGTTGGTGCCTTACTTTAGGAAGAAAGCATTAGATGAAATATATACTCTCAATATTTTAAAGTTTTGAATAATTCAGAACAACAAATACTATGCACTATAAATTATAGAAAGCAGTGATTGCAGATAAATTAAAGTATTCAGTCATAATGGCATTAAATAGGGAACTAGAATTAAAGAAATCGAGAAAATATGGTTTTTAAGTGGCAACATTAAGGGATGTGATACAAGTTACAAAACGTTAATTTGCACATTGGCTAATCTGATGAATGAATGTTCAAAATCCACCATACTTCTTACAGCTTACGACAATGAGAGGCAAGAGGAGAGACGGGTCCTGACATAAACACATGGCAGTATGGCAGTGGATGAGGCTAGGTGACTTGGCAACCCCTAAAGGATGAAGAGTGTCACTCAGGTTACCTGGAACTTTGTATCGTCATGCTAAATGGTCAGTATAAATACATACTATTTTCAGTACCCTTAAACTTGGATCTAAGTGTCTACAGTAGGTATAAATTAATCAGTCACATTGCTAGGTGACACATCACAATTAATACAAATGCAATAAAGATAATCACAGTTCCCTTGAAACACAGAGAGAGGGAATTGAAGAATTTGAAAATAACAAGAGCAGTTGAATTAGGGAGTCAGCTCTGGAGTCAGGATGGGGTGAACAGCAGATTGTCATCGATAATGTCCTGGGCTAGATACTTGTATACGCTTCACTCATATTCATATATTGATACTATATACTACCTTGAAACTGTGGAAGGGGCTAAGGATTTAGGAACCACTTATGCTTAGATGAGGTCAGGAAGGTAGAGCCACTTCACAATGATATTAGTGTCCTCAGCAGAAGAGGAAGACATATCAGAGCTCCAACACTCTTGCTTCCTTCAGTTCCTCCCTCCTATTTGCCCTCTCCTCTGCTCCCACACTAAGGTACAGGGAGGATCAACCAAGCACACTTCAGGAATTCTCTACTACATCCTGGCCATAGTGACCCTGTGACCTCAGGCTCACCAATCGCCCAATGGCGAACAGTTGATGTCTGTTGTTTAAACTATCCCACATATAGTGCTTTGCTATAGTAGCCTGAGCACATCAGCCGAGGTTGGTCAGGAAGAGAGAATAGAGACATAAATGATGACATAAGCTCTGCATAAAGCACAGACAGCCACTCTTTGGGTGTCCAGGTCACAGGATGATGATGGAATGCAGTTTCCATAGTAACTTCAAGGTGACCCTATGAAGTCACCAGGGATGCACCTTAATCATCGAAACAGACTTGCCAGTAAGATGACATAAAAAAAGAAACTCACCATTGTTTTAGAGACAGTGTTAAACTTTGAGAAATGTTAAAAGAATGAGAAGAAAAAATATTTAGATACATTATTATATTATTTCATTATTACTTTCTAAAAATATTGTTACAACACTACAAAACTTTCAGAGGATTTCGAGAATTCTGCTCCAGACCTAACACTTCCCCTAGGGAAACTAGGACATTTCTAAAGGACTTGAAACAAGTATATTTTCTTTATTTTTGAGCAGTAGAACATTATTTTTAAATTAATTTTTTTCATTAACTGCTTGTTTCCTTTGAAAGCAGAGCAGCTGGTAGTGCTGGCAGACTTTTTCCCCAATCTATGAGTGCGAATCAAAAACCATTTGTTTTGTGGATGATCTACAGTATGACAATTTGTCTACAAATATGTCACTGCCTGTTTACTTCGGTATGTGTCAATTGGATTTAGCTCTCTTTCTCAGAGAAGAGAGTAATGCAATCTTGACAGCATCCACGCCTGCTGCCTGCCTGTACAACCTCCCCCTCAACTTCCTGTTGCCACTGAGAACCACAGGGAGAGAGAAGCCCCATACTGGGCTGAGTGTGGGCTTCGCAGAACCAGGAGAGCTATAACATCAGAGATGTGGGCTCTGACCGAGAGAAGAGAGAGCTGCTCACACAGTAGTGGCAGATATTTCTGCACAGTGCTTTGATTAAGTCTTGGAAGAACCTTATTAGACTGCCATTTACTAGAAAGGAACCTTTTAGAGAAAAGTGCTGGGGGGTTAGAAGCGGGGTTTTCCCTTGTCAGCTCCCTCTCTACCAAACAGCTGAGGCGTGCATTAAAAGAAGATCAAATTAAAGGCTTATTCAGCATATACCAGATTTCCAGGAAGGAAAAAAAAATCAGTTTCAGCTTTCTTCTGGGTGAGTGTATTCCTCCATGAGCCACTTCGCATCACGCCGTGAGCTCAGTGAGACCAGGACCCAGACTCCTTCCCACAGTCAGGCACCAGCACTCTGCTGTCTCAAACACTCGGGGAGCCTGCGTGTAGCCAGAAGTCTGAACTGACCTCCGGAACCCACACTGTCTCCGGGCTGTTTCTATGGTGTGTGGCTCACTTGGACAAATCCTAACACTGTTATTCTGTGACAGATGACGAATGTTCTCTCTTACAGCTCTCAGAACCAGCGCTAGAGTCATGATAACTGAATTACTAATCTCGGTCCCTTTTCCAACTGTTTGGTCTTTTATATATATTTATTTTTCTTCAAAAATGAAATGCAAGAAGACAATGGATTACCTAAGAGCAGTCATTTCATGGGTAACACAGGAGTTGGGCATCTACTGACTTGTTCCATTAATTCATTCCTGTATAAACCCTTAATCAATAGACATAGATGTGGTTTACACATCAAAGGCAATGTTCTTTTCTGAGAGGAAATGGAGCAGTGGTAGACCTGGGGAAAAGGGGAGGGCAGAGGGAGGGTCTAAGAGGAGGGAGGAGTGGAGGGACCAAAGGATGCTGCTTACATGCGTTGTATGAGAGAACAAAGAAGAAATTTAAAAAAAAATCAAAGGCAAAATAAATTTAAAATTTACTGTATGAAATATCTGAATAAGCATTCTGCACAGTAACTCTACCTCAGAGGTCACATTGGGGCCCTCTGTTGTAATTCCTAATCACCAAAGGAAAACGGCAGCCTGTTCTTGGTGGTCTCTAGAGCAGAACCTCCTTCTCTGGACACAGGAGCTCTAGAGAATGGATGCAGGAGGGTGCCAAGCTTTTCAAAGATCAGATGAATCAGTAGTTGTTCACCAGCGCAAAGACACAAGTGTTCCTGAACGATGCTTTACAGATTGTCCAGGAAGAGCTTTCTATGTCATTTTTGAACATCTTTAGACACGAGAGGAATTAGGCATAAGATATCAGATGTCCTCCCTAGACTGGCCCATGGTGAAGGCAACAGGAGGCAAACTATCACTGAAGTCTTTCAGATCTTCAGAAGGAAAATAATTAAGCATGTCTAGAATGCACTTAACATGACAGACAAATCTAAACAAGGAAACCAGGGGCAACCAGGACGATCTGAAGAGGAGGAAAGGCGCTGTTGATAACGGCTGATTAGGTGAAGCGTTTCTATTCAGAGAACAAGACGGGTGCGCTAACAGACAGACAACAAAACTGAGTGGAGTTTATAAAATTTGGGAAAAGAATTTCACATCTCACAAGCTTAAAAAGGTATAACTTAAGACACCACTTCTGAACATATATTTTAAAGAGAGAGTTATGAAAACAAAATAGGATTGGATAATTAATATGAATAATTACTCTGGGAATTCGAGCACAAATAGAGAAGGCAAACGAGAAAATGATCAATAAGATAAGATACAAGAAAATTCTTAGTGTATAGATTGTGTGACGGTAGTGACTGGAAAAGAACATGGGAATCTGGACATGTCCTACTTTAAGGGACAGATTTAATAATCTAATATCATCCCTGGATGGGAACAGAGGGAAATATACAAAATTCCTTCAACTTCTCAAAGGACTCCTTAAAGCTCAGTAACAATGGAGCTGAGAACACTTAATGCCAGGAAGACACAGCTAACAAAGCTCTGCTAAATAAATGAACAATTCCCTTCCAATAGCAAGGCGCTGAAAACCGAAGGGTTGTCCAGAGCAAAAGGAATGTAAAATACATCAGTAGAGTAAAGCACTAGACCACAGCTCTTTGTGGATTTGTGTGTGTGTGTGTGTGTGTGTGTGTGTGTGTGTGTGCGTGTGTGTATAACAAAAAAGAGAGATAAACAGAGGAAGGAGAGAAATATTTGAAGTCTGGCCAAGTATGAATTGAAACTGAATGAATACTTCACTCTTTGGCTATGCAATAGCTATATATTTTGAATATATTTTGAGGAGCATGCTCTGGTATAAAAGCATCCTACTGTATTCAGAGATAGTATTACAGAATGATTGCAAACCTTTCCTCCTCTTCTACAATGAGTTTGGAGGACAGTTGTAGGCAAAGAATCAAAGCAGGAAACTGGCCTGTGCTGAAGGTGAATTAAAAGCACTGAGGAATTAGTTCATTAAACACTCTCTGAAAATCTCTGAAAACATGTTCAGAAAACACTTTTATCAATATAGTCAAGAGGTAGACAGCTAAAAGTCATCAAAGCAGGAAAGATAAGAATATTTATAACATTTACAGATTCAAAGTATATCAGTATTGATTGATTTTATGATACTTAAACAAAATGCTGGAGCCTGTCAACATTATTTTAGAAGTGTATTTAGTGTATCTAGTGTTTGGAGATTCAAGAGAGTGGCACCAGCATCAGTTCTGTGTGACTGTGTTACCTCCTGGCAGGAAGTGTCATGGTGTATACTTGTGCCAGAAGGAGAATGACACGAGGAAGGTACAGGGCCTGGATTTGTCTTTTATCACAAGCCTTTCTGATGGGAGCTCACCAGCATTTATGAAAATTATATTAATTCCTGTAAAATGAACCAAATCCAATAACCTATGAACTTTCTACTAGAGCCCACCTTTTACGTGTTCCACCACCTCGATCCTGACATACTGAGAATTTTTTTTTTCACATGACTGTCTGGAAGCACATTTAAGCTACATCCGGACTATAACAACATCTCAAAAGGTCCTTTTGCATTCCCTTTCTGAGAGTTACTGGACAAGTTGTCATTCTGAAATGATTAGAATAGATTAGGGACAGAACCCAATGCACGATACTAGCTCTGCTCTCTAGCATACCAGCACATGCAAACACTAACACATGAGCATAAAAATACATACACAGGCACACCAAACTGCACGTATGCACACACACACATGTACACAGAAAGACCCACACACAGACATAAATCTCTTTTTCTATTCCATTTTATTCATGTGGCCCCAGAATACACATGATCCATTTGGCCATCGCTAAGTGCTGTCAGGAAGTATATTGGGATAGCTTTCTCAACAATAGTTAGTGGTCACAGCAAAATACAAATCAAGCAACTGTTCTGAACACCAGGGAGTGATTCCAGTCAGAAACCACCCTGGTTCTTCCATCTAAAAGACATAGGACTGTGATCTTCCTGCAGTACTGTAGAAAGGTGTCTTTACACCATCTTCTGTAGATTATATCCAGAGTGAGAATTTCCTATTAGCCATTTTTGTCTAATCCTGTTGCACTGAGAAATAAACAATTATTTATTAATAAGTTGTGCTAGCTACACAAGCCCACAAATCTCACACTGACTTTTAGAGATTTACAAGTGGAAATTACTTTCATATTATTTTTTTTCCCAGAGTCAAATACTTTCATTTTAAAAAAATTATTTTTTCTTATGTGTAAGAATGTTTCCTT
The DNA here is from genome assembly GCA_026225945.1 of Cricetomys ansorgei. Lineage (NCBI taxonomy): Eukaryota > Metazoa > Chordata > Mammalia > Rodentia > Nesomyidae > Cricetomys > Cricetomys ansorgei. Next base: position 42,658,840 of record JAMJFZ010000239.1, on the reverse strand, counting down.
GCATATGTGTATGTGCAAGAGATGCCTGTTGCCAGCAGAGGCCAGAAGAGGGCGTCAGATCTCCTGGAATGAGTTGAACACAGTTGTGAGCAGCCATGTGTCTAATGTGAATCAAAACTGGGGTCCTCTGCAAGACAACATGGTTTTAACAACTTCTCCAGCTCCCAAATATTTTTAAACACAACTTTCAATCCTTTCTTTGGTGCATTGCATGTGAACAAGAATTAACTTTCAGAGTTACCCAAATGGAAATTCATGGAAGAAATTATTGGGGAGGTCATGGAATTACCCAAGTACAGGTTACATTTAGGAAAATTGACAGCCAACATAGATAGATGCCTGTGCCCAGATACTGCCTAAAATACACCAGATATCCAGGATAAGAAAGCCACTGCTTGCAAGACTGGGGTATCAGAGAATTTTACACACTGTTCCAGCTTAGCTACCATGGCTGCAGGGTCATGTACACTAGCAACTGTAGCCTGGAAAACCAAGGTATTGCAGTACAGTCTCTGAAGCCAAGAGTCCTTCAAAAGATCTCCTGGTTGTATCTAATGCTCAGCTCCCCAAGCCTGGAACACATAGCTACCTATGCCTTGAATGCAATAGAATGTGAGGTCTCCTTCTACAAAGATTAAGAACACAAGGTTGCCCCGGGTTCAAGGAAGGCTCCAATGATGGACAACCAGAAACTGATCTCTACTGTAATTATTTTCTAAATAATCTATATAATCATACCTACTAATAATTTCATGTCAGTAATAGTACCCAATTTCTTAATAAATGGTTGGGCATTTTGAAATAAACGGAATTCTGCAGATCCTGTAGGTATCCGAGGTTCAGTGTGTGTCTCTAAGATGTTCATTTCCGAGAGCATAAGCATTCCTATTGTGAATCTCTCCTTCCCTCGTTAAGAGAATATACTTTTGAATATGCAGGCTAAGTGGTGAAAGAAAGAGCAAGGAGTATATGGTACAGGAAGCTGGCATAAATAAAGATGGAATTGACTGATCATTGCACGTTGCATTAAATCACAAGCTGCACACTCTGCAGCTCTCCCTATAGTACTTGAGGGAAGAAGACTGTCCTTTTAAGCTTCAGATCTTATAACTCTTAAAATACAAGAATTTTCAGAAAGATGCTATAATAACTAAATAAGAACTTTATAGCCATAAAATTCTAAGACATCTGATGGAGATTTTATGCATGCACGTACCAGTCTTCCTTCAGAACTTAATGCCAAATTGAAGAATTCAATTGGATCAACAGGATCCTTCACTGATTCCTTAGATCAGGATCCATGAAGTGATTCACAAATCTGCCTCTGTCCCTCTATGTGTGGTCTCAATGTCTAAGATGTGCATTGTTCTGCCAGGGATTACATAGTACCCACTCTGTAGCATAAACATTGATACTTTGTTTAGAAAAATAAAGATGGTAAAATGTGGAACACTATAGTGATGCAGACAGCAAATGATATTCTAGTCTTCTAATACAGTAATAAAAACATCTCACATATTAATTAGCCTACAAACTAAAACCCAATACTTGAAATAAACAACTGTTCTAGAAATTCCCACAGCCACTGACGGGATGCAGCCCAGTCTGAGAAAGTCCCTCTGAGGCTCTGAGCGTTTCACATGACATCAGACCCAGATTGCCCAGGGTGATGGAGCCATTAGTAAGTGCAATTCACCTTTCATTTTCTGATTTCTATTAGTTTGTAAAAAGGATTTTACATTTGCATTTAAATGGGAAGGTAATGTGATAAAGATTTCAATTAAAAGGCTGTCTGTTTGGGTTAATTCATTTTTAATAGGAACAGTAAATATTTTTCAGTTGATACAGCTCCTTGTGCAAGATCAGTTCCCTGTCCCGGTTCTTCTTTATCTTGGTGTGTCAGGAGCGCTGGGGAAGGAGCATCGCACTGTCAGCCATCATTCTTTAAGGACGTTTCTTATTTTCTTCATTGATTTTTTTTTCTCTTTGAGAAAACAGAACACATTTTTTAAAAATTCTACCTGAGAAAGCTGAGGATTCGTTCACTGTGAAGAATAATTTGTTTTACACACATAGAAAATGTGCGACTCACTAATAATTGTTTTTAAACAAGTATGTACATATAGATGTACACATATGCATGAATTTTCTAAGGTTTTTGATGCTAAATTTGATGAAAAGAAAGAAAAATATATTTTAGCATGAAAGTTTGGCCAAGACTCCAGAGCCACATCTACTATAGAAGGGTTGGTTCTCTTCCTCTTGAAGAACAATCGTCCTATAGTAATCTTATAATGACTTTTTACACAGATGACACACTTCGGAGTGGAGAAATGTCCTGTAATAAAAATTAATAAAGATTTCTACTTTACTGTGATATACATACCCATTAAGATTTTTTTTAACTTATAAAGCCAGCTATTTAAATTTTTCTATTTATTTACTTCTCTTTCCCATCCCCTCCCTGTGTGTGTGTGTGTGTGTGTGTGTGTGTGTGCGTGTGTTTAAGAGCATGCACACATATGTGGATACCATGGTGAACATGTAGGGTTCAGATGACAACCTACCAAAGTGAGTTCTCTCCTACTCTGTGGGGTCCAAAGTTCTTGGTGACATGTGCCTTTTTCAGTGAGCTCTGAATCCTCTGGCTCTTCCAACATTATCTGTTGTCTGGTTTGTAGATGAGATTCTAAACAAATCCACTCACCTTTGTGGAATCTACGCAAAATATTTTATGTTAAAGACCACATGCTTATTATATGTTTAGGTCTAATTTTGTGTTACTTTGCTAATATCCACACATATGTAGCTCATGATGTATTTTTTTTTAAAGAAAATTCACTTTCGTTTCTTATTTTTCAAAAACCTAAAACATTTTGAACAGGACACCAACACCCTGTTTGGAAGCAAAGGAATCTAAGTATTTAAATAATGAATTGCAGCATTTAATTAATACGTTCTGGCTTCCTGCTGGCAGAACCTCATGGCAGGGAGTAAATGGATTAAGTCTCTCATCCACAGGCTGAGAGATGGCTTAGCAGTTGGTGTTTTGTTCTCAGGTGTCTAGTTAAGGAAAACACAGGGGGCCAATTCAACCTTTAGAAATGTTATCTTTGACTAGGAAGAAGTCAGAAATGCAGTAGGGTTTTCCACAGAAAACCTATAAAGAATTATTGCCGTTTTAGTTTTGAGACCCAGCTTTAAGTGACTGAGCTCGGAGTTCCATTTTGCTTTAAAGGAAAAGCAGTGGAGTCTGAGAGTGCATTTCATCATTTTTCAGGAACTCCAAAAGAAACCCCAAGTTATTTAGACTTCCATCTTCCTACTTTTACAGGACGGGAAAGTGACACCCAGGAAATGGAGTAAACCTACTTACAGATACAAACCGTGGAGGTAGCAAAGGAATAGGGTCAGGTCGAAGCTCAGTTCGCCTATGAAGTCAGACATAAGACACCTTCTGGACTTCAACCCTTGTCACAACTGGCTTTATGTTGCAGTTAAATGTCGGCATAAATTTGAATAATACAAATTCTTTAAAACACTGTTTCTGTGACAAACTTTCGCTTTATTTTATACCAAAGTTGTTTAATCCCACATAGAGTCCATAAATCCCCCCCCACGTGATGTAAAACTTTTATGCAAATCTTTTTATCTTCCCTGTTTGACAGAACTTTTGTTATAGCCTGGCTCCATTCTGTGACTTTGCAAATTGTTTGTAACTTGCTTCCTTGATGACTAGGTAACTTGTTTTTCTATATAACTTGCTTTTCCTGTAGCCTTGGTTAAAAGCCAATCTGTTTCTTCTTTACAAACTCACACTTAACTCATGATTAACTTGTGTCGACAATTCTTTCGAACTGTGTTTGCCACAAAGTCACAACTCCAACACCTGCCAGCTCCTGATTTTTTCCCACAGAATCTGTGCTCACCTGGCCCCAGGTGGCCCAGCCACAGAGTCTGCAGGTAAAAGATCTTACTCTTCCTGGCCTAGACTGACATTTCAACTTTTGAGGTCCCCAACAGTGATAACCCCATATCAACAGAAAGTATTTTATGCATTATCCACAAAAGTTTGGGAAGTTGGATCTCCAACTCAGAAACTACTGGCTACAATACGTATTCAAGTTAACCTCTCACTGTGCAAGAGTTTTCCTCTAGTAATAAGTTAACCAGGTCAAGAGGGTAAACGGTAACACGTGTGTTAGGCCAAGGTCCACGTGTGGGCACTCTGAGGATCAGAGCCCTACACCAGCCTCCCTTATAGCATCTGTCTAGAATCACTGCTGATTTAACCACATCCTACCTAGATCCCTGTCCCTGGTAACCGGTTAATTTTTAAATTTTTTGGTTTTACTAGCTGCATCTCGATGGCTTTTGGAACCTGCTTGCTCGCTCCGCTTGTCCAGCAACAAGATTTGTATAAAAGAGAGCAAAACTGTTCCAGCAGCTGCGCACGCTCTCCAGGTAGGATGTGACCCGTCCACCATAATTAAACTCCTTTTCTTGCAATCTTGATAAATATTGGGTTTTAAATTCCTACATCATTTCACTTCTGTCTGTGCAAAGGGCCTGCTGCATTCCAGAAACTATTGACTCAGAAAAACAGACTCCGCCCCAATTCTCTCCGCTTCCTTTGTGCCATTTATGAGTTAGCCAATAGTGTCAGGTTGTGAAGAGACGTTTCCTCTTGTCTGTTAGGACAAGGTCACCGCATGGATTAGATTAAGATCAACGTAAACTTCCTTTCCAGGTATGCTCGCTAGCCCAGTTTGGGTGGAAGCACAGTATTTTTTCCAAAAGTTAAAAAGGAAAAAAAATATTGCTTACTTTCCTCTTTTAGCTCAATTTTGAATTCGTATTTTTGTGTTTCTTGTTATTGAAATTTCCTCTAAATGATCATTTGCTTTCTTGTCTCTAATACAAATTCAATTAAAAAGAGGTGGTTGTTGAATTAGACCAAGATCTGATTTATATGAGGAGTGGATTCCTACAGAATAACACACACAAACACCTATACACATATGTTATAATAAAACTAATAAATATGCATATTATATATACAAAGAGACAGATAGCAAATTTCAAAAGTTACAAAGATGTTTTACAATTCACTTCATTTCCCTGTGTTGTATTCAGTGTTGGTTTTGTTGCTGTCATTAACTTCTGCTTTGCACTTGTTATGGAATTAGGGACCACCAGGAAAAGACCACTAGACTCAATACAGATTTTTGACCTCAACAGCTGACCAACGGCCCAGTAGTTGGATTTGGGACTGAGACCCAGCTACAAAGGGAGGGTGAATTTGAAAGGCAAAGGGCACAATTTACTCTGTGTGTCCACAGGTGTCAGAGAAGATCCCAGGTCTTTGCAATCTTGGAATTCCTAGTATTGTCTTAACTGCCTCAGGATGCTCTCAGTGCTGGCTGGCCTTAAGACCTAAGATAGAGTTCTCAGCTGCTACACTCTGGAAAATCTCCAATTGGCTGCTTTATGGTTGGGTTTCTTTTTTTCCCGAAGTCATATGTAATGTCTGGTCATATCTGAACTGATTGCAGTGGCTGTGGAGAAAGGCAGATCAGTTAGAACATCCGTGTAGACCAGCACACCGTACCATGCTGCAGCAGCTTCGTTTCTACGACCGTGACCTAAAGAAGCCAGGCACACTGAGATCCCTGAACCTTAGAGCTTCAGGAGCTCTGGCTAACACACTTCAAACCTTTCTTTTATTATAACTAATTTCTTTAAACTTTTAGTTGTTAGCAATATGAATCTTGGATATTTTTGTCCTCTTTGAGCATTTCATAAAAGGAATGTATGTAACGGGATGAGTGCTGTGTATGACTTCAGTGATGTTCCCATTGCATGCTAGTCAACATTGCTCTCTGCTCTGATATTTATCAATTCTTTCTGGTGAAAATATATAGACATCTTTTGACCTAGATTATTCAATGTATGTAGTAAATTACCATTCTCTATATTCATCCCACTGTGCAAGGCAATAAGGAAGCCTGCCATCTCTTTCTCATTGCTATTTTGTAGTCATCGTTTGATTTGAATGAGATCAACCTTTTCAATATTCCCCTCCCGTGAGGTCCAGTGTCTCATCAATCTTGACCTGCCCTGTTTCTTTGACCTACAGATCTCTAGTTTCAGATAAGCACTGACTACCAACCCTGAGGTTCTGAGCCCTACACCAGAGCCCCGTATGTGGCAAGCAGAAAATAGGTTCTGCGTATTGTCCTCTGCCCTCCACTGTAGCTTTTGTGTACACACAATCATATTAAATTAATAAATGTAATAAAAATTCATTTTCAAAACCTCTTCTATCTTTCATGTTATTACATATAGCACTATAACATCATCATTGTTTATTGTTGAATAGTATTGCACTGTACAAAAGTTTCCATTTTTTCAGCCACTTAACATTTGATGTTGAAGTTATTATCCTATCTTGACTATTACTGAAGAAACTACCTGACTCTATTATAAAGGCAGGAGTCATTATGCAATATTGAAATTTTTATTTCCTGTAAAAGATAGGTTGCTATATTGAAGTCTTTTGACTAAAACTTGACCTGCTCAATCCATGACCTTGACTTACTTTTAAGAATACCTGAACCTTCCCTAACCTTCCTTAAACATCCCTAAATCACCTTCCCTAATATCATGATGACCACATGGTATTTTTCTATACTTCTTTACTGTTCCATTCTATCTCTCTGTGTAAATCTTCTTTGCAACTACTTGTGATTTTACTCAAAAAATGAACTCTGAGCTGCTCTCTCTAACTTGACTTAGAAGGCAGCCAGCAGCCAGCTCTCGAGTATACCCCCAATAAAAATCAAGGTTGCTCCAATTTGACTCAACATTATAATAGTGGTCTTATTCTCTCCTGGTGGAATTAACACTGTGAGCAGTCATTTCTGCAGTGAACTTGGTAGCCTGCGATAAACTAATTCAACTTCTTCCAGATGTACGTACTAGAGAAATGATTAGAAGAATGCATCCTGTCACTAAATTTTGAAGTGCTTACACAGTCCACCCCAAAGAGTACACTGATTTTGAACTTCACCTGAAAGGATTGCCTTTTCTCCACCTTCTCAGCTCAGTTATCTTTTGTCTGTGAATGGTAAGCTTACTCCTGGGGTTAGGAAACTCTCAATGTTTGTACTTTATTTTTGCTTGGTGACTAGTGGTGCTGAGCTGTTGTTTTGATGCCTGTGTTGTCCATTTACATAAATTCCCCTGTGCAACATCTATTTGTTTCACTTGGTATTTTTTAAAGGAGTGCTTATTATTATTTTTGCTGATGAATGATTAATTTGGTTAAATATCCAGGGCATGTACCTTTGCCTGGTGCACCACACACACAGCCTGTTTTCTCCAGGTTGTCCCTCAATGCTGTTGTTTCTTTTGTGCTTCTGAGATACTTTATTTGGATCACACCTCATTTGCACTTTTGTTTTCTGTGTGTTCGGGAGAACACTAAGTTAAGTGAGTAGGAAGTGGAGATGGTTCTGGGAGGAGTGGATGTATGGAGTGAATATGATCAAAATGCTTTGTGTGGAATTGTTAGAAAACTAACGAAAAATTAAAAAGAAATTTAAAATGAGTTAAATGAATTAAAATAAAAAATAAATTAAAATGAAATTTGAAATGGAATTACGAGATAATGAAATGGTTTTCCCATCCACTGTTGCAGCTATGTCTCCCCACTGAATTGTAACTGTCACATAATTTCATGTATCATGCTGGCATTTTAAATTTATTCTGTATTAATTTTTATTTATAGTGAGGGAAACAGATTTAATTTCATTCTTCTTCAAGCGCATGAACTATGTCCTATAGAAAAGATTGTCCTTTGTATAAAGTGAGTTCTTAAAAGAGTTGTCAGGGACACCTGTATATTTGTTGTGGGTATGGGGTCACTCAGAAAACCACCATGACCATGAATAAACTTGTTCAAATAAAAGGCTTTATTAAATACTCCCACCAGTTACTAATTACACCAGGACTGTTCCGAAGAGTTTCCTTGAGATACATGCCCAAGTCACATAGTCCGGAGTTTAAAAAGGCAAATTTGCATACTTCCTGCCTACCTGTAATCAGGCGCCAAACCTGCCTATGTGCAGTCAAGTAGACTTCTTGCCTACATGCAGTTATGAGCAAGCAAGCTTGTTTTCAGGAGTGAAATATTTGGCTTGTACAAAGACAGTTATAAGAACAGGTCCCAGCATTCTGGGAAGTTGTACATCCCTGGACAATGGGGCTTCAGGTTAGAGGCATAGTTCTCTGATTAATATAGAGTTAGTCTGCTCCATTGCAGTGCATCCGTGTGCGCACTGAAACCACACTCTTCTGATGACTGAAGCGCCACAGTTAGCCTTGGGTCCAGGCTCTGGAAGGCTTCTATTTGGGTCTGTTTTGCTTGGGATTGCTTTAGGCTTTCAGAAAAAATTTAATGGTTCCATATATATTCCAAGCATGCTCTTTTTCTAGTTTTGTGATGAAACTAGTTTGTTAGGAGTTATTTTGTATTTGTATAATGTTTTGGGAAGGGGTTTTGTTGAAAATAGATTTTTCCCAACACAATTCATGCTGAAAATTGTTCCCTTTCTCCAATTGCCTAGAAGGATACTTCTTTTTCTAAATTTGAATGTTTTCTTCTAGTATATCTTCAGCTAAGCTTTCTTTTCCCCACTATCCTCCAGGTACCTTGCCTGGAGATCCATCTATATTTGCTCTTTTAATGCTGATCTAGGTTACCTATGACTACTATATTGACTTATTGTGTAGTAAAACTATAAGTACCTAGTGAGGATGATAGAATCCAGAGAAAACTGAGATATATATTCTCTTAGTCTCAACATGACTATATTTACACAGTAAATCCACAATGTCAGTGTGGCTTCAATATCATTTGCTCACAGAAACAATGGCAACATTTGGATTTTGTTTTAAAAATTTTGAAAGAGCTTATTGCCATAGATGTGCTCTTAGGATAGTGTGTGTGTGTGTGTGCGTGTGCGTGTATGTGTGTGTGCGTGTATGTGTGTGTGTGTGTGCGCGTGTATGTGTGTGTGTAATGAAATACTATTCTAAAGTTCTCAATTTCTTACTGCAGCAATAAAATAAATCTTTAATATCATAAATGCTTTTAAATTTATTTTCACTAGTATATTATACCCACAGTGTGTCATAATTATACAGAAACACTTAGATATATTATCACCTTGGAAAAATATTGGTTTTTTTTATGTGGAAGGATCAGGGACTGTATAGTTGTAACATACATGTCTCAAACCCAAACAATGAGAATGTACCTCCAATTCAAGGAGATTTATTAGAAGTTGACTTGGATGTTGTTGCGTATCAGTAGTTTAACAAAGAAAAACAAGTATGTAATAATATTCAATATCACTGTTTTCTCCCTATGGGCCAGTAGTTTACATGTATTGATGGGTGCCTGATTGTGTACTGTCAAGACCGTTGGTGTAAAATTACTATGTGTCTCTTAACATCAGTGAGTACTTCAAAGGTCATCAGGTTAAAGAACAAGGAGGTATGCCTTGGAAAACATCTCCTAAAATGATATCATGACTGAAATAGGAAGTATGCCCTACTTCATCATCAGGAGAGAATTGCTGTTGAGCTGTTGAGTTCAGAGCAGATTCATAGTAGTATCTAACACACACACTGTCTGTCCTTCATAGCAATCTCTTCATTCCATGATGTAATTACTCTCTCATTGACAAGTTTAGGTTTGTGGAACTGTCATGGTCAGTGTAAAAAGCAGCAATAATAAAATGGTAACTATGACATCACAAAGCTATATATGCTAAAGGTTTATCTCAATGTTATTTAAGGTTTTTAAGTTAAAGGTGTGAGTCTAACAACTGTATATTCAGCGTTCCTCGCTCAAGAAATATCTGATACTCTCCTTTCTGTAGTCTTAGTCACAGTGGGAAGGTTCCTTTGCTCAATTTATCAATCAGCATAAGCATAAAAATCACAAAATCATCTGAGAGCTATATCGCACACCCAAGAGATCATCATGTTTTGCTGTAAGCAGAACTTTTGACCTTTAATGTACATACTTTGATTCAAGGTTTTGCTTTTCTAATAAGATCCCAGATGACTGTAACATTGTTGGTCCATGGATCATAGTTGGAGTAGCAAAGCCTTAAGCAATGTTTAGCAGCCTCTAGTGCATCAGTTCAGTGAGCAACTCTGGAGACAAGTATACATGCTGTACTGTATCATCTCATAAAGCTGGAAACGAGAGAATTTGCATGACGATTAATGTCCCATCACTAAACTGAGAAAGTGATAAAATGTGAATTCTAGACTCAATGAAGTCTTATTAGAAGTCAGTCAAATTAATAGCTAGGTTAGAGATCAGGAAAAATGAGGTGAACTGAATGAGCACCCCTTGTAGTATAATCTCTCTGTCCTTTTCACTTTTATGGTTTTAGTGCAATTTCAGTCCTAAGCGTAAAATAAGAATATTAGGCATCATTTCCAACCGTGTGTCTAAATGGAAGAGAATCACACATTGACAATTCTTAGTGAGTCTTAGCTTGTCTATTGTTTGCCTATGATCACATCAAAATACCTTAGACCTAACAATTTTACTTCATTAGTTGTGTGTGGTATGTACGATAATTTTATTTTCAATATAAAGTTCCCTGCAGTTGATCAGGATGTTTGTATGTCTCTACTCTAATCACACCAAATATTGAGAAATTTAAAATGACTCTTTTACGCCCTTCTCTAGCAGAAGGTAGAAGGTCCAAAGGACAAGTCCACTCAAGAGTCTGCTTATACAAATTAAGTTTGAGAAAATCAGTCACACTCATTTTTATACATATTCTCATAGTTACCTTTTCTCTATATTGATTATTGTGATCATTTTTCTCTAGGCTCACAGAAGACATTTTCAAATATCAAAATTCATATTCTATATACACCTTTCTGAAATATATCTTCAAGAATGAATACAATCGCAAAATTTTGTGTGCATGTGTGTGGGTTATAATGTGTTTATGATATAATATTCTAAGATTTTTATGACAGTTTGCAGTACTCAAGGGATATGGATTTGACCTAAATTTTGTATAGTTGCTTCGAGCCAACAAATATACACATATATATGCATATGCTCATATGTGTATTCATTTCTTGAATTTAGTGCAAAGAAATTTAACTGTTTATTCACTTACCACCTTAAGCAAGAGATTCAGCCTTTTGAATACAAAAGAAGATGCTCCAGCAAGGCTGCCCTACAGGTCATTTCAATGGGAATGTCTGTTGCAATGACTATTACATCCCGTTGGTATCTGACCTGGCACAGTATTCCTGGAAGATAAAAATACAGCTTGACAGTTTATGGTGAAATAGTATACATTCCTTGACTCTATAAGTTGTTTTCTTTCAGTTTTCTTCATAATTTTTGCAAAGCCAGAATGTCCATGATAAAATGTAGAACAACAGCTTGTGTACAGTAAGCCCTAGGCAAGCAGGAACCCCTTCAGCATGATGCATTAACTTGAAAACTCTCCATTCGTCTCTAGACACAATTTGGAATCAGTTTCTGATGAATATTTTTCAAGTTTTCAATGCCCTTAAATACAAAATTCAACTTCAACCTAGAATTTATTGGCAATACCGTATATTAATACTTTTTCAAAAGCTTCAAAATCATATCAACCCTACTTTCAACTTATAATATCAAAAACTTTATATATATTTAATGTGACTTTGAATTTATTTTAAATTCTTTGGTGCCCAAAGATTGATAGGTCATATCCAGGATTTCAAATCTTTCTGCAATGGCTGGAATTTTGTCAACTTGTCAGAAGCTAATGCCATTCAGAAAATAGGAAGCTCAGTTGATAAAACATCTCCTTCAGATTGGCTTGTGGGCAAGCCTGTGGATATTTTTTGATTAATTATTTATGTGGAGATTCCAGCCTATTGTGGGTGTTGCCGTCCTTGGGCATGTGATCCTGGGTTGTAAGAAATAAAAGGAAGCTGAACTAACTATGAGGAGCAAGCCAGTGAACAATACTCCTCCATGACATCTGCTTCAGTTGCTGCATCTGGGCTCCTGTCATGCTTGAGTTTCTAGCCACAGGTCTTCCAGAAATAGAGTGTGACCTGAGAGTAATAAACTGAAATAAACCCTTTCTATATTCCCCAAGTTGGTTTTTGTCAGTTTTTAAATCATAGGAATAGAAACGTAACTAAGATATCCTTTTCTCTTGCCTCATATTTTGAGAACACACATTTCAGAATGGAGCAAATAAACAAGTCCCTTGCGTTCTTGTTGTGTTTTTGTTTTGTGTACAACATAAATAGACACGAAAGGAACACACAAGCCTGCATGTTTGCACCAAGTGTAGTAATAAGTCAGCATTCATTTGAGAGTCCCACAGGCATATTTGTCCAGTAACATGTTTTTGGAGCAACTGTTTTTTTCTTTCTTCAACTCAACATACAATATACCATTATATGTTATAGAAAATTTCAGAAAATTTCAGAAAAACCCCACTTTCCTGAAAATGTTGTTAGCTCTAGGTGTGCATCTCCACCCACCAGTCCTATCTAAGTGCTGAGTGGACATTATTCTTTTCCGAAGGAACATAAATTGTCCAAGTGATCACGGGTCCTACTGTTGTTCATTTTCCGGAGATGTCAGAGAAGCTTTGTTCCTCACACTAGAGACATATTATCTATAGCACATTTACCATTGCAAGAGGAAAAGGCAAACCCACCAGCCTGAAAGTTCAAGGAACTTGAATAGACATACCTCTGTAGCCAGTCTCATTCCTTGCATTACTTGTAAGTGTAATTGGGTACATACATCCATGAACTCATCCAGGGAAAATCCATTCTTGATTTCAGCCATTCCTTAGGCATTCCGAGTGCGTTTCTCTCTGATGGCATAGTGAAAGCACCTGTGCTCTCCAAACACCAGATGATAACTACCAGGCAATTTGAAGACTTGGACACTTATGGGTTAAGTATTTGAAACAGACATTAAAGATTATTTCTTTGTCTCTCATACCATTTTCTCTTAAATATTAGGCATTATTCTTTCTCTTGATGATATATCAACTAAAGCTAAAAGGAAGGAGACAGGATTTAACTCAGGGTGGCATAGGTATCACGACGACATGAAGTTGTGTTGTGCTTCACTGTCATATGTACTCTCAGGGTTTGGATGCTGTTTTATCTGTAGTTTGAGAAGCAAAGTTACGTCACAAAGTTCAGATATCCTCAGATATGTTTACACTCTGGTTAACATTTAAGATCAGTAATTAATATGCTCACATCACCACTTCTAATCCTTAAACACAAAGCATACATTTGCCTGTTCCTTTCCGTTGCATTCCTTTTTCTTATCACCTTAATAAGCTAGGATGCATTCTGATGGTTTAGATGTCATAATACACTTTGGAAACTCAATTATGCTTCCTTACTTCATCGAAGTATTCCGTATGTATCATTATATAATCATCATAATTATTGCTCTCCCTTACACATTATGAAAAGTACATTCCTTGAGGACTGATTTTTTTTTTGTTAGTCTTCAGAGCCTTTTGTAGTATCTTTAATGCTACTGCATCTAATTGAATTCTGGAACTATTTAACAGTGAAAATAAAAGGAGGAGTGTCTGAATGCTGGAAACTATTGAGAAGAGATGAAAGTGCGACGCCTTGTATACAAGCCTCTTGTAGAAAGACACAGGCTTAAAAAACCACCAAAGAACATCTCCCTTCTGTGAAGTGTCAGGTGCAATTGTAATTTTGATTGCCTGGCTATTTCAGATAATATGGACTGAGCGACTTCAATGGCATTATAGAAGCCTTTCCAGGGTGAGGCTAACTCGGGCTTAAACTCCAAAGAGTGACGAGAAGAAAGGTCTATCTCTTGACACTATTTCAACCCACTTGCCTTGTTTCTTTGTGATCACCCAGTAGTGGCAGCAATAGGATTTTGAAACTCAATTACTTATCACGCTACATGTGTCTGGGTTCCTAACATTGCTGCATTATAAAGACTTTGGGAAGCCCACAAACTGGCTTCAGTCATAGAACGGCAAGAAAACAAATGAAAGTTTCCAGTTCAAGACTCAAATCCCAGACATAAATAGTGTATTATCTGGGGTCTTTATCGCCATGTGAAGGATTTACCTTGCCCTGAAGTTATAGAAATAAGATCTGAATGCTGCACAAAACACCTTCACCTAGAGCAAAGCAAAACAATTGTTTAATGCAGTTCTGGGTGGGATCAGACATTGATTTATCCTCTCATCTCTAGGTCATCCACTGACCTGAGATTTTTGGCTATAGAATATGTACCTGGCATGGATTTAAGCTATGATCTTTAGCAAGCTTTGAACACTTGTAATCTGCTCATAAGAATCTTTCCCTTAGGCTCAACATTAAGAAGATCTCAAAAACGGAAATCCTTGCAAGATGGTGTCACTCTTAATGGATTCACTCGGAAACACTTAGTCTTGTAGCAGATAGGAGTCTACCTTCCTGAGAGCATGCATTTTGGCTTAGGTTTGTGATCTGAGTTTAGATTCTTCAAGCACTCAGCATGTTGGCAATCCCTGTAAGACTCTATCAGCAGGGGACAAAGAGAGGCAAAGCGGATTGTATCTGACACAGCTCTGTAAGTAAGTTGTTCAATTGACTGCAGAGGTAGGAAGCCTTCCCAGGGTGATTAATTCGAATGGCTTAAACTAGTGGATGTGTGCTTTCAAATGATTCTTTTCTTTTTCTGTTTTCCATGAAGAACAGTCAAAAGTGCACCCGAGAAAAAGCACTGTTTTATAAAACTTTAAAGAATTTTAAAGCTCTACTTTTTGGAATAATTTTTTGCCTAAGTGCTGTGTTTGATTATACAGACTCAAATCTTATATTTTCTAGGTTGGAGTCTTAGAATTAATGTTTGTGATATGTAGATTTAGAGTCAGTCTGACCTGAAAGAACACACTAAAATTGATAGAAATATGAACTCCAGTTGAGCCTTTTCTACTGCATAGTTTAGAAATTAACTTTTCAACACGTGATTGGGCAGGAGTTTGCTTGAACAGAGAAACAGAAAAATATCAGTTCTGGGAATGAAAAAAACAAAACTGCAGCAAGGATCTGGAGTTTTATAATTGGAAGTTCCCCTAGAAAATGTTATTAAAGAGAACTTTGCCTTTCAGGGCTTCTGTCACAATGTGATCTAAGTGCTCCATTTTCAAGAAATTATGAAAAAATATTTTCACTTAAAAAAAAAGTAGCAGTCAGCTGGATATGGCGGCACATGCTTGCAAGCCCAGCACTCAAGAGACAGGCGGGGCGTTCATGTTTGAGATGTGCCAGGCGGGGCTTACAGTGAGTTCTAGGCCAGCCTGAGAAACACAGCAGGATCTCTTTCAGAGAAAGGAAGAAAGAAGAGAAAGAAGGAGGGGGCTTCATGGGGAGCTCGCAGCCGACATAGCAGGGACCTACGAACCAACAGGGAGACAGGAGTGCAGAAGTCTGGCTTCTGCATACGGAGCCTTGTGTGATGGCACAGCTGTACACCAGAGCAGTTGGATGGGGTCCGGCGGGCGTCTGAAGCCTGTAAGTCAGCTGTCTAGCTGAGACAGTAATATCCAGTCTCTCTGAGTGACACGGCTTCAAAAACATAAGGCAGGGAGCAGTAGAGGAAGACACCTCACGTCAGATCATAGAGCATAGTGACATACACACTGACTATTTTTCTTAATTTAAAGCAAAGGAACAACAAAGTAGATGAGTCAGGGATAATAGTAAACCTAATGAGAAAGCCAAAAGATATGTAGTTTATCTTGCTTGAAATTTGTATTTCCAGTCCGATTCAATATTCTTAGAGAGATATCATTATTCACATATTAGATCAGATGAGTGTATAAAACAGTCAAGTCACTGTAACAAGGGAGCATCTTCCAGACCCTCCTGATCATTCCAGTCCTCCAGATGGAACACAGTATGTAGATTTTTAAACTATTCATGGAATTATAAATGAGACTTTGATGCTTGGCATATTTTTCTGTGCCTAACTGTTGATATTTATGTCATACATTTCCATTTATAGTACTTTAGCACTCTGTATGCTGTACTTTGAACACTGGGCTTCATGATAAAAAAATGAAAATAAATACTGAAAATATAACCTTTCTATATATGCATCAAGTAAGCTTTAATTCCATTGCTAAATGATGTACTGAAAGCAATCTATGTTTATTCAATGTTAAAAAAAGAAAATTGGATTTTATTTGTAGAAAAGTATTTAATATTTTGAAAGTTCAGATTTTTCTTCATTATTTCTCTTTTGATAAAGCCACAACTAATTTTTTAATGGAAAAGAAAAAGATTAAACTATGATCCATCGATGTTTAGAATGGTTAATTTTTCAGTTTTCATTTTCATAATCAATTGATAATGATTACATGTTGTTAAAAGAATGTCATTTTTCAATATATATTTACAATGTACATTATTAAAACAGGATAATGACCAAATATACCATGTCACATACTTCTTTGTGACTAAAATGTGTAAAATGCTCTTTTAATCAATTTTGAACTATGCAATTACACTGTAGCACTGCTCACAATAGTTGAGATATTGAAAAACCCTAGTATCTATCCCTAGATGGCTAAGGTGACGGAACACACACACACACACACACACACACACACACACACACACACACTGAAACAGTGTTCACCATTACATCCTAGAGAGGATTCTGTCATTTTAAAACAATATGCTTAGACCTGGAAGGCACTATGCTAAGTGATACAGAACAAACATAAAAAAATCCCATGATAAAAATGGCATGATAGTGACTTTATGAATCAGCAGTCCATTTGAACTGTCTTTTCTTGTGTCACCCTAACAAGCCTATAGTCCCTTGGTATTTGGTTGCATGTTGTTTGAATATCACCCCCAAAAAAGGTGTTTTGCAGATTTAATTAAGAGCTCTCAGTCATTAACTTTTGATAAGGGAAATATTTTCCATGGCCTGGTAGTCCTAACAATAGATCATGATTATCTTAAAACTAAGCATCTTTCCAATCACATAAATTCTCAGATAAAACTGCAGATAGCACACTGCTATAGATTCAACGAGATCATTCTGAATATAAAACTTAGCCATTTATGCTTCCTTTTCTCCTCCCCAAATGGAGAGGCCTGAGGTATACTACTAAATTACATGAACAGTGGGTATTGTAAGGTTCACCTATGAAAATTAATTTCTGCTTCTGATTTAACCTCAATTAATATCTTTACCTCTAAAGATGATATATCATTTAGCAACCAGGTTTTAGAGAAAAAAAAACTATTTGCCATGGTTAAAACTTTTAATTGAGTAAAAATGGTGTTCAAGTGATCCCTGTACATAAGACAACTACTTCTGCTACAGAGAATAGTACTCTCTGTAATGGATCACCTTCTTTATGGTACACATTTAAAAGAAGCAAGCTGGTAATGTTTAGCCTAAAGTAATTTGTCAGAAAACATATCATGGTCCTGATTAATTGCACTCATTAAATTTTCCTCTAATAAGTCAAACTGTATTTCCACTGTAAGAGTTTCCCAACATTGGAAAATTATTTTTATAAAAGCTACTATTCATTTTCTGGGTGAGTCCTACTGATTTGTGTATTTATACAGTAGTGATACTGGAACATAATGGATGCATTAGGAATAACAGAGTGTGTGTCTGGAAAAATGGTTTTCTACCCATTTTGTGTGTATGGGGGGGGGAGAGTAAGAGTTTCCTGCTTGCTAGTAATATCTAAAACAGTCTTAATAGTCACTTAATGTTGATGTATCCATCAGCATGCACACATTCCACAGAACATCAGAGGCAGTGTCGTTCACCTCTAATGTAGCAGAGAATCTATTGTTATTGCTGTAACAATTGTTGAAAATTAAAAAACTGGTGCATACAAGTTCAGAAAAGGGGCTTATGCTGCCTACTGCAACACTGCTAGACAAAACACAGTGACTCAGTTTATTTACTCTGCATAGTCTTTGCTTGTTAGCTATCACCTTTGGCAATATTTGGGTAAACTCTTCACAAGTCAAAAATAGGTCAAACATTGATAGCCATGTAGTGAGAGGAGTGATCAAATACGTAAGTGTCATACCTAGAATACTAATACTAAACAGATAGACTTTTCTGTTAAGGCTGAAGGAGCACCTAGTCACAACTGGAACCACGTGGACCACAGATAAAATTGAGAAATGATTGCCCATTCAGGAGCAATGGGACTCTACCACATACACACTGTTCAAGAGTATCAGTCACAAAAGACAAAGGACAAACGACACAGAGACAAAGAGACAAAGAGAGGTTCACTGACAGCAACATGATACCCCAGATAATATCTGGATATACGAAAATATATTTGAAAGTAAGTTGTATACCCCAAATAATCTGTTGTTTAGATAATAACTGTGTACAGATATTGCAATAATCGATTTTGTAGACACAGATTCATACAAGATGTAGCTGTTGGTTCAGGGGAGATGTCAGTTTATTCCTTGTCTAATTAATTCACCTCTTCTAGCCAGGAGCTCTGGAGCCCTAGAACATTTTGTGCTCTTTACAATCTAGTCTTAATCCTTGAACTGGAAGGCTTCAGCATTTGTACCATGCAGAATGTTTAACTGCCTGGCTGGACCTACAAAGCCTCAGCCTTCGAGACCTACTGTTGACTGAACCACTCTGACTAGCCCCTTCTCAACTCTTACTCACCTATTCAACTTAATCTCTGTTCTGGGCTTCTTCTGCAGAGCTCTGCGATGTCTCTGTGTCTCTCCCTGAGCTCTCACTGCTCCATCCTGCCTCTGTAACTGACTCTGCTATAACTGACTCTGTAACTCACTCTTTCACTGACTAATTATAACTGACCCTGACCGGAGCTGAGAGCCCTCCTTTCCTATTGTGAAAGTTGGGTATGTCCTCACTCTGACTCGTTTTGCTAATTCTTCTGCTGATTAGTCACTTTGCCTGCCATTCACTTTTAGGGATTAAAGGCATGGACCACCACTGCCTTCTGAATACTGGATTAAAGATGTGTCTACATTCCATCCAGACCACACAGGCCTCTGAATGCAGACCCCTGGACTGTGAATGTAGACCCTAGCTTCCACACAGGGATATTCCTCTATAATTTTGATGAAAGGATTTTATTTGTGTATCACACTAAGCTGAGTGAAGGCTCATTGTGCTTTATTATGGTTTTACCTGTGATAAATAAATTTGTGTAAACTTAACTGGACTGTGGTTTATCATGATAATTACCTGGGTGATTAATTAAAATTATCAAACAAAAAAACGTCAGTCTGGAAAAGCTGCAAACTACACAACTAAAACTATGACAGTCTGGGGGAAAAAATCAAACAGTGGAGACTTAAAAGGTCAGTGGTTAAGAGATGTTAGAGAGAGAAAATGTGGACAAATAGAGCAGAGGGCTTTCAAGACAGTGAGACTAATTAGTGCACCTGCTACATACAGGTGGGCGTGTGAGAACAAGCATCATCATAAAGCTGACCACACTTGTAGGCCAGTAGGTGTGATGCCCACTGTGAACCATGGGATTTTGGCACTAGTGACATGCAGAGAGGACCTTGCTGATTGCACTGTTCTGGTGTGGTGTGTCAGTGCCGGAAGAGGCTGATAGATCATATGGAACTGTCCGCACTTCCTGCTCAACGTTGCTATTTCATAGAATTTTAAATAATCTAAATATCTAAAAAGCATTGAAATTCTCCATTAGAGGTTCACAAACATAAAAAATAAAAACTGTAGCCTAATTAAACTGATACTACTTTACACACACACATGAGACAGAGAGAGAGAGAGAGAGAGAGAGAGAGAGAGAGAGAGAGAGAGAAAGAGAAAGAGATGTAGGTAAGAACAATAAAAAATAAAGGCCATGAGTTTGAGACTGAACAAGGGGTGGCAAGGGGGGGATTCATGGGAACAGAGGGATTGGGGAAACCTTTACAATAATTTAATTGTTAAAATATAAAAGTAAATATAAATTTCTGACCATATGAAATAATGTTTTAGAGACAAAAATCTAGCTAGCTCATCCACCTTAGGTGATTCTATGTCATTTTTCAAAATTTTGGAAAACAGTTCAGCATTTCTTTAAAATGTTACTAAAATCTGCATTGGACTATCTGCCACATTCTTGAATATATGAAAGCCTTGACCATACTAATACATATATACAAGTGATAATTACAACTTTATTTCAAAAGCCCCAAACTGGACAGAGCCCAGATATCCATCACTGGGTAAGTATATAAACATATGCTCTATAATTGTTCATCACAAGAGAAAACAAAATGTTGATAAAGGGCACAGACAAATTGCGATGAGGAAACAAAACATAAAAATTACATAGAATGTGATCTCATTTCTGTAAAATATGAGAAACTACCCAAGTGTTCTGCAGTGATGGGAATGATCACTGATCATCTTACTTCAGACGGTGGAGTAAGAGAGTTATTACAGAAAACAGATTCTGACCCTAATCTTCCGGGGCCTAGCAATGCTTGCATGCTGTATTGATACATGAACATTTGCCCAATCTTATACTATCAATAATTGCAATTTAATATATCATCCTCAAAATGCTAATTTTGCCTGTTTGTATTTATTAGATCTATTTGTGCAATAAGTTCCTGTCTTCTAGACCATTGTCTATGCAGTATCGATCGGCTGGTGACATTTAGTATATGTTTCTGGTATCAGGAGAGGCGATAACCATATAATGTAACAGTGACAGATCCTGCTATTTCAGTCCAATTCATGCTGAGGATTTTCTGAAGTAAAAAATAAATATAATTACATGGGGTTAGACGTCTTAGGAATTCTGAACTCACAAAACACACGGATTCATTGTTTTATGTTTTCTTCTTAAACTGGCTCTGAATAAGATATTTTGACATGCTTCCAAAATTTTCCCTATTTATAAGTGTGATAATTTCATTCCACATAGAGATTCCGATAAGCCACAAGCTTCAGCTTCGTGGGCTTGTTTGACCCTCTTAGTAATAATGGCTAACATTTAGTGAATGCTTAATATGCACAATATATTCTTATTAAATTTCTCCTACAGCCTCTCGAGGTTTGTGCTATAAATACCCTACTTTACAGATAAGGACAGAAGTTTAAAGAGGTTAAGCTGCTTGCCTAGGGGACTGGATGAAGGGCAGTATTTCCAAAGCAGGTGTGTCTAATCATATAAATAAGCCATTTTTCCTGATAGCTGGGTCATCTTCCTAATCTCAGGAACGGAACTGCTAGACATGAAGGTTAAAATACTAAAGTTTATGTTCGTGTAGAAGCTGTCAAACCTGTAGAAGGTGTGCTTGGGCAACCCTGGTATTAAGATTGATTTTTCTCAGTCATTTCTTTGTGTGTACCTACTGTGTCAAGCTGGACTTCATACCCTTCTACTCTCTGACTGATGCCTCTTTATTTCAAAGATGATAATGTTTTATTTATGATAATTTTAACTTTATCCTCTCAGAATTATTAAAGGCAAAGTATTTATGTTCGAGCATTCAAATAAGAAAAAAAATTACCCATGAACAGAATAAACTTGTTTTAATTGAAATTAATCTGGTTAACTGATGTATAAAAGAATAAATATACATATCAAAGGGAGAGCACATAATGTTCTGATACATGGATATTTGTCTGATGTTTAAATTAGATTAGACATACCTATTTTCTCAATTTTTTGCTGCTTTATGCTGAAACTTTAATAATCCTATTTATTTCAAGTCTAGTTTGTTTCTAAGATTGTAAGATTATTTGGTTTTGTAAGCTAAAACAACAGTGGTTCTCTTCTTCTTGGCTTGTGGGAAGGCAAGCAGGGTTGAATTCCAGAAAATACATTAATATTTCTTGCTGGTAGGATGGTTTTGGTACTGGATCTCTAGATTTTCCCAATAAGAATGGGGTGTATCTATTTCATGGTTTCACTTCATCTCTTAAGCGATTTTAGGGTCACCACCCTAGACACTGGACTCAGAGTGTCAAAAGCTCATTGAATGAAAATAGTTCATATTCAGGAAGAAAATGAAATCTCAAGCTTGGGTGCTCAATTTCCTGGCCATGGAACCATCCCTCAGAACACAGGCTCAACGTAGGCACGTTAAGAGATAGGCAGGGTTGCAACAAGTTGTAGATTCAGATTCGAAATCTTTTATTCTTTTATCTGTTTAAATCACTGGTTCTAAGCCTGGAGGACGGGAGTCCTAGAGAGTTTTGTCACTCTGACTGGCTCTTCAGACCGCAACTCAGCTGACTGTCCAACTGTCTCTTCTTACTGACCTTTCCGCTGACTCTATCTACTGACTCTAACTCCTCTGTAACTTTCCTTAACTGAGCTGAGATCCTGCCTTTTCTCACGAGAGTTAGGCATGTCCTTACTCTGCTAACTCTTCCTCTCATTAGTCAGTTTGTCTGCCATTCGCTTTGACTCAAGTCACTTCCTGTGTGACATTGATTCCTTCTGAGTTCTGCTTCCTGTGTCTTCTTCCACTGTTTTTTTCTAGGGATTAAAGGCATGGACCACCATGGCCTTGTGAACACTGGATTAAAGGTGTGTCTACATTCCATCCAGACTACACAGGCATCTGAATGTAGCTCCTAGAATGTAGACCCTAGATTTCACACAGGGCTACATGGGGTACTTCTGTGTTTTTCCCTCCCAGAATTTCAGACTACTAGCACCCCGTCTTACAGGATCACCATGCCCTTTTCCACTACCCATTTGCCTCAGTTATACAGAAAACAGTAACATTTTAAAATTTTTTTGTTTTCAATTTTAAAATTTTCATACATTCTTTGGATATAAGGTATATAAAAACATGTGCATTTTTTCATTAAAATTCAATTCCATACAATATATTTTGATTATGTTTTCCCATCCCCCAATTCCTCCCAGATCCTTCCCACACCATTACCCACCAAACTCTATGCCCCTCTCCTTGCTTTCTCTCTCTTTTTCCAAAATATAAAAAAGCAAGCCAAAAGACAAGAAATAAAATTAACAATAGAAAGAAAATAAAAATAAGAAACAAAGATAAAAACAAACAGACCGAAGACAAATAAGACATAAAAAAGGAAAGAAAGAAATGAAAAGAAAAGAGAAAAAGCAAAGCATACTCAGTGGGATTTCCGTGAATTTTTGTTCCCCTTTCTTCCTTTTCTTCCTTCTGTCTGGTCCAGAGGCGTGCTTTCCCTGTGATCATGAGCTTCCTTGTTCCTCTGATGCTCTCCTCCTTGGGCATGCAGGATAACTGACACAGCGTGGCTTTATTTTATCCTCCTTCTCTTCCACAGGCAGCCTGCTTATCTGCCCTAGAATTTTTAAACTCTGGTAAAACTGTTCATGACTTTGAAAAGAAGAAAACCAACCAACAAACAAAACGACCATGCTAATAACAACTGAGACTCCTAAGAAGGCTTTTGCATCTGTTTGACAAGCTCAGGTTTCTTTGGTGGAGCAGGAAACTGATGCTTGCTTTGCCTGCTACTGGATAACTTGCCAGCCTTCCTTCCCTTCCCCTACTCACTGTGTGTGGTTCTTTTACTTTAACTTCCAGTTACTGTTTCTCTGAGACTCCTGTAAGGTCTGGATCTTTAAAATAGCTCTAGGGAAGCCAGTTCCTGGCTAAGAAAATCAAGCTGAACCTTCGTGATCCCTCTCCTAACCTTTCCAAAGGGCACCTGACGAAACACTACCAGGGCTGATTGTGCATCTGCTGTCAGGACAGGTTAAGAGCTTCCTGGTGCAACTGGCCTTTCCTGATCTTGATCCCTGTCAGTTCAATTAGGCTCTGACAATGTCTGGCCCACCTGTCTCTTAAGGCACATTTATCTATTTTCCAGTTCAAACAATGTAAAACTCCATGGACTTCCCTTACTTTTCTTTGAATTTTGCCTTCCTGTTCTTTATTCTTCTTCATTGTTTTCTATTCTCGGTTTCTGAATCAGTTGTTTTCTTAATTATAATACAATATTAAAAATTTAAAATAACAGTTATGTTGCTTGCTTTTTTCATTTAACACTTTCTTATGAAACTAATTTTGTTCAACTTGACTCTGAGCCAATTCTGAGTTTTTGTATTGTTTGTGATGCCAAAAAACCAAAGAAGTATTTACTTATTTCACAGATTTATTTATGTAAATACAACGTTGCTTTTGTGTTGGAAAGGTCAGAAATGATATAACTCCCTAGCTTACAACAGTTTATTAGAGTCAATTGTTCCCCATTTCCAGGGTATTATTTAGCAGACGTTATTATTCTTGCATTCTGTGATCATTGTCTCCCTAAATATTGTGTGATTTTGAGTTCTAATCTGCACATAAATTAGCACTAACATTAATATATAAAAAGTTTTTAATAGAGATTGGGATATTGGTTCTCCAGCTTAGTGTGTCAGGATATGTGTCTAGATGTACATGACTGTGAATATGAACCTTTATTACTTTATTACAAGTTACAATAAAGGCCACACCAATAGATATGACATTATAGCAACTGTGGCATAGAGCAGCTAGTTTCTTGCACAGATTTTGTGATGATGCATTTATAATTTGAAAGATGCATGATTCATAAGTAATTACATATTTCAACTAAAATTATCCTTTTTGACTTCAAAATCTTTCAGATTTTCAAATCCAACATTTAATTTTCTAACACATGTATGCATTTCAGTCAAAAGAAACTAAACAATTTTAGCTTAAATAGGATAAAAAGTTGAAGCACTCATGGATCTTCTCAAGGTAATAAACAGATCTCTTTTAACAAAAGCTATTTTTAACTTATGTGTATGAATGTTTCGTCCTCATGTGTATCTCTGCAACATGCACAGCTCTGGTACCCAGGGAGGGCAGAAGAGAGCAGCAGGTCCCTTGGAAACCTGATTAACGATGTTGTGAACGACCATGGGAGTTCCGGGATAAGAGCCTGGTCCTCTCTAAGAATATTTAATGCTCTAACAACTGAGCCATCTTTGCAGCCCCGTCAATATCTGTTACAGATGATTCAGGATACCTGTGCTGAAAACAAAACAAAACACACAAACAAAAAAACAACAAAACAAAAGCCTTGCAGGTCCGTGATCACGCTTCTCTGCCCCCAGTGGAGCACTGGATACATTACACTGGCAGCTTTTTCTTCCTTCCTTTAAATACAGATGGCAACTGTTAAGACATGAGCTCCCCTCAGGTTATAGGAATATTTCTTCTAAGAAATCATTTTGTTGTTGTTGGGATTTTTTCAGGTAAAAAAGTAACAAAGTTCTGCTAAAATTATCAAAATAAATTGATGTGGGGTCCTTGCTGAATCATTTTAAGGGACTATGACAAAGACATAAAGACTGGTTCCTACACTTATGAAGGATTAGGGGATATATAAAATCACTTGACACACCATGTCTACCTCCAAGCGATTCACTACTCCACGTTGCAGACTATGTAATTCATGCATATACAATCAAATATTTAATCGAGAGAAACTTGAATGTACAAACTGCAGTTCTTGTTATGATAATTTGAAGGAGAAAAATACATCTGGTCCTGTTAAAAATGGAGTTACATTCCACAGGTACTAAATAACAAACATATTTCAAAATTTTAATTAAAAAATTTATTGTATCTGAAATACATCAGTTATCCGAAAAATAACAAATCAAAAGTAACACAGCAATAAGCATGGAAACATAACACAAAAATATTAAAGGAATAGAGATAATAAGCTAAGCCATGATAAATAATGATATACATGTATGAAACTTACGTTTAATTAAATGCGATCTAATAAAAACTAATAAAATAACATTACATAGCTTCTTTTCAAATCTATAAGAATCATAAATACAGATTTACTAAAGATAAATTACTATGAACAAATTATTACAAAAGACAAAATAGTTTCAATTGTTTAAGAAATATAGATACTCGGAGGAAGAAGATGTATACATCTTATACGTATCATCAATAATTAGAAATTAATGCAGATTAAGCAATTTTTCTGAATGACTTTGTACCTGCTAATCATAACAGTTGTATCCAATAAATATCTTCATGATTACTTGGCGAATGCCATACAATGTGTTTTGATTACATTCATCCCAGCTCCTTCCCTTACTCCCTCCCAAATCAGTCGGTCTTCACACTTATCCCTAACTTTGTGTCTCTTTTCTTTTTTGTTAGCTTACTTAATGCCTCATCAGCTCCAATATACGATGGCCATATATTTCTGGGTGTGAAACCATCCTCTGGAGGGTGGTCAACTTATCAGGAGTTTTACTCTCAAAGGAATAAACCAAACCACAAACAAACAAACAAACAAACAAAATTGTGGTGAGTCCTTCAGACTCAGGGCCTAGACCCTGCTGTGAGTCTCTGGCTAAAATTGCCTAGTTCTTTTATTGGGTGATCTTCTGAGCAATACTGAGTCATGAAAATATTAATGACTGCCCTAGGCTTGTTTACAGGGAAGCCAAAGTCCTTTGAAGGGATGTTCCTTCCCTGGTGAAACATTTAACTTCATCCAGAGAAACTATTGTCCTAAGCATCTAATTCCATTGGAGAGAGGCTGTCTCCCTAGGTAAACATCCCACCCCAGCAGGGAAGTTTACCTATGCACTGTCTCACCCTGTAATTAACACCTTGGTTCTAACCCCTATAGCTGCACATAGCTCCCTGATGAAAGGAGTATAAGTTTGGAGAGAAAAATAAAATTTCAGCTCCATTCCATCTGAGCTCAATGATGCTGTGTATGTCTGGTCTAGTCCCTTCTCTTCACGTTTCTTTTCCTCTCTCCTCATAAGGCTCTTTAGTCTCACTCCCCATTCAGGCACTTTCTGACTCTCCAGGCCGGCCCTGGCACAAAATGCAGACCACAAAGCCCCAACTGTCTTCAGAAGCCTTCTAGTGGAAATAGCTCCTCAGATGGGAATGGGGGCTCATGCAGTCCTTCCTACTGCATGCTAGAGTGTTGATTGTCTTAATATTGTGGGTTCATGAGTACAACAGTCCTGTCATGTCCAAGAGACATGTTCTGCTCTGGTCCTTCCTGATTTCAGGCCCATATAGTCTTCTCACCTTAATTGTCAGGCTACATAGAAGCATGTACATGTTAAGAATTCGGCCATCTTTGCCAAAGACCCCCAAAAGGATTTCAACAAGGACTGCGAAGTTGAGTGCTCTGAGCAAAAGGCTAGTACAATTTCAACTAAGAAAAAAAAAAAAAAAGAACTTTTTGTAAACGTTTACAGAGGAACTCAGAAAAATTCTATTGCACAACATGTTCATTCAGAATATGGGAAAAAATAAAAGTTAACAAAGTGCTTTGTCTACAGCAAAGTATTCTGGGAGTATGGAATAAAGCATAACACTTGGAAGGCTAATGCAGGTGGATGGTGTGAGTTCAGGGTCAACTCGGGCTGCACATTGACTTCTAGTCCAGTGTTAGAATGGCTACATTCTACATAGTGGCTACAATGTTAGAACATGTTTCAAAAGCAAAACGAAGATTTTAAGTGACTTTTGAATTTGCTAAATATTGTGGTTGTCAAATATAATAGTGAAATACTGAAAAAGTTGTATATTCTCATTTCAATATTCTGGAAATCACGTCACTTAAACATAATTAACATATAATAAGTTGATCATAGTAGTACATACTGTTGAAAAGAATATATGCTCCTCAAAGTCCTATGTTAGAACACTTACTATGGAGACTACATAATAGTGAATGAAAAGCTTTTATTTATGTGATAAGTTGACTGATGAAATTTGGGAAAGCTACTTATGGAATTCAGACACAGTATTGGAAAAACATTCTCCAGGAAGCCAAACTTATATTCTAATATGATAGTTTAAAAATTATAACTATGATCAATCAATATTTTAAAATCTATGCTTTTTTCTAATATCAATATTTTTTAAATATTAGCCTTAAATTATCTTAAATTCTCATTTATATCTGCTATATGTGACGTATATCCAGAAATATAAATTAGTTCTATTTGTAAAATATTATTTTGTAGTTTTAGCTATAGCAATACTATTACTGGCTTAGCTGTTTTTTCCTGAGTGAGATTTAAAGCTGCATGATTGATTACCTCAGATGACTGATTAATTTAGGAAAGCAATTATATTGTTGATTGTTTTTACTGAATCAAATTAATAGACCATTTAGCTAAATTCATTTACGTGTTTATAAAAATGTCATAATCATCTTAACGTTTTTACCTTGTTTTTAATGTGAAAAACTGTATCTAAACAGCAAAAACCATGTAAAAGTAAATGAAGTGGAAGAAAAATCAAAGGTAGTTATAATTCACGTGATATTTTCTGTTTTGTGCAGTCAAGTTTTAACCTGTAATGAATTAAAACTAATCGCAAACATTCAGTGTTCATCACAGTTTTGACCAAAGTCTGACACTTCACACTTAGCTGGGGAAGGGTACGCATTTTCAGAAAGGCGTGGTCTGACCTAAGAAAGGGATTTAATTATTTCATGATACGCTAGATCATAATCTCCAACTACTATAGTTACACTGTGTAACAATATTTGATTCAAGACAGCAAGTAACAGTTTAACAACAACAGAAAGTCATCGTTCTTTTCTGTTCACCTCGCCTTAAAACTCTGTGCGGTGTTAAATGAACACTTCTACTGTGAAGCACTCACAGAATGTAAAGCTATGTTTTGTTTTGTTATTGTATCAACAGTAAGCCGTATTCAGAGAGAAGCAGAAGTCATGAAACAAAACGTTCCACCTCTAGGTATCTCTGTTTGTCTCTGTAAATTCTGTCTTGCAAGGTGGTAGGGGTTTTCATTCTTCTTGATGGCTACATACAGTTTCATTGTGTATCTGTAACTCATTTTATTTATTCCTTCCCGTCTTCTTGGCAACCGAGGCTGTTCTGAGAGTCTGGCCATGGAGTTTTGCTGCAGAAAGCCGGAGTCTGCAGGGTCACCTGTGATGAGGTGACGTAGAATCCTTCAGGTATGAACCCTGGAATAGTATAGCTAAGCTACATTAAAGATGTATTATTAGCTTTCTAAGAAATCTCCGTACAGATTCCTAGAGCACCTGGACCAATTTCCCTACCAGTAATGTACAGGATTTTACCACTGTCCAGCTTTCGTTGCTGTCTACTTCCTTAGGCATACTTACTATGAATGAGGGAAACGGAATCTTAATATAGTTCTAGTTCACAACCAATCTGACATCTAAGATGCTGAACACTTTTTATATATTGATTTTGGATATTTTTTATCCACCTGTAAACAACATTCTTTGAGAAGTTTTATTGAGTTGTTTGGAGTTTTGCTGCTTAGTGTTTTTGTTTTTTCCTTCCCTTGCTTGTATTGCCTTTTATATAACCCGGGAACATCTGCTCATGTACCTTTAAGAGGCTTGGCCCTCCTACATTAATCATTAATCAAGAGAATGTCCCGCAGACTTGTCTACAGGCCCATCTGATGGAGGCATTTTCTCAACTGAAGTTCCTTCTTCCAAGATGGACTCAACTCGAATACTGTTGGCACAACTATCCAGAAGAGATCAACAGCTAGCGATTTTTTTCTTATATTTTACAGGCTGTCTTTTCACTCATTTTTCCTTTCCTGTGGAAAATAATTTTAATTTTATGTAATTCCATTTCTCAGTTCCGGGAGTTGTTCCTAGTGTGCTGAAATCCTCTGCAGAAAGGATTTTCCTGGGATTATGTCTTAACATGTTTTACTCATGTTCCCACGAGCATTTCCAGTTTCTGGTCACATACTAAGGCCCTTTATTCCAATTTAAGTTAGTCTTTTTACATATGAAGAGATAAGGAGCTGGGAAACGGGCTTAATTTTTCTATATTTGGATTCCTAGTTTTCCAACCAGCATTTATTACTATTTTCTCCAGTGTATGCTTTTGAAGTATTTGTCAAAAATCAAACTTAATTTATTTATAGGTCCTGCATGGTATTCAATTGTTCGACATGTCTGCACTTGTTTTCAGACCAAATTATTTTTTATTACTACGGTACAGCAGTATCAATTGAAATTAGGTAATATGGTACCTCCAGAATTGTTCATTTTGCTTAGATTTGCTTTGCCCATCCATTGTGGTATGTGTGTATATGAATGTATGTGTTTACGTGTGTGTGTGTGTGTGTGTGTGTGCATGTATTTTTGTGTGTATGTGTGTGCGTATATGTATGTGTTTGTATGTGTGTTTGTGTATATGTGTGTGTATGTGTTTGTGTATGTGGGTGTATGTGCGTGTATGTGTGTGTGTCTATATGCGTGTGTGTATGTGGGGGGATATGTGTATATGTGTGTGTATGTGTGTGTGTATATGTATGTATGTGTGTATATGTATGTGTATATGTGCGTGTGTGTGCACATGTGTGTATGTGTGTGTGTATATGTGTATATGTGTGTGTATGTGTGTGTGTGTGTGTGTGTGTATGTGTGTGTGTGGTTCTGTATAAATTTTAGGATTGCTTTTTAATTTTTTACATTTAAGAGGAATGTAATTAGAATTCTGATGAAGCTGAATATTGGTTTTCAAAATACTTTTCAATGCATATCAATTTGTTTCAATGATCCAGTAAATTATTTTTAAATTTAAACCAAAGAAAGATTCTTACATATACTTTAGATTTATGCAATTGTATAAAACTTCTCATTTTGGTATACATGTTGGAATTTCGTATTAAAAACTTAGTTTTTCAGATTGGTGGTGGCAGATAAGATAAATAAAAGACTTAGTCCTTCCTGACTGAAGCTACTTAAACTTCTAATTGTGATTCCTTTTCACACAGGAAAACTTTGTGTGACTGACATCTGATATAAAAGTGTATAAATAAAAATTTAATGGTATAAATCATAAAGAAATGTATTTTAAAAATTTCATGGCAAACATACAATTTTAAAGTTTAGTAAAGGTGAACGGAAATTCTTAAACCTACTGGAAGATGTGTTCTCTATTGTGAATGGATTATCTTGGCTGAATATTTGACACCATGGCGCATAGCATACCTTTAACATTTTCAGATATAATTGATATTTGATTTCATAACCTCCAATGCTTATGACACCACTTTACATAAATATGTAGTACAAAATGGCAGAAATACATTGGAGTCCCTTTATTAGTTTTTGAAATTCTGACCTAATCCCAAATTAAAATCCATTCGATGATGTATTTTTAAGTCAAATCAGCAACTCAAACAGCCATTTCTAAAGTCAAACATTTTAACACAGAGCAATCTAACGATGCGCTAATTTGATACGTGCTGAGAAAGGTGGTAGGCAATCATAAATTCTTGTTTTCTTTAATTAAACATGCTTCTGTAACAGCAGAAGACTCCTGCAGTAAATCCACGGCTCTTCATATTCACATTAGCCTCAATTTTGATCCGAGGTCTTTTGGGCAGAGTTCAGTGCTGTTGGCTGGCATAAGGGCCGTGTGCAAAGTGAAAACACAGTAGAATGTTTCCCACAAATGCTACATGCTCTGAAGCAGCAGGAGGCCACAGGTAACTGAATTCTCCTGCTCTCCTGCCCTGAAAGCTGTGCTCTTGCCCCATTTTGCAGTGCTGCTTGTGACTGAATTCTGATCCCTGTTCTCTTGTCCCAACGCTCTCTGTGACAGATTCCTAACTGGTAGCTGATTCCTAATTGTAACTAATTCCCACTGTGCCTTTTACTCCCTAGTTCTAAAAGGAGACAGTAAAAGATAAATCTTCACCACTTTTGCAGGTGACCTTTGGAGATAGACAGAAAGAAAGAAAAACTCACTGTCCTTTTTGGCTGTCCTTATCTGTATGAAGCTTGGAGAACAGGAGCTCATAGGGAACTGAACTATCATCTCTTTTTTGTTTGTTTCTTTGAGACAAGGTTTCACTGTTGTAACTCTGGCTGTCCTGGAACTCACTCTGTAGGCTAGGCTGGCACTGAACTCACAGAGATCTGCCTGCCTCTGCCTCCCAAGCGCTGGGATTAAAGGCGTGAGCCACCGCCACCAGGCTGAACTATCATCTCTTATACCATCCTACCAACTGAACCTGACAACTGCCACTGCCTCCTTTAGATCCTAAGCTGTTCTCAGAACCCCAAGTAGCATGCAGCCACAAGGAGAGCTGCACAAGATTTAGAATTGATATTTGGTTGTTTCATGTTCAGAAATCATTTGCTATCACCAAATTCTCTGCAACCCCTCATGCATTTACATGATCTAACACAGAAGTGCAACTCATAATCTAAGAATGGATTCTAGACATTATCAAATGTCTCACAAAATAATTTTTGATTACTAATTATTTCATTTTACTCAGTTTAACTTATTTATGGTTGAATGGTTAAGAGAACTTCTAGCTCTTGCTTAGGACCCAAGTTTGGTCCCCAAATCTGCATGGTGGCTTCCAATCACCCATAACTCCAGTTACAGGGTACATATGGCATCTTGTGACTTCTGGGGCATTAGATGGGCACAAGGTACATGTACATACATTCAGAAAAAAATCTCACACACATAAAATGAAGTAATATAAAATAAAACTAGTATGTCTGGGGATGGTGTTTAGTGATAGTGAGTTCCCCCAGTATGTGTGAGATCCTGTAGTCATGCCCAGTATGCAAAGTAAAATAAGATTATTTTTAAGTATGACTGTGGAGCTGGGAAAAAAATAGGTTGATATATTACTAGAAATGGAGATCAATTAATTAGATTGAGTTTGTAGTTGACTGTACAAAGCAAAACTTCTCGAGATTACTTCTGACAGCTCAGACACTGATTATATTTTAATATAAAGGGATGAAAATAAATCATGTGTCAGAATACATGTGTGAAAGACAGGAAAGTAGGAAGGAAGGAGGGAGGGAGGGGACTATGTGTTTTGTGTGAGTATTTGAGTCATATAAATACCAGTTAAAGAAATGGTGGTTTCCTCTTCATCAGAACATATGTAGCTTAAACAATCGAAGTCTGAACCATAATCTGAAGTCTTGAGGCCAGAGATCTCACTATTAACAATATGGATGCCTTCTAACGAGAAGGTAGAGCCTGTTCAAACTTTTGCTGGTTTTGCTGGTTTGTTTGAAAAGTTCTTTGTTCATTACCTCCTACATCCACCTCCCTGGCCTCTGCATTTATCTTGACAGGACAACATATGGCATCATATTGTGTTTCTGTATCCATTTTTTATAATAAAAATGTCATATGAGATTAGAGAATTATGCTTGTCCAATGTGGTTACATCTCTAAGTCTTATTTACAAATTTATAGAGGAATACGAATAGGAATAGAGGAATATGAAAACTAGGAAGGGTCTGTATTCCAGGGATCTGGATAAAGGAATCACATTCAGAGGACTATGTGGTCTGGATGGATTGTAGAAAGAATGTTAAGAATGTTAGTACACACCTAGATTCCCAGTATTCAGAAGGCAGTGGTGCTCCGTGCCTTTAAACCCTTAAGACAGAAACAAGAATATGTAACCAGACCCAGGAGGTAGAGTTCAGAAGGAGTTAGTGTCACACAGGAAGTTATTTCTGAGATGAGTCAGAGTGAAGGGCAAAGAAAGTAATAATTCAGAGGAAGAATTAGCAGAGTGTCAGAATAAGGACAAGCCCAACTCTCACAATATAGAAGCAGACTCTCAGCTCAGAGCAGAGTCAGTTACAGCAGGCAGTGCAAGGTGAGCAGTCTGAAGGCAACAGATGGGGAACAGACACAGAGGCAATAATTCAGTCTGACTGAGGAGCAGAGTGGCTGACTGAGGCAGAATAGAGCAGTGAGAGCTCAGAGAGAGACTCAGAGACACAGAGGCAGCTTGGCAGAAGTCAGTATCAGACAAGGAAGAGTGAGTCAGTTTGAAGCTAAGCAGAACAGTTTAGTCTGAGGCAGGCAGTCAGCAGCCAGAATCTGCTAGAGTCAGAAGAGTAAGCTGTAAGTCAGAAGGCTGACTCAGAAGGTCAGTTTGAATAAGTCAGCTTGAGGGAAGAGTCAGTATAGCTCACAGTTCAGAAGGAGTTAGTCAGATTTGCTCAGTCAGCAGTAAGTCTCTAAGGTGTAAATATTCTAGAATGTATGGAGGCAGAAGCCTTTCAGTTCTAGCTTAAAAGTAGATTGTGAAGATGTCAAAATGTTCTAGGGCTCCAAGACCAGGTTGGAAATTGAATTAAATAAACAACCCTTTACCCTAAACTGATGGCTATACAAATGAGGCTCCAGAGTGGAGGAAGGGCTTTAGTGCAGACTAGGGCTTTAGTGTACACTCTTTAGGAGAGCCAAAACCCAATCCACAGCAGAGAAGAAAGGGCACCCAATGTCCCCTCTACAGCAGCCTGTAATTTGGTCAAGTGTGGTTTTCCACAAGCCTTAGTATACATTTTTCACCTGCAAAATTCATGATACAGCATTTTATATTTTATTCTTTATTGCAGCTGTATTTTTTACCCTCTAGTTTGCTTCAACACTTCATTTTTTTTCTCCTAACAGTAAATATTCATCTGAAAAATTGCAAATCAACTACTTATGTCCTTTAAGCAATGTTAATAGAGATGGTGATAACTCCTGTGGTAAATTTACATCCCATGAATCAGTGTTTTGATTAGCCTGCTAACCTTTGACTTTCTGTGATCATGGAGAACAGGTATGTGATGTGCTAGTCATCTTCATCTGCAATGTGTGACAAAATCCCAAAACTCCGGCTGGTAGGCCTATCATAGGATCTAGTCAATAAAGTTGAAATGGATCGTCCTTGTTTTCCCTGGACAGTCAAATGTAATAGCAGCTTTCAGGCTATGAGGGCATGAAAATTAATTCTATAAAAAAAAACCCCAACAGATCATTTAGAAATAATTCAGTGGCTTATACTTTCCAAACTGAGCGCTAATAAAAACACATTAATATATTGACTTTTAGTTTCCCATTTTTATCATTCACTGTGTTTCCTTTGTATTATTTTCATACATTTTCTCATTAGCATGACAATATTTATGCTCTTTTTCCTTCATCATCTTGACTATGTTTTAATTGCAAATTAAAATGTTGAAATTCGGAATTCCTGAGTATAGCAATGCCAGGAATAAAGCATGCCCACCAATCAAATGGTTTTCCCAACAGAAGGAATTTTTAAATCTGTCTCATGATTCCCAGTGTCAGAGACCAGGATCTTTCTGTTGGTTCTCCACAGGAAGACTGTTTCCTAAAGGACAATGGAATACCTGAGAAGCCTGTTGTTTCATATCTGTTCCCTCACCTTCCATATGTAAATTTTCATCCACCTACCTCTGCTTAGAGACTGATACGCAAACTTAAGCAAATTTGTGAAAGGTGTCTGCATTGATAAATAACCATGGTACAGGCTTAACCTGGAAATCAGTACTATAACTATGAGAAGATTCTCCTACAGTAAACGTTAGCAAATTTATGCTAGTAAGTATTGGGAAGAAATTAAAAAAATAATTTTCCATACTTAGGATATATCTCTACTTCCTCTTTCTCCTTCTCCTCTTCTACCTTCCCATTCTCCTCTTCCTCCCTCTCATCTTTTTCTTCATATTTCTTCATATTTAGTTTCAAGGTAATATCTCAATATCTAATGCAGCTGCCTGGATGGCATAAAATTATCTAGGTAAAACTGACTATCTTAGGAATTCAGGTAATCTTGCATCTGTCTCCCAATCCTGGGATTCATATTGTATACTGCCATATATGGTAATCTTATTAAATATCAGCATTCAAAATCAGAATATGTGTTCATCTGGAACCCCATTTTTACCAGAATGTGGTGAACAATTTTATAGAACATTCTTGTTCAACACAACAATAGAATAGTCTGTTTGATGAAAGCAGTTGAACTTTTATCAGAAGCAGAAGATTGTCAAACTTCTACTTTCTCAGTATTAAGAAATTAATATAACTAAGGTATATGTTTTAGTTTTGCTCTGTTCCTCTGATAAGATATCCTGATGGAAAGCAGCTTGGGGGAGGAAGGGTTGTTTGTCTATTACTACTTGGAACTCAAGGCAGGAATTTAAATAATCACATCTACAGTCAAGAGAAAGGATACACACAGACCCTTGCTTTCTGCTCATGCTTTCTTCACTCTGAAGTTCAGGGCCCAGCCCATGAAATGACGCCCACACACGCCATGTCTGTCCTTTCTCCCCTGTTATCAATCAAATCACATCTCACAGATATGCCCACAGGCACAACTGATCTAGATATTCCTCTTTAAGATTCTCTTCGCAGGAGATCCAGCTTGTCTCAATTGACAGTAAAAGCTAATCAGCATAGTATAAAATGCAGAGATTGTTAAAAATGACAAAAGTCTCTAGTAATCTCATATATCAAAGAAAAGTATATCTCAACTACCCATTTCTTTTGTAATAAAGTATAATCATTATGTTTCAGTTGGAAGTCTTATAATATCTGCATTCGTGGAGGAGAAAGGACGATGAAGTGACGTTTGACAGTTATTCATATTGCATGTTAGGTCTTTAAATATTTTTTCCACTTCTACTACTAATCCATGAAATAAAAAATGAAACACTGTAAAAGGCATATTACTACTGTTTTTCTGCCTTATTAGACAAGATAAATACTGTAATCTCCTTTCATAGCTCAAAGTGAAGGTAGAGTCATTTAATTACCTGTGAAGAAAAGCAATTTGAGCAACTCTTTCTGATCATTATTATAAAGAATCAAGACACAAAGAATGCTTAATAATCAATATCAGTGTCATCTGAACACCTTGTGATTTTCATGACTCTGGCAGAGTGAGATCCCCCTGGCTTCAGACATCCTCAGGGCACTCTTGACTTGGACAGTTCATTAGAGCCTTTGGTAGCACACCATGCATACTTCTCCTCATGTACCTACCATTACAGAATTTAATGTCATTTTATGCATTAAATTAATTTAATGCTAGTTTAATGCAGGTTTCATACAAGCCAGAGTCAATGTGGAAAGCAGAAAATGCCCATACCAGATTGATCAAAGGAGAAGTCTGTAGGACATTTTCTGGATTGATGATTGTTGTTTGTGTGTTTGTTTGTGTGGTGTGTCCATTGTGGGCTCATGCTGGCAGCTGAACTTGATAGTTTAAGACTTTCTTAGATAATACTGGTTTTAAACAAAAGAAGAGGTCATGAAAAGAAGATGAGGCTTGGTACCAGAGGCCAGGGCAAACCATTAGTGAAAGTGCAGCCTCAATAGTAGTGGAAGCCATAGTGTTGAAGGGGTCATGGAGAAAAGTTGAGTCTTTGGACCTTGTTCCATGATCAAAATGCCTGAAAAGAGCACGAGAGGTTCTACTAGGATGGAGCCAGACTTTGCTGAGGAGGGTTAACTGTGTGTGTTACCTATGGGAAAGCTGGAGAAATGGATCCCTTAAAACCTAGAAGCTTGTGAGTGAGTCCTAGATGTCCAATACTGAGCTTTTTACATGGTAGGACCTTGGATATGCCTCGCTTTGCTTCTGACTGTGCAATGGTTGTTCCACCTTCAAGAAAGAATGTATGTAGTTTTATTAATTGGCTAATTTTTAATTTACTTGTTTATCTATTTATTTAATTTATTTTGCTAGAGTACACAGCCTTTGAGAGACAGTTTGTTTATGTTGTTCCATGAATTAGGATTCAGGCTTAAAAATCAGTAATTTGAACTTTATTGTAGTTGTATCACTAGAGTTTATTGGCCATAATTATTTTCAAATATACAACTCAATGATTCTTAATCTTTTAGAGGTTGTCTTGATGTCATAAAGGCAAGTGTGAAGACTTTATAGAATATTCAAATCCTACTTGTGCCTACACTCATGAACACATTGCCATTCCTAGATCTTGTGGTAAAGAATCTTTTTTGAGAGCCATATCATTATGTCTATTTCTTACAGAGAGAAATATAGTTTATAAAGGTAAAATTTTGCATCCCCTGAACTCATCCAAGGAGCACAGCATTCTTGGCAAAGTCCTTGGCACCATGCAATAATGTTCTTTCTACAAACCTAATGGAGAGGATGAAGCTTTTTAAATGTTTATAGAAGACATATTTGTAGTCCTTCTCCAGGAAATTCAACAAGCCACATTATAGATGTTTTAAAATTATGGCTTGTTTGTAAATAATAATGTAGAGAGAATGACTGAGGAATTGTAGTCCATAGAATTCACTGTTTTAAGCTAGATTTCCTGTAGGATGTCACCGGTGGGAACATAATTTTGTTTTTCTGTTAAAATAGATTCTAATCCAAAACATGAAAATTCATTGGTGGGTCCATCTTAATATATGGCAGAGTTTATTATCAGTGTATCAGTCAGTGTTGCTTTATAAGATGTACATTATTTTGCCATGTATCCAGCATGTGGCACTCAAAGTTTAAATAGAATCTGTTGATATTTGAGGACTTTCTCTTATTTTTCTTCCATATAACTTTAATGAGCCTTAAAAGATAAACAAAAATATGTTAATTTTAGAATACTGGTCCTCTAGTCCATTTTCTCTTGAATTTTAAATATTTATATAGTGTAGTGTAATTAGAATAAAGATAATTGCTTTTATGAGATTTGTCAAATAGAAGTCTTTACGAAGTTCATGAGTTAACGTTGCATTTTCTGTGTCTACAGCAAGATCTCACAAGATTGTAGAGCAAATTTTACACTCTGCATGAATGATAGATATGCTATGGAAACATTAATTTCTTACACTTAACATCTTTTGAGGAAGAACTTAAACTTGGGTGGTTTGGTGGGCCACATGATGTGGAAGGATTTAGGGAGAGGAAGACTATAATCACAATATATTTATATTTGAAAAATGTCTTTAATAATAAAAAAAATGAAAAAGAAAGGAATAGTTAACTAGTTATGGCACCCCAACCACTGCAGTATTAGAAAAGAGAAGACATTGGTATTTGTCATTGTACAATAATTTTTGTATTTCAAAAAGGCCCATCTTTTTTCTAATGAAATTGCTAAATACCTAGGAGGCAAATGCCCTTTTAAAAATTGAGTCTGCAATGTGGATAGTGTGAAATGAGTTGAGGTGAATACATGTAGCTTTTACTCAGAACTTTATAGACATTTGTGAGTGCGTCTCTCAAACTTCTTAACAGATGATGCATTAACATTGTTCTCCTGCAGAGATTTTTGTAGATGTTTTTGAATAAAATCCAGGAATAGAAATACAGTTACTTTCCTCTAAATCATATGATTTACTAAATAGCAGTATTGCTTAAATCCCTGACCCCAAAACCACAACAAGCAAAAATGCACATGGTTTATTTAGGACTTTGTTTCCAGCACCCATATTGGGTGTCTCACACCTGTCTGTAATTCTAGGTTCATGGTGATCAAATGCCATTCTCTGGCCTCCATGAATACATTTACCCACATACACATATCATTCATATATATATATATATATATATATATATATATATATATATTTAAAGTAGAAAATTAGTTATGGTGAAGAGGTCATGGGTGATATAGTAGAAAAGTCATGAATAATGAAGCCAGATGTAATTGGGAGTGCTCCACTTTCTCCTTATTATTGGTGTATCCTCAAAGGAGGATTTGTCTCCTAGGCATAGTGTTCTTTTTTAACCTGTAAAATGAGAATTGCCATTTTTACATTGTAATGAGGTAAAGAATATCCTGCCCATAGCAAACAATGGACAATTGTTAATGAATCAATATATCTAAGGATTTCATGTAAGCTGCTACATCATTTTAACTTGAGCTCATCTTTTATCAGTTTAAAATATTTTAGAATGATTTTCCCTATTGTTTAAGATCTTATGGAATATAAAAGAGTGTGTTCTTACGCACTGTACAGACTCAGGGTAAAGTAACACTAATTTTTTACAGTAGGAAATCATGAAATTACAATATTACAATCTAAAGAACTTCATGGTTACAGTGAAAGTCTTGAGGGATTGAACTAAGCCTTAGTGGAAATAGTTAAGATACACAATTTCTGTTTCTCTCTTAAGGACTCTGGCTTTAAGAACAATGTGAGCTCTGCCACTTTTGTATGTGTAAAGCTGTAGTGTACAGGACTCATATGTAGGACTCAATCCTATATTATATATATATGTGTGTGTGTGTGTGTGTGTGTGTGTGTGTGTGTCTCAT
Organism: Cricetomys ansorgei; assembly: GCA_026225945.1. Lineage (NCBI taxonomy): Eukaryota > Metazoa > Chordata > Mammalia > Rodentia > Nesomyidae > Cricetomys > Cricetomys ansorgei. The sequence continues at coordinate 42,618,609 of JAMJFZ010000239.1, read as the reverse complement.
CATTATGAACACAATTTTAGCCTTATACTATACTTCTGTACTCTCCCCCTGTTTGGCCTCTTGCAGATATTATTCAGTTCATCATTGTGCATGGTGAAAGTGTGAACAGATGTAATTTACTAAGGAGAGAGAGTGAAGTGACACAAATCATAAAGCGTTAAAATGAATGTCACATGAGTTTTTATATCAAATACTCTGTACAAATACAAATATATCAGATTCATTCACATTCCAAGAAATTCAGTGCACATATTTTGTGGCAAAGTAGGAAAAAAAAAAAGCAACAGACTTTCTAATATCCATTGCAATCTGGAAGAAGTCTCTAGTGAAGTATCAGACATGCAGTTATTGACTGAGATTCTGTGTCAGCCAATGTTAATGTGTATCTGTGAGGCGATGACGTTGATGCTAACAGACTAGGGTGCTGGCAGCTGTGGAGGTCTGTACAGATGCAGTCATATATCAGGCTAGTTTCTCCTGGACTCTTACAAGGCGACAAATGTCCTCCTTAATTCTTCCTGTATCTTGCACATGTCTCCCTGCCCCAGCATAGTATATTTCCCCTCCTACTCTTACTTCCTGTTTTTCATATCTATTCTTAATAGATTTTTGAAAAAAATATTCAGGAATAAAACAGTAAATCTAGATAAACAGAAGCAGAACAGAGTATGTCTGTAGATATTAGAATACACACCCAACACTTAGTAAACTGATGACAGTTTTATGAAGATATTTCCAAGGACGATATTTTTTTTAAAAAATTACAATGATTAAGACATTACTATGTGAATTTGTTTTGTCAAAATATGCACAGGTTTCCTGTGGCAGCCCCGTCTATGACATTACTTTTTTTTATACAATGAAATCCTCTTTTCTTTTTCATTTGGAAAATGATGTGCTTTCTTGTAAAAGAAACTTGGCATATATGTCTGCTCTTACTCTACATCTCAAACATGCATATCTCAAATGTGTTTACAGCTTGAGAATTAATTAAATTATAGCCATATTCTACACTTAAGGTAACATAACATTTATGGGATAAAAATCACTAGAAGTTAGAGCAATTTTGCTACAGCCACATTGGTGAAAACCCTAGACTGGAAAGAATCCTTCTCCCTGGGCCATATAATCTAGGCATAACCATTTAATCACAAAGTTCAACAGGAGCACTGGGAACTAAAGGCATGCCTTTGAAGAAGCATATGCAACTGTGTGATTGAATTTTTCTTTACTTGTTAACATCCACACTTGCGTTCTCAAAACCATAAATCAAGTCCTCAAATATCCTTCAAAATGTTGGATGAAAGGAATAAAGCAAAACTTTGTTTCCTACTGCAATTCACAGTTAGATGGTAAAATGTGGGCTTGTGGTCAGTCAAACTTTTGATTTTATGGATTTTAGATCAAACTCGCTGCTTTCTGCTTTATGTTTGGGCACCATTCAAGCCAACGCTTTGAGGCTTTTAGGCCCTGTAAAGCACCAGGCAGCCAGTCAAAGGATAAAGAATTCAGTGCAAGTCAGATTGGTGCATTCATTTCAAAAGCATAGACACCTTCACACCATCTGGATGTAGCATTAAGTTGCCTATTTCTTTTGTTTCTACAAAGGAAATCAGAAGTTTCTTAAATGTTTTGCTAAGAGCCCTCCCTGATAAAAATAAATTTATGATGAGACAATACTGAAATCGATCAGCTTCTACAAAGAGCAATGATTATACATTAACTTAAAGAAGCCCTTTCAGATTCTTTGATCTCATTTAAAATCTAAATAATGATAAAAATCAAATTTTAAATGTTATTTTAAATAGCCTCCATTATCATTGGAGATTCAAGGTTCAGCACTTAATTTATTCATTGTCTGGACCAACTCACTTAAACATTCTCTGAAGGAAATACTGTGCCCTGGAGATTATAATGAGATGCCATTTCATTGTTTCCATTATTGTGTCAAGTTGAACTTCTTTCTTACTTTGAATGAAGCGCTTTTTCTAGACAATGTATACCTATGGAAGCAGCTCTCGTCATTCCCCTACACACTGTCGTGATCTACTGTGCCTGAATTATTCATTCTTATTTCATTGCAGTCAAGTACATCTTAGCTCTAAGACAAAGCGAGTTTCCAGAGAAAGGAAAGGCGAGGCACCAGTGTGCAGTGGAGGAGAGTGGGGTTTGGGGGGGAGAGGTTATAATTTGAGGAAATAATTGATGAAAATTGAGATGGAATTATTTTAAAGTATGTGCTGCCTTAGCCGGATAGCTATTACCTGGATGTGTACAGCACTCTCAGAGGCTCTGCTGCTCAACAGAGTCGTAAGATATACGTTTAGTAAGCACTTTGTACTGAGGTTATTAAGGAGTAGGCTACATGTCCTATTTGTCTCAGCCGGCAAGAGATATGAAAAAAACTGATCAAAAGGGACACGATTTTCAATTTTTTATATTTTATTTTTTTGACAAAGACATAACTATTTTCTTTCTCCCTTCCCTGCCATCAATCCAATCCTTCACATGCCACCTCCCTCCAGCCCTCCCGTGCCTCCCTCTCTCTCTTCAGTGTGTACCAGCCACAGTAAACAGACTCGGTATGTTGAGTATATCACAGTATATCACAGCACACGGAGTATACTACAACAGAATGTTGTACATCACACAACAGAGTGGGTCTGTTTACTGTGGCTTGTGCACACATGATTTAAGGGCTGGCCACTATGCGTTGTATAACCAATTATTGGGCTCATACCTGGAAGAGAATACTTCTCCTTCTCTCAATAGTCATTAGTTTCCTATAGTTTTTTGTCTAGGAGTGGGACCAGTGACATTTCCCTCTTCTGTGGAAGCATGTCTATTGATATTGTTATCATGCAGGGATTTTTTTGGCAGCTATTTTTGAGGTGTGTCACGGATGTAGCTTCCCTGCCATTTCTAAGAGCCACAATCTCACAGCAGAGAACTCAGAAATCTTTCTTGAGTTTTAGATGCAGGTATTAGGAATAACTTGCCTTGTTGGACATTATTATAATCCACTGATGTCACAGGTGCAATAGGCCTTATTGCCATATTAGTGATAGTAAAAGAAAACAGTGGAATCCTTGAATATATGTAACAGATTTTATTCTTAATATCAATAGCAGTAGATATAATGTAGCCTAATGTTCACAAGGATTACTCTTGTCTTATGAGTTGACACAGTTCCTATGGTAGATACTTACACATGACATTCGGTATGTCAATACAGATGAGCACTGGGCTTGAAAACTCACCTAGCCATTTTAGTAGATGAATGATGCCTGCCTTTTGTTCTTTGGAGAGATATGTTTCCATGGCTTGAGAGATACATTTTCATGGCAAATATATCTCTCAGAATTGACCTAGGCAAAGAGCACTAAAAAGCCTTGCTCTTTTGGTAGATACACCAATATTTTGTCTTCATAAGACTTGGTTGCAGGGCAAATTTGAGCTCTACTGTATAGAGAAATATTTAGGTAAAGAGTGACAATGAAATTAATAATTTTAAACCAGATCAGGTGTAGTGTGTAGAGAAATATCTAATCCTTTAATCTATCAGCATGATTGCTCTAGGGTAGAAAGAATGTTGGTATACACCTTTAATCCCAGTATTCAGATAGATTCAGCAGCAGTGGTAGCTAACATCTTTAATTCCAATATTCAGAAGACAGTGGTGGTCCACAGCTTTAATCCCTAAGACAGAAACAGTGTATAAGTGGACACAGGAAGCAGAGCTCAGAACAGAGTTAGTGTCACACAAGAGGCCAGTGAAGGACAGGCAAAATGACTAATCAGAGGAAGAGTTAGGAGAGTGAATCAGTGTAAGGAAACACCCAACTCTCATGATATAAAATCAGGCTCTTAGAGAAGAGTGAGTTACAAAGTCAGTTACAGCAGGCAGTATGAGATCAGCAGTCTGAAATAGGGAGGCTGGGCAAGAGACATAGAGTCACAGAGGCAGCTCTACAGAAGAGGTTAGTCTCAGATGGAAAGAGTGAGTCAATTGGAAGACTCACAGACCAATTCAGTCTGAGGCAGTCAGAGAGTCTGTCAGAATCTGCAAAAGTCAGAAGAGTTTGGTCACAACAATAAGCTGTCTCAGAAGTTTAGTTTGAATCGGTCCAATTGGAGAGGAATTTAAGGCAGAAGAGCAAGTGAATTGAACCAGAAGAGTCAGAGTTCACAAGGAGCTAGTCAGAGTGACTCAGTCAGTGGTAAGTCTTGGAGGTTTAGCCATTCTAGATTGTATGGAGACAAAGGCTGAAGTCTTCTACTTCAGGTCTGGACTGAAGACTAGATTGTACTAAGGCTAAAAAGCTCCAGGGCTTCAGAACTAGGACTGATAATTGAATTAGGCAAAGAAATAAATTGCCCTTTTTTCAAGTATCTAAGTCTACATTCCTGAATATTGTTCCTAGAGTAATTATGGTAAAATGCCAAATATATTGCTGTATATAGTATATATCTAATGAATATATAAATATATCCACTCCATATTCAATGATTCTCTGAACTAACTGAGGAAATGTCTACAGAAAATTCACAAAATGTATCTCAACTAGAAACATTTCAGTGAAAAACTGTCATATACTGTCATTCATCATTGAATCAGGAAAGAGTATCTACCTTTCTGAAACTTTGTATTCTGAATCTCTGAGTAAGATAGAATTTCTATATCTGTTACTAAGAAAGTTTTGATGCCTGTCGGCATAGATGTAAGTATTTGATTTACTTAATTATTCTCCTGGGTTCATGGCAGAGGGCAATTTATTCATTGCTAATGTAATACCCAGTCCTGGAGGATTTCAGCCTCTGTAAAATCTAATCTTAAGCCTGGACCTGGGAGACTTCAACCTCCATACAGTCTAATTTTCAAAGCTAAACCTAGAACACACTAGCCTCTAAGACTTATTGCTGACTGAGCTTACTCTGACTAGCTGTCTTCTGAACTCCAAACTGTAAATTGTAAACCATCTGCTTCTGACTCTCTGCTTTCTCTCTCAGCTTATTCTGAACTGGCTCTGTTCTTCTCAGCTTCCCCTTCTTAACTGAATTGTCTGTTAGCTGAATGCCTAACAGACAAACTGCCTGACTTATCTAACTTTCTGCTCTGCTTCTTGTCTGCTTCCACCTCTGCTTCTTCCTTGCTTCTCTCTCTCAGCTCTGTAGTCTGCTTCCATTTCATTTCTACACTCTGCTTTTTCTCTCTGAGCTCTCACTGCTCCTTGTTTGCTCCCATCTCTTTCTGAGCTCTGCTTTCTGTCTCTGCTCCCATACTCATACTCCCATATCCTGCTTCTCTCTACTGAGCTGGGATTAAAGGTGTGTGCCACCATTCCTTTTGAACTGCATTCAAAGTGTCTGCTGTGTTGGGACTAAAAACATGTACTAACATTCTTTCTACCCTAGAGCATCCAAGCAGCCAGAGTAGGGATTGAATGTCTATCACACTTTCAATGTAATCCTTTGCTAGTGTAGCCATGCTGCCGGATATAAAGATTCATTGTTCCTCTGCAGATGGCACTTACTGTGCACATACATTCATTTAGTGAGAGTAACCACTGGAGAATATCTTAAAACTGTACACTGTAAGACTCATTTGATTCTCAAAATTCATGAGTATATACTACTATGTTACAATAAGAATTTTGCAGCTTAGGAAGCTATGGGTAGTAGAGATTAATGAACATGCAGAGGCTTCTCAGCTAGATAACATTACAGATAAAATTCTAACTTAGATATGTTAGTTACACAACTAATATTCTGAACCACCATTTTCAAGTGTTAAGCAATCATTTCTGTGTCTATATCTTCAGTGTTCACTACAAACCAGAACACACATAGATATTTCTAAAGGTTCACCAAGAATTAAAGGAACAAGTGAAGAACACATAAATGAATGAATTAATGTTTTGTAGAGTAACTTTTAGTTTGAGAGTGCAGACTCCCATTTAAAATTAGAATGACCTGAACCCCAGCAATATCCATACTTAAAATATCATAAACTATAAATTTGAACAATGTATTCATTAGAAAAAGTGATGAAATAATATACACTTTAGAAATATTCTTTTGTAGATTGTCAAATTTGCTGCATTTGAACTAAATGTGTAAGTATGGGTAGTACTTAAATACACATATACAAGATATAGACAGAGAGAAAATGGGTCTTCAAAGTCCCTTAATTTCATCACATATTTGGTAGTTTTAGAATGGTTCCTGTGTGTAGTATCCACAGTTCATACATCCCATAATTTATACTGCATGTTTCATTGGCATGGAATGGGTTTTCTTGGTTTCAGAGAACGTTTTCCCATTCTCCAAGTCCGCAGACCAGTGCTAATTGTCATATTTAATCTATAGGGAATTTTGTAAGAACGAAAGTCCCCTGGGGACAGTAGAGAGCATCCACAGTCGGGGGAGGGCAGAGCAGGAAGCTTGCTGTTCTCACACTGAAACAGCTGTTTCACAAACCTTAAGCATCTGGAAAGTCATCCTGGGAAAAGTCATCCAGTGTACTTTGAACTCTCCATGTTAGTGCTGGAGCACTGACTTCCCATCTGCCTTATGAACACCAGCCTGTTTGACCCACGCCTAAGGCTGGCTGTCTCCCTTGCCTCTTCCCAGGAAATGGCACCAAAATGTTTCTAATGTGTAAGCGAAAGTATGGTGAGTTCTAGATGAAGGTGAACTTCACTTTCCATTAATTATGCTGAATAAGTCACTGCTGTGTGGAGCAAAGGGGGAGCTGCGACACAAGTAAAGGGTAAAGTTTAAAAATACGTGTTGCAGAACTGCATATTTGGTTTAAATGCTGCTTGATTATTTCTCCTTAATGCTCTAAGCGTCCTCTGCATATGCCATAATTATTTCCATTTTGTAGAGGGAAAAATTTGCTGGATCAGATAGTTGTTTTGAAGCCCACAAATAGCAGCTTTGGACTCTGGATTCAAATAGGAATCTCCCATTACAAATTCCATAGCTTTTTTCCATTTGTACAGCACATTAACATTCCCTGGAGGGAAGATATACTCAACAATATTGAACATTCTAAAATCAATTATTTATATATATATATATATATATATATATATATATATATAGAAATATATTTATGAAATAAAATAATTTGCATAAGTAAGTTTTCATTTAAAAATATTTTTATGTGGATCCATTCTTTAAGACCTTAAATTATTCCCACAAATATTTGACACAATCCCCCTTAACTCTGTTAAAGAGAAAACAGTAGAGGAGAAAATATTTTGCATTTACAATGAATAGCAATCAAGCATGATTTTAATCATGGAATAAAGACAAGGAAATGGCCTTGTACTATTCAAAGTCACAGTTGTAGTACAGTTAAAACTGAAGATATGGACTACATACATTGAAAGTTAGGTAAGGTAGTGGATAGATAGATGGCTCAGCTCTTAAGAACACGTGTTCTTTTTTCAGAGGACTTAGGTTCAGTTCCCAGAAAATACACAGCAGCTGGCAAACTTTCATAATTCTACTTATTGGAGATCAGACACCCTCTTCTGACCCCTGCAGGCACCAGGCATACATGTAATTCACTTAGACATGTGTGGGCAAATCACACATATACACTCAAATAAATAAATCTAAATATAAATTGTTAAAGTCAGCCATAAAACTTTTATGGAAATTCATCTTTGACTTAACATAATTGATAGTTTGAAAACTTAAAGAACCAATTAATAAGTATTTCATGCCACGATTCCCTTTTTTTTAATTAAACTTTTGCAAAATAAAGTTTTCACCATAAAGTGTTCTCCCATGTTACCTGCTTTGTATATAGAATTATTGTGTATTCATTCATATTTCAACTATATTGCATGTATGGTGTATTAACATTTACTATGACAATAGTTAGAAGCAGTTAAATACTTGAGTTCTAAACCATCTGTGTTTGTTTTGCTAAAGATGACTTGATAGTAACTAACTGGACTCTCAGATAGAATGTCTTAGGGAAAAAAGGAGGCAATGGGTTTTCTCACCGAACCTTAAGCCACGGAGTAGATAATACATTGGTGTACTTTTGATGCGGTTGGTAACAAGTGCCCCCTCTCTCCCAATTTCTTTGCTGTTTCATTTGTAATTTGTTTTTGCCTTAGTTAATAGACAGATTATTTCATTTCTGGCATGATCTTCATCTTTTCCTAGAGCGAGAGAAAGCCAGAGGTGTCCTCTGGGAGGGAAAGAGCAGACTCCTGAGCCATAGCAGAAGGTCTAGGTTATTCCAATGCCAGAAAAGATCTAGGTCATTTTCATATCTGAAGCCACTGATGCCTCCCTTTCTTTATTATTTCCCTCCCATTTAACAACAGCAATCAAAAATAAAGGGAAACCACAGTTCCTACTTTTGCTTACTTGTATGACTGATGATCATGGTGATGACCAGGGAGCTGCTGCAGAGTGGGGCTGTGGAGAGACAAAGATGAAATTCTCTTCTACAAATGGCCGAGAGAAGATGAACTTCCTGGAGTTCTCAATGACACAGCCTTTTTGGCAACCGAAGCCTTGCTATGAGTCTGAAATACTGATGTTCATGGCCACTGTCCTCTTTTGGATGGATTCGTCTGATCACACTGCTTGACAACCTTTCCCTGAAGCAGTTATACCCAGATAAGAGTTTGATAGCTTATGTCTGGTCTAAGAGTTATCATTTTGTTAACTGGTTATATATAGACATATTTTTAAGTCAGATCATTCAGAACAAATTCAGAGAAAAAGCAAATAAGATATATTAAAGAAAATAGACATAGTAAGGAGGAAGGAAGAGATGTATAGTTGGTAACCCCTCGTCTTTTCCTGTGTAATATTAATGTATGTAACATATCTAGTCCACACTTGGAATGGAAATGATTTCTTTATTATACTTCTGTTAGATCAGGATATGCAAAGCATCTCAAGTTTTCCAATGGTAGTATGATTTTTTTAAGTTCAGTGTTTTTGATGAATCACTGACATTTATAATAAATAGCACCCTTATAATTAATGTCTTCTTGTAGTAAATTGGAAGAACACAGAATATTGTTTTTTACTTAAAATGACCATTTATTCAAAACATGCTAAACATCTTCTCTTTTTTATTATTTAAAACATTTTAAAATTTAAATATATTTTGTTTGTATTCTTCCTCTCCACGAAATCCTTCCAGATCCTTCCCTCTTCTCTACCCAACTTTAAGTTCATTCTCAAAAGACAAAATGCAATAAAATAGCAAAACACCCCAAATCCAAGGAAACAAACTCACACCCTAAAAGAAAAAAAAATTAAAAGTAAACATAACCCCCCACCATACTGTAACTGTAACCATATAAAAGAACCTTTACCCAAGTGACTAGGCTTTGATTCATTCATTTTCTTAAAAATATAACAAAATAAAATATGATAAGATGAAACAAAAACTATCACGTCGAAATCGGACAAGACATACCAACAGAAGGAAAAGAACCCAAGAGAAGGCACACGATTCAGAGACCTACATGTTTGTACACTCAGGAATCCATGAGAAACACTAACCTGGAAACCACATATTTACACAAAGGATCCGGTGCAGACCATTGCTGTCCGTGTGCATGCGGCTTCAGTCTCTGTGAGTTCATATGAGCTTTGCTCGTGTTGATTTAGAAGGCCTTGTTTCCTTGGGGTCCTCCATCCCCGCTGGCTGTTATAATCTTTCCACTTTCTTTTCCAAGGAATTCCTTGAGGTCAGAGGGGAGGGATTTGATGGAGGCACCACATTTAGAGCTGGGTTACGGGGGTCTCTCTCTTTCTCCGCTGACTGTCTTGCTTTGAGTCTCTATATTGTTCCAATCTTCTACAGGAAGAAGCTTCTCTGATGATGAGTGAATAAGGCACTGATCTATGAGTATAGCAGAGTGTTTCAGGCTGTAATAAAGCAGTGGCACCCTCATTAACATTAAGGCACTTAATTCTCAGTTCTGGTTAAATCTGTTTGTTGATGGCAGAAATAGCAAGGCTTCTTTTCATGCTCTGTGTCTTCTGTAAACTCGATTTAGAAATATAGTTACATAAGCACATGATTAGTGCTAAAGGAACACGTACATACAAAATTTAATATTGATTTAGGTTTTCAAGCCCACTGCCTTATCTCAGCCAAGGAAGGCTGTTGTGTGATTTGACTTTGTTCTTTTACCTTCATAGCAGTTATAAAGTTTACATTACTCAACCTCTAGGGTAGAGCCAAAAGTTAAATATGTGGAACAGTGAAACTTTCGCCAAGGAATTTATCACGTTTACACTAGGAATTGTGCAATTATCCTTCAATGGACCGGAACACTGCTCATTCTTGACATCCTAAATTAGTGTAGGTGGCAACGTGCCAAATTCAGATCAGAAAATTTCTGAGGAGCAACACACAAAGATTAGATTGTAACCTTTACAAAGTTGATCATATTTTTCGTATGCAAATACTCTGTTACTACAATCAATTTTCCAAATAACAGTTATCCCCTTTGCAACATCTTCTTTGAAGTTTTGTTACTGCGGTTGTGTAAAATATCCAAACCATCGAAGGCTAACATTAAGTAAGGATCTTCTTTTACCTGGTTTGAAGATTTGGTGGAATAAAGCATGAACGTGTGTGTTACATCCCAACTCTCCTGTGATTCCTCTCTCCCTGTCTCGTTGCTCCTTTCCAGTTTGATGGCTACATATTTAGGCACATATCTGTAAGTTAAAAAAAATAAAATATAGGATCTACCTTAGAATAAAAAAGGGAAGTTTTTTTTTTCCTGCTTAGTTTAGGATACTTTTGCTTAACACATTATCATACTCAGTTTCATCCTACTAAGTAACACACGATATCGTGTTCCATCTAGTTCCTGAAAACTGCTTTCTCTTGAGTCTTTTAAATGTCCTTGGTTTACTAAGAATAAATCAGAGATAGTTGCAATTTTTTTGACAAGCAACTATCATTTTTAATTATCCTTATTTTTTTGAGATTATACTATAATTATATCATTTCACCTGTTTTCCTCTGCAGATCTTCCCATATAACCTTTCCTTTTTTCTATTTGAAATCCATAAACTTTTTTTTTCTTTTCATTAATTATTGTCCTCTAACTGTCCTTTGACAAAATGGGCTGAAGTTTTATTAAAGTGTCTACCATTAAAGTGAATTCTGGGTTTAAAGATCAATTAAGATATATCAAGACATTAGTGATAACCCTAAGTAGAAATTGATATATATTGTTTCAGTTTACATGGCAGAGATGTGGATGGGAGTCCGGGAGACATTTTCAGACAGACGAGATGCAAAGTGGTTAATTGGCTGCATCGTTTTTAGCAAAGGTGATGATGAGATATACACATGTTTACAAAGACACGTTTTTAATATTTGTTTTTATTTGGGAGTATGTGTGTTTTCCTGAGGGTGTATGCTGTTTTTGTTGGAGGTCCTTGGAGGCCAGAGAGCATCAGAATCACCTGAAGCTGGAGATACAAGCAGTTGAAAGCTGCCAAACCTGAGTTCTAAGACCCAAATCCTGGTCCTTCCAAAGAGCAGCGAGCAATATTAATCACTGAGCCATCCCTCACTCACAGTATCACATCTAGTAAGCAGACAGGGAGAGATCAGAAGAGTGCTCATGTATGAAATTCTCAAATACTTAAGTTAAAAGACAATTTAAAGTTCGTGTGTGTGTTTGTGTGAATAGGCGCAGACACCTGCTCCCTTCTCTTCTTCAGATTCCTGGTCTCTTTTTCACTAATTTCTATTCTGTGCATACAATATACTTAAATACAACCTGTTCAGTCTGTATGATGTGACTTCTATGTGTGCTTTCCTGGCTGGCCATTTGGCACTGAACAGCCAATTGGTGTACTTTTCCCAGGGAAGACATCTCCCACTCCCAGATTTTAGCAGTTATCTGTAGCATTTTGCATAGGGTTGTGAACTCCTGAATTCTCTTTGTCCAGATTGGTATGTTTATACCCTTGCTTACATTTAGGCAATTATGTTGGTGAGATATGGGTGTGATTTCTGATATTCGTAGGATACGCAATCTCACAGCAAACTCCCTGACCAGCTGGCTCTTAGACATTTTGTGTCCCTTTAGCCCCAATCTTTTGAGCCTTAGGTGTGGGAGAGTTTTTAGTGTACCCATTGGGACTGTGCCCCACCAGTCTGCATTTTGATATTCATTGTGGTTTTCTGTAGTGGTCTCTGTCTTTTGATAGTGATTTTTTTTTCTCTGAGAGGTGAAACCACACTTACCTGTGAGTTTAAGGACAAATGTTTAGAGATTATTGTGGTTTGGTAAATGAGAGGTTATAGATTCAGTTAATCATTTTCCAAGAATTTTTTTCTCCATTCACAACCATAGGCCATGATTCTAAGTGTTGCCACTTTAAGTTCACTATTATTTAAAATAGATTTTAAAATTATGCATATGAGTGTAGGTTCCAGGGAGGTCAGGCTTTGGTGTCAGAGTTAGGTATCAGAATCTGGATTGGTTGCTGGGAACCTCTAGTAAGGTAATACAGATATTAACCAATGATCTATCTTTCTAGCTCAATGCTTATGTGGGCCAGAACTTACAAGTCTCTACCATTTTTACTTTAATTCTAAATGTATCTTGTTCTTCAAAATAGGAATGGTTTTCACTTTACGTACAATTCATAAAGCCATGGGAAGTACCTTGTATGTGTTATTGTATGCTGGCGTAGTCAGTGTTCTACTACTGTGGGGAGACTCCATGGCCACAGCAACTCTTATAAAGAAAATAATTTAATTGGGAGTATCTTTCTCCCCCCAGCTCTGTATGTATACATAATTTATACTCTCTAGAAAGGACAGGTACAGGTTATCCTCCAACCCAGCATACCTTCAACATTATTGTTTAATGGAAGAAAACATTTTATAGAAAGATAAGATTCATTACACTGACATCTTGATATATGTCTAGGTTAAGTTCTTTTTTAACTATAGCATTTTTTAAGAAGTGTATCATTTCAAATAGTCTTAAATGAAAGCTTCAAATTATGTTCTTCTAATATGGAATGTCTTAGCTTTCTATCCAAATATCTCAGTGAACCAATTTTAAGCTATTCTAATTTACGTGTTAATTCCAAGTTATTTATCCAATGTTTGCCAAAGAATACAAAGGGTTGCTTTTCCCCATTTCTCTATCGGTAGTCCTCATTCAATACAAAAATATACCATACTTGCACTATATACATTATAGTGATATACCTGACAATATCTAAAATTTTGGTTTCAACTGTAACATACCAAGAGACGTGGGCATGGGGACTAGACACAGTATCTGCCTTTGATTTGAGGATCATAAATCCTCAAACAGCCTTCAGTCAGGCCCATAATTTCTAATTTCTGTGATAGTATATTCTGTTCACATCTCAAGTTCATGCTCAATTTCTCTCTTTCCTGGAAGATTGATGATCTAGATTTTGAAAATTTTAGTCTTGATTGAGATGAAATCCATTTGTTTTTACTCTATTTGAATTACTCAGGACTATCTAGACTTCATATTGTTTTTCTTGACAAAAATCCTGAACTTGGATACATCTGTATACCTCAGGGGCTTATATTAATATCAAAGTACCTTGTTTTCATATCCCTCTTTTCTAAGAGCTAGGAACAGTGATCAGGCCTTCTTCAGTGACTAGAAGTATCACTGAATTTCTCATTTACTGAATATGAAAAAGGTATTACTAATTCCTGGAATCTTTAAAAACTACCCTTAAAAGCATAATTCTTGATTTTCTGTTAAGACTTATTATTTATTTGGATTCTGCTTTGGCATTCCAATAAACAAACAAGTCAAGTTACTATGGATTTAAGTAACACAGGCATGGTATTGACTATTAAGATACTTAAAGAAATAGGGTCAAATCTCTCTCTCTCTCTCTCTCTCTCTCTCTCTCTCTCTCTCTCTCTCTCACACACACACACACACACACACACACACACACACAGAGGAGCTTCCCAAATTATCCAAAGTGCACATTAACTGTCTGTAAATTAAACAGGCTTCCTTAATGGGTAATGAGTTCTCATTATTGAAGGTATTAAGGTGAATTAGATAATCATCTCTCTAGTATATTGTCCAGTAAATTAGTACACCATGAAGAGACTAGAGAGGGCGGCATTCTGGGAAGGATGAATTTTATGGATCACTCAACCTCTGAAGCTTTATGGTTCTAGTGATGAAATTGATACTGTAGAAATGGTTTTAACCCCAAATGCTTTCACTGTGATATACCTTCCCAGGTGCACTACAACACTAAACACACAAGCATGCTTTGGATTATTTTAAATATCTGCATCAAACCCAAGATTACTGGGAAATTCTGATACACATCCCCCCAATATTCACAAACCTTTTGTGTTGTTCAGGTCTTAGATGTCACTAAATGTTAGAAGATGTTTGAGGAAATCCTGTATCTGTGTCATGCTAGTCACAGGAAAGAGATCCTCTGATATGTAAGTTTTAATGATCCAGAATTTGATCTTGTTTCAGATTTAAACACTTTTAGAACGAGCAATAGATTATAAAAAAGAAACATATAGAATACATATTCAAGATCTGTCTCTACACATGTAAATATGTAATAAGCGTATCATCAATTATAGTATACTATATATATGTAGCTAAAAGAGAAATGCATGCTTATGTCATGATAATCGAAGAATGCTGCCGATGAAAGTGGCATAAGAGGTATGATTTGGAAAAGGAATCTACTAAGGAATAGATCAGCTGGGAAAGTTCTAGAGGAAATGAATGTCTATATAGGAGAAGCAGTTGTTGGTTTAGAAAGTGTTTGCTCTGGTTCCGGTCATAGCGCTGGATGGAACTCAGGGTCGAGGTGAGCAGCAGTGATTCTGGACTCTCCTCCACACATGATGGCAAACTTCTCCTTATTCCTCGTGATCTCATAACTCAGCACATTTGGAAAAAATAATATAGAATATCATCTTTAAAGCTACTGTTTGCTTATTTCCTACTTAATTCTTACTTGGTTTCTGTTCTGTTTTCCCTCAACTTAAAAGGTAAACACCATGGGCTCTCACATGGTATTTCTACGTTAACTTCTTACTAAGGAAAAAAAAATTCCTGGTAGCTGTCTGCATTAAATTCTGATTCTTGATATGAAAACTCTGATACCTGTAGAATTTCTCTAATACCTATAGAACTTTAGACTGGAGAATTTCCAGCTTATATCTATTCTCCAAGTTTAATTATTAGTTTTTCTTTTCATCATTATTATTATATTCATATAACTGATGTAGATACCCAAGCTTGGCAAAAACATCTAAAAAAATGTACTATTTGATATTATTTTATTTACCCTTATGGCAGTAATTTCTTTTTCACTGTGTAAACAAAAATACTTTAAGCAACTTATGAGATAACATATTTCAGTTAATAGTTTTAGTGGTACCAATGCATACTCTTGTGGTTCCTTAGAGGATGTGTGGTTAAAGGAAACTTATAGTGGAGCAGAGAGCCTTACTTACACTGGACAAAGGTAGACAGGAAGGAAAAAATCTAGAAATGATATACCTTCCAGTGTTCCCATCCAAGTGAACACACCAGTCCCTGACTCCTGGCAGTCATCATATATAAATCCATCCACGGGTTAATCCATAATCCAGTAACCTCGAAAAACCCGTCATCTGCCAACAAAGTCATTAACACATGAGCCTTTTTAGGGACAGTTCATTTCCAAATCATGACAGAATTAAACACGTAGTTATTTATAAAACTAATTCTGTCTGGGAGATGAATCAGTGATAAAATAATGTTTAAACCCTTTAAATGATGCCACAATGTGAGGGCTCTGAGGTGCTGAAGAGAGTCTGAATTACCCAAATGATCATATGAAAAAAAGGAGCAGAGCTAGGAGGAAATTATGAACCAACTTAAGAGTCTGGCACATTCTTCAGTGCTTACATTGAAATGGTTTGTTTGGCATTCTAGCTTCATTTCTAAGACCCACATGTTCAACTTTTTTTAATACTTGTTAACATTATAAAAAATGCTTTTTAAAGTTCAGAGTAAAGAGAATTACTGGAGAAGGAAACACACCAAGAGAATGTTTTGCTATTAATTTATTTTGTGGGCAGCTGATGGGAATGGTTTGCAAATTCTCCATTTATATGAAATGACAACTTACAATTTTATTTTTATTTAATTCTTGTGTCTATGAGTGTTTTTTATGCTTAATCCATGTGTGCAGTTGGGAGTGCAGGCTGGACGAGGGTATCAGATGCCTTGGGATTGGGGTAACAGATGATTGATTGTTAGCTGCAACCTTACTGTGAGACACACTCCTAGGGAGACACAAAGAATTGTCTAATTACCTCGGATAAAGTACCACCAACAGATCAAGTCATGGAAGGACATTCATCTATCTAAAGAATTGAATTAAAAAACATCTTTTTAATATTAAATAAATGTAGTATATTTTAAAGACACTATTGTTTGGCTTTATGTGTGATTATTCACATGTAACAGTTTCTTGTAGATTAATAAAATTAAAACATTCTATTGCAAGCAGTTTAGGAATAAATCAAAATATTAATATAATTATAGATGTTACACATTATTTATGCATAGAACATAAAATATTAAATATTTATCACAGAGAATGTTGAACTAAAATGTCTCTTAAAACACAACATTATTCAATTGACTTCGTTTCATTGCGTTTTTTAATCTGAAGTGAAAATGGATTATTTTTATTTTCTGACATTAACTTTTAACCCCTCATGGGGAATAGTTCACAAAGACTTCTTGGAGAGACAGAAATGTTGAATGTTGATGGTCAGGTAATAGGATTGACAACTATTTTAACTTAAAATGAGTTCTTTAACCCTTTGTCTAGTGCAGGTAGAACAACTTCATTACTAACCCCACAATGAATTTCAGTGAAACCAGGTCTGCTGTAACTGTTAAATTGTAGAAATTAGGCCTCATCAAGCAAGTGAGCATAATGTCGGTTAGTGCATTAGCAGAGCTCCCCGAATCTTGTTCAGAGGCGTCTTTCTCTATTGTCATTTCACCACTGCGTGGCTCATTTGAAACAGCCAGCATTCCAGAGCCGCTTCTTACTCTGGCTAAAGAAACTATTCAGCACACCTCGTTAACTGGCAATTTCACCTGAAGACTGTCTCCAGCATTTGATTCCTCTTTCTTTATTCTTTTAAATAATAATTAAAAAAAAAGTAGGACTAGTTAATAACATACTTAGCATTGCTAGTTTCTTGATGAGTCAACTGTTATTAATGCACTATATTTTTTGATTAACAATAGGTGCTCTGTGTTTATCATGGAAAAATGTGTAGGGTAGCTGCAACATCCTCTAAACAATGGTAGTTTGGATGTTGGATATTTTATCCTCTGTGCTAATTTCTTGCCAGTTCCCCTGGAGTTTCATAAGGTGAAGACGGTCAAGTAATTTGGGTTCCAGTTCCTGCTGTGTAATTGGTTCTCTCTACTTCAGTAAACACCAAGACAGTGCTGATTCCTATGAACAGAAGTATTCATTACAGATGGCTGAAATAAGGGCTGATCTCCCTCCGCCCCACTCGTTCTCTGTCTCTCTCTCATTCTCTGTCTCTTTTTCTTGTCCTCATCTCATGCACACAGGCACACACTATTCTTCTCCATTTTGATTCTCTCAAACAGATTGAATATTGTTTTGCATCCTCTGGTACTTTCCTCTGTAATTCTAATATGCGTGGAGATTGCTTTAGTGAAGCATGCAATGACTGTGTCTTCGTTGTAGAATAGCAGTTTCAACTCAGCCTATCCTCCTCCTCATTATAATTTCTTTCCGGATGCTTTTTACTGTTCTATAATACTCGTATTTACTCCTGAAAATGTAAAATTGCTGACTTTGTCTAATAAATAAAACCAATAGGGTTGGAGAGGTGTCTTAGCAGCTAAGGAAACTTGCCACCAAGCCAGGAGAACTGAGTTGATTCCCGGAACCTGCATGCAGGAAAGCATTCAGAGTCATTCAGGTAGTCTCATGATTTTCAGTTGTCTGCTGTGCCGTGTGCTTGCACACATATACACACACATAAGTAAACAAAAATAAGTGAATACGAAACCCACAGTTTTCAATAGATTATGGTCATTTTTAATCTTCTGCCTCTAATTCTTAACTGTAGAAAACACAGTGTTGTCTCCATGGAGATGGAGAGAGGTGGGTCAGTAAACTTTTGGTTTAGTAGTTTGTGTACAAGCATCTACGCTGTGATGTTCACAGCCTGGTGCCACCACAGGAGAGATCGTAAGCTCCTCTGCACAGGTAAATTCTCGAGCATTCAGCAATTGCTTTACATGGTGTTTACTCTGTCAGCACAGAGAATAGCTTAAAGCCAGAGCTGACTGCAACAAGGAAGAGTTCTCTTATTCACCCTGTCCCCTTTCCTCCCATGCTGGGTCCACCAGCTTGCCAGTAATGAATGAAGCATCGCCTACCTTGAACTTTATAGCGCATAGCTCACCTCATAATTGATTTTTATTCACCCTACACTTTCAAATCACAGAAACGTGCACATTTACCCATCCCTTTGGTCTCATTATTAAGCGCTTACCACAGAAAAAAAATTTACACACAGATAGAAAGATAACATATTTTTCTTTACATTGCACAATTACAACACGATGAGATTTATCATATATTATGTGTCTTCTTTCACGCTCATTCTCTAAATCTTGTCTTAATGTCACCCTGATTCTACGTGTAGTTTGCATTAATGTGTATCCTAATAGCATCTGATCATCCTATTTGCTGAAATAAAGCTACACACACATAAACACGTTCATTAGATAAAACATATGTATTAATTTTTAAAAATAATACCTTGAATATTATTCATTAAAACAATGCAAAAGAGGATTCTCTCCCTTTGGTGTAATTTATCTTCTTTCAATTTGATACTTTATACATTTAAATGTTTGCAAATATCTGATAACTATTGTGCCTATGGTGTGTGTGTGTGTAGTTTTACACTAGGCCTTTGTTCAATATTAAAGGGTATGCTGGCTGAACTATCTCTGTGTGAGTTCTTCCTGCTGATAAGATTCACTTTCATATATAGGTATGAGAAATATATGGATATTCTTGGGTTGATAATCGCCTGTGTCTTTTATAGTTTTTTTTTCTATTATTAAACATGAGAGACAGGATAATAGACCTATAAAATGTTTTCTTTCTGTAGCTCTGGAGGCAGAGAAGTCCAACATAAGTCTATTACATTTGGTCAAGGCTGTCATGTCGCTTCATCCCATGAAGGAAGAACGAAAAGCCGTAAAATGGGAAAGAGAAAGAGACAGTGCATCCTCTCTTTTACATTCATTCCTGTACTTAACAAGTCCCCCATGTCGACGGCATTAATTCATTCCTGAGGCCATCATCCTCATGACCTAGTAAATTTCTACTCTCAACGTGGTTAAATTGGGAGGTTCTAATACAATGACATTGAATATACATCCAAAAATAGCAACACTAATGCATGTCAGAGCTTCTCTGTTGGAAGCTAGAAGCTTCACATGACATGCAACTCTTGCCAAGGCATATTTGATGTTTTAGACTAGAGAGTGGATACAGTCTTGCTTTCACTCTATTTCCGGACAGGGGATGAGGAAATGTGGCATCCTGCTACTTTGTAACATGAAGCATCTTATCTAGGTACATGGAAGAGATTTTTAAAAAAACAATTTTGTGAAAATATTTCTTTTTCACTAAACATGATATTGTCTCTCAGACTCCTTGGTATCCAGTAAGCCAGTCTCTAGTGAGTTTATCTTTCTTCTTGAATTCATCAAATGTATTCAACTCTTAATAGAATGCTATGCTGAGAGATACTTTTGTCACCTTGTTGCAGGATTAATGTGTATTTATAGAAATCAATTTAAATGAGAATTTGAGTGATTATATAGTAAAAAAAAATGTGCATTGTTTGTAATGTTGTGCTAAAAGTGCCAAGTGCATGCTTCTAATTGCATATAGCTAAGAGGGTGAGACAGTCTGAGACCATGCTTTCAGATGGAAAACCTCTTCATTTTAAACTGCAAGTTTTACTGGACTGCACTAATGTTCCCCATCATTTTCTAATATTTTCATTCCCCTTGATCTTCTTCACGTCAAAACCATGTAAGGAAATATTTATACAAATGCATACAATTTCCTTCTACTTGTTTTATCTGACTTGGCTCTAAGAGTTTTCTTCTAAGCTCTTTACAGAAGTCATTTTTCACAAAGACATAAAGACCCTCGGAATATTAAGCTGGTGGCTATCCATAGAATTTAAAAATATTTGTCCAGTGATAAATTTTTAAATCTCTCTGATCATCTGCTTTTTTACCTCCATGGCTGAGCTAACTGCACAGAAAGACTGACAATATTTTTGTCCAGTTGCAGACGATTCAGAACATACAACACCTAGAGAAGTATATGAATGTTCACCCAGCGTCTAGTCATGATGAAATCTCCAAGGTGCTTCCCTTCTTGCTCTCTCAAATCACTACATAGCACATCAGAAAATCTTCTACCACTCTGTAGTATTGAGCCTTATTGTATATTAAATATTTCACACCAAGAGATTCATACTTGGTACATCTGTGGCATTATCAGTTTCTACATCCGAACAAAACACTTTGACACTTCCTTAAAAGGATATGTGAATGTAACTCTTCTTCAGTTAAATCTACCCTGACTGTTGCAGGCAATTCACTGCCTCATGTCTGCCTGCCTGCATGCCTGCATGTAAGTATGTTTATATTTTCTGCATTGGGGGTTAACCCAGAATCTTTACACACCAGACACTTCCTCCCTAAAGTCAAGTGTTATCTACATATTGGTACTCAGGTGCTGTGTGTAGGTCAGTCCCTCCATCTCAGCTCCCTCATCTACGTCTCTCACCTTGTCCGTGCTTCATTCAGACACTAATACACTTCACAGCCCACATTAGCCACTGCTCTCCAAATCTCCCTAAACTTCTCCTACTCACATCTCAGATCTCCCTCCTTATTTTTTAAGTTGCTTTGTCCGTAGCCATGGAATAATTCCCGGTTTTCTTCTTTTGGTGATAGACCCGGTTCAATGTATAAGCAAATCTGGTCTGTCTTCTAAAGATAGACAAGATCTTATCGCCTAGCAGGGCGTCTTCTCTCTTCCTGGTATCATTTGAAATCCAGAAGTAGTGCAACAGCCTTGAAAGCAGTATTTCTTCTGTTGGTTTTTCTAAAAACACTCAAAGTGACCTTATTTAAATGTGATTCAGAGTAGGTCATCGAACCCCTATGGGTTTTTATCTATTTAGAAGATAAACTCTTTTAAATTACAAATATGAATATGTGTCTCTGTTTTCTCTTTTCCTACCAACATTCTTCTGTATCATTTCGAGGGGTGACATGTTATGCCTTCAATCCACCAGGTTGTCTTCTGTCAGAGGCTTTTGCACTCGCTGTTTCTTCAGTAAGGAAAAATGTTTTCTGTATGTCTTCTTCACTCACTTTCTGTGGTGATTTCAAAGAGAAACGAGCTCAATAGTCTCAGGCATTTGTAATCGGTCTTCAATTGGTGGAGCTGCTTGGTGCAGTTAGGAGGTACACCTGTGCCGGAGGAAGTGCGTCACCGGGTGCAGGCTTTGAGATTAGCAAGCCTCCCCTGCTTCTAGTTCACTTTCTCTACCCCATGCTTGTGGTTCAAGATAGACGCTCTCATCCTCCTGTTTCTGACACCACGTCTGCCTTCTTAGCCACATCCTTATGAGCGCTACACATCTGTAATCACAAACCAAAATAAAGCCTTTCTTCTATATGTTTCCTTGGCCTCAGAATTTTTATCATAGTGACAAAAAAATAAATAATACAATTTCTTATTCAATTCAGATCATTATTCATCTTTCCTTTCTCATGGAAATAGTTTCCTCCAATAGGATTTCCTGTCTTCTTTGCTGATCAAATGTACTCAGGCACAATACATTGTTTTATATTTTACAGATAATTTTCTTAGTAATTTCCTCCTCACGTTACTTTATGGTAGCATGGATTTGTCTGTCTCTTCATTCATTGCTGCCAAAGTGTTTAGGACACTCAATAAATCAGTTGAGATATTAAATAATCAATAATAAGTTTATGTATTAGAATTTCGATAAGTTGATGTATTCATTGAAGAACAATTTAGTATTTATCTTGTGCTTGATGAGTATAATATACATACTTAACTGACTTATTTATCTTTCCTATTTGAAAAATGTGTTTATTAATGCATACAATTGCACTCACAGGTTTGATAATTAACAAGGAATATATCATTTGTCAAACAAGGGAATGATACAGCTAGTCTTTTATGGATGAGATGATAATCTTTCTGCCTAAATTTGTTCTCGTTTTCCCACAGGTGGGAAAATGCCTTCCAGGTGGCACATGCCTTTAATCCCAGCACTCTGGAGGCAGAGGCAGGCAGATATCTATGAGTTCAAGGGGAGCCTGGTCTACAGAGTGAGTTCCAGGACAGCCATAGTTACAACAGATAAAATGTCTCAAAAAACCAAGATGATGATGATGATGATGATGATGATAAACTCTAATAACGAACCAATGCTATCAGAGTGCCAGATGCGTATAACTCTAACTCCCTTTTTACAGGCTGAGAAGTGGACATCATGAGCAGGCTCAGCAAGAGAATATCAATATAAAGGCTTTGTAAGGGATGGGAAGAGTGGGACTATTGTAATGCTAGGACCAAGTATGCGTTGGATTTCAATGTACTGAGTTTATTCAATGCACTGGCAGCAGGGCATCCAGAAGATAGAGTAAGTCTTACACAGGTAGCAGAGGTTGCAGCTCCAAAGTTAACAAAAACAAGGTTTCCTAATTAGTGGAGAAGAGAGGCTAATGCTGGTTGTGTTTTCTTGATGGTCTTGCTTTGTTTTGCTTTGCTTTGTCCGTGGTTGACTTTGCTTGTGTGCTGTGAAAAACTGCAACAAGTAGATACTCTGCCCTAAGGTGATTACGGTCCAATAGAGTTTAATGAGAAACAAAGAAAAATAGAGTCCATAATCTAAGAAAAAAAGTGCTTAGACTTTTAAGAAAAAAAAGTTATAAAATGACATCAAGAAAATGTAAAACTTCTTCCTATTTAAACATAAATATCACCAAATTATTTAATATACATTTACAAGTATATTACAACTATTTGTTTTCAAATGAGTATACCTTTAGTTCCCCCTTTATGATGGAAATCTGTCTGTTAATGGTATAAAGTAACTAATGATTAGTTTGGTTCTTTATAGCAGGGGTTAATATTAGAAGGAACTGTCAAAGCCTGGGCAGCCTATCCACATATTATACTAATATTTTTGTACTGAAATAGTATAATAGTAAAACAAAAAAGATTTTTCTTAATTGAGAAAAATCAAGTTTGATAGTAATAGATTACACAGTGAAAAGTCTCTGGAAAAAAGACATTTAATTTACATTTTAATATATCAGGCTGCTTTTATCCAATGTGACCAAGTCTTCTGTTTTGAGAAAAATAGGCTGAGTGTGTTAATACTTGGACTCTTAAACACACCACTTAATATTGTTCACTAACATTTATTGATTCCTGAAAGAGTCATGCCAGAAAAGTCTAATTCCTGTGCTGCTAAGATTAGGTTTATCCTGAATTAATGCTTCAGTTTGATCATTTAAATGTCTCCTGAGTTCAAGTTTTACATTTTAATTTATTCTTACGCCTGTGACAATTCAACTAAATCTTTGAGACTTCGTGCACTGCAGTGATTTACCCTTGATTTTAATAAGCTTGGGCAGTTGGCAGCTTTAAATAAACCCAAGAAAAGCAGTATTTTTCAAGATTTTTGTACATAACCACACATGATTATAAATGTTATGAACAATAGAATGTGATTGTTCTCTGGAGAAGAAAGTTTCTTTTTATAAATAACAAAGCATCTATTCTTCCCAAGTGAGATACTTCACAAAGGATTTGAAATGGATTTTAAATAGCCATTGGGAGAGTTAAAATAAATGAGCCTATCAAATTAAAATATGGGAAAAAAATTCTAATTTTGTATTGTTTCTAGACTTGGCTATGTGACCAGAAGGTATTGAAAGGGAACAAGGAAGAATATCAAGCAATGTGTACAAATGATGTCACAACTCAAAAGCGAATGTCTCCTCCCACACATCTTTGACCCCATGCTTCACTTTTGAAAGCATAATGGTGTGTCTTGACATCAGGTAGTCACATGCATGTTCTAGTAGGTTTATTTCTGTGGAGCATAAGAAGTCAAGATTCTGTGGAAGAAGGGAGATGGGGAAGCTGAGAAGAGCAGAGGGAGGAGAGAAAGGGGGTTAGCTGTGTTATACCAAAGAGGAAAAGTGAATATCAAAAAGACATTAAGATTTTTCAATAAAAACCTCATTCATCTAAGCCATCTTCCTGCCGTTTGAGGGTTATACATAGCACACAGCCCTTTGTCATATTGTTTTGGCACCTGTTGCTATTTCTTGTCTCCTCTGTTCCCACTAATCTTCTAAACTTGTTTAAGAAATGTCCTAGAATTTCCTAGAAGACCTTTCACTGAGTAGGAGCCTGTGTCGATGTGATCCAGGCACATTTTGTTTCCGTGCACTGTATAAACAGATGAAAACTAACTAACAGTGAGGACCCAGACCCTCAGACTATGGCTCCCAAAGTTCTGGTGTACCCGGGGCTGCTGAGTTGAATATAGAGGGGCAGTGAATGCTATCATTTGGCAAAACATTCAGCTTCTACAAACACAGGAACAATACATCTGCAAGCATGAAAGGAGTCATGAATTAAATTAAAATGAGTTTATTTGTTCTTTTGCTGATTTTTTAAAAATTTATTTACCTTGAAGATATTACATGATATCATGATGATTTAGCATTGCAGGCTATAAAGTTTTCTCTTATTTAATTTGTTGTAATTTAGGATAAAGACAGATAATAAATAGCAAACTAATTTTATAAACTAAAAATTAATAAACTGAACATCGCTGATATCTAGGCCACGCTGACCAGAAATGACTCCACAGTGGAGTGCAGAACATGTGCGTGATGGTGGCGGCTGTGCGATCAGCACATTCGGCGTGTTTTATCCTCTCATGCAGTGACAACAGACATAAATGAAAACAATAAATTATATAAACAAAAGCCCGGGTGCAGCAGCAGACCACCTTCAGAAAGCAGGGAGACTAACTAGAAAAACAGAGCAGTTTAATATTTAGAAAATTAGACTGGCGATAAATGTTGCCACCAGATTAGATGTGAATGCCCGTGTCGTGTGATTGTTTTAGGTGTATTGGAAAGCCTTTGGGGAGCCTTCCAGAGCTTAGCAGGAGAAACTGTGGTCCAGTTCAGTAGTTACATACACGGAGTGCTTTAAGTCGTTTCCTTCTTGTCTAATTAATGTACAAATCATGCCAGGCACTGTTACTACAACCTCACTGATGTTCTTAATCACAGGGATGTTCCTGTGTGAGCACAGTCTGTTGCTGTATGTTGGAGAAGTTTATTTTTTAGTTATGTTTGAAATTATTTTATGCACTGTTGGGTGAGGGGCTATCCTAAGTCTAGGGCATTCTGTATTGTTTGC
The DNA here is from genome assembly GCA_026225945.1 of Cricetomys ansorgei. Classification (NCBI taxonomy): domain Eukaryota; kingdom Metazoa; phylum Chordata; class Mammalia; order Rodentia; family Nesomyidae; genus Cricetomys; species Cricetomys ansorgei. The sequence continues at coordinate 42,592,947 of JAMJFZ010000239.1, read as the reverse complement.
AGGTGTTGGATTTCTGCGGGGGGATGTTTGATTGCACCTGAGGAGTTCTGAATGAATAAAAGCACCTGAGCTCAGATGCTTCGGGTTTCCCTGTTGAGGACGGTGCTTGCCATGATGGTGGTTCCCTCTGACGAGGTCTGGCAGAGTTTACACACAAGAAAATGCTTGCTTGTCTTCTTTGCTGAGCTGCCACAGCAGTGTACTACTACAGCTGTAATTTTTGTTTTTAGTACACAATTCCTGACCTTGATTCCAAGAATGCTCCAGAAACTCTGAAGGAAATATCAAAAGTTGTCATTCCTCTATCCAGTTCTGCAGTGTCTGTTGTCTCCTGTCCTGTAGATGCATTTTATTTTGTGCTCAAATTAACAAACTTCCAAACAAACAGGGTGTGACATAGATTCCTCTTTCCCCAAGAAGCTAATATGCCTTTGCACATCTTTATGTGCCTTTTAAATTCAATTTCCTGCTCATTTGGCTAAACCAAGGAAGCAAAAGCATACAATTTAAAGTACATTTGCATATTCTGTAATGTAGACACATCAGGTCTGGCGCCGGACTCCTCCAAGCCCATATCACTTGGGACTTGCTCAGACAGCTGCTTCCAGAGCCCTTTAGAGAAAAAGGAAAAAAAAAGCATCCGTTACACTAAAAGTAATAATTTAATTCCAAAAAATAAAGAAACTGGAAATGCATAAATGAAATAATCATAAGCATGTATTTTGATTTTTGTACATTTCTTTACCATTTGCTTTTTTGTTTAAAACAATTCATTATTAAACGTTGAATATGTATGTTTTAAAACTCGTATACTGTTCAGAAGTATAAATAAGAAAAGTTTAAGCAGCAATAACCATGGAGTCCAGTAGAATGCTAGACAACATTTTGTAAGTTTTCCTGTGCATGAGTCCGGCTTGGACATTTTCCTGTGTGTTAACGCCAGTTTGCTCTCAGGTCAGCCCCAGCTCGAGCCGTCTGGGCCCTGTGTCTGAAGTTCATGGTATCTTCAGCACTGTGAACTTACCTTCTATCTCTGGGAAGTAACAAAGGGCAATGGAAATACCCTGTGATATTTCAGGAATCTCATGAACAACCATGAGCAAGAACACAAAAGTTAGTTTTTCATGCTTGGTGTTGAGATTTTTGTTAGCTGGACTTGGGCCATTGGATCAAATATTGTTAGCCTAGATGGGAAATTTTCATTTTAACTGTATGTACATATTTATATGCAGACTTACATGTATTTTTAGTTTTTTCCCCTAAGGTGCATAGTTAATAATATCTCGCTTCAATGATACATCTTAGTTGTGTGCTAAGTTTGCTACAGATAGTTTTTTAATGGTCTTTCTGTAAATGGAAATTTTGTTATTTATTTTCTTATCATATGAAGTAAAAAGTGTTACCAGAGTGACTCCATGCATACTCTATTCTCACTGTTGCTTCTCCTCCATTTCTCATACACCCTCATTGTTTCCATTCACCACTTCCAATAGACATCCACCCACCCCTACTTCTCGCGTGTACGCTGTGCCATTCATCTGTCTCTTTCCTAAAGATCTCGTTCTTCTCTTTTATAATTCCCTTTCCAGGTTTATGACTTACAACACAAAACCCCACACTGCATGTGTGCACACATGTACACACGCACACTCACACACACACACTGTTGTGCTGCTGCAGCATGGCTTAAGGTTAGATTTCACACTTTATCTAGCACTGATATTTTATAACTGATTTGCCTATTCAGGATCTTTTATGTTTTGAGATGAATTTTAAGGTCTTTTTTTTTTTTTTGTAGGTCTGTGAAGAACATTGCTGTGAATAATTGAGCATTTTGGGGCAAGATAGTTATTTTCAGAGTATTATTTCTGCCAATTCCTGAGAATGGACCTTTTATAAATCTGGCATCTTATTTTATTTCTTTCTTCGGTAACTTTAAGTTTCATCAGAGTGTTCTTTCGCCTCCTTTGTTTAGGTTATTACTAAGAATTGCTTTTTAAGCTGTTAAGCATGAGACAGTTTCCTAATTCCTTTCTCAGAAAGTTCGTCATCCATGTTCAGAAAAGACAATGATTTATTTTAATGTTGATTTTGAGTGCAGCTACTTTGAGAGGTATCTCTTCTGGTAAATGTTGCTGTTTTTACACTGATTTTAAGAATTTTGAAAAAAAAAACTTCTGTGGTTTCTGTAATGGCTCACTATCCAGCTGAAAATGTATCACGGGGTCTGCGTTATCGTATAGTTTCTGTGGTTTCTTTCGCTGTTGGTTTTTAGCTATATTCTTTGACAATTGTATAAGCCATGAAGGATTATTCCCCTCCTGCCTTGGATAAGGTTTCTCTCTGACATTTAATGTGACCAGATCCTGAGAAGGTCCCATGGGTCACTTGAGAATGTGTATAACGTCTCTGTTGGATTAAATATCTATATCTATCTGTTAAATGCAATTGATTTACAGCGTTTTTGAATTGTGAAGTTTCTTTGTTCAATATTACGTTGAATATCCTATCACTGGAAAACGGCAGAATGTATTCACCAATATTATTGCATCAAGAACTATCTTAAACTTTCAGCATCTTTTTTTTTTTTCCTTAATGAATTTGGGAGTCATATCATTTGCTGTAGGTATGTTAGTAAATATAGCCTCTTGATAATTTGTTCTCTTCACAAATATATTTGTCTCTTCTGGCTAGATTTAGTTTTTTGTTTTTTTGTTGTTTATTTGTTTTTGTTTTTTAGAACAGCTAAACCAGTTTTTTTTTTCATCTTTCTCTAACTTGATAGTTGATTTTTACCCTCTACTTGTCATTTAGTTAATATTTATGTCATTAACTTGTGTTTCTTGGAGACAACAGATAGGAGGATCTTTTCATAACAATCCATTCATCTTCCCCATTTGCACCTCAGGTTATTATTGAGAACAGGCTGCTAATTCTTACAGCATTATTGCTTGTTGTTCTGATAAATGGATTCATGTTCATTTTATTTTTCTCCTTTATTAATATTAAGGGGTTATGCTTTACTTCTTTTTAACATAACGAGTTCTTTTCTGCTTTTCTATTCTTTTTCTTTTCCTTGCATGAAATTTATGCCTGTCATTTTATGAATAAATCCCCTTTCTTCTTCCTCTTTGTGCCAGAATGTTGAAATTGTCTTCTCCACTGTTAATCTCACTGTTTTGAGTCCTAATCTCATGCTTTGCTTAAAATGCTCTTAGTTTTCTTCAATTTTAAAAGATATATATATATATATATATATATCTGTATTATTGACTCAACCTTCTCTTTCATCTGTAGAAGTTTTCTTCTCTTCATTTATCTGGTTGATACTATTTAATATTAAGTTTCTGATGGATTGACTCACATTAAGCTTCTCCATCTGACTAATTTTCAGAGTCTCCAACCTTCTTATTAAATTTTCCTCCATGCTTTTAACGTTCTTTGGCCTTCTGCTGACCATTTTATCCCATTGCTATTTGTTTTCAGGTCACAGAGAAATGAACTTCCTTTATTTACTTGCTTCTTTAAGTCGTATATTTGTGTGGCTATTGATTTTTTTAATATGTGACTTAAAATTCTTTATGAAATTTTAGCCTTCTTATATGTGTGTGGTCTCGGCAGTAAGACATAGAGAGACTGTTGCTGGATCATATTGAATTGTTCTCTCTCTATTTCATGTTTCTTTGTTGTGTTTTATTCATTGGAATGGATGTGCCTTGTAGTTTGCAATGTTTCCTGTACTTACTTATTTTTTATATTTTATTTCTGTGATTCTTAGTGAGCAGTGTTCATTTGGGTTTATAATTCTGCTCTCATTTCATGGTAAGTTTGTTGCAGTGAAAGAGACAATGAATTGGTGGATTCCCTTTATTATCTGACAGTAAATAAAAATAAACAAGAACAGGCTTTATGTCTTCAAAAGAATAATTGAAGCTAAAGGAGTAAAGCAACGTGTGAACTACAAATCCATGGAAAATGGCCAGAGTCAGTAGACCCCTGTGTTCTCGCTGTAACATGGTGTTTATTCCAGGCCAGGGTCAGGGTTATCCCATAGCTGGTAGGGAGGTGTTATCCTCTCCTGGACACAGATGCCATGGGATTTGAAGGCTAGAGGCAGACTGACCAGGCTATAGAAATACAACCATGGCCTAGATACAGCATGGGTGAAGAAGTTGCTACAGAATACTTAATGAGAGAGAGAGAGAGAGAGAGAGAGAGAGAGAGAGAGAGAGAGAGAGAGAGAGAGAGCAGCACTAGAGCAGAGTACTGACGGGAAAAAGCAGGTTATAGCTTGTCAATTAGAAATGTCAATTAAATAAAAAAGATAAATTAATTGGAAGATATTATAACATCAGTCAGTATTTCTTCTTAGTTCAGAGCTTGTGGTTTCTCCCAAACCCTTGACTCTATTAGTAGCAGCCTCACAGGTGAAGCAGAGGCTGTCATGTTCAGTAATTCAAACACACTAAGCCAGTATGTCCTTCCTGACAGGGATCTCTGTGGATTCTACTTTCTGTAGAGCTCTTTGCATCTAGACCTCCTGTCCACAAGGAAAAAGCTTGGCTCAAGGGTGTCAGTGATCTGCTTTCTTAGAGGAGGTAGCAGGCCCATCTGCTTGTGTTCCTGGGTGGTATTTTCCAAACATGAGACTTGAGTTGTTTGGATTGTTTTTGACCCTCAGGGGATTGCACCCAGTTCACTCTCACACTTCTGATCAGTCTCTGCATTATTGTAGCTCAGGCAGAGGTAGGGAAGAATTTTTCTCATGCTCTTCACTCCAGGGTGTTCTTGGCGAATCCCTTCTTCTGCCTCCCGTACCAGAACTCTGTATCCACACCCGAATGCCTTCAGAGATCTCTTCAACCACTAGGTGCTTTTAGCAGAGTCTCCACAGTCTTGACAGCCTCTCTCTGGTACTCATGGTGACTGTGTGCACTTCCCCAGGAGTTACTGTGGACCCCAGTCTGGTACCAGCAGCACAACGCCACTGGGAGCCATTTGTAGGCTGTTCCTGGTTGCTGTGCCATAAAAGACTGTGTAGATTCCGTCTTTGATCTCTCTTCCCTTCATTCCATCCTCTTTTTGTTTTTATTTTTCTCCATCCTGGGTTGCAAAGAGACAACTTCTAATTGCCATCTTTTCAAGAATTTTTTTAGCTTTATTTTTTTTCTGCTGAATTTTGATTATTAAGCAGAACATTGCTTGATATTATTGATGTTATTATTATTATTATTATTGTAAATAAAGCATGAAGCATTAATCTGTGTATGTTAATGTGAAATTTTATTTTCATATCAAAGTGTATTTATTGTATAATGTACTAAGTTTGTTTTGTAAAATATTAAGTTCAATATTAATCATTTAGTTACGTGGAATACATCATTGACTACTTCATTTTTATTATAAAAACACATGGATGGGATATTTTCTACTTCTCCCTTATCTAAGCTGACTCTTAAATCTGCAAATAACACGTTGATGGTCTTTATCTCCAAATCTCCTTTCACCATATCCTTTGCCTTTTGGCATTCTTACCGCCATGAGTTTGTAGTTGTCTTAGTGTTTTCATACTTATGATTATTAATTTCTTGGTGAGGTGTTCATGGCGTTATTTTTAAGGCTTTCTAGTACAATACTGTCACAAAAGTATATCGAAGACATGGTGCTTCTTAAAACTGTTGGGTCTCCTGTGAGTTCTTTTCACATATAAACTTAAAAGTTTAAGACAGGCAGCCCTCAGAGTTAGCGCTAATATTCTGGTGCATAATCTTTCTTGGCTTTATTCCTTTCGTCTAGGTTGTATTGTATCAATCAGTATGCTGTTTATTTCCTCTGGTTTCTGAGATAATTTGATGAATTTTTTATTAGTTTCATTGTATTTAATTGATAATTGATAATCTGATAGCCTCAGCTTTGTGGTTCTTATATAAAGGTTATACTTATCTCTTTTTTAATCCAAATTTATTAGACTTATAGTGAACTATAAGAATTTGAGTAAGGCAGCATCTAAAAGTTCTTTATTGCTGGGCAGTGGTGGCATACACCTTTAATCCCAGCAGTAAGGAGAAAGAGACAAGTGGATCTCTGTGAGTTTGAGGACACCCTGGTCTACAGAGTGAGTTCCAGGACAGCCAGAGTTACAGCAGAGAAACCCTGTCTCAAACAAACAAATGAAAAATTGTTCTTATGTTAGCATTGCATAAATTGTTCTTCAGAGCAGTTTCTCTCCTTTTAATGTAGTTTTTCACGTATACAAATGAGTCCATTTTTCTTGTAATTAATTTTCTTTTAATTGCCTACTCCTAATATTCATTTTAAATGAATTACTTTATATCTTTCAAAACAAAAAAAAATTAAATAAACAAAACAATTCGTTTTCTATGTTTATTTGTCAGGATCATATCCCAGCAGCTTGAGGGGAAAAATAAGGAATCTTATGTTCCTTGTAATCTAAATAGAGGCATCCCTCTCTCTCAGTGTGACCTCAGATCTCACCATGCGGCTTATGTGCTTTGGTAGTTGACATTTCTTCTCTTTATGAGACTATTTACATAGCCTTAGGAATCAACGTTAGTAACTCTTCTTCTGCCTGCTTCTCCAGCCTCCTTAGCTTGTGAACCTGGAATGAAAGTGTGTGTCTTCCTGATATTATTTCCTAGTGTTGCTAATGGATGTTGACGTCCCTTTTGAGTTAGTACAATAATTTTATGTGTCTCTTGTCTCCAATGTGGCTTCAATAGATTTATTACCATCTTTACTCAGGGTGTCTATTCCTTGTCAGTGTGAAACACAACTGTTACATGGTTTATAAATCTGACAGTATCTCTACTTTAGGGGAAAATTACTTGAAGTTATTAATTGTTGAAATTACTGTGTCACATCTCAGATACAACACCATTTTGTGTTTGTTTGTATATGTCTGTTGGCTTGTGTATACATGTATGTACACACACACACACACACACACACACACACACACAAGCTTTTATTATGAATTCTAGAAAGCATTATAAAACACCCCAAATCTACTTATAGAATTTTGTACCTTGGACTTTAGATACAAGGCATACCAAAACAACCATATAGGGCAGAACCTACAAATTCTCATAAATAATAATGGGAATAAGTACAACTGGGACTTTGAAGAGGTAGCATGTTTATTAGATTGGCTTAAGTAGAGAAGACCATAGGATTGAAAGAAGAACTTGAAGGAAGAGACTGGATTCAGCTGATCTGAATAGCTGTTAACCAGGGAAAGGATGACTATTAACTAGAATATGTAGATGTTGATTCAGGGCAAAAGGCAGTTCATTCATTTCTAATTCAATCCTTGGTCCTACAGGCTTTCAGCCTCCATAAAATATAATTTTAAATCTAGACATGGAAGGCCTCAGCCTAGACCTCCAAGTTTAACAACTGACTAGGTTCACTCTGACTAGCTCCTACTGAACTCAGCTCTACTGAACTCAACTGACTCTTCTGGTTGGCTGATTCAAATAACTCACTGATCTGGCTCAAATTCTTCCCCAAACTGCTGGTTCAAAGTGACCTTCTGAGATGACTGACTATTTCTGACTGAACTCTTCTGACTCTGGCTGACTCCTGCAACTTCTGTGACTAAACTGTTCTGCTCAACTTCAAGCTGACTCTTGATGTTAGCTGACTCTCATTCATCTGTTAAACTGCCTCTATGTGTCTCTGCCTCAGACTGCCTGCCTCTCTGAGCTGAGCTCATGCTTTTGTATCATGAGAGTTGGGTGTGTCCTAACTCTGATTCACTCTGCTAATTCTTCCTCCAATTTGTCACTTTGGCTGCTCTTCACTTTTATTCATCTTAGATGTCATTTCCTGACTGACACTGACTCCTTCTGAGTTCTGCTTCCTGTCTGTGCTTCCTCCTCTGCTTCTACTTGCTCCTCTCTTGGGGATTAATTAAGGAATGTGATAACACTGCCTTCTGAATACTGGGATTAATGGTGTATACTAAAATTATTTCTACCTTACAGCAGCCATGCTACCAGATTAAAAGATGAAATATTCCTCTACAAGAATAAATTCAAACAACATTCTAAAAATAAAAAAAACATTTTAGTCTAATAAGAGTTTTTCATGAAAATTTAAGTTTCAAAATGAAATGTAATAGAATAATGAAACAGGAACACCACTCATGCATATTTTACATGTATATCCATGATAGAAAAGAAATGCTAAGTTTATAAAATCACTTCAATATAATAAAATAGTACAATAAAAAAGCTAATTGTTTCCAGAATTAATAAAATCATTATCAATAAGTTAAGTTAAAATATGTGAATGATTCTTTGAGAGCATAAAAATATGTAAAAGTTACAATATGTGAATGAGTCTTTGAGATCATAAAAACATATAATTTCTTAAATAAGTAAATGTGTGGGATAAGAACATTGAAGAATGACTTCCCATTGATAAATGTTTGTCTGACCACTGCTCTATGACTCCCATAACCTGGATGTTCTCAGGAGCACAATGGCCATTTCATCAAGCCCATACACTGTGTTCTTTCCTAGTGTTCTCACAGATGACCTACTATGAGCTTGCACCCAAATATGATGGATTTGTTTCATTCGAGCACCAAAGCTCATAATGGATATGGCACTAGGATTTCATCTATAAGTGATGATGCTGATCATAATAATGTCTTATGTCATTGTTGAAGTTAATAAATGTAAGAAAAAAATATTATCAAAACATTTAAAATAAGGCCTGACATATAGAAGTACTAAATGGTTAATCTCTATTGTTAATTAATAATTAATGAGTATAATTATTAATTATAATTAATTAATTACAATTATGATTACTGTTTTGTATCTGTGTGTAGGTAGGTGGGCATACCCATGCCCTCGCACAAGTGTGGAGTTCAGAGAACAACTTGTGAGAGTCGGTTCTCTCCTTTTACGTTGTAGGTCCTGGGGATAGAGCTCAGACCTTCACCTTAGTGACAGGTGCCTTTTCTCACTGAGCCATCTGGTTCACCTGAGTGTGGTTGTTTGAATCTATCATCAGAGCCATACCTTGCCCTCTTAGAAGCTCAACACATCCATATTTTTCCTCTGGCAAGAAAACAGCACTTATTTTTATCCAAAATAAGATCTTTTGATCCTCAAGGACAAGCATTTAACTTCCCCCAAACTTCTAACCTTCACAAAAGCAGAATGCTTTCCCACCTGTTTTCCCACAGCAGTCACATGCGCACACACACCCTGCCACCACGGCAGGGAGTCTGGGTCTGGGTCGGGATCCCATCTTGGGCTTTGGGAAAGGCTCATTTGTCTCATTTCTTTTAGTTACTGTTTTCTCATTATGAGAAAATTAATTTAAAAAAAATGAAGGTGTAAATCCAAGTACTGCACTGAGTGACTGTTTTCTTTTTCTCTACCAGCTCATGTGTTCTCAGACTATAGATGTGCAAGGGTTATCCACTGCTCACAGCATGAATTTCAATTTCTACAAAAGGAGGGATCCAGGGAACTAACTCACTTCCTACAGAAGTCCAACTTCCATTTTCTTTTTCTTTTGACTCACCATCTGTGTGATGGTGAAAGAGAGGAGAATAAATCTTGAACTCACCTCCACAGATGCGCTGAGTGCAAACATTACACATCAGAACAAGACAAATATTAAATTCACACAATGTTTTATTGGTGTAGGGATTGGCCATGCCCCCAAAATGATGGTATTATTGTGTGTTTTAGAGGTTGGTAGTAATTAAACCCATGCAATACAGTAGGTAAAGGCATGTACCATATCCTCCAGGGCAGTGAACATATGTAAAAGTCAAGGTGAACACAGAGGCATTTAATCTTTATCTGTTAATATTATAAAAATATCCTGGCTTATGTGAGTCACAAGCCTTGAGAAACAAAGCCACTGTCTTGGTAATCTGGATACATAGGGAATATATTTCCTTAAAAGGAACACACATTTATAAGTGCAAAACTGCACACACAAACTTATATACTCTATTGCCTTTGAGGTATAAAAAAATACTATAAACTGGATAGTTCGTTTATACCAGAAACTTATTTCTCATTCTAGAACCTGAGACCTTCTAGATCACAGTGTCTGAAGATACTTTGTCTTTGTCGGCAGAACACCAGAGCAGAGACAAGAGGGGAAACAAAACCAGTCGCCTTGTGACCTGAAGGAGACAGACAGGGGTAGGAAGGGTCATGTGGCCTCCATGCCTTTTAAGATCACATTCCATGAAGACTCCCCACTGTTTACTCGTTTTTACAATCTTCTACATCTTAATTGCTCCATGATGGTACCTGGGCCAGAAAGACTTTTGGGGGACATTTAAAATCCAAATAATAGGGATATTTCCCCCAGTCAGAGAGTGTTGTCTTCAGACCTAAACAGCCTCACAAAGGCTAAGCCCCCGAATGAGATCACTCTAGATTTTATATAGGAGAGGTGTGAACATTCAGAGGACTGCACATACTGTGCATGCTTCCATCGAGTGTGTACTACTATTGGTAAATGTTTAAACAGATAATAGTGTTGAGCTCTTAACAATTTCTATAGGAGATTTCCCATCCTTTGGGATTGGTAATGGGTTCTTCCAAGGCCACAAAATTCAGAAAAAGAAGATCCCCTTTTTATTGCCCAGGATACCTTACTCACAGCACATCATGGCTCTGAAATTTCGCTCTCTGTAAGGGATATGTGCCACAACTACAACATATTAGCAATGAGCCTCTTCTCTATTCCTCGATTCACTCATAAATTCAGGTTTCCTTCCACAGCCCTGGGCGGCACTGTGCAGCCACTGGGCTCATGCACACCACACTTTGCAAACTAACAAGAACCATGGCCTTTCTGGGAAATAAACAAAAGTGAGACAATAGCAGGCATTCGACTTTGTTGAGCCTATCAGAATTCAACTTCCAGCTCTAATAGTTTACTTGCTAATCTTGCTTGCCTGAATTCTTGCAGAGGTCTTTAATCTGTAATGATATTTATATCGATGCCTGCAAGCTAGTGCTATACTTAATGGTGTGTTGTCATTTCCATTACAAACTCCCTATTGCACAAGTAGCAGGAGAAGCAAGAACCTGTGACTTTTCGTAGCTGAGGGCACATTCCGAGGCTCTTGTAAATGACAGTGCTAGCCAGACCACTCTCAGCAGCCAGCATTCTCAGGCAATTTAAGAAATAGCATTAAACAGGGATAAAGAAATCAAAACTCTGCGTACCACCTCTTCAAATATCTGTAGGCAAAATTTGTTCCTCATTATAGTTTTACATATATTTAGTTCGGATTTAAAAATTAAAACATAAGATATATATATATATATATATATATATATATATATATATATATATCTTCATTGCATTGCTTTCTTCAGTATCTCCCTAAATAAAATACAAAATAAATGAATAAGCATGAGGAAAATCTCAGGTTGTTTTTTTTTTAATATTTAAAAAAATCTTGTATAGTGTCTGGAGAGCAATGAATGAGAGCTATTATGAAAGACAGTTTTGTAATGTAAACATTGGAAGGAACTGATAATGACTAGCGTAAAATTGAAGTGCATAAATATGACCACTACCTTCTTTTCACTGGATAAACTGTACAGCTGAATTTTCATTGCCTTGCTAATGACATGGAATATGGACCCAGCAATTCCAGTGACTGCTAGAAAAAGCTGCTCATTTCTACAACGTGGCAGAGAACGAATTCCCTGCAATAGTAAAGCTGATATAGTCCACGGTGAACGAACAATAGACAAACCTCAGAAAATTAGAGTTTTTATTTCAAGTCAGTAGCATAAAGAGGAATTACTGTTTCCCAAGAAGTAGGTCACCGGTGGCAGGACGGAGGCAGTGGTCAGGGCGACTTTCTTCCCTCACACCGGCTGAGGATGCCGGGTTCTTGGTTCCATTCCTTTTTATCTTTCCTTCCCTGCCTATCTAGGTTTCTGTAAGAAAGGATCTAAGAGAAGAGCCAGGGAGGAGAACAGAAGCACTGCTTCTGAAACAAAACTCAGACCTGCCGAGAGCTAAACATTTTGAATAACCCTTTCCTTTTTCCTTTCACTAAAGACAGAAGTGTTCGGCCATTTTTCCACTTTATGATCTTTACTGTAAACCATGCTGTGTGTAAGGAGAGCATAGCCATTAGCTACCAGCTATAATTCAGAATTTAAATCCCTGCCCTGTGATCTCAAACAGCAACGCCCCAAGGCATATTGAGTTGCTGTTTGTCACCACCACAAATGATTTCACAGTGTGCTGCCTGTGGTCCTTGTGCTGTGGTTTCTGGGTAGTTTCCATTCCTTGTTCTGATGTCTGGGTGAAGGACAGAGTGCTTCGCCATTCTGGTGGAAACTGCTCTTCTCTATTTCAGTTTAACTCAATGTATTTTAACTTCATTTTGTTTTCATTTTATTTTCCTTCTATTCCGGTGGCAATCAGAAGTTCATTAAGGAAAGATTCTGTTGTTCTGAGTGAGAACCATTAAAGTCAAATATTGCTCTGAGTTGTATGACTTATTTCTCTCCAAAAACATTTTTTTTCAGAATTGTCTTTAAATTCTGAACATCTACATGGTAGGATTGGAAATTATTGAGCATCAGGTCGATAACTTGCTAGAAGGTGGACAATTTTTGATCGTTGACATATTAAAATAAGCTTTTCAATAAACCTTTAATTAAACCCTTTGAAGAAATTTTCAAATAGTTATTTTGAGATATGTATGCTGTTTAGAAATCAATACATATCTTCTAAAACTCTCTTATGAATCCATTATGCAAATAATTATTTAGGTCCAGTAATTATATAAATTGAAGGAAATCTAATATCCAATACAATACCTGCAATATCAGGTAAGTGTAAATTAAGTATTTCATAGGCATTAAATTTGCAATCTTATAAATTGTCACCGCATGTACACATTTGTAAGTGTAATGCTCTGTAATGGCAATGAAAGGTTTCTGTATTCTGACATTGTTCAGTATTGATAGTATTGTGGTAAAGCTTTCTATGATTCCTATGATATAATTCATGAAGGTGAAATCAGAATTACAGTCTGGGCCATTTACAATTTATCTTACCCCTTTAGTATTTCAGATAGGGACAAGAGGGCGATACCCATCTATCAGGATATTTTGTCATTTTATCACAGTTATTATGATAACATAAAAGGCATAAACTTTCAAATAGAAAAATTTACAGATTTTATAATCATAATGTGTAGTGTAGCTTTTCCCTTTGCAGTTCTGACCATTGCTTTGTTAATGCAGAGCGTCTATAATGACCTGTAAGAGGTTCTCAGGAGATCAAGTCAATTAACTTTCTGTCTCTGAATGAGGAAGAAAGTTATGTATTTTATGAGGCCTCCCCTCTCTCTCTAGGATTATATAATATGTAAACAGTTCATTGTAATGGGAAACCTCAGTACTCGGTTACTTGAAGTTGTCCTGGGGCCCTTCTGGGAATAAGGCTCACCTGAGTCACCGATAAACCTATACGTAAACCCTACAACCTTACACTTTCACTAAGCTGAATTTGGGTGAAAACCTTTCTTTGGTTGTTTGTGCCTACCAGGTGCCTTTCACATTCAAACCTTAATAGTTCCATACGCAGTGGTCACAATTGCCTGGACTCCGATGACTCTGCAACAGATTCACATCTTTGCTCTGCACGCTTGTAGTCTTTGTCCATTAGGAAAAAAAAAGAATCAAAGGTGGCTTACAAGAAGAATTCATGGCAGAGTTTTAGATTTATTCATTCTCTAGCTTATTGCTAATGAACTCTGTGAGACCTAGAGTAAGTAACTGCACAGTGGGCTGAGGTCTCATGTTTGTTACCAGGTGAGAAAGAGAATGGAAGAGCAGAGACTAAGTCAGGTAACAATGTGAAAGCCTACATCATGGCCTCCTAGATGGTGAGGGGCATGCTAGAAGCCAATTTCTCTTGCCAGTCATCTGAGACAGCAGGAGCAATGAATTTTCTGTACTTTAAGGTTCAGTTGCCTTGGTCCATAAATATCCTTCACAACTGGGACACAGAACAAATGAATGCAAGTGTACTCCTTCCATGTGGGAACACCTAAAGGGAAATAGGCTCTTGTGTGTGAAATAACTGAGGTTCCACTATCTGGCAACTGGATTTTACAAGTGCCATTCTGATTTATGAGAGGAAATGTGATAGTAACTAAAGTACCAGAATCGAAACATAGATGCTGCTCTCAGTTTATGCCAAAACTTCAAGAAACTTGAGTGCTGGGTAGGGGGAAAGTATTGAGTAGAAACAGGTTTGATACTTAGTTTACAGGTGTCTCTGCTTCTACAGCTGAAGATCCTGCTTCCTGAGTAAACCATAAGCAAGATCAACTGTTAAAGAAAACTTGCCTTTATGAGTCAGAAAGAGAGCTCAACAACACATGTGTGAGCACTTCGCCTGAACTAAGAGAAAAGACACCTTAGTGTGATTTCCTCCTCCTCTTCTTTCTGTGGAGTTTGTTCTGTTTAATTACTGAGAGTTCATTACAGAATTTGATGGTTTCGCTCACAATTGCACTTAAATGTGACCTTCAGAAGTATCTTTTATCAGTTCGTGGAAGAGTTTGCTTTGTGGCTTTTATAATACTCCTAGAGAACGATATATGTTTGTTTGGATTTAATTTAGGCTGAAAGAGCAGATAAAAGGGAGACCGACAAACCCACAGGGTAGCATTAATAAAGTGAGGAAGACTAATACTGCTTAAGAAATGCAAATCTTTTAAGCCCATTACTATCATTACTGGGGAAGTCAAAGGAAAAACAACTACCTGACTAGGGTAAGTCTGCAACATGATCACCTTCAGATGGCTGGCATTTGGCTAGATACGTAGAATCCACAGGCTCAGAAAAGGGTTTTAGTCAAAGTAAAATTTCACTGCTATGAAAAAGTATTACAGACCAGGAAGCTTCTAAAGTGCAGAATGTGTTTCTCACAGTTCTGCAGGCTGGGGACCCTGGGCTGGGCACCACTATGGCTTCACTCTGCTGGTCACTTCCTTTGTTTTCATTCCTACATTCAGGTGCAATGCATCTATAGAAAAGGTTTTTTAAATGGACAAGAAATAATCACCTTAAGCCCACAGCTTACCTAGGAAAGAAGTGGTACAAGGTACAAGCACAGAAATGTTAATTACAACTTCGTTTTCTCTCTATATATATATACCATTGTTGGCTTTTATTGCTAGCATGTGTTGAGGAGATGTACAAAACTATTTAGTGGCCCTATTTTAAGGCATCCACAGGTGGAATACACATTACATTCCAATCCCTTCTAATTATATTATATTACATTAGGAGCTGGGATTTTGATGTATAAAATTTAGGGGTAAGTACAAAATGTATTCAGTCAAGATCATAAATATCTATCAAATAAATGAATTTAGAATTATTTTGTGTAACTGGTCCTGCTCTGCCAACTATTTCACAGAGGATTAAGGTCATGGGGTCACTTATTGTGTTTTTATGCTCTTCAAGATGTTTCCACAATCTAAACTTTAAATTTCAAAGAAAATTCAAATTTATATAATACAAGCAAGACTCAACAGAAAGTAAATGCTGAAGCATTTACTTCAACAGTTAGAGAGTTTCAACCTTCATATAATCTAATTTTCAAGATACCAGCCTAGACCTGAAAGGCTTCAGCCTCCATATAAACTAATCTACAAACTTAGAATATTTCAGCCTCTGAGATTTACTGCTGACTGAACTCACTCTGATGAACTGTCTTCAACAGCTAATGCTTCAACAGCTGTTTGTGGTAAACCTGTGGGTAAATCTGGGAAAGGATACTGAGACCAGGAAATGGGATATCACTGGGAAATGGCAACCGTGGCTCATTGAAAAACAGAATCAGTGAGAAATCTTGTATTTATACTAAAATTTAAATAAGCACATCATTAAAATAATTATATGGAAAAACACCTGAATTCTTTCAACTTATTTCTTTAAATACTATCAGGAGAGGTTATTGTATCTTAGTGCCTAAGGGTCAAGTCAACCAAATGTGTCCAATACCCAGATTATAAACTGTAGAAGAACATTTAATCTTTTAATCCAGCAGCATGGCTGCTCTAGCAAAAAATTACATTGAAAGACCTGTGTGATAGGCATTTGATCTCTGATCCAGCAGTATGGCTGCTCTAGGGTAGAAGAAATGTTAGTACATGCCTATAATCTTAGCATAGGTAGCACACACTTAAAACCCAGTTCAGAAGGCAATGGTAGCACACGCATTTCCTCCCAGCTCTTGGGATATGAAGGGAAGCAGTCAGTTCAGAAGGAAGTCATAGTTCTCAGTTCATGGCTCTCAGTTCAGAGTTCACAGTCAGGTAAGAATTAAGAGAGAATCAGTAGAGATTGAGAGAAAGGAAGGAGATTGAGTCAGAGCATGCTGGTCAACTGAGACATGGAAAGTCAGAAGCAGAATGTAGAAGTGAGATGGAAACAGAAAAGCTCAGAGAGAGAAGCAAGGTAGAAGCAGAGCTGGAAGCAGACAAAAAGCAGAGTGGAGAGTTAGTTCAGTCAGGGAGTTTGAGTGCAGTCAGCTCACAGACCGTTCAGTTCAGAAGAAGAAGCCAGGAAGAGCAGAGCTGGTCCAGAAGAAACTGAGAGAGAAAGCAGAGAGTCAGAAGCAGATGGTTTACAATGCACAGTTCGAAGTTCAGAAGGAAGCTGAAGCCTTCTAAGTCCAGGCTTGGATCTTGAAGTTTAGATGATGTAAAGGTTAAAACCTGCTGGGATGGAGGATTGAATTAGCAAAGAATAAACCATCCTTTGCCATGAACCCATGAAAATTATTAATAAAACAAATGTTCACATCTATGCCCACAATAGGCATCACTGTAGCAACGAAGTTTATAAGTAATAGACAAAAGGGCATTGCCTTAAGCTCTCAGTGTAACTGGGAAGTGTTTGCACATGGAAATAGACTCTAGCATTGTTATATCTTTTGGCTGACACAGAAACTAAGTTCACAAGCACTAATGGGATAATTAAGTGGCATTCTCTAGCTGATTACTAACTTCCGAAAGAGAGAGTGATTTTCTAAGTGACTTTGGCATCAAAACCAAACCGGTTCAATAAGAAATCACTCAACTGGATCTGCTTTTTGTTTGTTTTCTTCTTTTCTCTTTTTTTCCCTAACCACCTATTAGCACACTCAATAAGCTTATTCTATTTCCTGATTAAATGTTTGCTGTCTGTTGCACTAAAGGTCCATATTACTCTGTTTTTACCATGCAGGTAGTACAGGTAGAGTGTTATGTATCTATACTTATAATTTTTAGGTAAAAGATGAACAAATGTCATTTGTACTGTCAGTACACACTATGTCAAAAAATCTGTTTCCTTAAAGCTGCACGCATGAGCTACTCTTGTGAAACTGCCTTTTATAGAATGAAACTCAAAAAATCTATCTCACCCACCATTATATCAGCTTTTGATACTATAAAAAATGCTCAATGTAAAAGAAAGAGGGGAAACATTCACTTGGGCTCATATTTTCAAAGGTTTTGTTCCATGACCCATTCCGTTTGGACTTCTTAGGCCTGTGACAAGGCAGAAGGAGGCAGTTTGTCTCATGGAAGTAGGAGGGTGAGCCAAAGCAGAGCAAAGGTCAAGGTAGACCTTCTAGGATAAGTCCACATTGACCTACCTCCTCCACCCACACCCTGTATCATCATCTTACAAATCCTAAGGGACTAGAGCATCCAGTATATCAGAGCCCAGATGATCCAACCATTTCCCCAAAGTCTGCCATTTAACAGGTCCTCTAATGTATGAGGCTTCAGGGGATAGCCACAACTTACAATTATGTTTACAAGCCCATTTATACCAAGTAAATTTTACTCAAAACTTTTCCCCATTAGGCTTATATATAAACAACTGACTTATTCATTACTTTTCATTTTCTGTGATGAAATTCCAGACAAAATCAACTTAAGGGAGAAGTGCTTATGTCATTGTAAATGTTAGGGATAGAGTACGTCATTACATCAGAGAACAGGAGACAGCTGGTCACCTTGCATCTGGAGAGACAGTGAAGTGGTCTGACTGAGGACAAAGCAGAGAAGCTGACTCAGGCAGTATGGAGCAGTGTGTTACAGAAGCACACAGACTGGGAAAGAGACACAGAGACACAGAAGTGATCGGTAGAAGAAGTCAGTATCAGAAGAAGATTAAGTCAGTTTAAAACCAAGCAGAGCAGTTCTGCCTGAGGAGTCAGAGAGTCAGCCAGAGTCTGTCAGAGTCCAGAGAGTTCAGGCACAAATAGTAAGCCAACTCAAAAGGTCAGTTTGATCCAGTTAACTTGGAGAAGAGTCAGTAGAGCTCTGAGTTTAGAAGGAGCTAGTCAGAGTGGCTCAGTCAGCAGTAAGTCTTCTAACTTTAAATGTTCTAGATTGTAAGGAGGCTGAAGCCTTCCAGTTCTAAGCTTAAGACCGGATTGTAAAGATGCCGAAAAGTTCCAGTGTTCCAGGACTAGAACTGGTGATTTAATTAGACAACGAATTAACTACATCTGGAGCGAATCTACTACTACAGGGCTATAAAGACCGATATAGCTGGTATGAAAATCTATACGAATGTTTCTCACAGAGGTAAAACAAAACTATAATATGATGTAGTTACCTCATTTCTGTGGAGAACTGAATCTCTATCTTTATACATACACCTACATCTATCTATCTATCTATCTATCCATCTATCTATAGATATGTACATTTTTTTCTGATACGGAAATACTTGAATATTGAGAAATTAAATTATACTAGCCTTCAACTGGATAATGAAAATATGGTACATGGAAAAAATGGAAACTTATTCAACCACAGAGAAAAGTGAAACTATGGACTTTGCATGAAAGGGGATACAGCTGAAAAATATATTCAGCAAGGCAACCCAGGCGCAGAAACACAAATATTGCATGTTGTCTCTAATGTTTAAATCCTAGATTCTAAAATTCTATACTTATATTACATACATATATATTATTAAACTGTTACTTATGGATCTTTTGTTGGAGTGAGTTCAGGTATGGGCTGAGGTGAGGGGGAAAGCAAGTTTTATAGGAATGAAGTCAGGAGGCATCAGGCACACAACAGCAAAGTGGGAAGGGGAATTTGGAGTTGGAGGCACAGTAGGGAGAGTACATGGAGATGCAGGAGTCAGGAATCAGCAGAGAGGAGGTATGGAAATGGGATGAGGAAACCTGTTCCTTTATATGTATATTTATTATACATATATTTCCTTTATATATATATATATATATATATATATATATATATATATATGATTAAAAATTACAAATGTGCATGCACCTTTCTTGTTCCCTTTCCTATTCAGCATGCTTAGGAATTTCTGTGTTTCACTCACTTTCAGTAAAAAAACAGTCTCTTATTATAGAACTTTAATATAAAACACCAATACACACATACAGTTGTTAAATTTAGAATGAAAGCCTTGTGGGAAAAGCTATAACCAATTTTCTTTACCAACTTCAAAGACAAATAAAGACAGAAATAATAACGACAACAAAAAAGAACACTGAGTAGCTAAAATATTCTCCTCTGTACCCATGATAAAGAAATTTTATGACTATACCATTGTCATCTAAAATAAAATGCATCTCTTGAGAATCCAGGTGCAGGCGGTTTGACAGGGATTCCTAGAAATGTAAGACAACATCCATACCTTTATAAGGACCTCTTATAGTGTGGTGCACAATATTTTCCTTACTGTTTCTGAGACTGTGCAGCTGCAGCTGCCAACATAACAATAGTTCAGCCTACTGGTGTCTATTTCTGGATTTAGAATCAACAAAGAAATAATTGTGAAGACTCACAATGGTGTGCATGCAAGAGCTGTATATTTACAAATTAATGTGGAGCTTTTTATTTCAAACACCTCTTAGAGATGACTGTCAAGCTTGCAATATTCATCATTAGTTTTGGAAAAGCTAATTTAAGTTGAACGATTTTGATGTTCTGATTTCAATTTAGAATATACATTTTATTCTTTTTTCATCCACAACATTTCAGCATAAAATACTGTTAAATCGAGTTCTTATTCATATGAATGTATGTAACAACTGTTGAGACTGGTCGCTAAAAACAAGCAACATTGTATTTAGGTAAGAGAAGAGAGGTTTCCTGTGAAACACTAACCATTCATACTAAGTTTGAGAGTTATATGACTTTATACATTTATTTGATATTATGGTAAGAATGTTGTAAGCATCAGCAATAAAAAACCATCAAATAACACTTTTAAATTAAACAATATTTAGTAAAAGCCTTTTTGAGTCTTTGTTATTAACCATCTACTGCAATAAGGAGCCTCTCTGACAGGATTTGAGAGATGCAATAATGTATGGATATAATTCATTAGGAGTTAGTTAACTACTATATCCATTTAACAGAATAGTAGGAGATCCACCCCTAGGGACTATGATCTGTCTAGCACAGGTCCATGCTTAATAATAGTGTCAGAAATGAGTTCTATCTAGTGAAGCTGGCCTTACATGCGATCAGAAAATGACTGGTTACTGCTATGATATGCATGACCTATCGTAGGCCTTACCAGGCTGGTCTTTCCTGTGACTCTCAGAGTTCAAAGCTGGGTAAGATGATGATAACTTTTCTCCGTCAGTACTATGCATGGGAAATTCCAATACTAGGAAAGATAGCCAGTGGTGGTGAAGCTTCTGAGACAGTACCAGCTTGGTATTTCCATGTTCAGTGTGACTTCAATCTGTGGTGCCATAAACAGTGGTGTTTCAGCCTTAGCCTTCTGAACCTACTGCTGACTGAGCCATTCTGACTAGCTCCTTCTGAACTCAGACTCTTCTGGTTCAACTCAGTCTCTGTTCTGGACTTCTTTTCCCAAGCTCTTCTGTGTCTCTGCATCTCTCCCTGAGCTTTTGGAAAATAATATTTACAACAAAAGTACACAATTGACAGAGATAGATTAGCCTGTGGAGACATGTTTGGGGAAGTATGAAATAATCACCAACTTTGCTATCAATAGTGAGTGTCTCTTACATGTACTAAATGGCATGGTTCCTAGCCAGTCTGATGTTACTGGATCCTGAAAGATGTGCGTACCCGGGTTCATTACTTAGTTTCTTTCTTTGCCGTACTCCTGCATGACTTCTCTTTTGATGAAACTTTTTATTTCTTTTTCTGTTCTACCTTTTAATATACATTTCAGGAATGTGGGTCTGCTGGAACATTAAATTCAGTGCAATTCCATCATTCCTCCTTGCAGTAGTTCACTCGTATCTAATCACAGAAGGACTATACATTATGCATTAAGTATTTATTTCATCAGCTCATGATAAAGCAATGTTAAATCTTACTCTACCCACAGAAAAGTAACTGTAATCCTGACTTTAATTCTTCTTCATGAATCTATCCAGTATCTAATGTACCAATAGCCTCTTTGAGGCAGTAAAGAGTTAAAAAAAAAGTCTAGACTTTTCAAGAAGAAAGTGTTAAGTTCTGATTCCTCTATGGGCAAGTAAAGGCTTTGGAAAAGCTCACAAAGAATAAATTACACTTTGAACACCAATCTTCACAATATAAAACAAACTACAAAGATCTCCAAAGTAAGACTACTGCAAAATCAGCATTAATCAAATTACTGTGCAATTAATATTATCAGTCACACCCAGGATGTAACCTGCTGACCTTTCTTTTTGGGATTTGTATTTTCATTTTGCAGCCACTCAGATTAAACCTTTTGATTTATATTTCATTTTAAAACATAATCCCACATATTTAAATCACCATTAATGTAGCAAGACTTAAGCAGTCTTTTCTCCATATTGTGTCATGATAAACTTGGCAAAGTTCTCTCCTGAAACTGCTCTTTTCAATACATATTTGTGCATTGCATTTTAGTGTGAGACTGAATATTTGTTTCCAAGTTCAGTTTTATAGTTGTGCAACGGGACACTTGGAAATGAAGAAAATAGGTATCTAGACCTTCATTCTGTAGAGCATGCCGTTCCTGAAGTCTAATCACAGTTTCACTCAAGATACTTCAGAAGTAAAAAGTTTATAAACTGAATTACTTGTATTTCTGAAGTCAGTCTGCTATAAAGTCTGGTATTTAACTGTAATTTGAAGAGCGTTTTAAAATAATTGAAAATGCTTGAGTATATTGCATGAGCATTTTGTAATTGATTATAAAAAATACTCTAATAGAAAGCTTTAAATGTTAAAAGTCCACATCTAGGTCTTTAGTGGTAAATGTAATAGTTATACAAATAAATAGTATTATTTTTGTAGCTTTTCCCTTTTGTTCAAATAAAAAAAATCAGAAATTGAAGTTTGAACATAGAAAAGATATGGAAACAGAATATTATAGAAAATAAAGCAATTTGATTAGAAATTTCATGGGAAGTTAACTTTTTTGTTTGACTTTTGTTTTTTGAGACAAATTTCTCTATGTAGGCTTGGCTGCCCTGAAACTCACTCTGTAGACCAGGCTATACAGGTTTTCTTATCTGTACTGGATTTGGGCTCTTCAAACTACAAATATTTCACAAGTGTAGTTTTGTAGACACACATGCTAAAAAACAAACTCTATGCTTTTAATTTTTCTTCTCTGAAAGACTGTTACACACTCACTGATAATTTCAAATCAAATCCTATGATCATTTATGATTTAATAAAAAATGCATTTTGTTGATTATGTGGGATTAAACAGAGAACTTTAGAGAAAGAGGCATATTTTTCTGCATATTTTTATCATATTAGAACTTAAGATCAGACAAAGCAAAAGGCCAATATATACACATAAGCTTTTGATTTAAAATATTTTTTATCTCATTCTTGCTTTCTGTTTGTTCAGTCCAAATTAACTTTAAATGTAAGAATATATTGTCATCTCATATTTTCTTATTAGTAAAATAATAAATAAAAGTTTCATCATTAATAGTCACTGCCTTAATATAAATCAGCATTGCCTACTGACCTTAAAATTTCAGTTCTTAATTTAGAGGCATGAAGCATTCTATTTCCTCAGCAATTCTTACAACCAAGTATAAAGTATGTGCCAGGCAGTGGTGGTGCACACCTTTAATCCCAGCACTGGCGAGACAGAAGTAGATGATTTTCTGGCCTATAAAACGAGTTCCAGGATAGCAGGGGCTGTTTCATAAAGAAACTCCTATGTAATGATTTTGTTTGCCTGCGTAGGGTTCATGAAGTTTAATACACCTTTTAATAGGATTTAAGATGTCAGGTGTCCATGGTACTCTTTGAGTAGCTCTGGAGGGACACATGTTTTAAGAAATCAAAACAGGAGGACATGCCTCAAAAACAATGCAGACTAAGAGGTAGGGGATGTTAGAGGAGGAGATAGCACATGGGAGAAAGAACAAGTTTTTAAAATAAACATACAAAAATACGATTAATGAGATCATTAGTTCAGATGAATTCAACGTTAAGCCACATTTTCTTTTTCCTAGATCATCAATTAGCTAGTGAACGCGATTATACCAAAGAGTGGTGAAAATGTGTGTTAAGTAATTTTCAGGGATACAGAAGAACGTGTCGCTAAGATTCACATGTCCCTAGATTAAGCATTTTGTCACCAGTTACATTATAATATGACAACACACTTGCACAGCAGTGTCTTACTAAGGAAACACAAAACAGTAAAATCCACCACATTTACCCAGAAATATAGAAAGCAGTATTCATAGCAGCCACGTTTTTTTGTGGTAACAAAACTGTAGGAACAACAAAAAGGAACTTGACAAGAAGTGACCAAATAAATAATGGTTTGAGTAAATGTTGATTATTTTCCCAGAAGTAAAGAGCTACAAGAAAGCTTCAGTTACTTTAAAAAGTACATATCAGTCTTGAAAATTGAGAAACCATTTGCCAAAAGTCTGTCTATTCCAGTGTACATTTCATAACCATCAAAAGAAATACAGTATAATACTTTCAGTGTGCATATAACTACGTATTAAGAATCATGGTATCTAATACATTAAAATTTTCTTTAGTATTATGTTCTTCATTAGAAGGAAAGAGTAACCAAAGAAGAAATGAAGATAAAAGACAATTACCTGGTATTGTTCTTGAGTTTAGCCCTAGGATTATAGGAGTTTATTATATTCTTGATAATTTGGTTTTCATGTCACATGTTAAACTAAAGATAAATTAAAGGAATACATCTTAACAGTTTTAAATTAAATTTTGATTCATTAAAATATAAGAAATTTCTATAACTGGTTTTCACAGAACTGTTTGCTTTTACTTTTGATCCAGGGAGCAAGTTTATTATCAAAGGAAGCATTTGCTATACATACAGGATGAGCACATGCTTACTGGTTCAGCAGGTTAGGTGTGTTCATGGGAAATAGTTTAAATTCTGAAGAACATCTTTTCATTTTTCTGCATTTTTATTTCTATTGGCTAATTATGCGTGATGTCTCACTAAATTTTAACAACATAAAAATACCGTTAGTAAAACTGTGTTCCAGTTGATGACGGGTCTTTTTTGAATTCTCTTTTAAACTGGAAGTATATTTAACAAGACAGTGTCCGTTTATGTATGCCTTGGGGTAAAACCTTGGCTGTCAGTGTGGCAGCCTCCGGTGCAATGCTGCTAGTTAGGGGCAGAGTCATTTGGCTCTCAAGAAACCCCTCACTTGACTGCCACTAGTGTGGTCGCACTTACTGATAAGGCTTGCTGTGAGACTCCGCCTCTCAAGAAAGCATGCCTGCCGAGGCCTAAGGTCCCTTCCCTGTCCTGAAGGTCTTTCTGAAAGAACAGAACAGAAAGCAGGTAAAAGATCGTCGTTTAGAGATTTAAAACCTTCAAGCCAAAAGAACCAAGAAAGCAAGTACCAGGAGCCCAGTCTTAAACAAGTCGTAGCCCCAGATCAAAAAATACGGCATCTACCTTTCTCTGAGTTTTCTTAAAAGTTGCAGTTGATCTTTGAATACTTCACTTTCTCATGACTTTCGTTCACTCTCATGCTTCTTGCATTTTTAGAAGGTTTCGGGGATAGGGAAGACCGTCTATTTCTATAATTGTTCGTTAAGCTTAGCACTATGTCCCACTAATTGGTCAAATGTGGCACGCAAATATAACCTCTCTCCAAGCTCTTCCACCCTTTCTTCAAAGCGACATTCTCAAAGGTCAAGGGTACGTGACTGATGGCCCCAAGAAGATGAAACAGCCTT
Organism: Cricetomys ansorgei; assembly: GCA_026225945.1. Classification (NCBI taxonomy): domain Eukaryota; kingdom Metazoa; phylum Chordata; class Mammalia; order Rodentia; family Nesomyidae; genus Cricetomys; species Cricetomys ansorgei. Next base: position 42,567,698 of record JAMJFZ010000239.1, on the reverse strand, counting down.
GCCCTGCAGCCGTACCCTGGCGCTAATGGACTCGGGCTGTAGCGGGACCGTAATGGATGACCTGTGCTCATCAGAGCGCTGACACACCATTATTTTCCTATCCGCAAACAAACACAAATATCCTGCTCGGAAATACATAGGCTTACTTACCTCTTAATTTCTATGAAGTTGAAAATGAGAAAAATAAATAAATTTCAAAGGCACTGTGAGAGTTCAAAGTGAATGGTAGAAGTTTATGGTTGCTCTGATACAATGGAATAGGAAGAAAGGACCCGGATAATGGTGCCATAACCCCTTAGCTATGGTTTCTCCGGACAGTACATTAATTCTCCATTCTAGCCCACATTCCACACATCCCATTGAATCACACCGGGCCCCTGACCCTGATAAGGGACATGTCATTTGTTGACTGATTTCATTCTATAACCAAGGTCAATAGACTTTCTTTTGATGGTACCCGTGCTTTGTCATATAACAAATTTAACATTAGACGTTACTCTGGAAGAGCATCCATGAACAATACCCGGGTGTTCGTTGTGGTTCTATTCAAATGAAATTTTATTTGTAAACATAAATGTCCATATTTTATATATGTGTCCAAATATTCCTATAGTTTTCTGGACACAAAATACATATTATTTTGATGCTGTTAAAACCAAGTAATTATGTAAAGTCCTTTCTAAATTTCAGGTATCCTGTCCCAAAATAAAATTAAACAAATACATAATTTCTCTATTTCAGTCTACAGCTTGGATTCACAACTCTCACACCCTGTAGAATCACACTGGGGCCACTAAACCTGACAAGAGAGATATCACACATTGACTGAATTTGTCCTATCACCAAATCAATAAATAATGGGCTTATCACATTATTAATAGACCTACTGTCAGGAATAGTTGAGAAACATTGTAACATGTTCAATTTAACCTAAGAGGCCATTTTTATATTCTAAAGTAAAGCCTAGTAAATTCATTATTTTACATATCCACATTTGCATATGATTGACTTCCAAAAGGCATGGGCAGAGATTTTAATATCATTGTATTTTCTTGCTACTAGCTGAATAAAGCATAAGGAAAACTTGAAAAGGCTTCTCAAGAAAAAAATAAAATAAAATAAAAAAAGGAAATGGGCAGTTTTTGCAGATAACAAGATGATGTGTTTTGCTTTATAAATATCCTTAACTAATGCTCAGCCAGGAAAGATGCACAGGTGTGGTGACTAGTCATAGGTTCTGGGAATTTAAATAATTCTCTATCTGCATTATAAATCTGGTCAGTTCTTTTAGAAGCACATTCCAGACAAATCTTAGAATTAATGTAGTACGTCTACACTGAGAAATCCAAATTTTCGAGATGCTTCTGAATAACTGGGCAGTGGACACTGTGTGCATAATTATGAAGCTGTGAGTTCCTTTTCAATATGCAGCAGCCATCAAAGAAGTCAGTGCATATCAGCAGCTCTGCCTCTATTCTTGTCTCTGGCTCAAAGAACTGTTAAATTCTTTTTTCCTATGCATATCTCTTAATCCTCAACTCTTTGAATTCCTGTGCAGGTAGCAATGATTTGAAATCGATTCCCTCCCTTACAAGTACCAGCAGTGCCCAGTGTCATCCTATAGTTTATTTACTTTATTATTTTATCATTAAAAGAAAAAAAAAAACCTTCCACATAATTCCACGCTCATCTGAAGCAACCTAAGTGTTTTCTTTAGTTTGCACTGGGATTCTTATTCCTCCTACATGCCTTAGATTGCTTATATCTGATTGTTTCTTGTCACACATTCTAACTGCAATTAGTGATTCTTTCCCTCCTATACCATTTCTGCTGTCAGGCACAGTGATTTCCTTTTATTTACAGCTCATTTGCATTCTCACCTGAAAAGTTGAACCATCCCAGAAAGCCCGGCTTCCCACTGAACCCAATCACTCCTACTGTGCAAAGATGAGCCCCTTTGAATATCCCCTGTGAAACAGGCAACATATGGTTGCCACCATCAACACAGCTGGAACATCTGTGTATGTATGCATGCTGAGTGTGCATTACTTTCGAGGCGCATCCTTATTTGACTCTCCAAGGATGTGCAGAGGAGGATGGTTTACAGACATTGTAGCAAGAAAATAAGAAACGCTATAGAGAAGAGCGTCTTCCCAGGGACAGTGCCCACTCTGTTCTGCATCCACAGTTGAGTGGTGTGAATCCTTGTTTTTTGTCATCTCATGCCAGTATAATATTCTCAAAAATGAGGGGCAAGTTTAATATAAATGCTAACCTTCAGTTTCCCATGCATACACCATGCAATATGTTAAAAAAAAATCGAAAGAATGTTAGTGTAACAATTATTCTAACTATATGTACTCACCAGTGTTCTAAAATATTTGCATTAATCATTTTCACAGATGCTACAGGAATGGCATATGGTGAGATTTATTATCACACGAATTCATAGGTAAGTAGTGGAGAGGTATAACTGAGTCATAACCTTATGACTGTAATACGTAAGGCCAGTGTGTGAAATCTTGAGGTTTAACTGTTACTATTGTCATCTTCTATCTGCTCAAAAAAGTTTACAAAAAAAGCTTCACAAGAAGCTTTACAAATTTTTTTACAAAAAATTTACATAAATGAACACATCATATTATGTGTTCAACACATTACATCGAATAACTCCATTCTTTTTGAAGAGATCTCGAACATGAATTACTGCCTCTAGGACTTGTAGACCTAATGCGTACGATTTACTTTAGTGAAGTGTTGAAGACATACCTGAGAAGGGGATGGAGATTGGGGAGCAGAGAGAGCATGGAGACAAATATTATCCACAGTAAATGGAGAGAAAAGCAGCCACCCCTTTCTTCCTCACGTCAGTAAGGGGCAACTAACCAGTTCAAAGTGTCTGCATTCTCGGTGAAGACAGCAATTTCTGCTGAGGGAAGTCTCTGCAGGCCTGTGGCTGCTGTTGTGAAGGGTACATATGAAAGGTACGTGGAGAGAAACAAAGAAACAAAACAAAGCAAAACAAAACGGGTGTAACCACATCACTTCGTAGTTACAGGGAGACAGACAAAGTTTCCATTACATATTTTGGCTGAGATGAGACATAAATAAATAGATCCGTGATTTATAGACACGTATATTTATGGGATTGTATGTTGACACATTGGACTCTCATGTGAACGGACTGTTGGAAGCGAAATGTCCGATGATGCTCATGAAGGACAAGGAGACGAAGTGACAAGCCGACGGGCTCTGTGGAACACCCGGCTACCAACAAGGAGCGAAACAGGAAGACCACTGCCAGGAAAACAAAGTCTCAGGAGGGTGCAAATTGAACCAAGATTCAGGGAAACTATTCAGGAAACAAGTATTTCACATACAAACATTTTAATTAGGCATCGCAACATTCCTTGCTTCTTAATAATGTTTACTAATTCTCTCTATAACATACAGATGAACCATACATGGTAAGTTCTTCCTATATAAATCCCTGCATCACTAACATACAAGTGTACCGCATATAAGGTGAGTCACTAATGACTGTCACACAGAGGATGCTTAGCATAAACAAGGGTACCAGGATGGCTCTAACGATGAGGAACCTTCCTCTTAATAATTCTGTGTATACAGACAAATGACGTCACCCCTCAGAACCTCATTTTTTTAAAATCAATATTGTCTACTGAATGATAACACTGTTATTGTTAAATCATTGGGTTATAATAAGAAGTACTAAATGAGGCAAAGCAGGATTCCTGACACAGTATTTATTTGATCCTTCTTTTAAATTCATGTATTTAAACTACATATAATGTCTGTATATATTTAATACCATATTAATACCATATATGTGTATGAATCACATGTAGATGCTTTGAAAGTTTTATGATGCACTTATAGCGCACATATTGTGTGTGTCTGTCAGTGTGAAGCAAATAAATATTAGTCTTTGTTTTAAAATCATGATTTTTTGTACTTGGTTCCAAAGTTTCCATATTTCTAATAGGTCAAAACTTTACTTTTGATCAGCTTGTTCCTAACACAGTGGATTTAGAGAGAAATTAATGTGGTTGCATTTTCTTTACCTCATGGCCAGAGTTGGTTTTTTTATGTTTAAGTGATTTCAGAAGAAACACCACTCTGAAAGAGTGAATGGTCCAATCTTTTGACCTGTACATCAGAGATTATCTTTCAGACTTCTTTCCCTTCTTACCATTAGGACATACAACACATACTGTTTGTTCTCATTTTTGAGTGGATGAGGTATCACAACTCTTTCATGAATTCTGTTAATATTTCAATCAGTACAGTTGAAATGACAACAGCAATAGTAGTTATAGGTATTTAACTTAATTTTTCAACAACAATATACTTCCAATGCTAAACATTGCGTGTAACTCTCCTTCTACTTAGCGGCAGTTTCATCTGCCTTGACATTTCAACACTTTAGAAGTATATCTGCAGCTCTTCCAACAGAAATATCTAAAGAAAAATAGGTACTGCCCAGAGTTTTGGAATATTTGAAAATAGAGATAGTGTCTTTTATCTCTGTACTTTCTAGATCTACAAAAATTATGTTAACCAAAAATAAATAATAGGTATTTTAAATGAATGATTATATCCATATTTTAGAAAAATAAGTCAATCACAAAGAATAAAAGCTCCTATTGCTAGTACATCTAGTTTTAGAAACCTGATTGTGTAGATACTTTGTATTCCCAGGATTAATTTAGCATGTTCTAAGGGACATTCCTGTGAGAAGTCTTCAATAGGCAAGATTTAAAAATAAAATATGTTTTGACTTGGGTCCAGGCTTTAGATTTTGAAGTTCAGCCTCAGATTTCCCTATGGAATAGCCTTTGTCTCCAAACTTCTAACTGCTGGACCAGAAAGAATGCTGCTAGCAAATTCCAACCAAATTTTTCACTTGTAACTCTTAATAGATTAAAAATAGACAGGTGTTGCCAATATTGCAATTGCATTCATATACGTAAAAAGAAAGATGTGGTTGCTTTAAAATAGAACAGAGTCTTGGATTGTAGCTGAAATGTTAGTTTTTCACTCTGTGCCCTGAAAACTTACAGGTAAGTACTTTATCATCATGGCTATAATATCCCGTGTGATTTATGCCTAAGATTTGATAAATATTTTAGAGAAATCAAATAAACCAAACCTCTCTACTAGAAAGTAAACAGTGGGTAGCATTTACACTATTTATAGCCACTTGAATTTTGTGACTGTCATTATTTCAACACAAACTGGTATTATCCGTGTGAATTTTAATAAGACTGCCAGCAAAGAAAAAGAGTTCAGTTCATTTTTTATTGTGCTCAGAGTTTTCTGGTAGTGCTGAGAGATACCTCACTGGAGATCTGATTTATATTCAAATAAATGACTTAAAAATGAAAACCCCTTTGCTACATTGCCCTTAGCTAACATTGTTATGCTAATCCCAAATACACATTATACATTCTGGAGCTTAAATGATCAACGGAAGTTGCATGTTTTCCCCTGAATAATATTATATTTTGCCAAATTTTATAACTGGGCAAAGTAAATTTCCTATGTATATTTTTTAACTAGTGCTAATGTACCCAATAGCAAAGTAAAAAGACAAAGATGTTTAAAATACATTCAGAAAGGCAATTCCAAGTAAGTTTTATAGTTTGACAAATCAAAGAGAAAGTGGGTTTGGTAGTTAAATTTAGAAGATGTAGGGAGCATTTGAACCTGGATTATGTTTTTCTCAATAACTGTAATCCATGTTATTTTCAAATACATTCAATTTATAGAGTAGAAAATCCTTGAAAGGAATGTGAATTTTTATAAGGTAAAACAATCAGTCATTTATTGCGATTAAAATTAATCTTCCGAGATAGAAGTGTGACATTTAGAGAGAGGAGGGTATGAGCACGCAGAGGGAACTAGGAACTGTAACGGTTGTGAACGCGCAGGCAAAGAAAATGCAAGATATTGGTAGTAACTGGAAATGGGGCAATGGGTTTAAAGAAGGGAACCCATGCCTACTACTGCAGGGCAGGCCAGGATCTAGAGACTGGATAGCCAGGAGATGGTTTCCAATGATACCCTGCCTTGCGCATAGACCAATGTCTAGCCTAATCTTCATCAGAGAGGCTTTCTCTGGCAGCTGATGGGAGCAGATCAGAGGCCCAGGGCCAAATGTCATGCAGAGCTCAGGGAACCCTTTGGAAGAGGGCGAAGAGCAATTGCAAGGACCACAGGACTGGAGGACCCCAAGAGAACAAGTCCCAACGACTCACCTGACCAGCACTCTGAGGGTTCACATAGCAGAAACGGCATGCGTGGAACCTGCCAGATCCCCTAGATATGTCCTATGGTTGCCTGGTTTGGTGTTTTGGTGGAGCTCCTACAGACTGGAGTATGTGGACTCTGAGCTTTTTTGCCTGCTCTTGGGCCCCTCTTCCTTCTGCTGGGTTGCCTAGTCCACCCTTGATGCAGGGATTACTGCCCCTTGTTGTTTCCATCTTGTTCTGCCATTTGCGCAGTAACCCTGGGAGGATTGCTGTATTCTAAAGAGGGGAGCTAGGTCTAGGGGAAGCGGAGAGATGGGCGAGCTAGAAGGAGCATACAGAGTGAGGATGGGGGTCCAATGTGTTATACAAGAGAAGAAAAATAAAAATAAATAAAAACGAAAAGAACAAGGGTAGATAGGAGGAGTTGGAAGGAGGAGTGGGAAGAAATGGCATCGTTATAATCTCAAAACATACATATGTATTTATTCTATGAAAGGTACTGGACGGGCTAAAGAGGAGGCAAGCACATCCTGTACACGCTGGGCAGTGTCATGAAGCTCACTACCATGAACATTTCATATACTCTGAAAATGACTGCATAGTTTAAAAGTGTAATTAAAGAAAATGAGCCAATTAGATATATAGCAATTTTTTTTTGTAATTTATGTATTTTTAAAGTGGTATATTACTGTTTTGACATTTTTAATTCACTTGTGGTCAGTAAAAGTAAAAAAAAAATAACTAGTAAAGATACAAAACAGTCAAATTAATGTTTTATGAATCATAGCATGACTGTAAACAACAGTAAACATGAGATATATTTTAATTCCTTTTAAAATAGTAACAGAAATATATGTATATAATTTTAACCTCCCCATAATTTAACTTTCTTTTTAACTTAAGGCATAACTCGTTAAAATTTACGTTAGAGTCAAAGCTCATATTTGTTTCATGTGTAAGGCAATGTAGAAATTTACACACTTTTGGATGACTTTCAGGTTTTATTTAATGACGTAATTAATTTTAGATCAAAATAATTTTAGATCATATTAATTTACGCCCATTTGAAATAAATATTTGGTAACAGAACATGAACAAGGACAAAAGAGTTTTTTTTTTTTTTCTCTTCTAAAAATACAAGTGTAGTACCCGTTGTTAATGGGCGCCAGGCATGGCGGTGTATGCCTTTAATTCTATCCCTGGGGAGGCTGAGGCAGAAACATCACAAGTTGCAGGCAGGACAGACTCCACGGTGTGCTCCAGGCCAACTTGGGCAGAAGTATAAGATCTTGATTCAGAAACAAACAAAAAGTACTAACAAAACGCAGGAAGATCCTTTCACATTGTTTATAAACACAAGCAAACTGTCAGCAGTGCCTTGACAAAGTGTTTCTTTCACTAAATGAATGCACACAGGTGATATGCTAATCATGTTGACAAGCTCTCCTGATGATCTGACTTCCACATGGCCACAAACCCCAGTGTGTCCAAGAGACAACTAATAAGATTGTCAAGTGAGAACCAAGTACTATACAGCACCAAGGACTATGGTGACATAGAAATATTCTTTCCTTTAGGGATATCTGTATTTATAAGTGGTTTGGAGCAAACTTAAAAAAAAGAGATAGTCCTAATTAAGCACAGTTACTCTTATGTTACATACTATGTCTGTTTAAATTGGGGTATTTTTCTGGGGACCAACACCAATGTCAGAAGGGGATGGGTTTCTGGTTAGCTGACAATCCTAGCAGTAAGTCTTGGACTTGGTTGTCTTCACTGATTCTTTTGGCAGTAGCTGAGTCGAGGGGTGTTTAACCTTTTGCATCTGGACTCAGTGATTTACTGGGGCATTTCTACTCTATGTAGTTTCAAACAGCTGTGTGTTTGGCAATGGAAAACTGAGCCATCTTATTTGTTACAAAACACAATTACACAAATTCATTAAAACTCCAGACCAAGTGTGAACTAGAATGAGCACTTAAACAGAATTGATTTAAGGGATAAAATTTCACTTCAAATAGAGTATACTTTGTATATAGCGAAGTGTTTTATTAGAGTACTAATGTTATAAATTTTGAAACAAAATTGTATGTAGAAAAATATAACTGCATAAACACTTTTGTTTATCCCACAAAATTAAAATGTTGTTCATTATAATAAAAATTTATGCAAATAGATAATCTTTAGAAGTTTTTACTAACATCCAGAGTTTAAAAAAGTAAGCCTAGGACATAGCCCCAAAAAGATTTCTCGGTTTTTGAAATGAGAACCCACTGTCATTAAATAGAAAACAAAAACAAAATATATGCATTAGCTCTTGAGCATAAATTCATAGAAACAATTAAATAGCAAAATGATTATCTTACGTGTGTTTCTGACGTGTTAGAAAAATTACGTGTGACTTAAAACAAACAATTGGGTGCAAATTAATAAGGGGGAACAATGTGATTGTATGTCTGCTGTTCATTGTGGAGAAAAGTCAAACAGCATTTGAAACCGCAGGTGATGCAAAGAACACTCTTCACTTGGGTGGTCTCAAAATGCCTTTGGAGGTAGGCTATGCAGGGATCAGTGAAGAGAAAGTCCCTGTAAGTAAGTACCTATAGTGTGAGTATGTGCATAAGTACGGGAAGCCTAGCTAAAAAATTAATTTCTAGTTAAGTCATGGTTCTTGGAGCAGAATCTACAAACACCAATTTACTAAATCAGTGTAAAATCTCACAGTAATTGCTAAACATTTGTTCTTAGACCTACATATAAGTGCAGTCTCTTCCCCTCATCAAGCAACTTCCCTTTGAAACAGATGGTGACCACTATGGAAACCCACAACCAATCAAAGTGCATAGTTCTAGAGTCCAGTTCCAATGGGTTCATCTATAAAACATTCCTGTCCTTAAAGCTCAGGAAACACTGCATAAGAGGGAACCAAAAGATTACAAGACAGAAGTCGGGAGTTTGCTCTGAGATTGTGTCTCCTGGTAAGAACAGAAGCTACACGCATGAAGTCTCACCAGCGTGCCCACTCACATGTGAGCTGCACAAGGATGCCACCAAAGAACCTGTCAAACGACACAAGGGAAGCCCACAAGGCCTCGACGGTACACAGGAACCATATAGGCAGCTGAGGAAAGCTGGGGCAAAAAAGCTTGTCTTCCCAAAGGTGGAGCACACCGACTGGTTGTCCAGTGCTGAAAGATCAGCACTGAAAACATACAGTAACATTATACTGACTGAATGAGTTACTTAATATATGCGCATGCATATGTGTGCAGTACACATGTTTATGTATGCAGTACACTTGTATATGTATGGAGTACACATGTATATGTGTGCGGTACACATGTATATGTATGGAGTACATATGTATATGTGTGCAGTACACTTGTATATGTATGCGGTACACTTGTATATGTATGCAGTACACATGTATATGTATGGAGTACACATGTATATGTGTGTGGTACACATGTATATGTATGGAGTACATGTGTATATGTGTGCGGTACACTTGTATATGTATGCGGTACGCATGTATATGTGTGCGGTACGCATGTATATGTATGCGGTAATAATTCATGAAAAATGGCCATGATGTTGAAGGAGAGCAACAAGTGTGGGTTATCTGGGAGGATTGGAAGGAGTAAAGGGAAGGGAGAAATGTAATTAAAAATTTAAATATATTCTGAAAATAAACATAAAATCAAAAATATACCCGTAATTGACACGAGCACATATGATTTCTCTGTTCTCCAATATACTAGCTTTTGTTGTTGTTGTTTTGTTTGTTTGTTTGTTTGGTTTTAAACCTACTTTATGGATTCAATGAGATCTGCAAAAAATGATCTTTTATAGCCTACTTTAATCCACAATTTTATAAGCTAACACATCATTTTCAAGAAAACTAATAAGAAATCAGTACTGGCCTGATATAAGTCAATTGTAGCACAGCTTCAATGTAAAAACAAATAAGTCCTTAATCTTATTTCTTTTGATAAAGGTGACTTTCAGGAATATAAACTCTATGTGCTGAAAACTGTGGCCATTTCAGCCATTAAATTGAGTATAGTGTGGAGACATGAAGAAATATTATTAATTTTAAGCATTATTGGAACTAACAGATCTAAAATGACCTTCACCATGATAACAATATCTATAAGTCGAACAGAATTTGTAAAGAAAAAAAAATGTTGCAAGGTCTGTTGTAAGATAAATGGAGATTTAGAGAGGTCAGCTAGCCAATTTCAGATCAAAATATCTGATTCCTTCAAAGCAGTAAAAACACCTACATGATTTCTGGAAAATCACGATTTAAAGACAGTTTAATTTTGAAGAAATTGTTTTACTAGTCACTTTGGAATTCCAGTATGTATAAACCTAAACTCATAACTGTTCCTCTTGCTGCTACCAGGTATACTCATAGCAAAAAACATATTGGTGCCTTCAAAAGAAAAATCTAGCTCTAGGAATCTATCTGGGCTCTCTACCTGTGAAGAAAGGAAGTCGTATAATAAACCTCAAGTCAAATAAGCTCTTAATTAAAATAACAGAAATTAAAACTGCATGTGTTTTTACAAATTTTACAAATTTTAAATATAAATAAGAAACATTTTGAAGGTTGTATGATTTCTTCCACTACCCATTATAACTGGAGAATACTCAATGAAAATGAAAATATAAAGCTGTCTATAAGCAAAGCACATTTAGAGGCTCAGGTAGTAGACTAAATTGACAGTTCTAGCATGAATTGCCACTGATCAGGTCTTCATGCCAATCAGCTGGCTGTAGGTTAGCCCCACATGTATGCACCAGGACTGAACCTTGCAGAGTACCTTGCCACTCTGGTCATTGCTGTTTATCCTAAGTGTTACAATTGGTCAGGTCTACAGATTGCTTTTCTCCCGTGACAGAGAACCTGCTACTGTCACAATATCAGTATGGTTTCTAACTGCATTTTAAATACTTACCTTTATAGCCACAGAAAAATGCAGCTCTCATCAAAATCCTTCTTTTTACAGCAGACAATGACCGTTACAGAAAGCCAGGACGGGTCAAAGCACAGAGAGTGATTGGTAGTGTTGTGTCCATCTCTAGTTGATAGAACAACACAACCCCTACACCAAAGGCTCTGGGGAAATCTTAGAAGAGGATGGAACTATTTCAAGAGCCAGAGGACCTGGATGGAACAACCGGGTTCTGATGTTTGTGGCTATGAGATAGTGGCTTCTATATATATCAGAGAAAGGAAGCTGCCAAAAGAATCTCAATAATTAGGCTGTCTACATAAGACATTAGAAATGACAACACCAATTCACATGTCAGCAACTATGATGTGAACAGCATGAACCTGAAAACTTGGCAGGGCTGAAGCGAGAATAAAGAAAGAACTGACATGCATGCAGAAAAGCTGAGATCAGGTGGATTGTGCTTACTCTAATGGAGCAGCATCAAACACGCTAGCAACCCCCAAGCTCAGCACGTTTATTATGTGCAGCACAAGGAGAAGGAGTTAGCCAGTCCAGGCAGGAGGTCTCTGCAGGGGTGTGGTCTCAGGGTTCAATGATCCAGAGTAGGAAGCTGCAGTTGTTATGTTTCCCACACACTGGTGTAGCAGCAGGCTACAAATCTTGTAGCCTCAATTTAGGGATAGAGAAAGGAAAGGAATCTTCACCACTTCTGCAAGCAGCCTTGATACAGAATGAGAGAAAGATAGAAATCTTCACAGCCTCTTTCTAGCCTGTCCTCAGCTTGAAGAGGACTAGCTGACAGTGAGTCGGAGTAGCATCTCAGCACACGGTCTATAAACTCAATCCCTCCGACCTTCATTCTTTTAGGAATTATCACACTAATAACAGCAACCCAACCAACAAATGACCAAACAACACCCACCCCGACTCTCGGAGCTTCAGACCTTTTATACCTTTAGCCAAAAGTTCCCCAAAACCCACGTGATACACAATCCCAACAACAAGCTACAGGTGCCAGAACGACTGCACCTAACCAAATTACAGCCACCTGCATCAAGCATTCCAAACCCAATGCTTAAACAACTGTAGCACATCTGGGGTGGGAACACAAACCTAATTCAAACGTCATTTTACATTTTGTAAGAAACCAAATTGACAAAAGCTTTTTCCTCGGGTGCCTCTACTCGCTGGTCAACTGTTTGTTCACAATCATACTTGCACACATTGTCAAATTTGTTCTTGGACCAGAGGGCGTCCTCGCCATCCCTCTGAGCCTCACCTGAGGAAGATACTGCTGATTTTCATGGGTCTAAGGTACCGATGCCTCAGACGTGGCTATGTCCATGTCAAAAGTCCACATTCGATCGGGACCTCATCCACTCTTTGGTCACTCACTCAAGGTTTCCTCTGCTCCCCACAGATGGCATGAATAGGGGGATTCTCACAAGGACTCAACCTAGAAAAGCAACAGAAAATTGATGGTTGCTAGGAGAAGGTGAATCAGTCTTCTTTGGAGATGAGCCCCGCCCCCATAAGCTAGCCAATCCCAAGAGGTCAAGAGATCAACCCTAAGCATATATAGACATCATTCGAAGATCTAAACTGATTGTTGTTATAAGCAGGCAGATACACACATATGTAAAAATCATGATTAAGGAATTAGAGGCCGTGAATTTTAAATGGAGTGGGAGGGATACAGGAAGAAGTGGATGGAGGAGATAGAGGGGGAACGATATAAAAACACCATTCATATATGAGATTTTCAAAAATTATAAAAAACAATGCTCATTTGCAATTATTCTTTAGGAGATTATCCATGCAACAAATCGTTTGTCTTTCTTAACAAATTTGACCTAAACCTCACAGAAATGTTTGAAATGCCATTGTTCTCTCTCCATGCCAAACTAATACCTTGCAGACACAATTCGCAAGCTTGCTTCTGGGTTCACTAAGTTAGGCTTCTGTGCTCGGCCTTGCCATCTGTGCCTGATAATTTTTGTTCAAATTGACACGAGCTAGACTCAATGGGGAAACGAATCTCAATTGGGAAGATGCCTGCCTCTGTTAGATGGCCTGTAGGCAAGTCTATAGGGCATTTTCTTGATGATGGATGTGTGGAAGAAGGAAGGCATACCTCAAATGGGTGCTGTCGGAAGGCAGGCTGAGCAATCCCTGGGAAGCTATCCGAGAAGCAGCGTTCACCCGTGGAGTCTGTATCATACATGCCTCCATGTTCCTTCCTGCTTGCGTTCCTGACTTGACTTCCCCATTGATGGACTGTGACGTGGAAAAACAAGCCAAATATGCCTTTTTCTCATCAAGTTGTTTTTGGTTATAGCTTTCACCACAGCAATAAAAAGCAAAATAGTGCACTATCTCTCTTAAACACTTTGTGACTGATGTTTTTCTTCTTATTGATTTGGTATACAGGAAAATATTCTCATGTTTACTTACGTTGGGCTGTTTTTTTCTGTTTATGATTTCAGCTTGATTTTATAGAGAATCTCTCAAATTACGTTGTTACAGAATTCCCTTATGTTTACTTTAACAGGAAGCTACTAGAAGTATTTATTTTTTTGAAGTTACTTTCAATATTCAGATAGTCGTAGATGTACCACCTGGAAAAATACTCAATGACAAGTAGTTGGGGTTAAGTTTGTTTCCAGTAAGAAAGAGCCAGTCGGAACATGTTCTTAATGTTGCATTCATGTATTAGTGTACATGACATATATGGAACTGAAACAGAGGTCAGAACTACATCAATAAAAACAATTTGACAGGGGTCAAGGATCACTCAATGGAAACCTTGGAGAAAGCACAGCTGTAGCTGTCCAGTGATACACACACAGTTCATGGTAACTGTTACATAGCCACACTGTTGGGAACACCATGACAGTGGCTCTGCAGCACACAGAGAATAAGATAGGGCTCTTCACTGAATAACATGTATTATACAGTATTATAAGACACCATGAACTTAGAGGATGACTGTTGCAGATGAACAATTATAATTAGACCTTTGAGTAATAGAAGAGTATATTAATATTCACTTTTGTTGCTTTGTATTCTGGAGTGAATACGTTTTGGCTTGGTCTGCTGAAAATACCACACTGTCTCTGTGACACAAAATATCCATGCATGAAAATACTGCAGATCCTCTAGGCATTATTTAGAAAAAGATCATAGGTGACTTCTAAGCCAGAAATCCCTCCTGTTGGCAGGCTCACTCTCCCAAGATTCTCCTGCGCTGTGCTTTCTCCCTGCTGTAGACTGTACTTCAAAGGACTGAGCTCAAGGAGCTCCAGTATTGTCTGTGTCAGCAAAGTCCTTCCTTTCCTTCTAGCAAATTATTAAAGAAAGAGTCAGAGTGACTTCAGGGAAATATATCCCATCTTTCCCAGAGACGAAATCTCGCCCCACATAAGTGCCCCTCTGCCTATGTCTGGAGCAGCACTGCATTTTTCAAACCCACGTCTGGACACGCAAATCAATCCCATTACCGGGTAACAGGATTTGCCTGCACACCTCTGTGTATGCCTTTGGTAACGGTGGAGTCCTTCACAGTAGGCTGGGCTTTTTCTTTAGGGATAGTCTGACATCTGTCCAAATAATTTCACTCTGTGATGCATTCGTTTCATTTAAAACCACCAAGGGGGTGAGAGACGAGTGGCTGATAATGTTCTTGAATACCATCACCCTTCACCCTGATTTCACCTAAAAGAGTTTGACATTACTCTTTGTCTGGGAAAGGATCAAAATTTAACTACTTGCAACATAACTAGAGAATAAAGCCAGCAGCTGTGTTCTTAGGATACGACTTTCTCATCACTCCCACTCAAAATGCCTATGTGGCTAAAGGCTGTCAAATAATAGTTCTGGATAACAAGAGGCCTGCAAAACGAAAGTACCATAACAACATGTCAATAAAATTGCATACTTTGGAAAAACCCCAACACCACATAGCAGTTTGGGGGCTCAGTGGTGACTTATGTTAACAGTAGCATCTGAGTCCTGCTAATCTACAAGACGGATATGTAGGGAAGTTATTCCAAATGTCTCACATGCCCAGGTTGAGCTCCAAGCCTCTCCCTCTGCTTTCATGCACTTCAGCTCTTCTTTGAACTGATCTTCCACTTTGTTAGTAATATCTCCTCGCAATAATATTACTGAGTTGAAAGCACCTGTTATCATGTGCCGTGTTTCTTGCTCACATTATCTATAATCCTTAAAAGATGTGTGTATGGTAGAAACGATGCTATCATCGACATAGAAAGAAGTATGAGTCTGGCAATTTCAATATCCCAAATCTCTAACCCTAACTAGCAAAGCTAGACATAAACCATAACTGACAAAGCGAGGCAGCATCAGGATCATCTCTGTGACGTTGAGGCCAGTCTACATGGCAAGATATTGTCTCAAACAAAACAAAATAAATAGCAGCAACAACAAAATAAACCACTCATACACATGCAGATTCATTATATGTTTTTATATGAAAGACTCCCTCTTGAGTAGTTTTATTTTTTAAAACAGAAAAATATTCTCATTAGAATGTCTCCCTTTTTTGTTCAAACATGTTCTCAAATGAAGAGGCTTACATGTTGCAAAGTCAAAAAGAGGCTGTTATAATTCTGAACTTTCTTTGCAAATATTCTACAAATATTCAAAATTCAGTCTCATTGTTTCCTTAGCATCAAAACACACACATACACATTGGTCTAAAAATAGGAAGTTTAGCTTACTTGTGTTTAAAGGAGCTAGGAACCAGAACATAAGTGGAAAAAATGAATACCTGTTCTGATAATGATGGTTGTGATTACTATCACTTGTGCATGTTCTTGCATGTGTAGGTGTGTGTGTGTGGGAACTGGTATGGTGAATGTGTGTCAGGTTCTTAAGTAAAGCCAGAGAGTCCTTGAGTATTGCTTCTCAGACAGGCAAGAATGGTCTCTTACCACCTTGGAGCTCACCAAATAGGCCAGTGGGCAAGAAAGCCCAAGGGATTCTACTGTCTCTGAATGTCCTTACTGAGATTAAAAGTATGTGCCACTGTACACGACTTCTTGTTTTTAATGTGAGACACAGGGAACAGAATCATATCATCATGCTTACCAGGCAAAAATGTTACACACTGAGCTCCAGCTCCAGGACCAGCTCACGCAAGTAAAATACAAATAATAAAAATAAAAAAAAAGAAAATGAACAAGCAGATTATGACATCGTGAGGCGAAGTGCGAAAGAGGAATGTTACTCTGACTGACGTGCCTGGTTCTTTGGCTAACCACAAGAGTCTGCAAGAGCAGGGATTGGCATCAGTGGCGGTCACTTGGCAAATGCTACTCTTTACTAGCTCCGGTTTGTATTACTTTGTAGTAATCAGGAAAAGAGCATATGCTTTCCTTCAGTCTTGGAGTTTGAACACAGGTCTTAACACACGCTAGAAAATCATCTTAAACCTAGCCAGCATCCACCATTTCAGAAGAGTTTTAAAAGATTATAAATATCCTTACCATGACTTGTTGACAATGAAATTAGTAGTAGGAGCAGCACTTACTGACTAATGGCAAAGCTACAGAGATGTTAGATGATGTTAGATGTGAAGGCGTTACATTTTTTCACTGCATGTAGGAATACAAAATCTATTCTGTGACTTTTTCCAAGATAAAAGACTCTTCCACCAGAACAATCAACTTCCTGTTGTGATTGCAGGATGTGGCGATCCTTTTTTATTTATTGAAAATAGAGGTGGTCTTTTTTGTTTGTTTGTTTGTTTAACACAATGTGCTTTGATTACCATTTCCCTTTCTTCTCCTTCTCCCAGTTCATCCCCGTCTCCCCTCCCATCTGGATCGACCAGTTTCCTGTCTCTCCTTAGAAAACAGACAGTCTTCTAGAAGATAAAATATAAAAAAATTAAATATAATAAAATGTAAAATAAAGCCAAACATATCTGAATAGGACAAAATGAACAAACAGAACTAAATGAGTCTAAGAGAAAGTACAAAAAACAAAGACTGACTATTACACTCAGAAATCCCATAAATATGCTGAACTGGAAGCAATAATATATATCCAAAGGACCTGTAGAATAGAAATCTAGAAAAAAAATATATACACGTATACATGTATATGCGTGTGTGTGTGTGTGTGTGTGTGTGTATGTGTGTATACATACATATAAAATAAAGTAATATATATTACTTTATATATAAGTATGTATGAGGTGAAATAAAAATAAAATAAAAAAATACTAAGATAAATAAATTTAAAACAAATCCTTGACACAATATGAAGAGACAATGAACCTCCAAAGATGCTATTGAGTTCATTTTCTGTTGACCATCTTATAGAGGACTAGGCCTATGTGAACGTTAGGAAGGTCTACATTGCAGGGTCTGTATGAAGGAGTCACGTTTAGAGGCCTGTGTGGTTCAGAAGAAACGTAGAAAGAATGTTAAGAACGTTGGCACACACTTTGAATCCCAATATTCAGAAGGCGATGGTAGCACATGCTTTTAATCCACAAGGCAGAAGCAGAAACAGGAAGCAGAGCTCAGAAAGTCAGTGTCACCCGAGAACTGAACTCTGAGATGAGTCAGAGTGAAGGGCAGGCAAAGCAGCAACTCAGAGGAAGAGTTAGCAGAGTAAGTCAAAGTGAGGACTCGTCCAACTCTCTCAATAGTAGGTGTGCTTTCAGTTCTGAGCAGCAATCAGTTATAGCAGAGTCAGTGACAGAAGAATCAGTTACAGCAGAGTTAGTTACATAGCAGGCAGTATGAGGTGAGCAGTCTGAAGCAGGCAGAAGGGGGACAAGACACAGACAATGAAGCAGACTGACTAGGGATAAGGCAGAGAAGCAGAGAGACACAGAGGCAGCTTGGCCGAAGAAGTCAGTATTAGATGGGAAGAATGAGTCAATTTGAAGCTGAGCAGAGCAGTTCAATCTGAGGCAGTCAGAGAGACACCCAGAATCTGCCAAAGTCAGAAGAGTTTGGAAAGAAACAATTAACCAGTTGAGGAAGTCACTTTAAACCTGTCAGCATGGAGAGGAGTTTGAGCCAGAACAAGAGTGAGTTGAACCAGAAGAGTCAGAGTTCAGAAGGAGCTAGTCAAAGGGGCTCAGTCAAAAGTAAGTCTCAGAGGTTGAAATGTTCTAGATTGTATGAAGTGTGAGGCTGAAGCCTTCCAGTTCTAGGTTTAGGGTAAATTGTAGAGAGCCTGAAATACTCTAGTACTTGAGGACTAAGGACCGGGGATTGAATTAGATGAAAGAATTAAAAGCCTTTGTCCGGAATCAACAGTTATACAATCTACTGCTGGGCATGAGGTCTACCTTTAAGAGTAGTTTGTTTCACTCAGTGAGACTCCATTGGAGAAAAATAAATTTTATTTGTAAATAATAATCAATTGGAGAAAGTTTCTGAGTTAGGGACGGGGACACGTGTTCACTCCCCCTCCTGACACTAGGACCTCAGCTGGTGTGGACCTTTGCAGGGCCTGTACATGCTGACACAGTCTCTGTGAGTTCACATGTGCATGGATCTTGTTGATTTCGAGGGACTTGCCCTCTTGGTGTCCTCCATCCCTTCTGGCTCTTACACGCTTTCTACTGCCTCTTCTGAAAGGTTCCCTGAGCTCAGAGGTGATGAATATGATGGGGCATTCTATTTAGGGCTGAGCATCATATGGTCTATCACTCTGCATAATATCTGGCTGTGCGTCTCTATATTTGTTCCCATCTTCTGCAAGAGGAAGCTTCTCTGATCATGGTTGAATAAGGCTCTGAACTACGAATATAGCAGATTGTCATTAGGAATCATTGTACTGCTATATTTTTAAAAAATAAATAAAAGTAGTGTGTCATTTTTCTGTAGGTTGTGAGTTTCCTGTCTCAACATCTTGGCCACCCAAGCAGGGTTGTGTATGGGTTCCATCTCATGGAATGAGACTTAAGTCAAATCAGATACTGGTTGTTTATTCCCATAAGTCTTACACCACCATTGCACTAGTGTCTATGGCTGGCAAGACATCATTGTAGATCAAAGGGTTTGCAGCAAGGTTAGTCTTTATGTTTCTCAATCGTTAGTGTGCAGTGTATATTTCCTGAATCAAAGACACTAGCACATAGGGGTAGACATTCTTTATAGGCATGAGTTCAATTTCTCCATGCACAATTAGTTTTGTAAGTATTGTCTGAATCAATGGGACCATGCTGTCAGTTTGTAGAGAGAAATCTGTACTCTTGGCATGGACTGGGCTGTGTAGAGAGTCTCACAGAAACCCTTTCATCAACAACTTGATGATGCAGTCAAATTTTAGTACTAGAGTCTACATTTGGCGACAAGAGATGGCCTGTTAGAGCTCTGTCTCTCTCACTGTTTGGCGATTTCAATGAGATTGCCTTCATATATGAGCATCCAAGAACACATCAAAAGGGACATATACTATGATCAAATAGGATTCACTCCAGACATGCAGGGAAGGTTCAATATATGAAAATTAATAACTATAACCCACCATATAAAGAAACTGAAAGAAAAAAACTTATATGATCATCTTCATGATCCAGATACAGAAAAGGCAGTTCAAAAAATCCAGCATCCCTTCATGATAAAAGTCCTGGAGAGATTAGGATTACAAGAGACATCTTTCAACATAGTAAAGTCAGCCTATATCAAGCTCATAGATAACATCAACTTTTACCTTTCCCAATAACCTCAAATGATATTTTGGGTAATTCTAAACGAAGCAAGTTAAAGACTTGTATGGTAGGCTTTGCTCGGCTCTAGTGGAGACTTATTTTCCTGGTGTCTATTTATTGTATTTTTCTTCTGTCGTTTAGGCATCTGGGTTTGGGAAAATTATAATTCTAGATGCTGATACTTGGTCCTATCTTTGTTTGGTGGGTGTTTTATTCTTATTTTTTTTTTCCTATTGCCTCTTTGTTTCTTAAGAGACTGTTGTGGCTTTGTGATTCTAGGTAAGAAATTATTCTTGTATCTTGCTAAGTGTGGACACTGGGAGTTCCATGTAAAATGCATTCCTAGATATTGGGAACTGCGATTTAGGAATGAAGGTGATCTAGGAATGGGGATTAGGAGACCAAAGAATGTACAAAAGAAGAGTGCTTTGTCAGGAGCTGCTTAGCTGCTTGCGGGGGCGGGGGGGGGGGGGGGGGGGGCTGAGGAGCTGCCAAAACAGTCTGCTGAAAACTGGAGTTGTGACTGGAAGACTAGATATTGAAGAGAGAAGGAAGAGAGAAGAGAGAGTGAAAATGGGAAGTGTAACCTACCTGCTTCTCCGGCAGGCTTGAATTCCTTGAATTTGCTCTTCACAGATACCAGATACGGTCTAAATAGTTCTCAGATTCTCCATCTTTTTAATTTTTTTTCTTCACAAGAAGAATTTCCATCCTGTATTTTAATTCACCAAATGTGATGCTTCCTTACTGGAATGATAAGTTTGGATTTTTGCCAGAGTATTAGTAATCCCTTACAATATTTCCTCTGTATTAGTTGCTGGCTTCTGATGTAGGGAAACAAGTTAAACTCAATTCCAGTTCAGAAAATTTATTATACTTGTAGCACTTTAATCAAAAGAAAGAAACACATTTCATTATATATCACCAATTTTGTTCACTGGAAACTTTTTCACAATAACACATCTTCAGGATTATTACCATATTGTAACAACGTCCATTTTCACTAAATCTTGCTTATGTTTACTGTCCTGGTCTATAGACATTTTCTTTTACCAAATCTGTTTTATTTCCCCTGCTCAGACAATAAGCCCTAGCTCAAAGAAAAGCCACCACTATTTTCTTCCTTTCTTCAATGGAGTAAAAGAGTTCAGGTTATATTTATTTACTTCATCACTAAGATAGTTCGAGACACAAGACAATACTCTTTTGAATTTCATTGTTACAGAAAGCTTTATTTTCAATGAACGGTTTTGAGACAAAGCATTTTTTATATACTTTGTGTAACTGTTAATTTTATAGTGTTCTTCTGTTCATGGTAACTAGTTTAAATGCTCTCAAGAAATCCCCGTAAGTATGAGCTACAACATATGCTTTCAGATCATTCATCTTAATCTTCTACCAGAGGAAAATAATGTTGCACGTGAGAGTATTTTAAGGTGACTGATGAGGATATTGAAAGAGAAATAAATTACTAGTCATAATGAAAATATATTGATATGCTAAGTGAAAAATCTGTCTTTTCTAGCCCTACGTTAGCAGAGAAGGAAGGTAACAATGACCCATTTTGACTCTCGGCAAAAGCAGAGTGCTTATGTGTTGTTGGAGCAGGATCCAGTGACCTGCATTGAGAAGGTACACTACTCTTCTGTTCCTAGTGGGAACGCAGAAAATTCTTGCCTTAACAAAAGCAGAGAAATTTTCCTCTTTTGCATTCAAAGCCAGTGTTTACCTTAGGAAATTTATGGGAAAAAAATCAACTTCTTCTTCAAACTTAAAGCTATATATTTTTTTTGCTCCCTCTTACCCCCGGGTTTCCTACACCTGTATTTCCCCTTCCTTCAGACTCAAAAAGGCACCCACGGTTGAGTTACCTGTGTTTATATTTACTGAAGAATATGTTGTGAAGGAAAAATGGAAGAGTGCTTCCACAGAGACAAAGGTAAACTTCACTAGGAATTCTTATTGGTGCACTATTCTATTTTCTATCCTGTAGAAGTCATCTGTCGTAATCCCATAATTTTTTTCTCGTGGAGTCAGCTTCTTCCCACACTTTCAAGCCAGTCTCCTACAGGAGGATTTACAGGGAGCTGGAATCCTGAGTCTCAGTTAGCGGTTCGCCCACCATAGCTTTGCTGATGCTTATTCGTGCCTTGGGTTCCATGAGTTTTCATCCAGACTGATTTGATGTTAAGTATTTTACTTTTTATTTAAAACACTGTGACTTGTATAAAGTCCATTGTATACAAATTATGGCCTCTGATGTATTAAAAAAAGCTTCCTTATCTATTGAAAAAAAGCTGTGCAATTGATACCACTTACAACATCATACCCAGTACAACCAAGATTGGATTGGTATATTTCAGTCACAATTTTCAAAACAAATGCCATGGCATGGAGTATAGTTTCTAAGGCAACAATTGATCATCACAAATCTCATTTAAGATTATCAGATGATTTTTTTTTAAAATATAACTTTAGGGCGATGGTATCTAAGATCACAGAACATGATTTCATAATGCGGAAAGGGGCATATTACACAGGCACGAAAGGTAACCACTTAGCAATTATAAAATAAAATGATGAGCAAAACCGGCATTCCCATCGTATTGTCATAACAACGACCGTGCAGCTACTGCTCAGGCATTGGAAAGAGAAGACTGTGAAATGAAAGGGGTTACTCAATAATGAGATTTAGGGATCCAAGTAGCTGATGAGTTAGTAAGTCACATAGTCCAAGTTGCTTGAACAACAACAACAAAGGTAATAATGTCTCCCAGAACTTTCCATGCAGCAGGTTCAGCAGCTTCCCAGTCAGGAAGAAGGCTCTGGCTGCTGTGACACCAGTTCATTTCATTGATCCTAAGCTTGACCTCCTTACCACAGATAATAAGCCTAAGAGATGGAGTGTTTGCTAGGAAACTTTAAGGGCTGGGTGGAGAGACTAGAGGTGACCCTCCTGTGACAGTTTATTCAGAAAGAGCGACCGCCAGCACGTGGATGTTCCCTTTCCAATCTCCATGCCTGTAACCAGGCCTCTTGGGACCACGTCTGAGCAACAGGATTGCCCTTGCTCTGCGGTATTTCTTTCAAGACTCTCGTCCTTGTCTTCTTAGGAGGAAAGACACATCAATCTCAACGAGCGTGCGTTTCTTCTGACTCCTCTAACTACTATTTCTGTTTGTTACTACTCGGGATATTAGTCTCTGCTGATCAGATGAAGGGTTGCAAAAACTCGAATTGATCTCAGTTTGGTTTCACTTACTGTATGGCTCACATTTTTCTTCCCGTTTTCAGTTGTTCGCCTCGGTACACTGTCTGGGTGGATAGTCCCATCCCTTGGGCATTGACTCATTCTCTTATTCATTTTTAACTGCAACCTAGTGAAATTTAGTAACATATGGATTGCAGCAAAATGTTACTTACGTGATACTTGTATTATATGGGATATTAATCACTGAAGACCTGATGGGAAAGGAGAGTATTTTGAACGACGTTTTTATTAATTTGTCGAGAATCTCACTTAATGTATTCTGATATCACAGAACACACACGCACGCCACACACACACACACACACACACACCCCTCCCAGATTCGCTGCTCTTAACTCAATTGATTCCATGTGACTTCAGACATCCTAGTCACCAAGTACTCTTGTCTTCAGTTTTCTCTTTTATTTCATACTATTTTCTGGTACACAATTTGAGTTTGTTGTCTTTAGAAATCAGAAATGGGCTCACAGCATTTCCTATTGACTGTAAGTTAAAGGAGAACCTGGCCCTGTAGGTGACCATCACGGGAGCCGTCACCGGAGCCAGGCCCTCTACTGTAGACAGGCGTGTTGCTCATCTGCAGGCTGGGGCATGCTCTGTACATGCAGACTTGGGTTTTAAGCTCTCTCACACAAAAAGGTAATACTAACATCATCTCAATTGCTTTGTTCTGTTGACTCTGCCAAGCTAATTTTGAAAAAATGAAAATTTAATAAACTAGGAGCAGTATTTTGAAAACTTACCACGCTTTTAAAATTTACTCCTTCGTTTTCATTTGGTAGAAAGTGTTCATCCTTTATTAAAATAAATCAGTGAGTAAGATACCTTGAACTCTTAAATCAGGAAATGAACCTGGGTTTATCTAGGGAAAATAAACTGCAAGAATATAAACCAGGAGAGTGCAAATTGGGTTAAAAAATACAGTTTTAAAGAGCTATCAAATGCAGTGCACACTCTGTAAGCTGCAGAAGGCTTTCTGAATAAAATATGAGGACATGGAGCTCTGTGACTATCTATCTCGGTTAGTTAAAGGGGAAAAAAAATTTAGAAGGAAATCTCTAAATAGGCCATACACTATCTGCAGAGGGGTAAACAGAGTAGCCGGCAGTGACAGTGTTTGCTTTATATGTCCTGGAACCGCCAGCAAACAGAGGGCCCAACCACTGTCAGCTCCTCATTTACAAATGAAGATGTAGAGGAAGCGCGGGTACACGCTGCAGCTCATATTTGAAGTTTGGCATGGTGCTCTGACAGCACGGAGGAGCTGCAGAGGCCTAATCCTTCCTTTCTGCCTTCCAGCAAGATAGGTAGGAAGGAGGTGGGGCGGGGTTAATAAATGTGTGATGAGGAAGCGCTAGGGGAGAGAGGCGCATCTCCTGCGCAAGAACTCATCTTCAGAGATAATTAACGAGGTGACAACGCACAATTCACCCTTAACAACGGCATTCAAGTCATTGCCGGACTTAAGGACAGTCTTAAGCCGCTTATCAGATTTTCATTTCTGAATCTATTCAGCTGTCAGACTAACATCCCCGCTCTTTATTGAAGCTCACATGGGAATCCAAAACCTTCTAATTTTCTATACGGATTCATTTCAGAATCAATTAGAGCTGGTGGCAGGCTTGTCCCTGTGTGCAAAGAGGCTTAGCTGGGCACTGGCTCAGCTACCTCGGGAATGTTCGTTCAACCTTCCATCGTGAGGGAGCTTCCTCCCCCCCTCCCCCCGCTTTGGAGGACTCCTCAGCAGTGAACCGCTGTAGACAACAGATGGCAGATAATCACTCGAACAGCCTCCAATTTTGTCAGGAAAGGAGAAGAGATCATCCTCCTCTCTCTTACAGTAGGTGAGAGACCCCCAGGCACCCAAAGCATGCTCTGCCTGTGATGTAGGGAAATCCACAATGCTCTTTCTCTCCAGCAGTCTTTAACTGTGTCATCTGCGAGTCCTTGTTGCTGACATCCTGTCGGCCACCAGTGGCTCAGTGCTAGCTCTCTGCCTTCACGATCCATATTTTGCCTCATCTAGAGATGGAGACTTTCATTTTTCTGCATGGTGCCAGGATTATCTTTAATATTAATGATGAAACTGTTACTCTTTCAGAAGAGTTATGTCGTACAGAAAAATGCAAAGATGCCTGCTATTGATTATTTTACAAACAAAATAAACATTTTATTTGGTCTAATTTTTTTTCAATAATTACCCAGAAAGCCTTTTACAGTGAATACAGTACACATACACATGTACGTTTATTTTTCTCTACCTTTGTTCTCTTCAATGCAATGGTTTTCACAAACATATGTTGCTAAATAAAATATGAGTTTCCAACAAATCATATCATCTACCATTTGATGCCTTTCTAGTGTCTTAAGAATGTAATTACTGAGACTTTGCCTATCATCTCATACGCACAAAACATCAGTTAAATGTTTAAAATGAAGTATGGACTTTACTACGGCTTTTACCATTATAACTTTCAACAGAGTTAACTCACTTTTCATTAGAAATGATATTTAAAGTGTGAATTCACTAATGCTGCCATATTACTGTATGACTTTATAGTTTACATATCTACACAATGCAACTACACATGCATGCTTTCCTTCACCTATACGTGCACACATTCTATACCGCACACTCTGTACACATGCACACCACTCAGACACATTTACATATACACACTAGACACAAATGCTGTACACACATATATAAACATACGTGCACACTCAAGTACAGATGTATATATGCATGTACTATAGATACATTCACATAGGAATGCTGTGCACACACACACACATACACACACACACACACATACAGATATGAATGAGGAAATCCCTGGCTCTGTTTAATCCACCACAGGGACTGGCAACATCCTTCCTCAGTCCCAGTCCTTGCTGGGATTGCCAGTTCACTCAAGAGCAAGATGCCCAGTTTCATTGACTCATGCTGGCATTTACAAAAATAAAATAATTAAAATTAAACTGTTACACAATGTTCTATTATTTTTAAATAATTTTTGTGATACAATTACTTTAAATGCCATAAAGGTTAATTTATATGTGAATTTATATCATAATTTTGCCTACAAACAAGAGAAAAATCAGTTAACACCTTTATAATAAATTCTTTTTATTTTAAGTCAGGATCTGACTTAAAAACTACTTATCAGTCAGGATTGTTTCTTTATGGTTTCAAAAAAATATTATCACCCTTCATAGTATCATGAGTGCTGGAGATACAGTATCCTACTAAAGACACTGTTACTGGTATTTTCTGGATCTTTTTCAAACTTGCAATAACGTGATATTTTCTTGATCTTGAGAGACAAGATCCACTGAAGTTTTAGACCCAAGTGGCATTCTTGCATTTGTTCTACAAGTGTTAATTATTTCATTACCCAGAAAGTTCAAGTTCTGTCTTTGTCCAGGCACGTCAGTAAGATGCAAGCATGGACATGGATGTCAATGATGCCTACCCAAGAGTCTTTACGACTGACGTTCTTACAGCCTGGTGTGGTGGTGCATTCCTTTAATCTTAATATTAGGGTGGCAGAGGCAGAGGTAGCAGATCTCTGTTAGTTCAAAGCCAGTCTGATCTACAAAGCTAGTTTCAGAACAGCCAGGACTATTACAAGGAAACCCTGTCTCATAAGAAAAAAAGAAAAACAAAACAAAAAAAAAGACGTTCTTGCATATTATAAAGTCATAATCTTATTTGCAATGTGTAAAAGTAAGACAAACACATCAGTACTGATCAAGTCAATAGACATACCTTCCTCCATTCCTGAAACTAATGAAGATTAAATGTCTATAAAAGATTTTATGAACATTGAGGATCCAGGGGAGTTAATAATATATGTTTAACAAATCTGTCGAATTTTGTTATACACAGATGTTTGCTCTTACTAGACTTAGTAACATCCTTTTTATGTTGATGATTTTGTAATTTGTCTTCTGGTACTGCTTCTCTCATGATTTTCCAGGTGATTTTAAACTTAGTGTAGTCTAATATGTCAGGATGCTCTGACTGCCTTTGGCATGCTCCCTGATAGATCCTGTCTCCTGTGCTCAGGGTGGTGTGGCTGTTTCCAAAGGCTACATCCCATGGTCCTCTCATGCCTTCCTTTAACCTCTTGGAAATCTAATCATTATGTTTTTTTTCTTTCTTTTCTCTTTTCTTTCCTCATGGGACACATATACCAATGGCTGCTAAACCAGTGTTCACAGAAGGGAAACATTTAGAATATCATCTGGTTGGTGATTTGACTGGGCAGCAAATAGAGAAGAAAGAGAAACAACTTACATGCCATTCTCATGAACTGTTCAATAGATTCACACATATGGTTCACACAAAGAGAAATACTATTCAGCTACCAAAGGACTGTAAGCTACCTGGTAGACAGCATGGAGAGAGATGGATATCATTACACAAATGAGATAATCCAGGCACAGAAAAGCAAGTGTCACATACACACCCTGTAGAACCTCAAAACATCAATTTCATAGACTCTGAATATAGAGGAGCCCCATAAGAAGATGAGAACTAAATGGAGAGGACAGGGAAGGTCGCCTGCCGAGTCCTAAGATGCAGTAAGAAAGGACCAGATGTTTGGGAATACCTCATCACACAGTAGGATGATCCAACACACAGTAGGATGAAGCAGTTAAAGTGATGCTCGCTGCATTTGAAAAGCTACATGAAGAATTCTGAACGCGAACTCTAACAACAAATGGCAAGCGATCGAGTCGATGTACATGACTAACCGGATTTGAGCATTCCATAGGAATACAGTCATTGAAACGTTGCCTGTCACCTCGTGTTCACAAAACAACAGTTAAGTGTTGAAAAATGAGGCATGGCCTTTACCAAGGCTTTTACCATTATAACTTTCAACACAGTTAACTCACTTTTCATTAGAAACGATATTTTATTGATCATAACTCTCCCTCCATTGTGGCTGTGGTTTCTTAAGTAATTTCTAAGACGATGCAGATCTTGTCACTTTTTCTGCTGTAGCGGTTCCCACTGCTGCTGTACTCAGCAGCCCACTCATGACATGACAGCTTTTCTTAACCTTTGCTATTCTCCTGCACATCCTTCCGGCCTCTTCCCACTATTCTTCTACCCAAAGACTCTCAAGCATTTTCAAATATTTGCAATAAGAAGAATTATAGTACTTATTTCGGTCTTTATTTATTTTCTTCTACTCTAGTACAAGACCACATCCTGAGTAATTTCTGAGCAACCGTGGTAGAGAAAGCATATTGCTTTAGAAGATGCAGAGTCCAATAGTGGAGAGCCAGCCTCAGATAAAGGCTACACTTCAAGGGAGCAAGTGAGCACACGTGGAGACAGGGCAAGTTGTACCACACACACTATTATGTTAAAGCCAGTTCACGATAACTAACTTTCTCCCACGTCAGTGGCATGGGTTTCCAAACACTTTACATGCATCTTTTGTTTTTTTAAGCCAAGTCCTATCCTCTTCTCTCCCTCATTCTCCCTCCATTTCCCATTCATTTCCGCTTAAACCTTTAACGTCTCAAATTCTCTTCTCATCTTTCATTCCTTACGTGTTTTACGATTCCCCCTCCATAATTCATCATGTGTGCTGACTTTCTCTTCCATTATTTCCTGTATCCTCTCATCACTGTTGACTTGCTTTTTTATGCCACAAAGTGAGTATCTTTCTCCACAAAACCAAAGAACCACAACATGTTACTAAACTTCTTTTCAAGCCATCAAAAGTTGGGAGAAGCTGGGCAATGTTGGCAGAGGCAGGTGGATCTCAGTGAGTTCAAGGCCAGCCTGGTCTACAGAGTGAGTTCCAGGACAGCCAGAGTTACAACAGAGAAACCTTGTCTCACAAAACTAAAAAAAGAAAAAGTTGGGAGAGTATATAGTTTTCAGATAATGAAAACATAGAATTTCCACATATCTACCGAAATGTGAAGGTCAATTTGTTTCTGCCTAGCTAGCACTCACATTGATCTATACTTTCAGTGCTTTGAGTATCCACTGCCTTTCACATGCCGTCCCATTTCTGTGCCTGCTGCTGCTTCTGGTTTTCTTAGTACATAGACAGTGGCAAATCTCTACAAAGCATGTAACCATACAGCTTATGTTTTGTTCAAGACTTTTCTATTTTCCCCTCAAATATGTAACTCTATCTTTTAAAAAATGCAGAACATGTACCTCCTATATCCATTAATATTTCTTTACTCAGGGATAGGGAAGTTAGTATTTTTAGTGATGGCCACAACCTTTCATTTCAAAGACATGAAATATACCTTGTGGCTATTCAATTCATAGCTATAAGAAAGCCACTTATAGAAATTTATCTTAACTTATTTTGATTATGTGAGAACAAATAGTGAAAAAATATAGATAATGAACTATTTCTGAATAACAAATCTGACAGTCCTAACAAAA
Organism: Cricetomys ansorgei; assembly: GCA_026225945.1. NCBI lineage: Eukaryota > Metazoa > Chordata > Mammalia > Rodentia > Nesomyidae > Cricetomys > Cricetomys ansorgei. Next base: position 42,538,054 of record JAMJFZ010000239.1, on the reverse strand, counting down.
AGAGCCCTTTGCATTGTCAGCTGAAAAACATCTGGTTAACATATTCAGATTAAGTTAATTTTGTGTAGTTTTAAAATTTTATTTTAGAAGTTTTCCAATCTCAGATCTACCATGATAAAGAAAGCAAGTTAATCATCAAATGTTGTTTTGTGTGTTTACAAACTTAAAGAAATCTTACTGCATAAACCTAATTGAATTCTTTTATTCTAAATTATAATTAATAAGCCAGACAACAGGTGATGTGCTTGCAATCCTGACAAAGCCTGAAGAAGTGCGTGCTGTATTCTGGGAGAAGGCACATAACTAGCCTTGGTGGGGAAATGTGGGGTTCAGAGAGGGAGGGACCAGGAGTAAGAGGAAAAGGAAGGGAAGAGCACAGGAAGACATGGAGGGAGGGAAATAATTAGGGAGGGAGGAAGGAAAGGAGGAAGGAAGAAAGGAAGGAAGGGAGGGTTAGAAGAAGGGAGGGAGGAAGGAAGGAAGGAAGGGAAATATGTGTTGTATTTTCTTCTTTCAGTTTACTGTTTTCATTTCCTTTATGACAAAACCATTAACAAATGAGAAATCTGTTTCAAAGTGTATTTTTTACTTCATGTAAGAGGAACTAGAGTCTCCTTATGTGATGTACATTCTCCCAGAATACAGCCTTCATTAGGGTAGGAACCTGTTTCATTAAAGATGAGAAAAGCCTTTGCTCATAATGGGTTCCTAATAGTGTTGAGAAAATACTACTTATGGAAGAAAGGAATGCATAAGTGTTTCCCAAATTGGGTGCCACTTGCAACTGGTGGCTCCTGTTCTCCTGCGCTGAAAGGTGTTCTCTTGACCCACTTTGGAGTATGGCTTTGTAAGTGAATTCTGAAGCCTGTTCTCTTGCCCCAACTGCCCCTGGGACAGATTCCTAATTTGTAAGTGATTCTTAACTTGGAACAGATTGTCACTGTGTCCTCTTTACCCTCTAGCTCTAAAAGGAGACAGGAAAGAGATAAATTTCACCACTCTTGCAGGTGGCCTTTAAAGGTAGAAAGAGAGAAAGATTCATTTCCCTTTTTGGCTGCCCTTAGCCTAGAGAACAAGAGATGCTAGCGTCCCACAAGCCATCCCTCCACCTGCCCTCTAACACGAGCTGGAGCCTGCCTGCTCTCCCATCAACAGTCAACTTCCAATTGGCCGCTGCCTCCTTTATATCCTGAAGTTCAAGCAGCATGTAACCATCAGGAGAGCTGTACAGGACAGAAAACTTTTTGACAAAGCGCTCTGCTACGCATAAGCTTATTCAAGATGATTTTTGATTTTCATTTCAAAAGAGTTCACAGAAAACCATTACTCCTGCAGTGTCAACCAAGTTTTGTCACCTCCAAATCCAGGCCTCAGCAAGGCAGAGATGTGATCTGATGTCCCTAAAGGAAAGTGTAAGAACTTATTTTAAATTAAAAGGGCTTTCAAATGATTGCATATAAATAAGAAGTATTGTTACTTGGGCATTGGGTGTCTAAAATGTGTATGTTAAGTACATTTTCCAAAGATTTTGGGACATATTTACAATGTATGCTGAAAATCATACACTTTTTAGACACAGAAGAAACACAAAGCTGTATTTTTTCCTTCTCAGTTTGATATTTCTTTTCTCCTACTTCTAGTTTTCACAGTGGACATATCAGTTGATGTATTTTTTGTTGACAGTGTTGAAGTTGCTCTCATTATATTTTGGGTTACTTTTGTCTCATAATCCTCAGGAAAATAAAATCTTGTAGCATTAACAAATAATGTGACTTTGAAAATGTGTGTAAGAAAATACTACTTTTTTAAAGTTTGGGACAAATATGAAATGGTCGTCATCTTTGTTACCACTTTTCTCTTTTTGTGATGCACACATTGACTCAAGAAAATTTTCAGATTTGGTAGGAGTAAATAGGAGTTATTGCTGCCTTCTTTGGCATCTTTTATACTAGATAGCTCTCTTTTGTGGCCAGGCCTTTTCAATTGTATCGTCATGATGATCCTGAACACCCAGACAAAGTGCCTAACTTTCTTTTGACAATGGAATTCAAATACTATTTTAAAGTGAGACTCATTTATGCTTTCAGATTTCAGCCTATAGTGAGTCAGACTTCTTTGCTTAGCCAACTCAAGGAATCTTTATAAAAACGGTACATTAGGAAAATAACGTACTAACTTTAAGCAGAGAAATTGCAGTTCATCTCAGCACAGATTTAGGGCACAGCACACAGAGCAATTGGGTTTCCCTGCTGTCTCTGGACACCATAGGCACGAACACAAGATTCTTTCCCAAGCCATCTGGGTACTTTGGATAGAATCTGCCCTGTGATTCTCACTCCAGAACATATTGTCCCTTCACCTTTATGACCAAAGGCTTAAAATTCCTAACATTGCCATTTCCTTGTATTCGTCAGTTTAATGATAACACCAGTCTCTGTCACACAAGATTTTGAATAGTCCATACATAAAACTGTAGTGCTATCCAGTACTGACTTAATAATGTAAGATTTTTTGTATAATGAACGTTAAGTGATCAATAATCTAATTTTCAAATGCAATTGTTTGTACAACTATTTTTTTTTCTAACACTATTACTCTGTTTCCTATTTTCGTGTCACTTATAAACACATTTTCCAAAGACTGGAATGGAATAAGAAGGGACCAAATGTCCACGCAGAAACAAAAGGCACATAATTGCAAATGGTTTTATTTTGGATTTCTAATGACTTACAGAGTTTAAGGGGTTGTTGGAAGGTATGTTTTAATATTTAAAATAACTGAGTGCTTTGTCAGCCAGCCATAAAATAATGCTCGGAGCATCATTTGATCGTAGACAATGGTAGATACTGCCTCCTGTATGGGACGCTGTGAATTCCCTGGGCTATTTATCAACACTCATAACTAGGATGAAACCCTCTGGCCACCATATGCTCCAATGTGCTGATTACAGAGGTTGTTCTAATAATTACTCTCCAGAGGGCAGAAAGTTTTCTATTCTTTGTACCATTTACCTAGGGGGCCTCCACTGGAAATGAGGTCATCGCAACAGCCCAACTGCAGTGCTGTATGAGGGACTAAAGAAGTTCCAAACTCGTTCTTTGATTTAAAAAAAAAATTTATATTCTAACACTCTCCCTACATACATTTAAAATGCTAAAATATATCACGGCTGTGTTGATTAATGCGTACTATTAGATTTGAGGTCAATCTAGTGGCATTAGTTTTAGTTCAATTTTTAAAAATTTGAGGATGCTATTAAAGCTTAATTTATTTAGCATTTGTCTTCAAAATATATCTGGTTCAATGAAAAGCTGTTTCCTGAATGACATAATCAGATACTTACTCATATGCAAATGGACACGAAAACTTTCAAAGATGCCACAATTCTAATGGGCTAGTTACTAAATCTTTGAGTTACTTTAATGTCGTATAAATGCTGAAGAACCACATGACATACACAAAATACTGAACTCTCAACATTTTCTTATAATTCCTAATATCTCCTACATGGATTTTCCTGAGGTTGTAACAATTGTACTTCCTCAGAACTTTTAAAAATAGTGATTATACCCACTCTTCCTCCATAATAGTAATTACTTTAAAAACAACCAAATGAAAAGCCAACAACTGACTCTGTCTAAAATAAAATCTACACTGCTAATGAAAGCATTTCAGTGGGATATTATTTAGTCCATTGAAATAGAACTAAACAGATTAATAGCAGATGGACAGGTAGGTCAGAAGCAAAGCCAGAATAGCTGAGAAAGTAAACTGATAACATTATAGATGCCTTTTTAACTCTTCATAAACCTCCATATTTAATTATTAACATTACTTTATAAGCATATTTAATTTGATTCTCAAAATGACTTTTATAAGAGAAGCATTTATAAATTGCATATGTGCATTGTGACTCTTCCTCAGACATATGCTAAAAATAAAACAACAGATACAGCAAAACACTTTGTAGATTCTCAAGAAAAGAGTTTAATCAAATGATCGATGGATATAATAAAGTTTCTCATCATAAGAGAAAGGAAAAGGAATATTAGAAATAAAGTTATGAAATTACAATTGTTACCACTTCAAAAGCTGAAGTTAAAGAAGACTGGCCTTGGTGAATTTGCTAGGCTTCTTGGCCTTTGTAGCTCATATACTGTGTAAGAATGACAATTGGAATCATACCACTACTACACAGGGATCTGAAACTGTCTCCTAAATTTCTCATTTGCACATCCTATGACAAAGCCATCTCAATTATGAGCAACACACATACACACACACACACACACATATGTATGCCAGAAGCTCACAATGGCCATGTCAGCATTATCTGCTATAACTTGGCAAAAAAATTGTTCAACAAAAGCATAATGGATAACTGTGTTACTATCGTATAACAGACTGTTCATGCCTAATGAAATTGAGTCTCTCTTTACACCACGTGACAGCATGAATGAATCTCCCAAGCATAGTGTTAGTGGAAAGACTAAAGCACACATTATGTTCTCATGCTTCTATGAAAGTCTAAATCAAGAAAAAATTAAAATAATATGAAAGTAGTAAAAGTCAGTATCTTATTTCATGTCATCATATGGGGTGGTTATGACAAATATCTGAATTAGTGATATTCCAGTATGGCACAGCTAATACATAATTAAGGGCAGTTTTTAGTACAAATGTATACAAATAGTCTCATTACATGAATGAATGCATTTGATAAGCCATAATCAGACTGAAAATCATACTTCAGATAAAATTATGAAAAAAAGATAAAAATTATGTTCATATTAATGAACATGTTTTTTTAAGGCCAAAAATATTCAGATAGAAACATTATGGCTTCCTATACATTTATTTACTATTTCTTTGTAACTGCTTATTTCATAATGTTCTTAGAAAAATCAACAGAAGATATCGGTTTATCAGAAACCACTGTAGAAATAACACTTCGGATACCCTACTATAAGTACTCTATAAGTCTGTCAGTGCAGAATTGAGAGTGTCTGGATGATTGTATTTGAACAGCTTTTCTGTTGTTTGTCTGAATCTTCAATACTGGTGTAGTTTTCCTCAATGTTAAGTGAGCCAATTTGAACCGATTCAAAAAGGTTTGTTTATAAAAAGTTGAGTGCATTGTTATGTGTTCAAATAGACATAGAAATAATGAAAGTAACACTGTTCATCTGTTTGGTTTCATGCTCTATTTTTGGAAGTTAGCAGAGCTTGCAGCTTAAGGAGTCTTTCCACTGTAATCATGCAGGGAATTATAATACTATCACTTTTCCCCATTTCCCCGCATTGATTCAGTCTGTAGCAATTCAATACCCATTTCAAAGATGCAGCCAGCCATTTTTCACCAACTCACTGGCTGAGCAATATTCTTGTTCTCTTTCAAGATCCATTTCTTTAAGCAGACCATTCCAGTAACTGTGTCCCGGATATCGCTAGTATCGCAGTACATTATTTCACTGTAGCCTGTGGGGAGGATTTCCATGCTCCGGCACAGTCTAATATTTAAATTGAAAATAAAACTTTTAAAGCTGGAAGGAACCGGGGAAGCTTGGTGGATTGTGACCACCATTTTTGAACTAGACACTCTGACAGAATGCCCGATTTCTTCCTTTCAAGCTTCATTTTCCATTAAAATATAATCTGAGCAATTCAAATGTGAACGGAATCTCATACTTCTCAGAAATCCAGTTCTTATTCGGAGCTTCCACTTACTTCAAAGACCAAAAGGCGCAATGAAGCCTTCTCTCCGCAGTTAGCACAGCAAGGTATTTACGGTAAGAACTGCTCAGGCTGCAGAGCTAAGGCGAAGCCGCACGCCACGTGGAGCTGCACTGGACACCCGGGAAAGGGTGCACTGCCAAGAGCCACACTGAGCGTTATTGCAGTCGACATCCCAGAGATGTACATTAGCATGAGAAAGCATTATTAACGCCAAGACATGGAGATGTCTCGTCTCATGGCTGCACCATGGCTGCAGGCTCCTGATTTTAAATGCTATGACTTTGTTTTTGCTATACAGTGAAAATTAATGGAAGAAGGAAAAAAAAACCCTATACAGCTAAAGGGAAGAATACCAGCATGGCATGTCATTTTGCAGCATGTAAGGTTTTGAATAAGAATGAATTCACCTCCAGCTTTTAATGTATATATGTTCCATGGTTTTTGGGTCAACTGCAGTTCAGAGAAATCCAAGGATTTTTGTTCTACTAACCTCTTTAGTTCTCAGGGAAATCTGAGTGACCATTCCCAAAATGACTTATTGTCCGTTCAAAAATAAATAAATTAGAATTTGGTTTGCTGCATTCCTTTTTCCGTTCATTTCAGTCATTGGGTAAGCCAATGTCTTGTATAAAATGGAAAAAGACCTTGAATACTCTTTTATCCAATTGATAACTACATGCAAATGAAAGTCTAGTATCCTCAGAGGGAGTCCCGCTGGGGAAACAAACTGCTCTTAAAGGTAGGCTGCCTGCCCAGCAGTGGATACCAGCAGCAAAGGAACTCAACAGTATCTTTGGAGGTGCTTTGTCTCAAAATGTCATATTATGGCCTCTTCTTAAAATTTTGTCTCATGTTTTTATGTTTTACTTTACTTATATAATTTTAAACCCATTTCTTTCTTTCTTTGTTTTTTTTCTTTCTTTCTTTTTTTTACCTTATAGGTGCTATGTGTATGTGTTACATTTGTTTAGTGTGGCTATGGATTCCTGGGTGTGCAAATAAGTAGGTCTCTAAGTCTTTGCCTGTTTCTTGTGCTCTTTTCCATCTGTGTCTCTGTTTTATCTTGCTCTGATATCTGATGTCTTTGTTTTGGATTAAACTTATTATATTTTGTTTATCCCTTAGAAGCTTGTTTGTTTTCTAATGAGAGACAGAAAGGGGTTGGATCAGATAGGAGGGGGAAGCAGGAAAAACTGGAAGAAGCAGAGGTAGGGGAAATAGTAAGAAGCATATATTACATGAGAAAAATCTATTCTCAATAGAAGAGAAAGATTCATTTTGGTTCAAATGGCACTGAGCAGCAAATAATATCAAATAATCCTTTTTTTTTTTTTTTTTTTTTTTTTTTTAGTTAAGTGAGCAGAAAAAGGAGATTATATAAAGATCTTATACAATTGCACTGCTAAGTTTGAGATTTATCTTTCAATTTTGAGCCAGCTAGGGACACTCTGATTTATGCCTTTGTTTACCTGATGAGTGTAAATCAATTGCATATTGGTTATAGTTACCATTTGACAAAAATGTTATGAAATCTTAATTCTTCTAAGTATAGCCCATAAATATAAGAATGTTGACTTTCATCATCTATAAATTTGCACCTTACAGTCAACAGTAGAAAAGGTGTTGGTTACAGAAGCACAATGCTTTCAGAGAGGAAAGGGTAAATCTGGATGCCCACAGGACATCTCTGAAGAGAAAAGATGGGAACTATGTTTTTTTTTTTTTTTTTTCTGTCACATGCACCTATATGCCCATGAATAATGGGGAACAAATCTAAATGCAATTTCTCAAATTCTTCACAAAACTATATGTCATTACTTTTGTTTATATTGTTACATAGTTTTCAATGCTTTTTATTTCTTTTTCTGTGTGGTTTAAAGGATGAATCAGCAATCTTAGCAACATGTAACTTTTCTTGCAGAAATTACTCTTATAGTTGGTACCATTTAATCAAATCACATTTTATTAAGGTTGAAAACAAAAAGATTTTCTCCATTTATTTCTATGTAGAAACCTACTTAGTAAAACATGAGTTTTAAGAGCTATTTCTCCATGCCTGGGCCTTGTGTCCTTGAAGTATTGAATTAAACCTGAGGTATTTTGCACTGAAATTTTAAAATTTGTCAAACATGAAGATGGCTTCAAAGAAATTCTTCCAGTTTACTCAATAAAATTGCCTTCATTTTATACATGGGGAAAATTAAATTAATATCAATGACTCTACCAGTGTTTTGCTCTTCTATTTGGTCAATAAGAACTAATCTTAAGTCACTTAAATCTATTTTTGAGATAAAAACTTCAGTACCATTTTGATCATTGATATAGAACTGTTTTTAATACATTTCTAAAATTATCTCTAGCCGATTTCTGTCTTGGCACTCATTGTTGCTTCTTTAAAAATAAAAAGAAAGTTTGCATTATTAGAATATAAGAAAAACAATTTTTCTACATTTGAAATCACAGTCTTAGTGATTTTGAACCAGTCTTTTAGGCTCCAGGTTTCAGAGATTGCATCTCTAACTAAGCTGTCATAATACAGTACAATGCTAAATATCTATCCAAGAAGACGACTAAGTACAACGTTTCTTCCCTATTCCACATTGCTAATCAATTAAAATATGATATATTGAGTTGTTGGAGACCTCTCACTTTAGAATGAGCGCAAGAGTGGTGTAAGAGAGTACAACACATGCGTAGGAAACTCAGTGCCATTCTGGCTTGTGCCTGCGCTGTGTCGCTGTGTCACTGTTTGTCTCAATACTATCAATAACTGAAGTGCCCATGTTTGAGCTATGATCTCTTTTTGCCCCAGTTCATATCATAAGTTCCAAACAGACGCGTATGTACATATAGAGTTGTATCTGGGATCAAACTGAGCATAAGAATATAAAAATACCAAATAAAGAGGCATAATATTAAGGAAATAATGAGGATATGTTTTTATAGAAATGAGGTCAAATACTACCTTGCAATATTATGACTGTGGTGCACTGGTTCAAATACTTTGTGTGATACTCAACCTTTGTGCCAGTTAAATGGGTCCTGCGATCTCTGTTTTAAAATATGATTAAAATGATTAATTTAGATAGACGTCAATCATAAAATAATGTTACTTCAATTATTTTTATAGCATTTCATAAGAAGATGAAACACTTCGCACAACGTTTTAGACCATTTATAGCACTGAACAACTGTTCAATAGCTTAGGCAAAAACAAGACTTACGGCTTGGGTAGAAACCATTCTGAGGTTAAATTAACGATCACTCCACTTATCACAGCAAGGAATCCATTTTGCTAAAAATATCAGAAAGGGACATGCTGTATTCCAAAAATGTGTATTGGTTCACTTGAAACAAGTGGATTTTAAAAGTCTGCATGGCAGCAGCATGGTAATTCCATTCTCACTTCTTCATAGATCATTATTTTTTGTTACTTTTAACCAAAGCGTTACAGTTTCTTCAAAAATAAGCTGTCATGCTTGTATCCTCAGCGATTATTATCAAGGAAAAACTGAAATTTTTTTTCTCAGAAGGTTCTTCTTAGTAGTTTTTGAATATTAAAATATGGATAATTTTTATTTAGCAGAAATGTATGTGACATTTATAAAACAATTCAAATTCTAACAGAATGAAACTAAGATTTTATACCTTTGTGTGTGTATGTGTGTGCTTGTGTGACTCTGTGTGTATGTATGTGTGTGTGTGTGTATGTTTATGAATGTGTATTTAAAGAGTATATGTGGCAGCCAGAGGTAAGGGACTGTTGCTCTCCACCGTTAATATTTTCTGTGACAGGAACTTTTATTGTAGCTATGCAGATTATTATTTAATCTTTTAATCCATCAGCATAGCTGCTCCAGCATAGAAAGAATGTTGGTACATACCTTTAATCCCAGTATTCAGAAGTCAATAGTGGCGCATACCTTTAATCCCAGCATTTGGGGACATGAAGCAGAGCTCAGAAGGAATCAGTGTCAGACAGGAAGCGAAGTCTGAGAAGAGTCATAGTGAAGGGCATGCAAAGTGATGAATCAGAGGAAGCAGTAGCAGAGTGAGTTAGAGTGCAGACATGCCCAACTCTCACGATAGAAAAACAAGCTCTCAGCTCACAAAGGACAAGGCAACAAAAACAATGAAGAAGTCTGACTCTGACTAAGGAGAAGACACAAAAGCAGAGAGGCTGACTGAGGTAGTATGGGCCAATCAGAGCTCACAGAGACACAGAAGCAGTCTGAGGAGTCTGAGGCAGAGACACAGAGGAGGCAGCTCAGCAGAAGTCAGTATCAGACCAGAAGAGTGAGTCAGTTTGAAGCTGAGCAGAGCAGTTCAGTCTGAGGCAGCAGATAATCAGCCAGAGTCTGCCAGCGTCAGAAGAGTTTAGTCAGAAACTATCAGCTGACTCAAAAGATCAGTCAGGAACAGTCAGCTTGGAGAAAAGTTTGAGCCTGAACGAGTGAGTTTAGTTGAACAAGGTAAGTGAATTGATCACTACAGTGCTAAGTTCAGAAAGAGCTAGTCTGAGTGATTCAGTCAGCAGTACGTCTTCTAGTCTCAAACATTCTAGATTTTGCAGAGGCTAGGACTGAAGACATCAAGATCCAGGCCGGCAGTTTAAATGTTTAATATGTACAGAGGCTGAGATGTTCCACGGCTTCAGGGATTCAGGACCAGGAATTGAATTAGGCAAACGATAAAAGCTTTTAACCCTGAATCAATGCCTACGTACTGGAATTTGCTAGTTGATACAGTGCTGGCCAGCATGGCTCCAGGGCTTTATTTGTCTCCAACCTCCAGGGCTGAGACTACAGAACTGCAACAATCCCAGATTTACATGGGTGCTGAGTATCTGAATTCTATTTCTCATATCTTATAGAAAGCACATTGCTAACTGAAGCAACTCCCTAGCTACAAATTAATATTTGATCATAAAATACTCTCACAATTGGCAAACCATTTAAATTGAACATGAATGCATATTCCAATAAATGCAAGTAGTTAGCCATTTATGCATTATATCCCCCACCCGTAAATATTTGTGGAAAATAAGAGTTTCATGGTATGTACAACAATGAATTCAAAGGAATTTTTACATTGCATGTCCTATTTTTCACTCATCTTATTGATTGATCTTCTTAAGCTGTAGATTTGATATCTGTTTCACTGTGAATTTTATAATGAACCATCTTCATGGATCCACAGATAGGAAAATATACAATTGTTTGTGAGAAAGAAAGAGTTCCTGAAAGGACGAGCCTGTGACTCTGTAAAAATCTGAAGGTTTTAAAAAGAAGTTTGCACATTATATACATGTATCCTATACATCAACATCCCAAGACAGTAAGATTTTACCTCACCATCAAGTACAGATGAGGACAAAAACAGATACAAGTCTAACAGGGCAGCTCAACCTTAAGATTTACAAAGGAAGGGAGCAGTTAACAACAACAAGAAATTCAATATGCTGGACATACAATGTTTGCTGGGATCCACAGAGAACTTAAAACCCATTGCTAGATACAGGAAGTGATGAAAATTGATTAAAAAAAAACAATTGGTATTTCTTTGACAATCTTGAAACAGTTTCCAGCATAGACTAGCACCTCTAAGCTTAGAAAACATATTCATTTACGTGAATGCAGTGAAGGTTTACCTATTAAATGCACAGGTGTCTCTTTAGGTCAAGAGAAATTTGAGTGTAATTAGCAAATTGGTACAAATACTGACAAATATATCAACGCTAAGTGTGAAAAGTAGAAACACGTTCTAGGTATCACAGACGCATCCTTCATTTTGCATCCAGGATCCCTCATATATGGTCATAATTAAGACTTGTGAATTATCCTACAATATCAAACAAGCAGAGATTAACTGTTGTAAAATGCAGCAAGAAGATTCTCTACCACACGGATTTGACTTTGAAGAAAATAAGAGATTTTGGTGAAACTTTTGTTGTTAAAGGTAGGGCATCTTCCCAACTCTTAATATGTTGTAGGTTTTCTGCCTGAACAAAGAGGCTAGACCAAATGTTCACAGTAGCCAGGATTTAAATGAGATCACTTGCAAATAATGTATCCCAGAAGGCAGCAAGAGACAGCAGTGTTAGGGTTCTACTGTTAGGTAAACACAGCCTTAACAAACAGTCTTATGGAAAGAGTAGAGGGAGAAGACCAAGGAAAACAAAGGGAAAAAAAGCAAATCTCATAGTGTGAAAAACAGAATCAGGTATGATAAAGTTAATACAAAAACACAAACAAAACTCTATGTCAGGTAAGATGTAAACCTCAACAGTTTTCCAGAATAGAAAAATAAGAGAAGGGTGAGGAGGAGCATGGTGACTAGAAAAGGAAGAGGAGGAAGAGAAGGAGTAATAGAAAGGAGGAGGGGAGGACAAGGAGAAGGAGGAGAAGAAGGAGAGGGGAGGAGGAGGAGGAGGAGGAGGAGGAGGAGGAGGAGGAGGAATTCAGACACATTCCAGACAAGCAATTGCTGTATGTACTAAGTCTTTGGAGAAAGTTTAAGGAAAGTATGCTTGTCCCACAGGTTTACTGTAATTTCTGTAATATTCTGATTGTTATCCTCATCCAAGTACCAAAGTGGCAGTTTTTCCAAATATCTTTATAGCCAACTAATCTATCAATCTGCTCCATGATGATAAATCCTGTCTGGGATATTGCTGTAACTGCCACTGAGACCCTGACAAACCTGTGATGTCCATGTCACACCTTGAATCTTGCTTGGGATTGGGATGACATCATTAAGAAAATTATGAATAGCATCTGGAAGTGTTGACTCTTAGATTTCAATATGTTGACAAAGTGGAGGAGGCTGAGCTAATTCACAACCTTGTACCCCATTGGCTTGGGCATTTGACAGCATAAGCCCTAGTTGATGTAGCCATTTGGGAAGGTTTAGGTGACACAGCCTTGTCGGAGGAAGAGTGTTAGTTGGGGTAGGCTTGAGATTAACAGTCCCATATGACCACCTCTATGCCTTTTCTCTGCTGCAGCTAGCACTTGAAAGTCTGAGTCTCATATCTCAGTTCCTGCCATCATGCCTGCTACTTTCTGCCATACTTCTTGCCATAATGAACTTTTATCCTTTGGGACTATTAGCCAAATAAACTCATTCTGTAAGCTGCCTTGGTCATAGTTTCCTATCTCAGAAAAACAACAACAACAACTAGTACACCCCAAGAGTTCACAGTGAAGATTTTAGCAAGAGCCTTTTGAGATCTCTAGTATTTTATGGAGGTCAGCTATGACATGGAATAAATTTCTTTTTTTCTTTTCAGTTTTTCAAGACAAGGTTTCTCCATTGTCATTCTAGCTGACCTGGAACTCATTCTGTAGACCAGGCTGGCCTTCAACTCACAGAGATCTGCTTGTCTCTGCCTCTCCAGTGCTGGGATTAAAGGGATGCCCCAACACTGCCTGGCAGACAAAAATTTCTTAAACATTTCTATAGTTATTACATTTGTGTTGCAAATATTTTTTGAAACACCAAGTATAATGTGCATTGTCCCAAAATGAGACAACAAATAAAGCTTCCTAAAAGTAATTTTGTCTAATTTCCTGTGTTCATGTATGCTATTTTTAAGAAGTAGCAAAAGGTTGCTAACACTACTACATATTTCAATATGTAAAACATAGAAATATAATGAGTTTTAATCAAGTTAATAAAAATTTTATGCAGTGCTAATTAACCAAACACATTTTAAAGCTCTATGAATATAACGATATTGTACTAGCTTTTATTCATATTCACATTATGGTAAAATTCGTGAGTGTCAAAAAGTACAGTCTTAAAATTCATTCTTTATAATATTGTGTCTGTACGTATGTGTTCAATTGGATATTTTCCTGTTCAAATATGTAGGCCACTCTTGACACATTAAAATTTTTGAAAAGTGGATTTATGTCACAATTTTAACTTATTCATTATAATGATCCAGGTAAGAAATTGATTCAAATCACTCAAGACATTTTTTACTGTGAACCAACAATCCCCAACATGCACACCTCTTATGAACCTACATAAACAAAAAGTCATAGACAAAAGAATCCCCAGGGCTCACTCTCTATCTAGCCTAGATGAATTGGCATGATTGTTTTACTGCTGTCAAAAACCAAGGTGAGAAACAACTGAGTTAGATACACAGTGTTGACCTCTGCCCTACACCACACACACACACACACACACACACACACACACACACACACACACACACACACCAGAACAAGTAAATTAAATTAATAAAAAAATAGTGTGGAAACACTTTATTTAATGTCCATGGTGACAGGTATAAAGATGTCTGAGCTGGGTTTCTTTCCTGGTGGAGAGAGACTGGACCCAGATCCTAGGGAAGTGTCTTTAAATGTTGGATGACAAAAAAATCAACAGCTTTCAGCACTCCATTTTTCTTGGGTGCTGTAGAAAAGCTTCAGAGGCAAAGGATTTTCTGCTGTAATACTTATGTAAATTGGGGGCAGAGAATAAAAAAATATGTAAGTAGAACAAAAACTAGTAAAACTCACTTTTATAGAATGGGTAATTGGTAATTTAAATTATGCTACTACTACTTACAAACTTCATGAAAAATAATTTACTTCATTTATGAACTTGTTAAATTGTTATTGTTTTGTGTGAATCTTGTAAAAGAGGTATAATTTTGCATCCAAAAGCCGACAAATTACCTTAAGAGGAAAAGAGGCACGATAGATTTTTTTAAGACAAATGGGATTTAACTTTCCACTAGCCAAGTACAGTGGACTGTCCTGAGCATCGAGTCCTTTAAACAATCTCAATCCTTCTCCAGTGCCCAGAATGCACCAGTTGCCTTCTCCAATTATTTTTACACTTTTTTTCATTATTGTGAGGCTTTTTGTTTAAAAACTCACTCATTTATAATTCATATCTTTTGAGCTATACAACTAAGTACTTGACCACTGGACAATTGTTTAAAAACCGACTAATCAATAAAAAACTGCATCCATGAATTAAGTTTTATTTCTCTGTACTTCTTAGATAAGTATAAATTTAATTTATCCTTGAACATACTTTGCCACCATAAATAATGACAATTTTATCCTGGTCTGATAATTCTGATGAACAAATGCTTTCTGATGGTTCAAACACTCCTATTTGTTTTCTGATAGCTTGACCTCTCTATAACAAAGAAACAAAGTTAATCTTTTATTGACTTACATTGTTTCTGTCAGGTATCTGATCACAGCACACAAGGACTGTGAGGAATTCAGTTTAATCGCTACTGATTGTTGAGGTGATTGAGGGTAACCAGGACCTCAAATTTGAAGTTGTCTGTGATCATCATATGAGCTTTTGTTCGTCTGGATTCACTGTTTTGAGGGTACTTTTGGACTGCAATCCAGCCACTAAGAAGAGATGGTCGGATGTGTTCTAAACTTTCTCCGTCTCTGATCCTTGTGGCCTTCTTGTTTCTACTACATATATTTCAGTATATTAATTTAAAGTAGAAACATATTATAGATAGTGAATCTTAGGGATAAAGTTAACCAAGGACAAGGCAGCAATGTCAAAATTCCTGGCAACGTTCTTAAGTGCTTTTCTCCATTTAAATCTTAGAAAAGCTCCTTAAAATATTTTGGTGGTCAAAGTGTGACCTCAGTACTATTCCATCAGGACTTAGATCCAAAATTGCTTTACCCACAACCACTAACTATAATGACCCAGCTGGGTGTGAACAGCCAAGTTCAGAAAAACATGCCAAGTTGGTGTTATTTGGGGAATAATTTTGAAACTGTAAGACTGTATTTTTCTTATGAACTGGAGATGCAAGGGGAAAACTTGGATAGGCACCTGTCAGCATGATTTTCCCTGTTATTTCAGAAACTTTTAGTCCATTGCGAGCTGCAACAAATAAAATTGCAAATTAATGTCAACCTCATATCTAGTTTTGTTGCTTGCTACAAACTCTAAAACACAATGCTATTAATAGTAAGCCATGACTTCCAAAATATAAATGTGGGCATATTATTCAACTTATAATATGTAAGCAACCTAATAAATTATTAACACAGTACCCTAAGGCAGCTTCATCATCATTACGTGCACTTGCTACACTATCAATTAGTTACAAATGGAAATCAGAAATACTTTAAGTAAATTAGGCACAAATTACTTTGAATGCTCACTGATTTTCTGCTCTGACATACAGAGATTTAATGAACTATTCAATGAAGAAGTATCTCAGCCTCATCTTTCATTGCTCCGATAATGAGTGCACTTTTATACAAAGCATATGGTGTAAGATCTACATTCCAACATAGCTTAAAAGTAGCTTACTCTGTGTGTACTCTCTCATTTACACAAGATCATAACAGTAAAGGAATACTCAGCGCATCTAATCTACCACAGACCCCTGGCTTGAAGGTAAATAACTGGTCTTCGGCTTCCTAAAGAGTTTAGAAAAATGTGTTCTTAAAACCATATTTGACTATTTGGCTATTCAAGATGAAGGTGTGTGCTGTTCCCTGAATAGACTGCTCTGTTGTTCATTTCTAACTTTTAAAAAAAAAAACAAAGCCTCCATCCTCTTCCTGATGACCAGAGCTTATTTTTAATGGGGTGTTATTTAAAACTCTTCATGAAAAAAAATTCAAGTTCTTTAAGAAACCTATAGTCTTGAGATGTGTGGATACTATGCTCAGTATGTGTTAATCTTAAGAGTGTACTCCAGTTCCCTTGGGAGTTTATTCAACTTGTATTTGGTGAGAGAAAGAAATGCTTTTAGATTACATGTTGTGGTACTGGAAAGCTGCCTTTACAGGTCTAGAAATGGACCAATCTACCATGCACCAGCCACTTCAGGGAAGAGCAAATAGTCTGGCATTCCAGACACTCGTACTATATCATCACTTCCAATAATTTGAATATGAAACTAGTTTATAAAATATGTCAAGTTGAAGTATATGATAATTCTCAGAATACGATTAACTACAAAATACGAGCAATGCATTAACATTCTTTAAAGTTAACATATTTATAGTCAACTAAAATTATTTGCTTCATCATATTCTACAGTAGATGAATAAGTATCTCCCTCAAATGAATCTCCATGCCTACCTAAGAATGTGCAATTATGTCCAGTGAAGAAATACTTAGTTAAGATGGATTATTAAGGGTTTAAACCTTCATTGTGACATATTCCTATAACCCTGACTGTAAGAAGGGTGACCATAAATTCACAGCCATCCTAGGCTACAGAGTGAATTTGATATCAGCATAGGCTTCATAGTAAATAGTTAGACAGTGTCTCAATTAATGTATGGAAACAAGCCAAATGAAGGTTAGCTTCTTTAATTTGACATATTAAGTGCTTAAAATAGGAACAATGTTTCATGCCGTGATTTTGGCAATTGAAAGACTACATTATTTATTAATATCTTAAATTTGAGGACAAAATTAGAATAAATTTATACAACTGTGATAATCTAGAGAATAATAGTAGAGAGAAGTAAAGTGTGATTGGAAGGTGGTGTCCATAAACACCTAGAAGCGCTCAGGTTAGAATAAGTACAAAGTAGCATTTCCAAACTGTGACTTCACTGAATTTTAATTTCCAATTAAATCTCCAGATACATGTATATACTTGAAAGTTCCCAGGAATCTGGGACAGGCACTAACTGAATTCCCATCCTGGACTCCTTGCTTGGCTTAAGTCATTGACTTTCCTACGTCTCCCAAGGAGCTGTTGGAAGTGGAGACAGGCATAGATAGTGTTATCAAGGTGTTTCAAGGTTTTCTTTATTTTATATAATTTCTAGGAATATCTGTTTCAGCTTTTCTATGTAATTTATTACTTTAAGAAATTATTGATCAGTATTACTTCATATATTACTTGTTCATTCCTTCTTATGCTACGTTTGAAACCTCAGTTGACTATAAATGGCATGTTTCTGCTGTGTGTTGTTTATTTCCCCATGTCCTTTTCTGTATTTTTGATCTGTGACTACCTTCATGTTTTGATCTGGGTATTCTTAATTCACCTACCTGACAGATCCATTTACAGGAAGAAGGGCTCATTTTGACTCATGGTTTAGGATATATAGGCCATACTTTTGAAGAAGGTATGGCAAGTTGAGATGTAGCTTGTTATATCCAAGAATCAAGAAGCAGAGTGAACTCCGGCTAGAAGTGAAACCATTTGGACTCATTATCTAGTGACCCACTTCCTCCTTTGAAGCCCCACAATGTAAAGCTTCCAAAAATATTCTCAAACAGCTCCACTAGGTGAGGAGCAAGTGTTCAAACACTTGAGCCTCTGGGGTAAAAATCACATTCAAAGCCTGTCTTGTGTAATACTGTATGCATCTTAAATAAAACAGGGCTGTTGATGTTGTTTCTGTGTTTTTGTAGATCCTTGAATCCAGGCTCCACAGCTGACAAAGGCTAGGGGTACATCAGGCTGGCCTCAAAGTTTTCTTGATTGTACTTCTTTCTAACTTATGTAGACACTGTGATTAGTGGAACCACAGTAATTTTAAGCATGTTTCTCTCATGTACTGTCAATGTATGTACTTACTTAAAATATGTCCTCTCGGGCAAGCTACTATATACATGTACATAAACATAAATACCACAATTTTGTATATTTCTGTGAGTAGAATTAAATGAACAAAGTTTGTAGAGGAGTAAAAATTGATAGCATTCTCATATTCTATTATTCTTTGCTTCACTCACATAATAAGAGACAATTAGAATCATCATTTTAGGAACCTGGTGTAAAACTTACAAGTGTTCCTGTCACTTTCCAAAGAGTTTTATGTATAGCAACCATTCAACTTCACAAAACTTCTGAAGCTAAGGTACAGATCGTTAGGTAACCAGCCAAATATCTATCTCTATGATGCTAAAAGTGCAATTTAGAGGAATGAGATTTATGTCCAGAAATTCTGCTCATACTCAAAGTCATATAACCTTGGTTATTCTCTATTTCTTTATTTTCAATTTTAAAAATATCAACTTATTCATGTTGTGTGCATGTGTGTGGGCACGCCAGTCTCTGTGCACATGTGGAATTTGGACAATACCTTGTAGGAGTTCTCTCCTCCAACCATCTTGAAATTGGTTTTGGTGATCAAATTCAGGTCACCAGGGTAGAAGGCAAACATCTTTCTTACATAGACAAGACCTGGGGTTTCCCAGGCTGCTTTTTGTCACCCTCTCTTTCCTCAGGACAGGAACTAGATGCTTGTGACTTCAAGCCACATAGCATACTAATATTTCAACTGTTTTGTTACATTTCTTTAAATCACTGATTATGATGTTTATAGTCTCTACTTTCTAGGACAATGACTATTTTAATACACACATAATTGACTATGTGTGTATTTTTGAAGGATAAAGATTAAAAATGAGATTATTCAAAACTGGCTTAATTTCACATGACAATGCTTGACCTGAAAATATTTGAAACTGTTTTGAATCAGTAGGACTCATAAAAAAAAAAAAAAAAAACAAAAAAAAAAACCTGTTTTGGCTGTTTGGGCTCTTAATCCCAAGCATTGGGAGCTGGAGATATGCAGATCAATATAATTTGTGGCCAGTCTTCCAAGTTGAAACTGGTGAGCTTTTGTCCAGTATGAGACACCGCCCCAAGGCAGTAAGTCAAAGAGTGACAGACCAAGACACCCGATACCCTGCGATGCTCTTTGCATGTATGGGCATGGGTGTGTACACTCACATACTCCAGTGCACGCTGCATACACATCTACCTCATGCAACACACAACATAAAACACGCAACATACACATATAAAGATTTTGTAAGATTAGTTTAAAATAGTGCTTTCAAAAATTTAAAAGTATGGGAATATAGCTTAATCATAAGGAAATTTCATATGATAGAATTTTCTAAGAACACGAGTTCTTAGGCATTCACAGCACAAATTTAAATAATAAATAATAAACAAATAATAAATAATGATATTAAACCATAAAATAAAAATGTAGAGTAGGTTTTAATTACTATAACTTATTGATATAGTGCATAAACTACTATCTAGTGTTTTTACTAGTGTCTTCGTGATTTTTGTGTAAATTTTCTTCTATGTAGCTTTAAGTATTGGCTTATGACACCTCATTTATGAATCTCTTTTGAATCAGATTAGTTTCTGTCAATACAATTGTTTTTAATGTTGAATTGTTTATCTGAACTGTTAATAAGATTCTCCACCTACTAAGTCTTTTTCTATGTTGTTATGTAAAGCTTTCAACTTCTTATGTTTTTTTTCTCATTTCATCTTAGATTTTATCATTTATTTTGGAGAGGCATTGTGTCTGAAAACTTTTTCCATTATGTGTTCTTACTAGTGACTGATGGTATATGGGAAAGATAATATGTTTTATATGATGGACTTGCACTGAGAAAATTTTCTGATTTCTTTCATTGTTCTCCTGGGTAACTATTTAGGTGATAGTATCTTTTATAAATAATGGTGGTTTTATCTCCTCTCTTAGGTTTGTATACTTCCAACTTTGTTCTGAAAATTAGCTGAGACTTTACTCCATTTTCTTAACCTTCTGCTGTCTAATTTTTAACAGCTTTGAGACAGAACATGTTAAATTTGAGTTTTACATGTTTTAACATACAATACAGTGTTACAAATTTAGATTTATTGAAGTTAATAAACATTAAGATAATTAAATTGTAAAACACTTCTACTACCCTGAAAGATTTTCTGTGCCCATTATTGGGGCCTTGTGCTAAGTCATTCACCAATTCCCTTCCCATAAGCCCCCCACTATGGCACAGTGAATCAGCCAAACTTGTCCATTCTTTACTTTTTTAAAGATTTGCTTTTATTTTTATTTATGTGTACATATTTATTTGAGAATACATTCCAGGTATATCAGAAAGCAAATGAGGACTGTAGTGGCTGACCAAGGAAAGCAGGGAGGTGCTTTCATGGGTGCAAACTCTTCCAGACATCAACAGAAGGATCCACTGTCATGGCAATCACCATCTTGGACAGTAGAATCCTGAGCATCTGAGCTCAGGTGTTTTCATTGATTCAGAACTCCTCAGGCATTCTACTGATAGTACATGATGCTCATTTGCAATCAAACATCTCCCACATAAATCCAACACCTGAAGACAATACAAAACACCAAGATCTAGGCAGCTCTCACCCAATAGTGCATAAAAATATTTTATACACAACTAAAAAAAAACTTTTATAATGTCTGTTTTTTGTGTACACAATGAAATGAATTACGTTTTCTCTACAACACAATTTAACACTGAACCAGCAAACCTATTTATAAGAGGTACAATCATGAGGGTTGCTAAGGAACAGGATCAAATGAAACAAAATATCTATCAAACTTTTTACAATGTCTTAGGACAGCAGAAAAACATCAATGTCTAATTATGTGGAATTCACTCACGATCTCCTGGGCTCCCCCAAGGGACTTGGGTCACTCCTCTGGCTCGGCCCTTCACAGCACACACAGCTTGTCCTCTAGGCTTTGGCTAACTCCATTCCACTGCTGCTGCTGTTCTTGGTCATCTCATGGTACTGGCATCTCCAAAACACTGGGGTCCCTTGCTGCAACTGGGCCACACTTTCACCAGTAGCCTCTCTTGGGCTCTCTTCATGTTGACAAGCCTCAACTTCTCTGCATGACTCCTTCATTTGGGTCTTCAACTACTACCAAGGCTGCACTTTCACCAATGGCCTCTCCTGACCATCACAGTGTCAAGCCTCAGCTGCTCTCCATAACCCCTTCATGCCTTCAAAACTAGTAACACCTGGGTGACTCTTATAGTACCTAGTTTGGCTGCCAGCATGGGAAAAAACCTTAGCCAGTTCTGGATGACAGCTTCTTTGTGCTGACTCTGAGAAATTTTATTTATATATTTTATTTATTTATATATAATAATATATATAATCTAAATCTCCATTTTAATCTCCCACATGACTGTATGGAAATAGCTTTCCACAACATTCGTTATTTCTCATTGTGCATGGCTTTTGTTGAGTATAAAGTATATTCACATATACTTTGGTAAATTCTGGCACATGATAACAGTTACATATGGTGGTTATCTGGTCTCCACAAGGCTCAGTGGATCTTTGAAAGTGCCTCTTCATATGGTAGCCTGTAGCACTGGAAATTATCCCTTCTCTGTTTAGCCATTTTTTAAAAGATATCTTGTCTTACAGCAATATATGGTGTGGGACTGGAATATACAGAATTAGGGGTGCAAAGAAGCTTCTAATAAGAGGTGCTATTATGAGCTGTCTTTGGAAGTCACTTACATCTATTTCTGAATTTAAAGTGCTTCCAATTTATTTCCTAAATTTATTTAGTATCTTTTCATATGTCCTTACTTTGGCTTATTTTATCTTACATGAGTGTATCTGACTGAGGATCACTTTATTATTTAGCTTTATTTAATTTGTTGATCATGAGGGTATAGACTTAGGGTCACCTGCTTGATATTTGAATATTTTTATGCCTCGGGCCCTTTCAAAAGTGCTTTCCCTTGATATCACAAGGTAGTTCATTCACTTAACTTTCGACCTGCTGGAAGTGAGGCATAAATGTGGGATACGGGAAGAATTAGAAGGGGAGATCATTCTCATTGTGCATGTGAAGGAAATTATCTAACACAATGAACAATTAAAAATGGATTCCCCTCATGCCACATGCTAAGCTTGCTATGGTGTGTTATTAGTATTTACTGATTTAACGTGTATAAATTTTATTAGCTGGATGCACCTGCTCTTACTTAGACTTAGTTACGGACACATTTCCCATGCCCATCCAAATAGAACGTTTTCACTGTCTTCCTGTGTAACAGTGACTTGACAATGGGGTGATATTAGATGAGCTGTGAGTGCTGGGATTTATTGGTTATTCCAATTAATGCTCAATTTATTTTTCATTCTATTTCTTCTTGGGATTTCAGTCTTTCACGCATTAAACCTACTTAGGTTGTCTCACTGACTCTCAAAGAATTTTTAACTGTGTTTGTCAGCTTGTAAAATTCTATTTACTTTTCTACTCATTAAGTCTGTATACAATTATACTTTTTCTTCTATCATTAACCTATTTTTCCTGTATCTTTTATGTACAGTTTTTAAATATTCACTTAATTCCTTTATACTTTTATCTCATTGTTAATATTTCTTTACCTTTCAATTTTTGCAAATGTGTTTTTCATTAGTTTTAATTTGAGCTCCTGCCTGACAATTCACTTCTCTGGTTATTTCCAGTATTTGGCTTATATCTATTTTTAGTTTCTGGAAGTTACAGTTTACTATTCTCATGCTTAATGACCTTACATTTTAAAAGAGTGTGTAGTTCAGTTTTCTGAAGTCTGTTTGCTTCTTTTTTGTACATTTACTTTCCTCATTGAGTTTTCCCATCCAGTCAGTATTTTATTCTATCCTTAACTCATTGAAAGACTTGATTAATTAATCATACTAATACCTTTTTTCACTTGAGTCTCTTTCTACTTATTTGCTCACTTATCAGTCTTATGAGGGATTTCTTTCCATGTCAAGCAATTTGATTTTGCAACAGAAATTATGTACAGCCTGCATTGCACACTGAACTTGGTAATTTATCCTAAATTTTATTATTTTATTTCTAACAAGAAACAACATATTAACCAATCCATTCAATAAATAGCATCTTTTGCTGTCTACATGGTTAGTATGTTTAGTTTCATCCTATGTCATTAGAATAATTCATTAGATGTGGGACACCGTTTTTATTGTAAAGTAAGGCTTTACTGAAGAATCTGATGTGTATCCCAGATACCTGTATCTTAAGAAATCTCAACGTTTTAATCTGTCCTGTACTGAGGAGAAACTTATATCATGGTTCACAAATATCAGTGTGGGGCTGAAGCATTTGTGGAGTGTTTTCCAAAGTTCAGTCTAAGATTTGTGTGCTTATCAGATGCAGAAATTTAGAGATACAGATATTAATCAGATTCTTTCCCAAAAGTGTTCTGCTCTATTTTCTATGACCTTGAAAGCTATGCTTCTGGAAGAAATATGGCTGGAAGTTTTTGTTCTGTGAACCTTTGTAATATAGAAACAAAATACTTAAGGAGAAGCCAATGGACAGAATATCACTAAAAGTATTCTTTTCCTGCACTGCTTACATCTTATGAACGTCTACATTAGTTCGCTCTAATTTTGGTTATGCTCTCATTTTTTTTTCCAAGTTGCTAGTTTGTCCATTTTTTGTTTTGGCCCCAAGGCTTTAAATAGTTATTTGAGGAATATTAATCAAACACAAACTACTTTAGAAAGAGAAAAAAAATTAGTTTATTTATATGCATGTGTGAGACAAAAACACAAAAGTTAAAGAGCAAAGAATTCTGACAATATATCTCATCAGTCAGGTGAAAATGATAAGAAATATTGAAAAATTCTCTCATAATTATAGGTCCAGGATAGGACATATCTCTCAAATTCGGCTTACTTACTTTCAATATATCTAATTGTTTTCAGTAGCACAGATGCAGATATTGTTCTTTTGTGAAAAACACCTGGGAAGGGCAGATTCCTCCTTATTAATTCCTACTCTATTTATCAAATCTGATGGCTTACCTTCAATTTCTAGCTAAACAGTTCTTCCAACTAAAGAACTTACATTCTGGTTGACTGTGATCTCAAATCTTTAAGAACTCAGAGCGTAGGAGTCAGAGGAGGTAGAAGATGCCAGGAGAACATGGTCCACTTAATCAATTAAGGAAGGCTCATAGGGGCTCACAGAGACTGAAGCTGCAATCAGGGACCTGGATGGATCTGCACGAGGATCTCTTCATAACCTTACAGCTGTTAGTCTGGTGTTTTTTGTGGGATTTTTAACAGTTGGACTGGTTGTGTCTCTGACTCTTTTGCCTGCTCTTGGGATACTTTTTCTCCTATTGGGTTACATTGTCCAGTGTCTTGTTTTGCTGTGTTTGGTTCTTGTCTCTTGAGGCCTGCTATTTTCTAAAGGAAAATGGAGGGGGAGTAGAACTGGGGAAGAGAGCTTGGGTGGGGGTTTGCAGAAAAATAGCAATGAATCTATCATCAATAAAGAAAGAAAATACTACACAATATACATTTAACATTTTAAAACAGAACCCAAACATGAGAATAAAATATTAGATATTTTTTAAAGTAAGGAGCTTATCTTTAGTTAAATTTCTGTTGTGGCAGCGTATTAACCAATCATAAAACATTTCCTCCTCTTCTTCTTCTCCTTCTCTTCATCTTCCTCCTCCTCCTCCTCCTTCTCCTCCTTCTTTTTGATTATTTTGAGACAGGGTTTCTCTGTTGTAACTCTGGCTGTCCTGGAACTCATTCTGTAGATCAGGCTGGTCTCGAACTCACAGAGATCTGACTACCTTTGCCTCCCAAGAGCTTGGATTAAAGATGTACCCCACCACAACCTGGGCATAAGACATTTCTTAATCAAATCATTTTCCCGGCAAGTTATTTGGCACAGATACTACCTAGTGTGCCAGTTCTTCAAGCTCCTTCTGCGAGGACAGCTGCCTAAGGCTGTGCAGATTATGAACAAGGATCTAAAAATGGTTTTAGGGAGGCAAACACAAGTGGTATTTCATTTAAAATTGAGTGTTGCAGGGTTTTTATTATATTTTTTCAGAAGTCCAAGTTATTGATGGATGTCTTATTCATTGTGTTCTGCTTTGACACACAGAAGTCTGTGGGATGACTAGTAGAATATTAAGTGATATTTTTGCCATAATTTTCACATGTTTATGAGTCTAAAGTTTTATATAATTGTAAATGTTACAATGAATGTCTTGATTTTATACTTGGATAGTCAAGTTAAATCATTACATTTAAATGTATTCATGATCTCAGATGCAATTAATGCTTTTATTTATTTCCCTTTAGTATAAATTAAAACAAAAATGTCATTTCTTATGTGTGATGAATCTTGCCTGTAATACCAAGATTCAGAAAGCAGGGGCAGGTACAGTTTAGTGAGTTCAAGGCCAGTCTGGTCTACGGAGTGAGTTCCAGGACACAGTGAGACATCTACCCCCTCATAAAAAAATCACTGCCAAAGTAAACTAAATACTTTTTTTATGATTTACTTTGTTATCTGTTCTTAGTACATAAAAAAACAAAACTATTAATATTAAAAGTCTGTTTAACTTTGGAATGTATCATAACCTGACTAATGTTGAAAAAAGGAAAAGTTTTCTAGGGCTATTTAGAGGTAGTTTTTTGACAGTTGAAAAATGAGCTCTATGTTCTAAGAAAAGCAGAGATTTTAAGATGATTAAATGCCTAAAAATAAACTCTCAGTGTTTTATATTATGAGGATAAAATGATACATAGCTGATCCACTGGCTGGGCAATGTTGGGGTGGTGAACTGAGAGAGTTGTCAAGGAGAATCACCCACAACTGTAGCTTTTTGTGGCTTCTGAAACCTAAATAGGAGATTCTGAAGTTAAATAGACACTTTAATGGAAAAAATGCTGGGCGTTAAATACGCTTTCTTGTTGAAGCCAAGCGCGTAACTGGCAAATGAGAATCACCTGCTGCTTGTATCAGGAAACCTACAAGTTTTATGAAATAGCCATTGTCCTAGTTAGGGTTGGAATTGCTGTGATAAGACACAGCGATGTAAAGCAAGTTGGGAAGGAAAGAGTTTCTTTGGATAACACTTCCAGTTCATAGTTCATCATGGAAGGAAGTCAGAGCAGGATCTGAAGCAAGGCTAGAAACTGGAGACAGAAGCTGATGCAGAGGCTCTGGTAGGGTGCTGCTGACTGGCTTGCTCCTTCTCACTTACTCATCCTGCTTTTCTTATATACCCCAGGAGCACTAGGCCAGAGATGATGCAACTCACAATAGGGTGGGCCCTATGCCATCAATCACTAATAAAGAAAATTGCAATAAAGGCTTGGTGCAACCTTGTTGCCTGTAGCTACTATGTGAGCTCAGAAAGAAAGACAACAGACACTTTCTGCCAGATGCAATCCATTCCAGACCTCAGCACAGGGAACATTCTGTCATGGCAAGTAGCATACTGGACAGCAGAACTCCATTTGTTAGATCTCAGGTGTTTTTATTGATATGGAAGCTCCTCAGGTGTTCTATTGATACAAAAACTATGCCCTCTCATCCAAAGGCCTGTTTGCATAATGAACGAAACCTTGGTCTTATCCCGCAACTCTTTAATAGCCTACCTCTGTTAACATTAGGTAATGAAACTCAAGGCCTAAGGGAAGTGTTCTCGGCTTGTTGCTGGAGACTGTGGAAGAGGGACTACAAGAATTCCTCCACAGCAACTTTGCTCTTCCACAATGGCTCTGCCAGAGAGCAGTGAGCAGGGTCAAGACATCAGGGAGCAAACAAATGAATCACAGATTTACATAAAGCCAACACCTGCTGATAAAGCAAAATGCCAAAGCTTAGGCAGCCCTGCCCCCAACAATGTACAGAACAATTATTACAAACATAACTAGAAGGAAACTTTGCCAACACAGCCTGATCTTACGCAGGAATTTCGTAATTGAGGTTCCCTACTCACAGATGAATTTAGCTTGTGTCAAGTTGACATAAAACTATGCAGCACAGCCATCCTCGCCCTTATCAATTATGGATAATAAGAACTTTTGAATAAGAATCCAACATTGACAAAATACCAAGAAAAAAATTCAATGCAAGCCACAAATAGAAAATGCAGAGGATGTGGCAAAGTAGAAGAAAACAGGAAATTATATTTTATTGCAATCTCTACAGCATCCAATAGTCTATAATTTCTAATGAAGAAATATTGAGGAATAAATAATGCATGTTGGTTCTGGGTACCATGTTTCCGATGGTGGTGAATATAGACACTGTGAACTGACATGTCAGTTTTACATGTTATGTCTGCTCTTTTCCAACTGTGAAATATTGGAATATTCTGAAAGCCATCTCAGGATTATCAGTTTAGCTGGATTATATACTCATAAGTAAGAAGTAGAGCTACAGAAACAAATATCTGAGAGAACACCTGAAAAATTTCTCAGCAGAAGTCTCAGCAATATGGAACCAGGATATATGTTTTCTTGTTTAAATAGATAAACATTTTGAACTCCTGATGAAATATAAAACAGTATTTTTTAAAAAAAAAAGGACTATCTGGAGATTATTTAAAGAAACATTTTAGAATAAAAAAAAATTTCAAAATCATAGAATCCAACCTAAGACCAATGAAAGATGAATGGATAAACAGATGAGTTTATAGACAGAGATATACTTTGGATACTAGATGATCTCATTCAGAACTTAAAGCATTTAATGTGGAGGGTAATATAAAAAGAAAACAGGAAAATTTTAAAAGTCTTATCTTTTAAGAAAAGCTTGTGGCCTGTTTCTTTGGCATCTATCTTACCAATTATTTTATTCAGACTTCATTTCATTCCTCAAATACAGCAAAGCTCATCATGTTTTAGACACAGACAGATCTTGTCTGAGTTAGTAACTTATGTTCTGTCCTTCTCGGACAGCTGAGACTTCTAAGTGGGTTTCTGTACCTGTAGTCTGTCAGTGCCCACTATTTTCCATGAATTATCGTGATTTTCCTTATTATTTTCCTTACTACAAAAAAGTCAGAAGCATCTTACATGTATCTTTGGTTTATCATTTCTGGTTTTAAAAGTACTGTAGGCCCCAATGCATGCTAACTGACTGATAAAGAAGCAAAACAAAGTTGGATTTACCTATCACGTTATGAAAAATCTAAGAATTATATGGGTTCATATGTTCATTTTTTAACCCAAAAAACACAGTAGTAAGTAATGTGGCAATCCAAATGCAACTATGAAAATATAATTAAATATCAAACAATGAAACAAAATTAGAATTTTCTGACAGAAAAATCAGAATTCATTAAGAAAAGATAATCCTATATTCAATATAATAATCCAGTGGGATATGCAAACATTTATTTCTATGTTCTCTATGGGAAATAAAATTTGAGTTAACTACATAAAATAATAAGGAACAAGTTTTAGCCTGTATTGAGAATTAGGGATAATGACAGGTAATTCTCTACTACATTTATGGTGATGGTTTATCTGTATTCATTGGATCTAACTCCGGGAAACTTGATTTGTACAGAAATTCATCACAGAGTTGTCTAAGAAGTATCTAAGTAGCACTAGGTACTGGGATCGTTTGCCCTTATTTACAAAGTAAACTCTAACACAGACTCTTCCAGATATTAGCAGATATGTGAATTTGTTCACAGTCTGTAAAATGTTGAAAACCAGTGAGACTGAACATAAGAATCTGTTTGTTGAAATTGGGAGAAAGAATATGAAATTATGTCACATATCATTTTTGACCAGATGGCTGATAAAACAACAAATTTTTTATTAATTAAATGAATTACCTTTTTCTATGTTCATTAAGGTGAATTATTTTCTTTTCTGGAGAAAGATTCAAATTGCTCTGGTGGTAGGTCTTATTTGAAAATGTTTTCGCAGTGTTCCTTAAATAAAGTTTTTATTTGGTCTTTGATCATCGCATAGAATATATTTTGATTATATACATTCCTCCCAGCTTTTTCAGTAACCCACCCCTCACTGCTCACTCAACTTCATGTTATCTCTCTCTCTCTCTCTCTTTCTCTCTCTCTCCCTCCCTTCCTCCCCACCTCTCTCAAAACACTACAAAGAGATACAAAACAAAAACCTAAGAGTCTAGTTTGTGGTGGCTGACTACTTCTGATTTGGAGGCCTGCCCTGGAGTGTGGTAGCTATACTAAGTGTCACTGCGCTGAAGAAAATTGATCGGGTGCCAATGGCTCCTTCACTAGGTAGGACATTCTGCACACCTCTCCTCATCCGTTCTTGGGTTTTGCCTGTTTTGATCTTGTGCAGAGTTTATTGAATCTTTTATAAATTCTGTCAATTAATATGTGGACCTGCCCTATTGTGACTAAAAAAACCAATTTCCTTGAAGTCATTCTCCATTTCTGGCTTTTAGGAAATTTCTTCTCTTTTCCACATAGATGCTTGTATTGCAAAAATGTCTATATCAGCCCATTCACACATATTCAAAAGCTCATTAATTATACTCATTGACCATAATTAAGGAATATCTGAAAATAAAAACATAGGGTTTGCTGATACCTTGCTAAATTTATTAATTATATATATTATATAATTTCTATATAGAAACTATATGTAGTTTCTATGTCTGGGAATTTCCTAGCTCTGATGTCACTTTGTATAGTAGGAGCTATTGGCTGAGCACGTCCTGACAACGATGTGTCATTGCTAGAAACCATTTTCCATGTTGATATACAGTCTAGGTATATTGTGATTTGATAGCATAAGCTTTCCCTAGGGTTCTTAGGAAATTTTAAATTTCCTTCTTAAGTGAGATAGCATTTATAATGAGACCATTAACATAGAGAGACAAAGTGTCAGACATGTGGAAGAAGATCTCCTCAAGCATAGAAGCCTAGAGATGGGAAGACTTGGGAAAGGTCTCATTCCAGGAATCCACAGTGCAGTGTGAGACAGAAAAGTAGGGAAGAGTAGAAGGAGTTAGAAGAGAAAACTGTAGCATTGATCAGGGACTGCCGGAGTGACGATTTTGGGAAAATAGAGACTGCACAACCAAGAACCAGGATGATTAGAGAAGCAGCCTCTGAATGGTCACTGTGGCTACATTGTGGAAGTGTGTAGATAGCAACACAGAGATAAAAGAGAGCACCGTAAAGATGTAACTACATTATTTTAGATTGCAGTGCACTGCAATACGAATATAGCATCACTACACAGACAGGATATGCGAATCAGGTAGCTGTGGCAAGGCTGATATATTCTGTACATACTGGAACTAGAGAAGCTGCAGCTTCTAATAGTTCAAGGTCTATTAGATCTTGAGCAGTCTAAACAGAGCAACGTAATGAGCACACTCGAGAAGTGTTCTGTCTTCTTCTCCTGTCTCTGACCACTTAACTCATCCTACAGGGACATTCTATTACTTGCCTGGTGTGATGCTTAGAGTTCAGGATGCTGCAAAGAGTCAAGGGCAGAGGTAATTTACCTTAGGTCCTTCTGGTAAGTCAATACCAAACCAGCCCTAACCTACATTTTGTGTTATTGATCTTCTGAAACTGCCACTTCAGCACTTTAAAGGCTTCTGACACAGTGATGAACTCTAGGCAGGATCTTAAGGAAGCTCTTCCAAGAAAGTGTTGTTCGGAAATTGCCCCAACAGCAGGTCTTTATGGTTCTGGCAGACTCACTTACTGTTAGTAAGGGAAGCCCAACATGGTTCCTGGATATGTCTTGCTATGTTTCCCATCCTGCCTTTTAACTCCAGGGTTAAGAAGTTCCACACCTCAGTTCCTGAGGAGGATGGAACTAACAGATATATGCCACAGTAGAGACCATCTCATATAAAACTGAGTAAAAGATAAGGAAAAATAATAAAAGTGCAGCTCTTATCTGTTCCCAGGAGGCGGGCTGCTGGGGCTTTAGTATATGCTCTCCCCATGTCATGAATATCTCTTCATGCTGGCTCCACCCCTACAAGAAGAACTTTCATTAAAAATCTCCTTTTTTTTAAATTTTTTTTTTTAGCAGTTTTCCAATAATACTCCTAATGGTCCAAACTGCGTGAAAACCAGTAGCTTAAGCATTATCATAACTGGAATAACCAAAACAAAATAGTTGTTTTCTGTTCTGCCATCATGTCAGACTTTCCAGTTAGAGATGTATTGTTGGGGCTTCGGTGGTTCAGCTCAGTCAGTGCCACAGTTCTGAAAAGCACATGGGAATAGGCAGTAGCTTACTTTGCCTACACTGTGCTCCATGGCCACTTGTAAAAACAAAAGGTGCTAAGCACAGAGTGCTCTTCTTGTTCGTTTTTGAAGGAATGTTTTCATATTCTAAAAGCAAATATGTTTCAGCTGAGTGACTATCAAGAATTGAATGGTCATAATTTGGTTCTACCTACAACATTTCACTGAAGATGGGCAAGGAAAAACAAACACTTTCAGGTCAATACTTTTGACATAAAGCTACAAAACATCATGTGAATTTTAGATCATATCTCCGTGTCATTTCCTTCTGAATTATCTTGAGAATTTGGTAGATATAAAAGATTTCTACTATTAATTTTAAAACTAAACATTTATTGATATAAATATAGGACTATAGAAGAAAAATGCATACATTCATGATCATTTTATTAAAATCACATTTTATGAATTTGAGAATTATCAAAATATCTTTCTATTTACTAGTATTTGTAGCAAACATGGACAGACTCTTTTAGAAATAGATATATTCTTCATTTTATCAGAACATGTAGAGACATGAAGCCTAATTCTTATCAATTCCAATATCTAGCTTATTTGATGCTATATTTAAGTATCGACCATAAATGTAGAATTACAAAAAAGATAATAGAAATAGTCATTGTACATTGTGAAGAACAAATGTAGATTATTTTATATGAAATGTGTATAATAGTTCATTTTGATGTACCTGTTTTTATAACACCCATACTTTTTAAAGTGATCATATGAGCTTTGTGTCCCCTTTATATTAATTAAAGCATTTCATTTCATTAGCATGAACTTATTGAGATGTCAGTGGGAGAAAATTACTAAAACTGCCCTCAAGGCACAGTGATACCGACACAGAAGGTATTTCTCAGAGTTGTCTAGAGAAACAAAGTGAGGAAATAGATGATGATAGAGAGATACATAGATACAATATATAGATACATATGTACATGATACATGATTAAATCCATAGATAGATAGATAGATAGATAGATAGATAGATAGATAGGAAGATGATACATAGATATATAACTACAGATACATGGGTAGTAGGTAGATGATAGATGATTAGGATAGATAGATAGATAGATAGATAATCAGATTTCACAGAATTTGTTAATTGGGTTTTCAGATCTGGGAATTCTAAAATCAGTTGACAGGTTGAGCAGATAGAAGTACCGAGTAGGTGGTCGGTTCTGGAGGCTTGAGGCAGAGTTACTTCCTTGTCCAGAATACTTCAGTTTTGTTTGAGGACCTTATCATTGGTACCCATATTATTGATAAATAAATTCTTTATTTAAGGTCAGATAATTGCATATGTTAATACCATTCAGAAAATTCCTTCACACTAACTCCTAGATTCATGTTTTATTGAATAACCATGTACTATAGACCAATCAAGTTGACACAGCAAACACCATCGACGGGAGTAAATATTCTAGTGTAATTAAACTCACTTTAGTAGTATATTCTGTGTTTATGTGTTTTATCTGTTGTAGAAAACTATGATTTTTAATTGTTATTATTCTGAGGGTTTAATACCTCAAGATAACTGCAGTGTAGAAATACAGAAAAAATAATGAACTTCCTTATTAAATGCTGCCTTCAGGTGCTTACTATCCAATAAAAGACTTGTCTCCCAAAATCTTCATGCTCTTTCAGTGCCCTCTCTGACTCTGAAAGAAGACCAGAATTCACCTTCATCTCCAGCCAAGGTTTAGTATATCAACCTTCTGTGTAACAAAAAATCCAAATGAATTCATTTATTGACCCTCTTTGGGCTTTTGCTATAGGATCTAAATATCAAACCCTCAAGTTAAAAAATAACGAGGGACTAATCTACATAAAAAAAACCCACAGAGCATAAAAACACAATTTCAGAGAAAATTTCTTTAACAAAGTAACAGTTTAAGAATAAAGTAGTAGATGTTCTTATATTACAGTGGTCATTGCATTGTTTTACCTTTTACCATTCTCTCAAGTTAAACCAATGTAAAACTGATAACATGACCTTAAATTATAATTTGACAAGGAGCTAAAACAACTGCTTAAAATGAATAAATACTGGTGCATCATAAAAACCATAAAATAGCTAAAGTTATTTTTTAACAAAATAGAAGTTAATTAATGTTGAAAATAGTATATTAAAAATATTTATGTTTTCCTATGTATCAACCCATTCTGGAGTGACATACACTATAGTTAAAATATGTGTGGATAATCACATAAAATGGTAAAAATATCTGAATCCAAAAGTGCAAATTTCAGAAACCAAATTGAAAAATTTTAACCAATATGCAATCTCAAAATGTATTTGTTAACATGAATGGCTGTGACTGCATGGGTAGGACCTGAGTAAAATCAAGATAATCAAAATTCCAGAAAGGATGAAAAAGGCGCTCAGAAACCGGCACCTTAACTGTGGAGCAATGGGTAGCTAATGCTTGCTGGAAGAGGGACCACCATCTTATTCAGAGACACTGGTATCAAGTAGGCTGTCTGTGTTCCAGAGACTGCCCCTACTCTCACGTACAAATGGGCAGTATCGTTTGTGCTCAGTGTTATTTTTCTCTTTAAAGACTTCATGGAGTTGGGAAAGAAAGTCCATGAGAGGATCGGGAGGAGTTGGAGGGAGGACATAGGGAGTATGTTTTGAAGGCGTAGATTTGTTTTTGATTTTATTACTTATTCTTGTGGGTTCATGACAGAGGACAGTTTATTCGTTAGTAATTCAGTCCATAGTCCTAGAGGGTTTCAGGCTCTGTAATAACCTAATCTTAAACCAAGACCTGGAAGGATTCAGCCTCAGTCAAATCTAATCTGTAAACCTAGAATAGTATTTCAGTCTCCAAGACTTATTGCTGACTGAGCTCACTCTGACTAGATATCTTCTGAACTACCCCTTTCACTCTGAGCTATAGTCTGAACTCTGAATTGTAAATCATAAAAGTCTGCTGTCTGCTTCTGACTTTCTGATTTCTCTCTTAACTAATTCTGGACGGGCTCTGCTCTTCTCGGATTCACCTTCTGAACTGAATTGTCTGTGAGCTGACTGCCCTCAAACTACCTGACTGAACTAACTTTCCACTCTGCTTCTTGTCTGCTTCCACCTCTGCTTCTTGCTTTCTTCTCTCTCTCTCTGAGCTCTCTGTTTCTGCTTCTTCCTTGCTTCTCTCTCTCAGCTCCACTCTCTGCTTCCACACTCTGCCTCTACTCTTTGAGCCCCCATTGTTTCTTGTCTCCTTCCACCTCTTTCTGAGGTCTGCTTCCTGTCTCTGCTTCTGCACTTTACTTCTACTCCCTGCTTCTCTCTACTGAGCTGGGATTAAAGGCAGGTGTCACCACTTTCTTCTGAGTTGGGATTAAAGGCTTGTACTACCTGCCTTAACCACAGAAATCCCTTTCACCTAGCAGTGGCATGAATGGAGGACAGGGTAAGTCTGACTAACTTTCTTTGTGTATTCCAACTACACAGGCCTCTGAATGTGATCTGGATGTGATCCCTTCCTAGCTATACACAGGCCTTTCAATATGATCCTTTGCTAGAGCAGCCATGTTGCTGGATGAAAACACTGAATTGTTCCTGTACATGGTTTGATCAAAACACATTGTATGGATGCATGAAATTACCAAGAATAAATAAGTATAGTTGAAAATGTTATGTGCTGAAATTATATCTTCTGAGGTGGTGGTATTTAGAATGGGTTTTCACCCACCATCTGACCATTGCTCCTTGCCTTTCCTCCAGTTAGCAATACCCACTTCCTGCCTCAACCTCGCTTTCAAATCTAATTATCACAGAGAATCCTGTGCATCTCCCCAAGACAGTACTGCCTAACTGCAAACCCAAACACATACCACATCACCTAAGGAACTGTCCAAACTTCTCCCAGGTAGCAATCACAACTCTGCAGGAATCCAAACCCACTCAACTCTAGTAACACCACACACAGAGTTCTGTGACCACCCCACAGGATTCTGAAGGCCTAGAGTCAGAATTAACTCAATGGAAAGTTTGCTCCTGTGCTTAGAAATTGCACCTAGCCTTAGCCCAGCTGCTACCACTTCTAATACCTCCGTTGTGTATGAATATTAAGGAACCCTAAGACTGGACTCATAGCACCATGTAGGGGGTCCAAAGCCTGACCAATTACGGTAGCGCTAGAGTTTCAAACATCCACTCAACAAACTTGAGACAGATACCCATAGCACTACTGAGGAGGACCTTGCACCAGAAGCCTAAGTCCCACTGCAAAAACACAAAACACGAATCATCAAGACAGTATGTCTCCTCCAAAACTTAGTTCTCCGATAATAACGGCACTGAACCTCAGCCTTTCTAACTTTCAGATCGGGGCTGCCTACTCTACCGGCATTTTATTATATGAGTATGAATCCAGTGGACAAATTGTGCAATGCATGGAGAAGAAACCTAGTATAATTTCTAATAATATAAAACATAAAACTACCTGCTTACTCACAGATGATCCTGCACAACTAAACAGTAGTATAGAACTATTCAAAGTCATAGCATTGCGTAGCTATAAATACCAAGTTGCGAAAGCGTTCTGTGGGAGAGGAACGTGAGGCGTTTTTGCCATGCAGATTTAGGCACAAATGTTAACAATCGAGAATGGGTGGGAGAAACGTGGAGAGATGAATTGATTTTCCTCCTCGAATGACTTATTTTGTACTAAATATGAATTGATTTCATATTAAGTGACATCGAATTATGAAAATTAAAATGTTCAAAAAATCTTTATGAAAATAACACTGTTAAATATGAACCCTAATATCCTTAGGTTGAATAGTTGATAATAAATCTAGAAATGGAATATCACAAATATTTTTTTCACTTCCTCTAGTGACCCTGAATTAGCAAGCAAATCTGAGACAAATTAATTTATAATTAGTTTTAATTTTGAGACTTGATGAGAATCTTTATAAAGCTTTCCCGAGAAACATAGATTGCATAGTAAAAAGTTTATATTTATTTAATTATGATAGGAAGTGGAAAGAAAAATAACCAGCTTATTATGTAAACAGAGAACACACTTTGCAGAATACTATGCGATTAGCGAGTTGTGTGTAAGCAGCCTCTGATCCCTTCCAGCACTGTAACTGCTCATCCATAATTTCTAATGAAGTCTATTGAACTGTACACTGGGGATAATATTCTGTTTAAAAATGAATTGGAGAGCTTTAAGGGTTGTTTTGATCTAAGAAATTTGCAGGTTCAAATTCATTATGCATACTTTACCTCTGCCCTTTTCCTCTAAATGAAAGACAACATAACAACAGAGGTTTTTTTTTTTTTTTTTTTTTCCTGTCAAATAAAATAAAACTGTCATTGCAAACATTAATAAAAACTTCATCTATTGATTGAATCTTCAGCTAAATGTTGTGGATATCTCCTTCTGGTCTCATCACTTGGCTCTAAAAATCTGTCAGTGTTTTATTGATTAGAAAATGGAATTTCCATGACTTTATGTGTAATGTTAAATATGTGGTATGTCCTTAAAATCAGGCATTGTACGAACTAATGAATGCAAAAATCACCTTTTGAAGGTCATTATTAGGCATTGTTATTATTTTTTAAAATGGTGGATGCCTGTATGTACACATGCCCAAAGACTATTTGCATGTATTTGGTAGCTTAATTAAACTAACAAGCCAATAAATACTTAATTAGCATAGTGTTATGATATATTTCATTTCCATGAATCAATATTGGATTTGTGATGAAACTTTACTACTAGAATTTACTTGTATATAGGATGAACCAATTTAAGAGAGAAACAAACTGTAAAATATTGCCAAAGGAAGGAAGGAAAGCAAATAAGGAAGGAAGGAAGGGAGGGAGGGAAGGAAGGAAGGAAGGAAAAGATCTGAATTTCTCAGCTATTGGGTGAAGCATTCTAACTTCTGTTATACCTTATGCCTTTTAATATATTGTGCTATTTAAACTCCTGTCTGGATCAGTGCTTGCGTGTCCACTTCAGGGGTCTCCCTGCTATATTAGATGTTCTCTGGTTTAAAGGCATTCTTAGGTCATTAGTTTCGTAAGTAACACTTTTGCAGGTCACTAAGTTCTCAGAGCTCCTTTTGATGATGTATTTTACTGGATTTTTCTGTATATAGTCTCTTGA
Organism: Cricetomys ansorgei; assembly: GCA_026225945.1. Classification (NCBI taxonomy): domain Eukaryota; kingdom Metazoa; phylum Chordata; class Mammalia; order Rodentia; family Nesomyidae; genus Cricetomys; species Cricetomys ansorgei. The sequence continues at coordinate 42,500,339 of JAMJFZ010000239.1, read as the reverse complement.
TAGACTCCTCTGGGTAAAAGAGCAAAGGGGAGCAAAGGGCAGAGATTGCACGCAGTAACCTAATCAGCAGGATTGGAAGGCATTCAGTTCTTTATTTGAGAAGAGAGAGTACATGGGGCATTTTTATGGTTGGGAAGAGGTAAGCTTTTTTAAAAACATGAAACAATGTTTGTGTGTGCATTTCACATTCTTACACGATGTCTTATGATGTGAAATATGTTTAATAAAATATTTGTTCACTTCGAAACTAGTCAAAGTTATATGAAGAAAAGAATTCTTGAGACAAAGAAATCAAAGGAATCATTTAGATTAACTTTTGGATTCAGCACCCTGGAACTATGTTGTTTATCTACTGAGTCTCATGAGCCGCCTTCTGCAAGGAAATGTGTTGCATTCCCTCACTGTGCAACAGAGTGGTCTACCTTTCACCACTCTCTGACTTATTAAAAACAAGAACAAAAGAAAGGAATGAAGGAAGGAAGGAAGGAAGGAAGGAAGGAAGGAAGGAAGGAAGAAAAGAGGGAGGGAGGAAGAGAGGGGAGAGAGAGGAAGGGAGAAAGGAAGGAAGGCAGGCAGTAAGAAGGAAAGAAACAAAGAGACTTGCACTGAACATGGTCAGTCAGCTGGGCTAGCCTAACTGACCACAGTCCCAGGAATTTTTCTGTCTAATCATTTGCAGCACAGCTCTGGAGCTATAGGACCACTTTCCAACAGCTTTTTAGATAGATGCTGGGGATCTGAACCCTGTTCTTCCTGCTTGTTCAACAAGTATTTCACCAACTCAGTCATCTATTAACTTCCCTTTTCAAAACTAGCTTACAAGGTTAACACCTTTCCTATGGACATCTCCATACACACTTTGTTATGGTTGACTCCTCTCCACAAGCTCCTGGGTTTCAACTCCCTCTCTGGCCACCTTTCTCCATCCCCTTCCACCCAGTGTCAACCCTTGCACACTCAGATCACACGTGCTCCGTTTCCCTATCCAGCATATCCTTTAAATCAACTTTATTCCTGTCCCTCAGACCTTTTCTCATTGTCTGGCCTCTGCTCACATTGCTACCCTAATACACCTGTTTAAAAATCGAAGCTAAGATTCACAGACGAGAAAAAACACATGGCATTTTCATCCTGAGCCAGGGTACCCTCACTTAATATTTTCTAGTTCTATCTATTCCTGAAAATTTCAATACTTCGGTTTTTTTTTCCTTTTTCTAAATGGCCGAGTAAAGTGAGATTGAGCCACATCTCTTTTTATGGAGCACGAGGATAGAGATCATGAGGCAGGAAGTTCCGGACGACAAGGAAACTCTTCATGTTTGTCAGATTCTCAGAGAGAACAAGATGCACATGTATGTGAAGTCCAGGACAACTGCTGAGCAAGCCTGTTGCAGTGGCTATTCTACAGGGATGATGCTTCCTTATAAAGGTAGAGAAAGAATGGAAGTTTCTTCCACAGTCTGAAGAATGAAATATTAATTGAAGGACATTAGATGATTTAAAGTATTTTTAAGGAGTTCAGTTTTTCCATGCATATTTCTCTTATATGCATTTTCTAGATAAAAATGTAATAGATGAATGGACAGTAACAGCTTTTAAATATAACTCTTATATTTTCCATAGATAATATAACTTATGCTTTTCAGAATACATGTTTCAGTAGAAACTAAAACCAACTATTTGGGTGGGGCAGTTAACTAAAATTAACTCTAATATCCTAGTATTTTTCTTACACTGTTATGCTTTGTCTTTATTTTAAAGCAAAATTTTTGAGACAGGTGAGCCAATTGTTTGGTGGAGTTAAAAAAATGCCCAAATACCAAAATATTTCTAGCTATGTCTCTCTGTCTCTGTTTCTCTGTCTCTCTCTCTCCTCTCTGTCTCTCTCTCACAAACACACACACACACTCACAGATTCAAACCTTTATTCAGACTGTGCACAGTCAGGAGGGTACCAGCCTAACTTAGCATTTTTAATTCCCTTCCGTGCTGAGCATTATGGGATATACTATCTGAAACCCCCTCCATAAAAGGTGTTAAGGAATTAGCACCCAGTTCACTTCTAAAGTACTAACAGTTGGCTGACAGTATATGCATACAGTGTTTTCTTTTGCTAGTAGGGGACAGATGAGCAGGGCTGACAGTATCCCAGAGGTCCCCTAACATAGCAGAGGCTGCACCAGATGTGTACTTGGTTTTACCTATTACTTCTCCAGTGCTCGCCTGGCCTGATCAGAATACCAACAAACCCCATCCACTATGGAACCCAGAGATTTTCTCTACCCGTGAACTGAAGCTACAAAATGAAGGCAGCCACTGCTGCAGTGTATGAGACGATGTTTTACCCCAGGCAATCTATGCAGAAGGACTTCTGGCAGGAAATCTACCAAAGCTGTCACCTGTGAGGATTTTATAAGGGTTCTCAGTGACTGCTGCCAGGGCATCTTCTGTGCCTCAAAGCTCCTTGGGCTAAACAGGAACTTTGAATAGAGCTTTAGGCACCTTCAGAACCACCAGCTGCTCCCTACCCTGTGGGAGCATGGAAACTAAAGCTGGAGGGAGTTTGATTCTGCACAGTGCAGTCAACAGAATCAAGGAAAATCCATGCACGAGAGGAGCTAGGAGCCCGCCCTGGAAGGGGACTGTTTAAAACCAACATGGAGTCCAGCCCAGAGCAGGACCAAGGAAACAAACAAGGGGAAGGAAAAAGGGGAACTCCATTTTGAGAATGGTGATCTCTTTTGCTTCTGTTCTAGCTCTCCTTCCCCACACAGCTGTACTTTCTCCATTGATTCCTTGTTTTGTAGCTTTACACAGTTTTTGTCCCTCTTCTACAGCTACTTCTTATCTATACAGTGCAAGGAGGCATTTGTAGGGCCACCACCTCCTGCTCTTAGCTCCTCTTCCTGTTCTATATATGACCTTCTCTCTCTCTTTTACTGCCTTGCAGCCTTCCTTTTTCTTTTCTCATATCCATCAAAGCCCAGAGACTAACTTGCTTTGCCTCATCTGGTACACATCTTGACCTGCCCTTTTCACTCTGCTGTGAACTCACACTTGCACATATCCACTCCATGGTTTTCCTTTGACTGAATTATTCCCACTCTTCTGTATGTCATTCTCCCATACTTCCCACCCAACAGCCTATCATTAGACTTGCCAATTGATTACATGTTCGCCTTCACATTTACACTAACTTAATAGTATACACAGCATCATTGGGGTCCCCTTACTTCATAAACTAATTGGGCCTAACAAGTGTCTTTTTTGTAGTAACTTGCTACTCTAAAGTTGAAATAGATCAATTCCTGGGTTATAACTATTGCCACATATGGTATGCTACCTACATGGGTGTATGGGAGATTCATCCTGGCCCTTGAACATCAGTTTCACAGAGGAAAACTACCAAAATTGAATTATCTCTTGGTTTCTGATGAATTCTGGTACACCAAAAGAAGTAAAGCAACCTGAATTAAGAGAATGAAAACAAAAACAAATTTTAGCCAGCAATTTGAGAACAAATGAGCAGATTCCAGCACGTGCAAGTCAGATGAAACACCAATAAGACCTGCATCCTCCAGAACAACCAAGCCCATACTAATCACCCCAGACCAAAAACAGCTCAAATGTAGAATTCTAAAGAATGATTATGGATATTGTAAAATAACTCAGAGGACCTTAATGTTTTCCAAAGACACAGACGGTTGAATGGATTAAGGAAGTCAGCCAAGATATGAAACTGGAATTTAACAAAGGAATAGAAATGCTGAAGAAAACTCATGCTGAAATGATGCAGGAAATGAAAAACAATTAGATCAAATACAAAGATGAGGGTAAAGTGTCACCAAGAGAACTGATTATATAACAAATATATATTGGAGTATAAACACAAAACAGAACAATTTATTTGGTCATTCAGTCAAGATCAATGATACTTTTCTTAAGTGTACAAATGAAATATGAAAAAAATCTGAGGCTCTACAAAAAGTTAATACTTGTGTATTGCAGGTATACAGAAAAGAGAATAATAAAAAATATTGGAAAGTATCATTAATAGTCACAGAAGAAAATGATCCAAATTTGGAGAAACAGAAAACTGTCCAGACTGAGAACACACAGGACACAAGGCAGACAAGACCAGAGTAGAAACTTTCTTTGTTATATGATAGTCAAAACATCAAATGACAAAACAAAAAAAGTATATAAAAAATTATATCAAAAGTTGAAAACAAGAATAGCACGTCACATACCAAGACCGGTTCACCAGAATCACTGCTGACTCTTCAGTTCAAACCATGGGAGAAACAAGGGCTTAGACTGTCATCTTTCAAAATCTGAGACACAAAATCTGTCCACCCATTCTAATACACCCAGCAAAACTAACTGTCGTAATAAAAGTGAAAGAAACACGCTCCATGGTAAAATTAGGCTAAAGAAATTCATGACCGCCAGCACCGTCACACAGAGGGCACTGGAAGTGATATTTCAGAATAAGGAGAAAGGTAATTGCACTCAATGAATTACAGAAAAAAAGATATGAAGTAAATAATGCTATGATACGCATTAAAAAAGGAAAGCCAAGGAAGTCCCAGACACTACAAAATAAAGGGACAATCCTTATCTGTCAATAATAACTCTGATGACCCATGGTCTCAATTATCCATAAAGACAGGAGCTAGCAGATTGTCTTTGAAAGCAGAATCCTTCTTTTCTCAGCCTCTAAAAAGCAGTACTTTTCATCAACGATAGCCCTATCATCCTGTGAAAGGATGGGAAGAACTATTTCTAGCAAATTGAACCAGGAAACAAGAAGGCATTGCTATTCTAATATTTGATGAAATAGACTTCAAACTACTTGTCAGAAGAGATAAAGAGGGCTACTTGTTACTGATAGAGGGATAAATCCATCAAGGGAAAATTACAGCTCTAAATGCGTACACATCAAATACAGACTCAGCTCACCCAATTTCACAAAGCAAACAATACTGGATTAAAAATCACAGATTATTTCCAACACAGTAATAGTGTGTGATTTTAATACCCTAGTCTCAACATTAGACAGACTAACTGTACAAAATGAATAAAGAGACAGGGGAAGTATGGGCTAGGCACCGACCTGTGAGTAGAGCAATATATCACTGAAATAATCTCCTGGCTATCCTGTCTCTAGTTCCTGGTCTGCCCTCAAGCAGCAGGCATGGGTTCCCTCCCTTGGCATGGGGTTCTGCCCTTCCATTGTCAGAGCAGTTCCTGTATGGAGGCTCCGTAGGTTACAGGTAGGTTTTGTGGCTGGGATGGTGTCCCAGTCTTACCACTGAAAGCCATTCCTGGTTACAGTAGATGGCCTATGCAGGATCCCCATCCCCCATTGCTAGAGGGTCTTTCCAGAATCTCTTTTGTAGATTCCAGTGAGTTTCTACTGCATTGGGTCACCTAATCCTCACTAACTGTTCTCCAGTTCCGGTTGTCTCTCTGTATATTCTTTCCCTCCACCCCTGTTCCCTTCTCTTCCCATTCTCATCTTCCCTTAGCCCATTGGCATCATCTGTTCCACTTTCCCTCCATCAGGGAGATCCCTGTGTCCCTACCAGTGCCCTCCTTATTTTATAGTCTCTTTGGCTCTCTGGATTCTCTGGCGGTTGATGGGAGTAGAAGCAAAGGCCTAGGGCCAAACATCATGCAGAGCTCAAGAAATCCCAGCCAAAGAGAGGGAGGATGGATTGTAGGAACCAGAGGGGTCAAGGAAAAACAGGAGAACAAGCCTCATGGAGTCATGGTCCTGGCTGTTCAGCACCCATGGAGGCTCAAAGAGTCTGAAGCTGCAGACTTAGAGCCTGCAGGGTCCCCTAGATTTATCTTGTGGTTGTCCATCCTGGTGTTTTTTCAGAGCTCCTACAAAATGGGGTGTTGGGGACATCTCTGACTCTTTTTCATGCCCTTGAGACACTTCACCTCCAGCTGTGCTGCCTAGCAGACCCTTAACTCTGAGATTAGTTCCCACCCTCTTTCATCTTGTTATCTGACTGTCTGCGCCTCACTCCCCACGTGTGTGTGTCTGAGCTGTGCACGTTTTTCTGGTTTTCCATTCAGAGACTAATCAGAACTCTATCCACATGAAGTCTTACGAGAGTCGCTGCAACTAAATTTTTACGTTTCTTAAGAAAATTATGCTTTTACAGAACGTGTCACAAAAGGACGTAGTCTTAAAGGAGATGTACAATGCTTATTAAAGGTTCACTCTAATGATCTAATGATTTTAAACATAGTAATAAATATGACGATAGGTATGTCTTAAAGTCTGCGAGCTAAAATTTCAGCTAGCTATCCAAAATTACCCCATTCGTATTGTGTCCCTCTCCACAAAACAAAATGATAAGCCCTTTACTTTCAATCGAGTACATGATGTTTTCTTCTTTTGTTTGACTGAGTAAATAATTTTTCAATCAGTTCGAATAAATTGATTGTTGAAGAGTTAAATACATTAGTCATTGGAAAGCACAATCGTGTAATACGAGATTTCAGAAGAAATGATTGAAAAGGTAATATATAATATTATGATTAGAAAAACAAGCAATGGAACATAGACAAGAAATGGGTTAAAGGGCGGCATGGGAATTGATCTACAGTGAATACAAATGTAAATGGTGTAAGAAGACTCTTCAGTGGGGAAGTGCATGCATGACTCACTACAGTTTTATATAATTGAACTCCAACCTAATCCTATGGAAAGTCTCCCTCAAAGGCTTGCAATGACAGTCTCACATATTTTGGCTTATCTCTCTATGAATCTATCTCCCAAACTTGAATATCAAAGTCTCCAAATATTTGCCATCCCATTTGGTATCTCACCACTTCCCTTTCATCAAAGATCACTAGAGTGTTCCGTTATCAGCTGCTAAAGATCTGAACAATATCTTTTGTCTGGCCAGCTGCTAAAGCATCCAGTTGCTGGGCTTATTTTATCTCAAATATATAGGCAGCCTGCCAATGGCATCACATCTCCAAATCCTTCAATGGTCCTGATACTATTCTTTCACCGACCAGCTGTTGTAGTTGTAGTTAAATGGCTGCCAATACAAAGGGTGCAACAACAATGGCTTGTCTGTTATTGAGTGGAAAGCTTTTATCTTCCTATGCGCCATCAATATCTATCGTATTGCTGTGAGATATCACCAGCATCCTACAGACCTTCAAAAAGCTTTTCAAAGTCATTATGTATTCACTGTAGACAGTAACTAAAGCAATCCACCTGCTATAGGCTGGTTCTCTGTCAGCTTTGATCTGGGGTGCGGCATGAAAGCCATTTGGATGTTATTATAAATTTGGATATGGTATTTAGATGGCAATAAAAGTATACATTTAATGATATGTCTCAAAAGGTTGTTTTGCCCTTGAAAGTAGGACTAAGCATGATAGAAATTCAGTATTCATAATGTTACTACTGCACTATGTCCACATATTCATTTTAAAATGAAAAGCTAGAACTTTACTTTGGAGAAGAGTATGAACTGAGTGTAAAAAACATGCATGTAAAATATAAGGGGATAAATTCAGCTCCCGAACCATAAAACAACTACTTTTAAAACTATGTTTTAAACCAGTATCAGTGTTTTTATCCTATAGATAATATGCAGAATATATATAAATGTATATTCAATATGGGTGTTTATTTTTTCCTTCTTTTTTAATTGAGGAAAGATTTTCATACAATACTCCGATCATAGGTTCCCCTTCCCATCTCCTCACAGATACCCCCTGTCTCCAACCACTTAGTTCTGTCCTCTTTCTTTTTCTGTAGAGGAACATTTGAATGGGTCAAGGTTCTCAGTTCACAGCTGTCAGTTCATGGTTCTCAGTTCAGAGTTCATAGTGTAGAGTGAAGACAGAAGCAGTAGAAGTTGATACAATGGAAGGAGATTGAGTCAGAGCATGCTAGTCACCTGAGAAGCAGAGTGAAGTACAGAGTGAATACATGCCTTTAATTCCAAGTCTGAGAGTTAATCAGAGTGAAGACTTGGCAGAGTGACATCCGAGATGAATCAGAGTGAAGAGCAGGCAAAAAGATGAATCAGAGAGTTCACAGAGTGAGTGAGACACTCACAACTCTCACAATATAAGAGCAGGCTCTCAACTTAGGGTTAGGCAGTCAGGTAGAAAGTCAGTCAGATTCAACACAGATACAGTTCAGCAGAAGGAGTCAATGTCAGACAAGAAGAGTGAGTTTGGGAGAAAGAGTCAGCTAACAGGGAGAATCAGTTTGAAGCCTATCAGAGCAGTTCAGTCAGAGAAATTGTGGGGCTCAGCCAAAGTCAGCCAGAGTCAGAAGAGTTCAGTGAGTAACAGTCACCAGGCTTAGAAGGTCAGTTTGAACCAGTCATCTTAGAGAAGATTAATTTTAGCCAGAACATCAGATGAGTTTAGTTGAACCAGAAGAATCAGTTCAGTTCAGAAGGAGGTAGTCAGAGTAAGCTCGGTCAGCAGTAAATCTCAGAGGCTGAACAGTTCTAGGTTTAGGTTTGCAGATTAGATTGTATGGAGGCTGAAATATAGGTCCAGCTAGCATCTTGAAGATTAGATTGTATGGAGGTTGAAGCCTTACAGGTCTAGGATTAAGCTTACATTGCAGGGAGGCTGAACCCATCTAGTACTGGGTACTGAATTAGCAAAGAATAAACTGTCCTCTGTCATTCCTTCCATGAGAATACATAAAAAAGTATATGCTTAAATCTACATCGGCATTTCTCCATTTCTTCAGAAAAGAAAATGGCAAAAAAGAACATAAAAGCAAACTAGAATAATAATAAAAAGCTAACAAACAAAAAAACGCGTATTACCCCCACAGACACACACACACACAAAACCTCTAAAACAGCAAAGCTGGAAATCATAATTTAAGAGCAAAAGACCAATATGACAAAATAATAATAATGATAATGCCCAAAACAAAGCAATATGACCAAAAATTCTCAAAAAAAAAATCATTGAGTTCATGTGTGTTGAGTGTCTACTGTTGTGAGCGAAACCTAATTTTATCTATGGTTAAAATATCTAATGAGATTCCTTTGAAGAATATTAAATCTTCCTTTGAAAGCAGATGTTGGTTAGGGATACAAGCTCATGTCTACTTGCCTTCTTACCCCTCTCAGTGCTAGGACAACATCTGGCTTGAATCTCTGCATGCCCTCTGCACGCTCCCACAGTCTCTATGAGTTCATATGTGCATCAATCCTATTGTTTCTGTAATACAAAGTTTCCTTGGCATAATCCATCCTATTTTGCTCTTACAATCTTTTTGCATGCTTTACTGAATCGATCCCTGAACCCCAAGGATCAGGAAGGGATGAAATCATCCCGTTTAAGACTGAGTGTGCAAAAATCTCTCACTCTGTACATTGTCCAATTGTGGGTCTCTGTGTTAGTTCACATTTACTGCAATTGAGAAATATGAACTAAATGTAAAAATTATTTGTTATATAAAATACAGAACAACAAATTATTCACTTGCTGAAGAATAAGACGACAAAACAACCACTTTTAAAACTAGCATTTATTACCAATATATTTTCTGTAGACAATATACAGAGTATATATCTATATATCAAATGTATAATTCATCATTGTACATATTAGTTAATTTTTGGTGTCGTCAACTGTTACATCAAACACTAATTTGTAGTATTACTAATACAGTATACTCTGGTGGAGAAATATGTAATTTCCATAGTGATTTGCCAGTTTATACTCACCCCAATAAAGAGCAAGTGTTCTTCTCCATTCCCTGCATTCTTGCCAGAATATTCTGCCACTTGCTTTATCTTGCTCATTTTTATTGAGACATTATAAAATCTGAAAGTACATTTATTTGCATTTCTGTGATGACCACAGATAATGGGTGTTTTAAAAGTGTTCTCCTGCCATGTTCTGTTTCATCTTTGGAGAACATTCTATTTATCTCTGTACTCTAATTTTAAAAATGGGCTATCTGTGTTCGTGTTGTTCAGCTCTTGGAGTGTTGATATATTTTAGACTCTAAGTCTGTCAGGTGGGTAACTGGTAATTTTTTCTGACAGTCTTTTGGCTACTGTTCTATGCTATATAGAATCTTGGCCTCATGAGGTAGAATTTATTAATTGTTGGTTTGAAGGACTGTGTTCTTGTTGTCCTGTTTAGAAAGTATTTTTCTCTGACAAATAGCTAAAGCCAACTTTCCACTTTCTCCTCTATCAGATTTAAGTTATCTGGTCTTAGATTGAGACCCATAGTCATTTTGGAATTGAGTTTTGTGTGGGGAGTTAGATTTGAATCTACTTCCATTTTATATAAGCAACTATTTAGTTTGACAGAAGATGCTGTTTTTATTCACTATGTTTTCTGGTTTCCTTGCCAAAACGCAGGTATTCATAGGTGTATGGTGTTACGTCTAGTTCTTCAATTGAATTTCCTATATAAGCATATCTATTTTTTGCCAATATTATACCGGATTTATTATTACAGTTCTGTAGTGAAGTATAAGATCTGCCATGACAATCCCTTCCTCAGTTCATTAATTTGTTATTATTACTATCACTATTCAAGATTGTTTTGGCTCACCTCTATTTTTGAAGTCTAATATTTATTTATTTATTTCATTGTCTACGAAAAAATGTGTAGGAATGTTGACAAGGATTGTATTGAATCTATAGATTGCTTTTAGTAGGCTAGATACTTTCAGAATATTACTCATACAGAGCCTGAGGTGTGAGAGATATTTCCATACTCTCATGTCTTTTTAATTTCTTTCTGCAATGTCCTAAAGGTTTTTTTTAACTTATTTTAGTTTTTGAGATTATAATAAAATTATATCATTTCTCCTTTCTTTTTTCTTTCCCCAAAGCCTCTCATTTAGTCCTTCATGATCTTTTTCAAACCCATCGAATAACCAATTGACGTGCTCTTCCTTGGGGCAGACCATGTCTCCCAATCTCAGCATTCCTTAGTTTCCTGTAGTACTCTGTGTAGGGCTGAGGCATCGTAGTCTCCAACCTGTTCGTTATGACCTGTCTGTTGTTATTGTCCTTGCTAGGCTCACGTTTAAGCAGATAAGTTGATGAGATTTTATGGATGTACCTTCTGACCTTACTAGGATACACACTCTCATAGTAAACTCCTTGTTCCTCTCTCACACATGCTTAGAATCTTTCTGTTCACTGTATTTGTTAGGCTGCTGTGGCAGCCAGCAAGGATGACAAGGAGGCATATTCATTGGTACAAATCCTGCCTGACCTCAGCTGAGGGAACCACTATCATGGCCTGTGCTATCCTGGACAGTGGAACCCCAAGCGACTGAGCTCAGGTGTTTTTATTGATTCAGAACTCCCCAGATGCAAATCATAAGCAATCAAACCTCCCGACACAGAAATCCAACACCTGCAGACAATACAAAAGGCCAAGGCCTATGCATCCTTTTCTCCAACAATGCACAAAACAATTATTTTAAACACAACTAAAAATAAATTTCCACAACAATTCCCTGTTCTGCAATGTTCACTAGGCCTTAGTTTAAGGAGTTGTTTTTAAGGTGTATCCTATGGACTGAGTTCCATGACTCTGGATTTTGATTGATTTTGGGTATCTGTTATGTTCTCTGTCTGCTGCAAAAGAAGTTTCCTTAGTGAGGGGTGCAGATTACAATTGTATTAACAAAGCCAAATATTTAAAATGCAGTTATTGATTATGCTTATTTAGTAAAGTAGCATATGTAGGTTCTCCTCCAGGATTAAAAGTTTCACTAGCCCTGGGTAATTGGCTAGTTTCTAATATCAGGCATAATTTTCCTCCTTTTGAGCTGGTCTTATGTTCAATTAGAGAGTTGTGGTTTACTGAAAATGTATCTATGCCACTACTGTACCTTAGAGTTCTCACATCATATTGGTCATTGTTGTGGTTCATCTGTGTCATAGCTTGGGAAGACTTTTGGTTGCTACTCTCTTTTGGAAGTTTGCATGGCACCTTCTTGTACCATGAAAGCTAGTCCTCAAAGACGAAGCTTCAGGCAATTCCAATTCAGGTGCTTCTGCAGCCTGTATCTGAAGTCAGGTTGAATCTATAGAGGCAGCTAGGTAGAAGTCAGTATCAGAGAGGAAGAAGGAGTCAGTTTCAAGCCTAGCAAAGTAGTTTAGTCTGTAGCAGTCAGAGAATCAGCCAGAATCTGCCAGTCAGAAGAATGTGGTCAGAAACAATAAGCCACCTCAGAAGATCAGTTTGAACCAGTCAGCTTGGAGAAGAGTTTGAGCCAGAACAAGAATAAATAGAACCAGAAGAATCAGAGTTCAGAATGAGCTTGTCAGAGTGGCTCAGTCAGCAGTAAGTCTCAAAGGTTGATTAGCAAATACTGAGTTTTAAATGTTCTACTTTGTAGGGGGGCTGAAGCCTTCTAGTTCTAGACTTAAGAGGCCAAAGAGCCACGGGCTCCAGGACCTGAAATTGTATTAGACAAAGAATTACCAGGGATTTACTCTGAATCTGCATCTATATCTGGCATATAAGTCTACATTAATCTTCAGTCAGATATATAGCTATAATTTCTCTCCCATTCTGTGGGCTTCCTCTTTGCCTTGTTGATGAAATCCTGCTACACTGAAAAATATTGTCTTGATTATTATTTTAATTGGGGAAGGGAGAAAAATACATTAGTGATAAGGAGAGGGTCTTGAAGACCTTCAGGGAAGGGAAAGAATGCAATAAAAATATATCATATGAAAAAATTTTAAAAAAATAATAATATAATAAAAAGAAATATTTAAGTCCGAAGAAGTTTGAAAATGTGTCTAAGGAAAGCTATTAGATAAGAATTAATTGAGGTAACTTATTACTGATTTCAGTTTATGTACTTCTGTGCATAAATTTGTTACAGTTTTGAGTACTGGAATAATTAAATACACTTATTTCACTTAATATAATTAATATAATATAAAAAAGGCTACTAAAAAGATCCCTATTTTTACCTTCTCTGGATAACTAATGTTAATTCTTCAGAAAACAGTTAACATTTTCTTACATTTGTTCAACTTTTTCTATAATTGTAGACATTTATACAGATATTTACTTACTGTCACTTAAATGACAAATGGTATATATTATCATTTACTATATTCATCTAGTAAATCTGTGTATTATCTTGTTTAGTCATTAAAGCATTATCATTTAAAAACTATTGCTTAATTATCCTTACATACAATGACACTCAATATATTAGATGAATTAGTAGGCTTGGGTCTTTATGGTGGAGAAGGCCCTGGGTTTCATCACAAGTCAAGAAGGGCAGCCCATGCACATATACATAGAAATAAAAAGAATAAAACAGAAAGAAAATAACATTGCAATGTATATAAAATACACAAGGATTAGTAGAGAAAACAGTATTTTCTATTTATAATTATATATATAAATGACATGTTAAAATTAAAACATATGCACTTACAAACATGATCAAACATACAAATGCAGTATCTGTCACACATATTTTTACAATGTTTCTCATTTTGTGCAAAAGCATAATTATATTCTTTTATATTATATTATATACAAACTGCTTTATAGTCCAATCAAAAGTATTAGCCAGTAGAAAAATAATCTAATCAGTAAACAGTACTAAAGAAATTGAATTTTCATATTTATATTCATTTGGTTTATTAGGAAGAAAAATAAATCCCAAGCAAATTTAATGTTTAAATAAAAACAAGACTAAACTTTGAAATAATGAAAGGCAAACAATTTTATGGCTTCTGCTGAAAACCATATTTTCTTAAATTACATATGAAAGAAAAACATGTTCTGAGAACCTAAAGGCTTATATGGGGAAAAACTAAACACAAACGATATTGTTTTTAAACCTAATTTAAATAATAAAATAAATGAGTTTTTGGATGTGTTGTGGAAAATATATTCATTGCTGTAGAGGTCAAACTGTTCTAATCACTTTGCAGTGCAATTTGTCTCCAATTTAATGACTCACACATTTAGGCCTAGAAATAAGGGTTCTGCTTACAAGAAATCACTTTAAAGAAGCATTGCCACACACATCTACAGAGTTAAAGAAAGCATGTAGACTGTTTTATTTTTGTCTAAGTGACAGAAAACGACTGTGGGAGAGAAGCATGAATCATGAGATGAGGTGGTAAGGAGAGTTTGTGCTCAGCTCTCAGTGTTTGTTTTAGTTGAAGGGGTTGGTTCTTTAGCTTGCAAATGTTATGTGTGATTCATTGCAGTTCTCTCTTCATCTTACAGTCTCTAAGAAAACTATTAGCAAAATGATTATAAACTAGCAAAAATGGGAAGCCAGAGCACACGCAATTTTCAAGTTAGGTATATTTTTGTCCACCTGATTTTTCTCCTTGGGTTGAGAACAGATCTGCTACTCTGAAAACAAGGTTTATTTTCCTTTGATAAACAATCTGATAATAGTGCTTCCTTCTTGATCTCATCTTCCATCATTGGCTTCTTAGTCTCTTTTTTAGATTGAAAATGGAGGGATGAGAAGAGATCAATTAGGGGGTACAGTGCATCTTCCCTGTGTGGTGTGGTACAGGTCTATGGTGAGGAAGATACTGAAAGCAGATTCCTTCTCTACAGTGCTTCAGAGGTCCCTAAGAGCAACTTTTTCTAGCCTAGCACTGAGAGAATCTCCCAGCAAAGATTCCCTGAAGCTCAGGCTTTCTCTTTCTCTGATTGGCTGCATCAAGCAGTTTTGAATCAGTACAATTTCTGTGGTGGCTCACCAAGAAGACAAGGAGGCATGTTCATAGGTGCAAAGCCTGCTGGACCTCAGCAGAGGGAACCACTATCATGGCAAGTGCTATCCTGGACGGTGGAACCCTGAGTATCTCATCTCAGGGTTTTTAGTGATATCAAAGCTGCTCAGGTGGTCTATTGATACCATGTGCAGATGATGAGCAATCAAACATCCCCGGTATAAAGCCAACAACTGGAGACAATAAAAAAACATCAAGGCCTAAGTCAGCCCTTCATCCAACAATGCACAAATAAACAATCATTTTAAACTTAACTAAAAGTAAACTTCAGAAACACAATTTGTTGACATCCTTACCTGCATATACTAAAGTCTGGTTTCCTGACGAGGGACCCATTGTCAAAAGGCCTGTCACCCTGCCATTCTGACTCCTGTCAGCAACTCAGTGTGAAACAATGAAGCATTTGATGTGATGAAATGTTAGCTCATTGACTGGAAAGGAAGGTTTGCTTCTCATTACTACGGCTCTCCAAGATGTCGTGGCTAGTGCTGTCAAGTTGACAGGACCTGGAATCACCTAGGAGACAAGTCCACAGGCTCAGCTATTAGGGTGTATGCAAATCACATTAGCCTCTGACTAACCGAGTTGGAAAACTTGCTGTAAAAGGAGAAGAACGGGATTCCTTGAGATTGTGCCCTGAACTGCCTAAAGCTGAGGAAGCTGCCTGAATGACAGCTTCAGTCTTAGCCTATCTCTGCCTCTCGACAGCTGGATGACGCACGACTTACGTTCCTGCTGCCAGAATCACTCCACCATCACTGTATCCTGAATGACTGAGTCCTTCCTTCTTAGGTTGTCCTTGCCAGGTTAAGTACAAGGACAGCCAGCAATTGCAATGAGTTCACTCAATGCATCGCTCTAAATAGCTTAGTTCATTTTACTTCACGTATCCAACAATAAAATGGGTTTTAATGAATAAGAATCGTTACACAGACAGGTTCAAGACTACCTTTACTATGATAGACAAGTTGTATAACCGTGTGTATAAGTTTTTCCCATTTCTGTGATGTCTTAAAATATAATTTGAGAATTTGTCACAAATGCTAGTGTTTGATTAAAAAATATGTGAAAACCATCCTTTTCCAGACATACTTCTGATTTTGAATTTTTTTCCTATAGCTGTATTTGAAAAGCACTGACAAGAGTTACTAAGGAGCCATGTGCTAAGTTAGGAGAGAGGGAAACACTTAACCGAAGGAGGAAATCTGTGAAGAGAACCGAAAACGAGATCATTACAAGAGAGAAGCTCTATGTATCCCCTGAAGAAAATGCTGCCGTCTTCCGTCTTTCTCGTGGCTCTACGCCAGGAGAGGTGCGAGTTAAACGCTGTCGGTGGCATGTGTGGATTTCGGTAGGCTGTTGTTTAGGTCAGTACAGCCTGGTTTTCATAATGATGCCTTTCTTCTACAATTCCTGTTGAAGTGCCTCTCTTTCAGTTCACCAGGGATAGGTCTAGGAGTAACTAACCAACAGGCTGGAAGAACTGTTGGTATGCATGACTAGCGAACCAAAACTAAAAGACTCTTTTAATTTAAGATGTGTTGTTCATCAACATTGTCTACCTCCTTTCCCACTATCGAGAAGGTCAACGTGATTTGTAGCTGGTGTTTTACTAATATTCTGGAATACTGGTTGCTATGATTTCCATAGATTATGCAAAAATGCATAAACTTTGCTCCTTGTAGGAAACACGATGCTTCTGGCTTGTGTTTTTGTATTTCATGCTTGTTTCTCCCTAACTGTAGTAATAATGTCTTACATTTTATCCACAGCACGTCAGTCTGCTTTTCCTTATTGATCGAAGGTTTTCCTAACGAGCTAGGTTTGAAGAAGGGCTGCATTCCGTTTCAATATAATTTAATTATCACTTCACACATATCGGCTTCTGTTGCTTCGTAGAATTGTAATCTGTAATCATTTTCTATGTGTGTATTGTATTTGAAAACGTTTTCTTTACTGTGCTTTAAGAATATAATCTCTACATACTTATGAAATCAATATTCTCAAAGGTCTAAAATTTATCGTTGTATAAAATTTATTTTTGCATAAAGGTCTTAAAGATTTGTTTCAGATATATGAAAGGTGACATGAGGGTTTTTGCATTGATGTTTCTCTTATCTGAATAAAATCATGGAAATAATTAAATATAAATCAATTATTAAGATATGGTATTGGAGTACATTTTTAGACTTGCGGTATTTTCCTAGTTAATCAGTGTATGTAACCTTTTCTCCCTATCATCAAAGTAGAAAAAATATCAATAACAATATTGTTACATTAAAACTTAAAAGAAATTAGTAGATTGTGTTTGAAAGATGCCTTATGATACTTTGTATAATCAGAAAATACAAATCCTCCTTCCTAATATGCAACTTGATTTGAAAGATGTAATTTGGCTTTTCCCTGAGAGAGCATAGAAGAGAAATATTATTAGTGCCTTATTTTACATGAAGTTTGATTATTGGTCAAATGTTGTTTTGCCTTTTTCTTTAGTATTTCCATAATTTACATTTTGTTAGGGAAATCATACTTTAAGAGCAATTAAAGTATATAAGAAAATTAAAATAAATAAATAAATGAATGAAACTGCCAAAGTTGTCTCCAAGATACCATTGCTGATTCTGTTTATTTTTAAGGCATCTGCCTATTTTCAAATGGAAATCTCTTTTCAAATATTTTTATCATGCATAAGAGAAATAATTTGTAAGCACAATATTGTGTGGCAGAATTGGACACTGCATATTTATCCTCACTGAAGCAGATAAAGAGAGGGGTAGAAACTTATTTTCAAGGAATATACCACTCAGCATATCTGAACTTTCTGAATTTATATTAGGATCTGAACATTACCAAAGCACATCCACGAAAGTATCAAGTCTCAAAACTTACAAGACATCTAGCATATCCTTGTTGACTTACAGACCGTGGAAATAATGGTAAGGAAAGGGAGAGTTTTGTAGAGCTGTAAATGCATTCGTTGCGTCTCTTGACAGGCATCTCTGTCAATGGCAAAGCAGTGTGCGAAACGTCACCTTATATTAGGTTACTGCAAACCTTAATAACGTTTGGCTGCTAGTGTATTAGCTCATCTCCATCACAAATTTCAGTCTACCAAACAAGGAGAAGATGATGTGGACTTGTATAAAATAAAAATGAAAAATCCAAGTTATTCTTTTGTATATCTCAAAGCCTCTTGGGGATTTTTTTTTTTTTTTTTAGCTCTGCACAGAACAGAGGTTCTAAGAAGTTTCAAATGAAACAAGATTTTTAATAAGAAAAATGTGTTATGGACTGATACATTTGAATGATTATATTATATAAAATACCAAAGACAGATGTTTCATGTAGCCATGATAATAACAACTAGTTGTTGTGGTAGATAAAAAATATCCAGAGCACCACTCAGAGGGCTTGACCCATATTTTTGTGTATTTTCTCACTTCTACACAACTCTATGAGGTGGGGTCAGTCATTAGACTCTTGCATAGATTTAAAAAGCCAACAAAACACAGTGAAGCACTTGAAAGATCAGACACCTCGTAGAGAGGGAAAGGATTTAAAACAAGAGACTGGAACTCCTACATCTGACCTCTAAGTCATCCTTCTAGTTCTCAAGTCACAGTTTACAGTAATAAATTACTTTTAACATTTCTGTGATTAATTTTATAAATTTCTTTTGACAGTCCTTCATTCTTTTGCTGTTGTTGTTTTTTGAGACAGGGTTTCTCTGTGTTGCCCTGTCTCTCTTGAAACATGTTCTCTAAACCAGGCTGGTGTCTATCTCACAGAGATCCACCTGTATCTACCTTCTGTGTGTTTGGATTAGGGTGTGTACTTCCACTGCCTGGCATCATTCCCCGAAGTCTAAGCCAACCTCTGTTCCAGTATCTATAACTTAAGTTTGACTTAGCAATATCAACAGTCATTCTACTCCTAATGAAACCAGCTACATCTACATTTAGTTTAGTTTGTTAATCTTCTGATTAACAATAGAAAATAAAATAAAATAGTATAAAATGCTTAGATTATTTGAAAGAAGATTCAACAATAATAGAATAAAACAACTCTAAAGAGAATAACTTTTATTCTCTTTAGCCTTGCATGACAGGGAAGATGCAAAGTGTAATATATTTCCCCAATAAATTCTACAAACTAAGCACACTAATTTTTAAACCTCTGGATTGCTTTAGATCACTTTGATATCAACCTCAATTTGAATTGTCTATACTATAATGTATATTTTAAATAATTAATTTATTTCATTTAGAATATTTGAAGGATTTTTTATTGATAATATCAAAATAACCTGGTACACAGTTTCATTTCTTAAAGACCAGAGCCAATGTAAAGTCACCCAGATGCCAATATTAGCTTTATTAGGCACAGTTTCGTATTATTCCACTTTATTAGCTACATATTGTGAGTGTATGTACATGTATACACAAGGAAGAAGAGGAAGCCCAGCAGATGAAGCTCTGGAATCAAGCCTGAGTTCCTACCATGAACCCACAAAATAGAAGGAGAGAACTGAATCCCACAAGCCCCATACTCATGCCCTGAGACAGGCAGGCACACATACAAACATACAGACACACAGATAAATAAATATAAAAAGAAAAGCAAAAAGAATACATATTATAATCTCCAAAACAACTGTATATTCAAAAAATCAGTGCTACAGTACATGAATCATAATAGGCCTTGAATATTAAAGAAACAATGAAAGTTCACAATTTAAAGAGAGTCAGTAGCAACCTTTCTGAGAGCAATTGAACATATTGCCTTTTGTAGTTATCATTTGGGACTATAGGATATTTTACTGAAATATTTAAAATTGAGCTTTTATAGATATACATGCACATATATATGTAAGAATAATTAAAGAAAAAAGAAGAGTGGAATTACATGGTAAACACGGGAGAAAAGAGGAGAAAATAATGCAATTGTAATTATAAATTTCAGTTTTTTTTTAAAAAATGACAAAAATCATGAAATCCACTTTTAGATCAAATTTGGTTTAGGTAATTAGGGGATGCTACGAAAAATAATTTCAATATGCATGGAAGCGGAATAACTAACCCATTCAGTCAGATCATACTCATAAAATTCGACCTGAAAGAGTAAAACAGTTTACAAGGAGCTTTCTTTTTTGAGACAGTATCACAATCTCAACATTGAAATAGAGAGGAAATTCTCAGTGAATACTGAAGACCAAGTCTTCCTCTCTCTATCTTTCTTTCTTTCACCCAGCTATCTTTTTATAATCTCTTCCTTCAACTTGATGCCAAAGTACAATTATATTAGAAATTGTTTTGTATCTTTACATGTGAGAAATGAACAAGGTAATCGCACTGCTGTCAGAAGGAGAAACAGCAGCAGCATCTTCCTCAAATCTCAGCATCATCTTTCTCAAATCTCAACAGAATAAAGTGTAGTGTGTATGTGTGTATTGGGGAGAGTCCCCTCTGTGAACAGAATAAACAAATCTCCAGGATCTTTCATAACCCCCACCCCCCAGACAATCATACAAGAGTATTAATTTTAGCAAATTAATTATGGAGGCACAGATTCAGTTCCCAGCAGTCACTGAGTGTGTTTGAGAATGGGGAGTCCTTTCATAATGCTATTTGAATATAAACTGATTTTTTTTGAGCAAATTCAGTATAAGAATTCAAGGGACACATGGTTTAAGAATAAAATATACTCAGATTTTCATAAAAAGTGACTATTTTTCAAAATGAAATAAATTACATTAAAATTCAATAGTTAAATATATATTATTTCTAATTCTAACAAAATTTCTAATTGAGGATAATCTCAAGTTATTTACAGCAATATAGTAATTGAAAACCAAATGTGGAATAATTATTCAGAAACTTTTAAAACAAAATATCTGTAAATACATTTCATATTACCTCAACCAGTAGACTTTGCCTTCTAGAATAAGATGACTAGCTTTTTTGCAAAGTAGTAAGATTATTCCTCCAAAAATTAAAAATTGATCTATTTTATGGCCTAGAACTCTCACTAATGTGCCCATATCTAAAAAAAATTAAGTCTGTATTCGGGAAATTTGAACCTGGAAATATTACAAATTATGTCTTAAGTGGAGAATGTGGTTTACTGGGGACGTGGTATTCCTTTGTCTGTGTCCTCAGGCATCAGGAGATTGACTTTGCTCCTTCATATCATTTCCAGCCTGAGAACTGAAACGTCTTAATCCCACAAGTGAACATGTTCCTCCCTCTCTTAATCTGTTTATGTTAACTGTTGTATCTCAGTGAAAAGCATCTAACACATATAATTAGTACCAATGAAACAAAGTAATTCCTTTGACTAAGGTTGGCCATGTGATTCCTGAGCTGCAGAGAAAGCTTGGGGAGAGAAAGAGATGGGGGAGCGGAGAAAGAGAGAGAGAAATGAATATACCCATGCTTAGATAAACATGCACAAAGTCCTGTTAAACTTTCTGCACACTCATTTCTACTTCCTGCTATGAAATATCCTTGGGGCATACACTGTGGGGATTAGCCATTCTTTTCATATTTAGGAGTCCCCAGAGGTCCCCAGGCTACAGTTTCCATAGAAGGGCATGAGATCACCAGTGACAGTGTTAGCCCATTACTTCATATTTTTCCTTAGTTATTTCTTGTGGCGACACATTATGCACTTCAAGATGAAACATAAACTTTTAATTTATTTTACAATGTGTGCTTTAAAAAATTCTGTGTAGATTAGTTACTGACAATTTTTTTTCTCACAGATATCAAGTAATTTCCCTAGAGCCCTGCTTCAGTGATAAGGCAGTTGGAGGAACCTAAGAGAAGAGCTAGGCCAGTCATTCTTCCTCTGAAATGTTGGCTTGTTTCCGTAGAAATGGTCACCTGGTTACAGCATACATCCTTCATGCCCTGTGATCCCAGACCATCATTTGAAGAGATGCTTAGTAGGTGCTGATAGATATAGTATAGAGTGAGAAACTGAATCTTAAAATAAAATCTGAAAATTAAATTATTTATCCAGTTGTCAATGATTATTTGCTATTACCTCAGACCATGATCAATAAGAATATTGCTATCTTTTTTGCTATTTATTGACACCCCAAATCCAGAATGCTAATGCAAAAATCATCACCCACATTTTCTTCAACTTTAAAAAAAATCAATAAATATTTTGAAACCTGATGTTGGTGAACAAAATCAAATAATGTCTAATGTGATATCTGCTAAAGACTCTTCATATAGTAAATGTCTTCCCAACAAGGAATGTTAAAGTGAACTTGGCAGATAATTATTAATGGCTAATATCCTTGATGTACATAGCCAGCTAGCAGGAATGTATTAAGCTCCATTTTGTTCTCAAAGTCAATTATTTGGAAAGGAAATTTACTTTTATTTTTGCATTTCTAGTGATATTGTAAAAATTTTCCCTTTCTGGAATAATTTGCTTTCTTTCGAGTACATAGAATTTATGCTCTGGGAAGAGCACTAAAGTAGAATTTAAAACAGATCTGGCATCATAAAGATATTTACTGGAGAGACAATGTGGTCAGCATAGTGGGGATAATGAAGGGGAAAGTATTAGAACATAACACAGGAAGAACTATCAATTTTTTCAAGGAAATGTAAATTCAGATAAAGAGAGAGTGGATGGCTTGTTTAGTCTGTCAGCACTATGCAACTTTTTTTTGTGAACAAAACTCAACTTGTAAATTGCCATATGTGGCATGTCTATCAGTTGGTTACAAGTATGTAGAATTATTGATATACATTTGAATATAACTGCAAGAAACTGCAAATATTATATGGGAGAATAAAATTATTTGGAAATAATTATATGCACAAAACACTAACTGCTAAGTATTCTCATTACGTGTGAGTAATATTCCTCTTCTGAAAGGAGATTGTCTCTTACCAGATCGTACCGCTAACTCCATCAGTATTTACAGTAGCCATATGATCTGATTTCGGCACTATTACATTTTTCTGTAACGGAGATGGAACCTGAATGCTTTACTGCTGTCTCAGTTACTGTTCCATTGCTGTGTAGAGACAGCATGATCAAGGAACCTTACAGAAGAAAGCAATGGACTAGCGGTTTGCTCACAGTTTCAGGGGACGAGTCCATGGTCATCACCGTAGGGAGCATGGCTGAAGGCAGACAGGCACAGTGCTTCAACAGGATCTGAGAGATCTCATCCTTGTCCACAGGCGGGAGGAAAAGAGACACTGGGTCTCTTGTGGATGTTTTATAACCTCAAAGCCCACCCCAGAGACACATTTTCTCCAAACTGGCCACACCTTCTGGTCCTTCCTAAGCAGTTCCACCAACTGGGAACGAAGCATTCAAATATATGAGCCTATGGGACCCTTCTCATTCTAATCTTCACAACTATCAATTTTGGTCCTCCCCTCACCCTTTTCTTGTTTGTCTTTTACTAAAATTACCAACCACTGTTTCCCCTCCTCCACCCGTCTCAGATCTCCCCAGCCTCTCATCTTGCACAGATCCACTCCACCTCCATTTCCCTTCAGAAAAACGCAGGCCACCACGAGGCAACAACTAAATATGCCACCAAAAAAAAAATACAGTAAGATAAGGCGAAAGCCTCATATCAAGGCTGGATGAGGCAATCCAATGGCAGAAAAAGAGTCCCAAAAGCAGACAAAGAGTCAGGGATGCATCCACTCCCGGTGTTAGGAGTCACACAAAACACCAAGCCAACAGTCATAACGTATGTGTGGGAGACCTGGTGCAGACCCACCCAGGCTCTGTGCTTTCTGGTTCAGTCTCCGCAGGCCCATATAAGCCCTCCTTAGTTGGTTCTGTAGAATGTGTTCTCCTGGTGGCCTCTGTCTGCTCTCACTCCTACAAAATGTCTTCCCTTTTTCTATGGGGATTCACAAGCTCAGATGAGAGAGACCCAGTGAAGACCTCCAATTTAGACTCGCTCTATATAATGACTGGCTGTGGGTCTCTGCCCCTGCTCCTCTCAGCTGCCAGAGGAAGCCTCTCTGGTGATGACTGTACAAGACACAGACCTATGATTATAGTAGAGTACCATTAAGAATTTTTTTCTGTTGACTGACTGGTTCTACCCTTATTCTCTGAGCTATCCAGTCTCTGGTTCCTGGTCATCCAGACAATGTTGGGGATGAGTTCCTTCCCTTTGCATGGGCCTCAAGTTAAAATTTAAAACCAGTTTGTTTTAGTAACGATGACAACAAATTTGTGGATTAAAACCTGTGGCCTCACCTGGGAATACTTTTGCTTGGTATTCCTATAATTTAGTTTGTCATTCTTTGTACTGGAATCTTAGTGCACCTTTTATTTCAACATTTTAAAACTATTAAATACATTGAATATTTTAAGATATGTAGTATTTTTGATAATTTCATATTAAAATGATTATGCCTAGAGGTATAACCCTTCTTAAAGCTTTTCTCCCAGATCCCTTTTTTAAATTTTATCATGATTTTCCAGTGTGATCAACATGGGTGATGTCCAGAGAAGAGAACCTGGGGTCAGCGTGTGAGGAGCAGGAAGTTTCTTTCATCATTTTGACAGAAACAGAATCTATAAAACACTGAAATAAACAGAGCTAACACATAATTTGCAAATGATTTTTATTGTATATGTGTCTTTAGAAAACATGGATTGGGGGACAGCAGCAGATCTTTCAGCTTTCAGAAGCTGCACACTTTGCAAACATCTTAGAAAAGTCCTTCTAACTTTAAATATGCCACCTATATAGTGAGTTCTGAAGTGCACTTGCATTTGGATAATCTGAAGGGCTGCCTTGTTCTCTTCACCAGAAATTCTGACTTAGCATTTGCAATAGGCCAGATGAAACAGGCTCCAGGTGACGTTTCTATTTAAATGAGAGGTTAAAGGAGCTTTATCAATCCACCTTCAACATGACTGAGACAGCCTGGTGAGGTGAGCCAAAGGCAATGTGCTTAAACCAGAATATGAAAATAGTTTGATCTTTCGTATTATACATGTTTGTTTGCTATCCAGGACACACATTCCTCATGAAAACTGCAAAATGGAGGAAGTGGGCATTAGGGCACGATGCACATTCACTGTCTCTGATGCCAGGGCATCTATCCAGTCAGCCTGAGGAAATGACCTTTGCTTGGAGATTCACGTTTAAATCTTCTCTCACGCAGTATAGTCCAAACACAGTAATTGTATTCACTAAAATTAGAATCTTTAATAGAAAAATAGCAAAACCTGGCCTTGGGAACCTGCAATCTTAGAATTATAATTTTCATTCCAGTGGGAGACATGAATGAAAAGACTTATTTTAATTTAATCCTCAGTGAGGGGTCCCGGTTTAAGAGCAGAAAAAAAGAAACAATGAAATCAGCTCTCGATGCAATGATGGTCCCTAATACCACTAGATGATAAGGTAATAACACTTTGCGAGCTCATCAAAATTTGTGCTTGCACACAGCTTTAGTTGCCACAAGCCATTAGCTGATAATATTTTGGTTGACAAATACGTGTTCAATAATAGTGTGAACGGGCTGTAACAGATTTAAGTACTTAAGTTGACAGGCTTTTACTTAAAGTGATCTTTCCTTTTCCTCTGAAAAGAAAGAAAATAGTATATAATTGAATATTCATCAAATGTCTCACTATAAGATCATTTGTCAGTCAGAAAAATTCTTTTGAACATAAGAGGGAAAGAGGTATATTGCTCCGAATTCTCCTTTTGTAGTGTTTGCCCTCTCCAGGTTAATCAGATAACATGTTAAAAGTTCAAATCTCAACCAAAAGCCTGAGATTTCTCCCCATTTGCCTCTTCTTCGACTCAGCCTCCAACTTCATGTTTCTTATTCTGGGTTCAAGAATTCAGACAACACAAGCTGTCAGAAACAGCTTCAAGTTTCGTTTTGAAACAAGAAGGGATGAGCAGTCAGGGGTGTCTTCCCTAGTCTCTCTGTGCGATTAGATTTATCTACCCCTCATCTCAGCTCCCTGTGGCAGTGCCTCTCAGCAGCTTTGTAAGTAAGAGTCTTGCCTCACTGGGATGAAGTAGGTATTTCTTCCTATCTTTTCACTGTTGAAGAATCTTGGAATAATTGTTGACCCCAGTCCTTATTCTCTGTGTGTCTCGATGATTATTGCTTCTATCCTTTAGTCATTCCTTCAATAGAACGCTCTCTCGCACACTTTATGAGAATCAATAACACTGCTTCTATCAGAAGTAACCAGTTAATCAATAACGAGTAATATGCCTCAGAATTTTATTAAACATCCTTTCAGAGACAAAAATCCTGTCACCCTCTGCTCTGGTACAGAAGTGCTGTCAAAAGAGAGAAATGATTCATTCACTATTCCTTTAAGTTACATGTATTCCAAGAATTGGCTTCTAATCTCTATTCATATAGTGTTTTTTAACATTAAAAAATATGACAATACCAATGATGTTAGAAACGCACGGCTAATTAAAGGTGACTGTAAATTTATATAAAACCAAAAAGAACAATCTTTACCAATGTATAGGAACTATGAATTTTAATATTTTAATGAATAAATAATAATTATAAGCAATGTGTGGATAATAACAAATAACATTGCCAAATAAAAACTGATAGTGCAATGTATGATTTACAAACATATACATGACTGTAAATTAAGTTAAAACATTTTAAGAATCAACTAACAAGTTAGTTTGTTGTTAATTCACCATCCATGATGAAGGAAGGATAAAATGCTCAGTATAATTATCATTATCTAGGATGAGATTTAATTTCATATTAATTCAAAGGGAAATATACTTAATTAAACAATTTAAAAAGCTAATATTTTTATCACATTACTCTTAGAGCTTTGCGAAAGTAAACTACTTTGCAATTAATTCTCTCTAAAATTATGAATTAATCCTTCAATTATTAGTTCATCTACTCTCAACCCTTGAGAATTGTAAAATGTTAAATCTGCTAATTGTGGCAGGTTTGAATTTCAACCCCATATCATTTAAATCCCAGCCCAGTAATTTTTTCAAACATAACTTCATTCCTGGCTTTAATACATTAATTTTTAGATCTTATGGTCTGATACAAAATCGTACCACACTACTAAAAGACACGAGCTCAGATTTAAATGTGTTCATAACACATCAATAATGACCAAAATGACACTCAATATGCACTTAATTTAATGCTTACAACCATAGGAGCTTCTGCTCTCATTTATGCGATATTGAAGAAGACACTTGAACAAAATCAATGATGTCTCTGTGTTTTTCAAGTTCCCACACATGTGTATGAAAATGCAAGTAGAATTTTCACCGTAGCTTTGCGAGAATAAGAAAATTCACATACAAATTATGTAACCTGTAAATCTCAAGGGAGTTCAGGTGTTTTTCCTGCCTTCCTATGAAGATGGAAATGAACGCCACCAGGATGAGTAAGGTAGAAATCAAACTCCATGTAGACAAGGTGCACAGCTGCTGGATTTGCTGGATAACTTCGATTTTACGAATTTATCTCGTTCAAAGTGGTTCATCCTGAATACTGGTCACTTTAAAAATCGAATGGTTTGAAAACGTATAGTTACAGGAATCAGTAAATTAGAGCACTCGACAGACCTATAGTCACGTAAAAATGAGTGTAGAAGAAAGACTATCAAAAGACAAGATTCTGGGAAAAGGAAATATCAGAACTATGATTTTTAGAACTATTATTTTAGATAATAGTTATTTTATTAGAACTTATGAGTTTTCCTCAGTAGCGGCCTACTTTTTAAAATGAATAATGACATTTTATTAGTATCACGAGATTTGATGTCTAAACCGTTAATGAGTATTTAGTCTGAGCACTGATGTAGAACTGATTCAGCTAGCACTCTGTCGTCAAACCGCTGCCATTGTAGAAACACCATTACAGGGAGGCTGTCAAAAGTCGCAAAAGTTGATCATGCTGCTGAGGACATAACCAAGGATAAACACATATGACCACCCAAATCTAAAATCCTAGATTGTAATTGGCAAAATACTTCTATCTTTATGTGTACATCGGCACCCAAAGTCTCTTTAGGTTTATTATTCCTTATCTCATTTGAAAGTCAGCACAAGTTACAAGGTGTTGACTTTTGAATGTTATTTGGTTTTTAGGTTGCAATATTATTTCTGCCCTGACTCATTGTGTTCAGAAAACCAAAACCAAAACCAAACCAAAACAAAACAAAACAAAACAAAACAAAAAACCTTTAGAATGCTCTTCTACTTTCTACTCCACAGATACTTTCTCATCAATGTTTATTGCTGACAATGTTGATTGTCATATTCACAATAACTAGGAAGGAGAAACAACTCAAATGTCCTTCCACAGATAAATGGATAATGAAAATTGTAGATATACAGATCGGAATAGCATTTAGCCCTAAAGGAAAATGAAATCATAAAATTTTCAAGTAAATGGATGGACCTAAGAAGACTATAGGGAATGAAGTAACTCTGACCCAGAGAGACAAACGCCATATGTTCCCCCTCATCTGCAGTCCAGGGCTCTAAAACCTCACATGTGACAATTACACAGCATGGTAGCAAGGGAAGAAACCAGGGAAGCATACAGGGATTAGAGATGCAAGGAGCTCTGGGCAGGGGGCAGGGGAGACTCTAGGATACAGGTGATAGGAGGTAGGAAACAGGAAGTAGAAAGCCCAACTGGGGAGGTGGGAAGGAGGTCAGTACAGAGGAGGAATGGAGGAGGGATAAGTCATATCAAGGCTGTTTCATAAGCCTTCAGAGAATCATATTATTTTCTTTTTACCTAAAACAATACCATTTGTGTGTTTACATTGAGAAATAGGTATTGGAAAATTAAAAACAAGGTGGCTCATTCCCAGGAAAAGCTAATTCTTCTTCTCACAGAGGTCATTAGGTGCTTGTGATTCCTTGTCTAGAAGTGGGACCCTGTGAACATTTCCCCGCCTCCATGTTAACATGGCCACCAATATTGCCGTTGTTCTGGTCTACATATAAGTGTATGTAGTGTGTGTGTGTGTGTATGCCAATATATGCCTCTGTGTGTGATGTTTATGTGCATTTATGAACACACACACATACGTATATACACATATTATACATTTGTGAGGATATATATATATATATATATATATATATATATATATATATATATATCTGTTTGTATTTAACAATAATAATAAAAGATAAAGAGTATCAATTTCAATTTCACAATGGGAGGGTATTGGGGGGTTTCAAAGAACAGTCACTATGACTGTCTGGAAAGAAGGAAGGGGTGAAGGAAAGTGATGTAATTCTATTTCTACTAAAATCATATTTAAAAACATGCTGCCCCGCACCATAGCAGAATAGCCCGATGAGCAAGAAGCAGGGAGTAATACCAGAATCCATTAGGCCTCATACAAATGATGCTAGTAAGGTTTGCACAGCGGCGGTGCCACATTCAATTATAAGTGATAGCCGCACTGTGAGTGCGCACCCTGGGCTTTCAGCTGATTAAATATCGTAACTACACAGGATCTAGTACAGAGACCTCAGAGAAGAATTCCCAGTTTTTACCTCGAAACGGAAGCGCTATCATTTAAGTGTTAATTGGTGTTACATTGTACAACAATACTATGAACTGAATGGTAATACACCGGCTCCCTGCTGTAGTGCTGAAACGCTCGGCATCCATTATAAGCTGATGAAATTACCACTAGTTTGTTCACCACCTCATTCTGTTGAAATAATGCTGGGACGCAGCAGGGAGTGAATGGCCAGGTCTATAGACTGATGAATGACTCAGTTCACGGACAAGTGAGTTATCTCTCACAAACTTCATGCCTCCTACCTCTTCTCCCCACAAATGATTAATAAAGGAAGCTAATTCAATGTAATTTGGCCATCTATGTGAAGTATGTGATAACATGTAGATGGGAGACTTCATAGTTATGTGTGAACTATCTTGTGCTAAGCACATATTATATATACAAACAAAAACAAAGGTTGAGCACTGCCAATATTTATATGGAGTTGTAATGTCAGGATTCTGGGGCTTGATCAGAGAAAATTTTAATGGGAAATTGCTGAGATGTATCCAGCTTCTTTCATGCTGCAGATTGGATCACAATATGCTAAAGTGCCCACTTCTCACCTTTGCTCTGATCTCTACTGACTGTGATAGTATTCACAAGTATGCCAAGACTGAGTGCAGTGCATAAAGCGGATGTTTCCATTTATATCAAGGTGAGTTTCTAAATTTGTACATGTTTAATCACGTTTAATAACACACCAACACTTTAATCACCTAGACTCATATTTCAGGGACTATGTAGATAATGAAAGTAGTTGACTCCTCAAACTTTTGTGAAAATACATTTTTACTGATCTCAAAAATAGTTTCTTCCCAAGTATGGCTAGGTCAAATCTGTTTATGATTCATAAGGTCCTGTTCGCGTGTTTAACCATATTGATGTAAGAGGTGTAAGAGCATTTTCTTGAATACCAATGAGGATGGAGTAATTTGTGTCAAATGCATTTTTTGTCTGTATCAAAATTTTTTGACAAATTCTGAAATTACACAGTTTCATACAGCCACAGTCAGCTTTATGTGGATATTTAAACTTAAACAAAATTAAATAAAATTTAGCATTTATTTTCTCAGTTGTGTTGGCCACAGTTAGTGGTGCAGCCAAGTTAGTGTTAGCCATCCAATGAACGCTACTTACTATATTGCTGAAGTCCTATTGGACTGTTCCAGTTTATAAACTGAATAGCTTACAATGCATTGAAGAATTCGTATAACAATTCATGCCAGGTATTCCTGAAACAATGAATCACATCTTCAAATGAAATTTAAATATATGATATTTGTGATCCATGATCAAGTTCATAAAACAAAACCAAATACAAAATGAACATAAAAAGTTATTCTGACCATTCCCTAGAAATAGAAGTGTATCTGAGAGATGGGTCTGTGAGCTTGGAGAAAGACAAGAGCATCGGTGTTTCTAAACCTGGAACCTGGAGAGAGGAAAGTGCAAAGCCATCAGTATCATGGTCTTCAACTGCATCATTATCTAAAAATTACTAATTGAGCAATGATACTAGACTTATGTGTATAACTAGAATCATAGAGAGATAGAAAATATCAGAAAAAGGATTAGAAGAATGAATAGAACTTGCCTGAAAATATAAGCAACAGAAAAAAACCACAGTTTCAAATCAATCTAAGAAGCAAAAAGAGAAAGCAAAAAAAAGAGGAAGATGCCTGAAGGGAGTCAACACTGATAGAAAAATTCAGATCTGTACAGGGGTCCTGTTGATCCAAATAAACAGCCATTGAGGGATTGTTGGAGTTACTTAAAGCTAGAGACACAACTATTCTTAAAATTATAAATAATGCAGCTTAATACACATAAAGGGCTATAAATAATGCTTGTTTTCACAAGAAAGACTAGAATTCTCAAAGCTAAGGAGACAATGTGTCTAGAACACAGAAGTGCATGGAGTATTTAACTGTAGATCAAACAGTACTCTAACACCAATGAGTAGGAAGAATGGAGCGGGAATGCAGGAAAATGTCTCTGCCTTGTATTTTAAAGCTTGAGAAGAAATGGCATATATCTATAGACATAAGGAAGTATTAGCAGCTGATGCATAAAATCAGAATGTACATGTTTTGATAAAAATTGCAACATGAGAAGCTGACAAATATGATCCAGAATAATGTGCATCAAGTAAAAACTATTCCAAACTTTGACAAATGGCGAAGTGTAAATACTAATGTTTAGAAATAATAAACAATAATTATATACTGTATATTAATATGATTATATGTAAACATTCATACTAATGATATTATAAAAAGTAATACAGAATATTTATAATAAATAAAAATAACAAAATAATAATGTTTAGACATTAAAAGTATACTTTATAAGATCACAAAATGCAAACAAGTCAAGACTACTATGGAATAAAGAGCATATGAGATAAAACAAGCATAACATTAAATTATAAAACAGTCATACATGAGAAGAAAATATTCATACATCTACTATTTCATTCAGTATACTAAGAAAATCAGATTGAAAACAAGATCAGTTTACAGCGGAATAATTTAAGGAGTGCCAGTGCGCATGCGTTAAACTCTCAAGGGGCCAGAAGAATATGTGGGAAAACAATGGCTGAAATTTTCCAGATATGAATGAATGACAACTCCACATATACTAGATTTTGGTAAGCCCCCCAAAACAGCACCAAATCACACCATAATTATATCAGTCTATCAGCCTACATCATTGCACATAAAACAAGTACAGTATAAAAATATTTTTTAAATGATAATGCTGTTTTTTTAATTTATTTAAAACAAAAAAGGAGTCCATAAAAGTCCCAAAGGAAAAAAACAAGGATGCTCAGAATACTGTATTGAAGATATTTTCTTTAAATGGATAGTAGAATGCAGAATTGTATGTACTCAAAGAATATTTAAAACAGAAAGAATTCCTTCCTAAAATGTCCATACCAATGGAACTGATGGCATTCTACAGGAAGTAGTAAGAACAATAGAAAATGGAAATGAGATCAGTGGAAAAGAGCAAACTGAGTCAGCAAGAGTCAGCACAACTCCATGACAAACAGTCAGTTTACTTTCACCTAAGTAATTAGGCGAAAGCATATTACTTTCATTAGCATATTACTTTCACCTAATATGAAAGAAAACTGCACATGAATCAGATTTAATTTTCATGTAGAAAAGAAAGATGGAAGTATCAGGAAAAAAAAAAACTTCAGAAAATATTCTCAGTGTTCCTGTACATGAAACAAAATCAAGCCATACACTAACAAACCAGTGTTAACAATCAAAATTTTAGATTTTATAAAATGTGTTAAGAATATTGTGTATATTGTGTAAATAGTAGGACTAAGAGAACCACATAAATCTTTAATAAAATATTCTAAATATAAAACAAATGAGCACATTCATATACAATAAGAAACCTGCAATAACCCCTAATAGGGTAAACAAATTCAGCGCCAGGCAGAGGGAGGGCAACGTGGTGGGTTTCCCACTTTCTATTGCAATGGAACTCTGGCTGCCATTCTTTAATAGATAAAATATAGGCAAAGTGGAAATAAATGGTGTTTCTTGGACTCTTCGTTGTAATGGCAAACCACCAACCTCAGCGCAATACCAGGAAAGAAACATAAAGTAGGTGTATGTTAAAACAAGCAGAGGTTGAACGTGGAGCAGTATGAGATAGAAAATCTAAGACAGTTTTGAGGTGCTTCACACAGGGCTCTCCAGAGAGAGCCTTGGACTGACCCAGTCCTCTACTGCCCTAAAACGCTGAGAGCATAAAGCCCTCAGACCAGAGGGAAGTGGTTACAATAGTCCAATTTCACTTCAAGTCTCTCCCCTTCAATTCTTCACCTCATTTAGTCTGTTGTCCCTCCGACACAAAGCTGGAAGGAGCTGTCTTTTGGGTACCCTCCTGTCTGGTGCAATGGAGCCCACGCATTCCAGTCACCATCTGCCCTGGGCGACTTCCCAAGCCTTGGCGGACCTGCTAAAACCAATTTTGGCATTATGCTCACCCTTGCTGCTTTTGTATCAGTAATAAATCCAGTTCATGTGCCTTCTACAGTGAAGTTTGCTCTGTTTCATCAGACCAAGAGAAAGAGGGAAATGTATACTGCGAGCCCACTCTACAGAAGTGATGCCCACAGGCGCTGACAACAGCCTCACCTCAAAGAGAAGCTCCGAGCAGTACGTATTTCTGATTCTGCCAGAAGGGAAACATGAATCATTCATTTCCAGAGATTTCTCCATTAGAAGGCTTCCTTTCCAAGTTGAAAAAAAAGGTAGCCCGAGATGTACCCTAGCTGAGTGACGGTCCCTTCTGCTGTTTTCTTTCCTAGTTTCAGGACTAGAGCTTGGGTTCCCAGAACCAACATCGAAACTAGACCCGTGCAGCAGGGTGAGATACAGAAGAAAATACAAGAAATAGTCTGTATTTATCAAAAATTTGTAGACATATTGTACCAGACAGAAAAATACAGATTAATCACACACACAGGTACCTAACACAACGTATACACACCTCATGACATAATATTCAAACTTAAGAGAATAAGAAACAAGAACATCATTTAAATGATTTATATATATATAAACACAGCCTGGTCATTAATTGTAATGTTGGTTACATGTATATAATTTCAGGGGTGACCACTTGGTATTGGATAAACAAACAGGGAGCTCTTCCCTGGTAAAGACTCAGCATTCCTTAGATCTATTTTTTTTAATTAATATATTTTTATATTATTTGAAAGTGCTATACAACATATGTTGATCATTTTTACCTTCCCTTCCCCTCTTCAAGCTCTCTGGGGTCCATCCAACACAGCTCTTTCCCAACTTCATTGACTCTCTTTAATTTAAATTTTCATCAGTTCTTTTTCATATTCAACCCACTTAGTGCTGACACTACGCTCATAAATGTGGGCTCATCCACTGGGACTTGGCAACTTACCTGTGGCCACCCAAAAATAACCTGCACTCCCTTGCTTAGAAGCCATCAACTGGCTATACTTCCTCTACTGGGGACTGGGCATCTGTATCCCTCTCCAATATATGCTGGAATTTTAACTAGCCTGACCATGTACAGGACTTGTACAGGTGACCCCAGCTGCTGTGAGCTGATGTGTGGATCAAAGCTCTCCTTTGTATTCTCCAGTTCTTACATTCTTTCTACCTTCACTTCCTGTAGAAGTAGATCTGCATGTTGATTCACCAGTTGTAGTCACTGTTTCAGGGCAGAGGACAGTTTATTCTTTTGTCTAATTAAATCACTGGTCTTGGTCCTGGAGCCCTGGAATCCTAGAATGTTTCAGCCTCTTTACAATCTACTCTTAATCCTTTAACTGGAAGGCTTCAGCCTTCCTGTCCTGAAAATGATAGCCTGGACCTAGAAGGCTTCAGCCTTAGCCTTCTGAGACTGCCTGCTCACTAGCTCCTGAACTCTGACTCTTCTCCTTCAACTGACTCTTCAGCCTGCTTTTCCTCTTCAGATTGACTCTTCTGTCTGACTCTGTTAACTGAATCTAACTCCTATGCTAACTCTCTTTAACTGAACTGAGAGCCCACTTTTTCTCATGAGAGTTGGGCATGTCATTATTCTGCCAACTATTCCTCTGATTAGTCACTTTGCTCGACATTCACTCTGACTCATCTCAGAGGGTACTTCCTGAGTGACACTGACTCCTTCTGAGTTCTGCTTCCTGTGTCTGTTTCCACTGTTTTTTCCTAGGGATAAAAGGCATGGACCACCACTGCCTTCTGAACACTGGATTGAAGGCGTTTTTACATTCCATCCAGATCACACTGGCCTCTGAATGTAGACCTTAGCTTCCACACAGGGCTATTCCTCCTAATAGTCCCCCTTTTGTTCTTTTGTTGAGGTAGGGCACACAGATTGATAAAGGTATCTAGTCTAAGGCTGAGTACTCATCAACTTGAACAGTTATGACTCTATAATTCACTGCTACCCACTTCAACACACACAACTGCCCCTGCAAACTATCTATTGAAATTGAATGGCCCATGAACATTTTTCATGAAATGCTTTTATATTTATATTTATATTATGTTTTATTTTTTTATTTTGAGATTACAATTACATAATTTTCCTTTCCATTTCCTTTCTCTAAATCCTTGCACATACCCTTCCGTGCATCTTCAAAATGAATCTATGAGTAAGAAAAATAAAAATGAACACATATAAAGTAAGATCGGATTCAATCAGTCAGTCTGTATGCGCTGAGTGAAGAGAGTACCATGTAGCTTTTGATCTGTCATTCCTATGGTATTATCTTTGTAAGAAATCACTGTAGGGTGTCCTAAAAGAAGCAATGCGGAAAAGCTATCATTAAATGAAGGAAAGCAAACCACCATGCCAATTCACATCAGGAACTTCCCAAACACCTGGAAACTTTACCTCCAGTTCACTACAGCCCAGCTTGCTGTGGTATTTTAGCTGCTACTTTACATTATAATGACATGGTAAGGAAGACAGGAAACTCTTGTTTCCCTGCTGATGAGGTAATCAATACACACCTGTTTTCTGCTGGGAAAACTGCAGCAGAGGTTGTGGCGGCTTTTTAACCCGCAAGACAGTGACAGAGTATCATGCTGAAAACACACACATTTGACAAACTTTCACATACTGTTTGCAAATTGAACACTAGCAGTGGGTTGCTGGCATGTGTGACTATTTCAGTGATGACAGATTCAGATGCTTCTGGTAAGTCAATGTCACTCAGGAAAGGCAAGAGAAAATGCGGTCACCAGTCAGAACTACACTCCTATAATTCTTATATTCTGTAAACATATCTTACTTCCAAAATGTTTCCTCTAAAATGAGTACAAGTCAATAGCACATACAGATGTGACACATAAAGAGTACATCAGATATTTTACCATGATATTTTGCATCAAAATATTGCAAAAAAATCAATTAAATTACTGAATACAGTGTTTCAAAAATGTTTCATTATTAATTAGTCATTTATTTATTGTAAATTTGTCACATCTTGTTATTTCTCCAAAGTATGGTGTATAATCCACATTTCAGTTAGTTCTGTTCCAAATTGATTAAATTCTGTCATTTTATCAAATTGTTTCTAGTATTAGAATGATCAAATTAAGAGAACTAAAGAGTTTGGGGTCTGATCAAATTTAATTTGTACTTTATCGAGAATATTTAAACATATTTTAATGTTTTTGGTGAGAGAATTTCAGATCATTTTTAGTTGCTTTGAATGTTACCATTTGTATGGGAAATTGTAAGTGTATCATTCACTAGTGATAAAAAGGCTGTATTATTTATATTTATCTACCAATAGATTGATTTATTCACTGGAGAGTTGTTTTTCTATATATGATCATGGCAAATAGTTTTTTTTTTGTCTATCTGTTATTAAGAAATACTATTGTAAAGATTATATAAAAATACCATTTGATATTTTAAAGAAAATTGAAATGCAGCACAGGGCTATCTAGAAATTATAATATTTGCTATGTTTTCTTAAAAAATTTCACATACATTTTCTAGTTAGTGCTCTTTGCTGTGTTTGTTTAGTAGATAATATTAATTGTTCTTTCAGCAAATAGCTTAGCGGAATTGTTATTTGTTCTATTTATGCAATATTTTTGAGCAATATTGCATAATAAAGTGGTTTAAAGTTCTGCTTGAGCAGGAAATTCTGAATGGTAATATCATAAGAAGAATAAAAGCAAGGCAAAAATAAAAAATATATTTTCATTTTAAAGGTTTTTTAACTGTCTAATAAAACCGATCAGTCTTCCAGAGGAGGTTGCAGGATCTCAGCGCATTTCTCCTGTTTGTATCAGCTAACAGATACTTCATCATTCATCACTTATCATTTACTATTTACTGAGAACAATCAATTATGCTATTGGAGTGCCTCTCACCACTGCTTATGACTAAACAGCAAGCTGGCCTCCTGTGAACTTTCTCTGGGTTTGTCTCATGCTTTTTCACAGGTCTGTCTCCATCTTCTTTTGTTTTTTTGTTTCTTGTTATTTATTTATTTAATCATTTATTTATTGCAAATACTTCAGGAAAGGATGTTGTTTCCTTACTACGTACATCTCCGTAAGTCTAGTTGCTTTCTGTGTGATTTTAAATGGGTCATTATTACTTTGTTAAGTATTAGATGGTATAGATGACTTGCATTTAGGGGCCAATTTGGTTAAATGAGAATCATTATCAGAGAGCTACAGTTGGCATTTATTCATATGTGTTCGTTCCTTGGATGTGGAAGATCATAGCAATCTCTAATCTCATGCTCACTGCCAGGGAAACATTAATTGAATGAATAAAAGCAGAGACTACTCTCTGCACAGTTAAACTTGGTGTCTCTCAAGAATAGAATTCAACTTCACATCAACACATCCAAGTCCCTTTTCTCCAAGAATTGCAGGCAGTAAATCGGCCTTGCTTTGAACCGGAGTAATATTATAGGATTAAACAAAGCATATCAGACAGAATTACCCTTTGTGCCCCTCTTGTGTGTGTTAGTTTTGATATATCTATCAATCCAGTGAGTGCTTGACTTGTGTCTGGTCCATTTCTACTTCTTTGGATCCAACTGTCATGGTATCTGCCTCTGCCAGTGTCTGGTCTACACCATCTGCCCTTACTGACTGCCAGCAATCCTGTCAGCCCTGACAAGCCTGGGGAGCAATCTGTGTTCCAGCTTTCCTGTGAAAATCAGAGGTCCAATTAAGTGACCATCAAATAATTGAAATTTTTCAGTGTACCAGAATAGACAGTCATATTTCTACTTCATTGATATCTACGGTGGTTTTGATCTATAGAGTATAGAGTATAGAGTATCTTTAGAGTATGATATTCCATTTAATGTAATATAGAAAATAACATTGAAAATCTAAAGTCTACACAAAGTGGACCACCAGAATAATGCTAATTATTGGAAATACCTTTGGCAAGGGAAACCTAAGGAGACTGAAATGTGTACCAAGGAAAACAGAATTATAAACAGATTACATGCTAATACTGACTTCATCAGAAATTGCAGTGAAAGGAAGCAGGCATTTTGAGAGCCATTTCATTCAATGTTGGTGAAGCAAAACCTGAATTCTCAAATTTATCAAATCTATATGAAATACAACCTCACAATACTCTATAGAATCTGAGCCTCTGAAACTCAGTGTTTTCACTGTGCAGGGACTGAGAGTTGTTCAAGTGTATAATGTGTGTCTCTGGATTTTTTGATGGACAGAATCTTCTCAACCATTGTTGTTATCATCACATAGGTAACAAGGAGAGGACAGATTACTTCACATCACACGGTATTTACTTAATTTTACTCCTCTGTGAAGTGTAGGTGTAATGAGTACATCCATCTGAGAGCTAAGCACTTGGAAAATGTTAGTCTAACATAGAGCAGACAGACGTGTTCTGTCAACTTGAAAGTCAGAATATTTAAACCCATTTCTTGTTCCTATATCTGTCATGAGTATGTGAATTATATTAATGACTAGCAAATACTTGACTTTTTTCTAATACGCTTCTTCAGTTCCTGTATCATCTAAAGCTGGACATTTTTAAAAGTGTTAAATTGGAGAGTTTTTTGCGTAAGAGTTTTTATTTATAAGATGTGCAAATTACAACTGTTTGAGCTCATTTGTTGTAATTAATGAATTACTTGACTTTGGGTTGATTTTGTTTAAAACCTTTTACAACTCTAACTCAAATATATTTTCCATAAAGGGAAATTCATATGGTATATTATTTATCTGTATTGAGATAGACTGTAGAGGCAAATTATGTGTGGTAATATAAACGGTGAGGTAATTGATAAATAGCACTTGTTTACTGTAGAATAAATATTTATTACAACAAGCTCTTCACAATTTTGTTCAATTTCTTATGGATAATTTGAGTAGATTTAACACAACAGATTAAAGTTTGGGAGATCATCTATTCTAAAAAGTAAGGTTATGGCATAATTTAAAAGTCTTCTCTCTGTGTGATCCCTCACACACACACAAACAATAACAATTAGTGAAAATGAAGACATGAATTCAAAGAGAGCAAGGAAGAGAGTATGGAAGGGTTTGCAGACAGGAAAGGAAAGGGAGAAATGTAATTATAATATGAAAAATAATCAATGGGTTATAGAAGATTTCAATTAAATACAAGAACTATATTAATAACTACTATATTAATAATTATACTACAATCTAATTATATTATTCAAATGATTAACAGCATTGTTAGTAGCCATTATAAAAAGGAATTATATTTTAACATAATTTTTAAAGTTATGTGTCGCATTTCCAACTTTAATTTATAAAAAATTTTTTATTTATCCTTCAGGAGATAATTCTCAGCTTAAATTTAGAATATCATTTGCTCAGCTTCTAAAATGATGACATTTTCATTAAACAATAAACATTTAATTGGTATACAACCTTTTTTTTTGTTTTTGAAATCTATATCTTTGCCAGTATGTTATTGAAAGACACACTATTTTTATTAAATGCATACAAAACACGCTTGCTTTTATATTTAAATGTATTGATTTTATTTATTAAATAAGGTAACTTGAAATAGCATACGCCATTATAAGAGGAATAAAAGTGCTACAAATCATAATTTTTAAAGTAAAATTGCATCTAACCATGGTTGTGTAGTCTGTAATCCCAGCACTCTTGAAGTACAGGCTGGAGCGTCAGAAGTTCAAAGTCAGCCTCATTCAAATAGAAGAGTTAAAGCATTAAATAAAGAGTTAAAGGGTTTCATGAGACTCTATCGATAAAGAAGCTGCTCATTCATAGGTGTCTGACACACGGGAAGCTGTCTCTACTCTTAACGTGCTGGATGTGCTCAGTCCACACATTAATTCTCTTGGCAAGAGTCTTGTCCTTAACTTGCTTATTTACAATGGTGTGCACAGTATGCTGGGTGACTTAGACTCTGTCTGTTTGGGCGAGGTAATACTTACGGGCATTCCTTTTATAAGCAGTGCCCTTTCCTTTGATACGCACGGTACCACCCTTCTTGTAGACTCACATGCGTGTGGCCAAAGGAACAACTGCATGTTTCCTAAAGGGTCGAGAGAACACAGAGTCAGTGCCTCTCTCCTCTTTCTCGATGTTTTTGTCCTTTTGGCCAGTGATTGGAAGGTAGATACCATGGCCAAAACCTTAAAATTATTATTTTAAGATAAATTAGCTATATATGTTAATTTCCTTGTTGTTGTTACCAAATTTTTGCACAGAAATTTAAAATAAAAAAGATATAATAAAAATATAATATAGAATACAAAAAAATTAAAGAGACATAATGAAAAAAAAAATAGGGACCTTCAGTTCCAAAACTGTTCATTGTCTATTTCTCCAGGAAATTGTACATTTTGTCATACAGTTTTGCTACACTGGTTTCTTTCAGTCATTGTAGACCTGGATAAGATCACAGAGCAGTAGCTGTAACACAGCAGCAATACATTTTATCAGGAACAATTCTCCATGAAATAAACTAGTCCATTACTTTTGAAATCAAACAGATTCTCAGGACAAGGGCAGAATTCAGCCATATTCTTTCTCACGTAGTTCTCAGCAGTCCTATGCCCTCTGAATTCTCATGAAATGGACCCTTACTACCTCTTTTCTCTCAGCATATTGGACTTTCCAAATCCTTCCCCAATTCTCCTGTAAACAAGTTCTGCAGCTCTACAAATCAGAATGACGTGTTTATCTCAGCAGTTTCGCCACTCCTCAGTATCAATTGTATCAGTAATTTCATTTAGTGCTTTGGTCAAACACCTGACAAGATAATTTCAGGGAGTAAGGATGCATTTTGCCTCACAGATCAAGAATAAATATTCCATCACAACAGGATAGGCATCTTGGCAGAAGCTCAAGTGGTTGAGCAGTATTCACCCGCACTCAGGAGAGAGTAGTCAGGGAGTAGGGACCCAATAAAATCTGAAGGCTTTGCCTCAGCAATCCCACTTCCTTCGGCAAGGCTCCAACTCTGCAAGACTTCACCACCTTTCAAAAGGGTACCACCACCTGGAGACCGAGTAATCAAATAGATAAGCCTATGGTAGACACTACACTGAAGCCCTACCAGTAACTAATTTAATACTCAAACAAATAACAGCTGTATAGAAATTATTTAAATGCATAAATAATAAGTACAAAGCTAAAATGTTTTGAAATGAGTTAAATTGCTAGTTAGTTTCATGAATGGCAATTATATGTATATTCATACCAAACAATAGGATAATAGTCACACCTCATAACTCAGTAATCAAAGAACTATCGGTACAAAACATTTACTTACAATTTTGTGCTGCTCTTAGAGAATTACTTTTTGTAGATATTGGAAAATATACTTGGCTTTAATTACTGGTACAAGTAAAACAATTATTCATTTTTTTATGAAATTACTCTAAAATATTTGTTTTCAAATAAATATAAGTAAAGAAAAATTACTTGGTTGGACATTATGTTTTCACTTTGAATTTCTTGTAAATAAGCCTCATGGTATTATTGAATGCTGTTATTCAAGTTTATGTATTGGTTTGGTTTATTTAGCAATTATGTACACCAGCTTCTTCTGGACATAAAGGGGGTTTGATGGTCTCATTGCTGCTTCACAGATTCTTGTGTAATAGGATAACAAGGAAACTGAATAAACTGCAAAAACTAGCTAGTCCTGTTTAATTCAGATTCTCTCTCTCTCCTCTCTCTCTCCCTCTCTCTCTCTCCCTCTCTCTCACTTTCTCTCCTGCATCATATGTGCATCCAAATTCCTTTCATCAAGGTTAAGTCAGTAAAGCAACAAAGCCAGTGTTCCCAGGCTCCAGTCTACTCCCCTAGGGTCCCTAGACCCCTACTGGAGGAATATATCCAGCTACCATCTCCCCTTCTTAAAGTCAAACTTCCACCTAATTTTCTAAGTGTAACAGAATTATTTGTAAGTAAAAAATGGCTTTTAATAAAGCCTTTATCTCCTCCACCAAAGTGACCATCACTGATCACTCAGAAGTATGAGAGAACAGAAGAGACAGTAGATCAGTATTTGTAAATCCAGCTGCTTGAGGGAGGGATGTCATTGCTGCTCAATCTAGTCTGCTCTTCACTAGGAGATATTCTTTCCACAACTGCTTTTGTTCCCGATTTAAAAACCAACACACAAAAGAAACAAACACAAACAGCAAACAGACAAACAAACCTTCTGTCTATGTACCACAGTGACTAGTTGTCAGTTCTTGTTCATCAGAAATGTAAGACCCAAGAATGGATGAACTATAGAAGACATGCCTCCATCCATAAGACACATATTTCAGTGGGAAAATTACTTTACTAGTAATGATTTAAATGCTTAATATGTCATTTATTAATTGTTTTGTTATCCTGGATTTTTAGTGATAAAGATGTAAAAATAATCCCACGGTCAGTTTAAATAGCTCTTCGATTACAAATGGGTTTTTTCATCTAATAAATTCTACCTAAAGATTTAAATATTTTTCTATATTGAGCTTGGTTAAAATATTTATACTCATCTAGCGCTATAGGATAATGCTAATTCTTGTCTATGTGAGTCTTCTCTCTAATCAAACCTTAGTTAAATAATGTTTGAAAGTGAAAGTACTCTGGTATCCTATTTACATACATTGGATATTGCTGGGTACCCTGACAACACTACTCAGCGCCAAAGGTGGTGCTTCCCAATTGCTGCTTGCTGGCTTTGGCCTTATCTGTCACTAAAAATTCTATTTCAACATGTCATTCCAAACCTCAGAGCTGTGTAAAGAGAAAGTCAGAGACGTAAATATGACTGAGCTATCACCCAGCTTCTGCTCATGAGGTTTCTGGTAGTATTCATTATAGCAATTATGGAACTGTCATCGGAACAAACTATAGCTTATGCACACATATTTTGTTGGCATTATGGACAGGGACACAAATTATGTAAACTTACTATTTTATGAACAACTTGGGGAGAATGATCGTATTTACTTCAATATTTTATTGTTCTTGAGATTATTGAAAAATAATGTCTGGAAAGATTAGACACGCAGAAATATTTATTGAGATAAAATATCCATGCATTTACAACACATTTTGTAAAACTAAAATAGAGCATAGTTATTTATATATACTTTACTTACCTATCATTATAAGACCAGAATTACTATATAAATTTGCTGAAGTGAATTTTTAAGTGACCTATATAGAGAGCCTTAATAGCATGGGTTTGGATATTCCAAACTTACCACAGCCTCAGTTGCAAAGCTGATATTATTAGAATTACAATAACTAGCTATTTTGTTAGGGATATATTGATACTTCCTTATTTACTTCACTATAGCAAACACTGATTATGTAACAAAGATAATCTGTACAATCCCTTTGCTCAGCTTGACTCAATTCGGATAGATTTCTTTTTGATTGTAGGTGTCTGGAGGCCCCACCTACCCTTAGAAAATTTACTCGGTAAAATATTTACCAAACATACAATTATAAATTTATCATTTGTCTATTTGAGTTGTAATCCTTATTCCAGGCTTCAAATATTCAAATTGTTTTTCAGGAGTTTGAGAATTCCTTGATATGTACTCTCCCTGGCTTCTGCAGAGGCTAGCTCCCCCCACACACTTCCGACTATACCATGTTTGTACACAGATGGTCCAATCACATGCTGCAATCTTTCTCATAATGCCTCCAGCACTTTTCTAGAAACTCACCACCCTTACTTTTTATTTAACTCTTCTTAGTATAACTTTAATGTTAGTTATTATCGTCTTTCTTTAATACTGCAAGAGCTATAATCTTACCAGTTAAACGTACTAATTAAAAACTTTGCATATATAAAGTCAGAAATGGAATATCCAGTTACTCAGTAGTTTTTAAGTTAAATTTATCCTTACCAGAGACTCTTTAATTATAAACTACATTTCACATTTCTGTGCCACTTTTACTTATCTCCATGATCTAGGGTACAAACAAATTCTATCAATGGCCTCTTCTTTCAATGCTCAACATTTTTATTGGCTTTTTCCTCATATAAAGAAGCATAAATCATG
The DNA here is from genome assembly GCA_026225945.1 of Cricetomys ansorgei. Lineage (NCBI taxonomy): Eukaryota > Metazoa > Chordata > Mammalia > Rodentia > Nesomyidae > Cricetomys > Cricetomys ansorgei. The sequence goes on along the minus strand of JAMJFZ010000239.1, from coordinate 42,455,915 downwards.
ACACTTACTGAAGGTTCTTTGGAAAAGTAGACTCTCATAGATTCCTGTCCCTATCAGATTCCCATTATTGTGAAGAGTTCTAAGTTTATGAATTAAAACATTTTGGCAAAGGAGTACTTTTTTCATTACTTTTTAAAATATAATATCTGTAGAGAAATAGTCCTGTGTGAAAGCTAAAGTCAGTATTCCGGGTGCTACAGACAGAGGCCTGTGTGCTTTGGATTTAATGTAGGCACACCTTTTAATCCAGTATTCAGAAAGCAGTGGTAGAAAACGCCGTCCTTCAATCCAGTATGGAGAAAAATCAGTGGAAGCAGAATGCAGTAGTCAGAATCACACAGGAAGTGACGTCTGAGATGAGTCAGTAAGGGACAGGCAAAGTGACAAATCAGAGAAGAGTTAGCACAGAATGGACATGTTCAACTCTCACTTGAAAAGACAGATCTTAGCTCAATTAAAGAGAGTTCCAGAGGAGGAAGAGCAGTCATTTAATAGGTACAATCAGTTTACAGGGGACTCAATTAACAGAGTAAGTTGAGGAGCATTTACAAAGTAAGTTACAGCATCTGAACAAAGTTACAGAAGAGTTACAGAAGTTGAGGCCGGAGTGAGTTACAGCATATACGTAGAGGAATAGTCCTGTGTGAAAGCTAAAGTCTACATGCCAGGGGCTACATTAAGAGGCCTGTATGGTCTGGATGGAATGTAGACACACCTTAATCCAGCACTCAGAACAAAACTGTGGAAGCAGACACAGGAAGTCAAACTCAGAAGGAGTCAGTGTCACATGAAGTGACATCTGAGATGAGTCAGAGTGAAAGGCAGACAAAGTGACTAATCAGAGGAAGAGTTACCAGAGTAAAGGTATGCCCAACTCTCATGAGAAAAGACAAGCTCTCAGCTCAGTTAAAGAGTATTACAGAGGAGTTGAGGAGTAGGCTGAGGAGTGAGTTGAGCAGTTACAGAATCAGAGCAGAGTCAGTTACAGAGGAGTTGCAGAAGCTGAGGCTGAAGGGAGAAACACAGCAGTCAGTTGAAGCAGTCAGTGACAGAGGCAGGATGGAGCAGTGAGAGCTCAGGGAGAGACTCACAGACACAGCAGAATTTGGCAGAAGAAGCCCAGAACAGAGAGTGAGTTGAACCAGAAGAGTCAGAGTTCAGAAGGAGCTAGTCACAGTGGCTCAGTCAGCAGTAGGTCTCAGAGGCTAAGGCTGAAGCCTTCTATGTCCAGGATAGTAGATTAAATGTTCTAGATTGTACAAACGCTGAAGCCTTCCAGTTCAAGGATTAAGACTAGATTTTAAAGAGGGCAAAATGTTCTAGGCCTCCAGGGCTCAGAGTAAGTAGAGGAAATTGAATTAGATAAAAGAATAAACAGTCCTCTTCCCTGAATGAGCATCCACATCTGATAAACAAATATCTACATTTATACTTACAAATATCAGTATCAAATAAAAGATTGGTGTCTTATAAATGCAAAATTATATCCATTCTACAAAAAAGACAAACATTTGATATGTCTTCCTTAATTTTAAAATGGTGTCAATTAGATTCTCTTAAATTTTCTCTAGCCATAATCATATTACTCTTAAACAAAATGAAAAGAACTGAAATTTAAATATATTTAATTAAAATAATGACTTTCCAAAGTAAACTTTTAATGGTATTATGGATATGTTTGAGAATATTTGAATTAGTTTTAAGACAGAGGTCAAAAATGAGTTGATACCTGAATCATAGTATGAGAGCATTTAAAAAATTTCCTGTGGGGAGTAATTCCAGTTTCCATATGTATTAGAATGTTTAGGAAATTTAAATCTGTTTTATAACCTCATTACATGAAAATTTAGCTACTTCATTTAAATATATATTCACAGTTGCACACATAAATTAACTATGCTACCTATTCTTTGAAAAACAAGGAAAACTACGTGGGGAATTAACTGAGAAGTAAGGACAAAGGTCAATATAGAAGGACAGGGAGCCAAGAGGGAAAAATAAGGATATTTGGAAAAGGTATATGGAGTCATCCTGTTTTTCTTTTACCCAAATATACATATATACAATATATAAAGCGAAAACCATTGGGTTTGACAATACTCCCTCCAAGAGATTTAGGCTATCTAATAAACATCCCAGGACCAGGTATGATAAACTTCCTTTTGAGTTGTTGATCAAGGGAATCCAAGAGACTCTCATAATAATACAGGCTATACCCATTGCCCTGTTTACCTCTCAGACGTTGAAGATAAGTCCCCATCAGTAAAAACACCAGGACTCAGAGAATTTGCCCTCGATCTGACCTGTGTGTGTCCTCCTGTAGGACAAGCTTTCACTGAACCCGATGGTGTCATACAAGCTACCAAGGACCAGAAGCAATAGTGCTACCCATCTGTGATGCCTGGAAACAGAACAATGACCAGAATGGCAAGATATCCTTAATCATGCAGTAGTAGTGGCACTCGTATCCTCGTTGTAACCAACACTGTCTAATTGGACTTAAGGCCCACTCAAAAGAAGGGAAATCAGTCCTGGTGCTGGAAAACAAGCCAACTCCCCAATGCTAGTGGCTTCTTGGGTCTTAGAGATAAATCTATTGTAACTACTTTATTGAAGCAGCATAATTCCAGTGTCCTAAATACTTATGCTTAACGCATGTGTAATAGTACTTTTTGTTAACCCCATGTATATGGTGAGAGGTGTGTAATTCTCTCCATTTATAAAATGTGCATTTCGTTGCAACAGAGAGACCATGACAGAAAATCACAACTTGTCAAAACACAGAAAATAACTGACAATGCAGTGCTGGGTCCCAGTTGGAAAACTCTACAAAATGACTCTGCACCTCAGCCTCAGGGAACATCACAGAATAGGGAATGGCAGTACTGTGTGTTCTAGAATTACATGGAAGCTTCATCATGATGCCTCAACAGCGTGGCTGCCTAAAAGGACCTGAACACGGACAACACAAGTAGACACACTAAAGTGATAAAGGGCAACTCACGGGGCCCCACCCTAGACAAAGTAGTAGGAGCAACTAAGGGATGATGAGGGCAGAATAGTAAGTCTTCCCTAGGATGGAGACCACTAATTGTTAATCCAGTTCCAAGTGGTAAGCCCTGAAATCGTGTAATGCCACACTGAACACACACAACCTTATACATACATGCGCGCGCACACACACACACACATATATATGCATGTGTGCAGATTGTGTTGTGTATATACATACATATGTGTCTCTGTGTGTGTGTGTGTGTAACATTAAAAATTAAAGAAAAAAAGAGACTAGAAATGAATAAGAGAAGAAGAATGGGAGGAGTTGTAGGAAGGGAAAGGATGGAGGGAAATGATGCAATCATGTTTCAATTAAAAATATTAATTAAAAAATGAAACAACAAATTCTGACAAGGATGTAGAAAACAAACATTTTACACTCTTTATACAAAGTAAAATTAACCTAACCACTATGGAAATATATATGGGGGTTCTTCAAAAAACTAAAAGAGAACTACCATATGACCCAGCTCTACTATGCTTAGTAATATATTTGAAGGACATTTAACTCAATCCGTATGCTACAGGGACACCTGCCCAATTGTGTTTCACAGCAGTGTGTAAAGTGACCAAGTTTAGGGACTGACTCTATGTGAGCTAACAATTGAATCAATGAATAAATTGCCCTATTATTTACATTATATACTAGAGACTTATATTCATTGATAAATGACAATGGGGCTTCATGAGTTTTTTAATAAAAGAGGATATGAAGTTGAGAAAAAGACATGTTTCAGGGAATCAGGGAAGTTGGGGGGGAGATAAATGGTGAGTAGAACTTTATTTCATTGTATACATTTATAAAACTCTGCATAACAAAATAAAAAATTAAAATTTCAAAGGAAAAAGGGGGATGAAATGTTATATTCAGGAAAACGGTTGCAAACGGCGAGCACGTTACTTAAAATATATGACTCAAAACGACAAACAGTGCATGTGCTCTTTAATGTATGTGTTCTAGCTTGTGTACAGACGTATAAAATAATTTCTCACCTGACCTTAAGTTAGAAATGATACTGTCTGAAGGACCGAGGATGAATTACAGAACAATTCCTGTTGAAAAATGTGGAGAATATGGGGTTGCATAGAGCGAAAATACATTTATCTTTACAAAAATATCTTCGCGACAAGAAACAATGTGGACCATTAACGTACACCGATCAGGAAAACACAAACAAAGACATCGTAAACTCTAGAAAGTTTAACGGAGTCAACAACAATGATGACTGAAGCAACAACAAGCCCTAAGCACCTTGTCCTTCATCTTGAGGAGTACAGAATAAAGCGAGTGAGCCGTCCCAGTCTCCTCCACACTTGGATACTTACTGTGCCTGTGGCGCGTCTGCACCACACCCGTACCAACATGGGTAGGTGGAGGTCAGAGTCCAGCGCCAAGGGTTTGGTTCTTTCTTTCCAACATGGAGGGCTGTCAGGTTTTTAGCACGTCCCTTTGTTCACGGAGACATATTGCTGGGCCCTCGGTGTCTCCATTTGATCCTTTGTTTTAGTGGTTAAACTGTCGTTGATCGAAAGAAGAAGAAAGGGGAGAAAAGAAGAAGAAAGAAAGCTTATCAGTGCAGTGTTCTATATGGAGGTTATGAAATTGTAACAGAAAAATCACGTATTAGATACGTCCAAGGACTTTTAAAATGTGTATTTCATTTTAATTATGCTGTCTATACCATCATGTCTTCACAGTAAAATATTAAAATTTTTGAAAGGTTTTAATTTATAATGCCTATATTGAATTTTAATGAATAAAGGCAAAAATATGAAACTATGTAATATTAAGCTTCCAATAAATATGAATATTTTATTTACTGCATTGCATATTTTCCTTAGTGTTATCTTTTACTCTTCTGCTAATCCTAAGTAGAAACCATTTATTTCCCATAAAATAGCCCTTCATAAAATTGTATGAATTTTTGAAATACATCCTCCTTTTCCAAATATCCATACTGAAGTTACTAAAATATTAATGTTCACAATTAAAGCAGGACCAATATCCAATTTTTGCTTTCTAAATTCATTTTGTGAATCAGATTTTGATATTTAATATTTCATTGCAAATTATTTTTTGGTATTTTATTGGATCCAATTATCTATAGATAGATGAGAGACATTACAAGTTAATTTTTGTAAAAGAGGTTATTTTTAGGAGAAGGAGATGTGAATGACCACAAAGGGCAGCCGTAATGAGGGAGAGACGTAATGCTATGTCCCCTGCTTTCTTCCTTGATAATAAAGCAAATGACTCAAAGCCGCTAAGAGCTCAGCATTGGCATAGTAAAGTGTTAACTCTCTGCGTCCCGGGACAGCTGGAATCACATGACACGGATACTGCTGATCATTTTTGTTCATGTTGAGAACATTTGTGCATTGGAAATTGATTCTGAATTTCTTCCATCTTATATGAAAAATGACTTTGGTATAAAAAGGGCAGGTTTCTTTTTTCTTTTGTAGAATATAATTTATGCATTTTAATCTATAATCTCCTAAAGTATTGAATCCTGAGGTTTGACTTTGCATAGGGCTAAGTATAAGTATTTCCTTTTATTCCTTTTAAATTAACCTTCCATTAGTTTGGAGTGATCATTCCGACTTCTGTTACGGAATAGCATATACAAAAAGATCTTATCAATTTTTATAATACCCTTCAAAAATCTTAAATAACTCAATTATATTCTGCCTATCTCTTCACATTTGCAGGCTAAATAATCTTAGCATCCATTTTTTCCTTTTTTATAAGCATAAGTTTCATTTTACTTTAACCATTTTATGTGTCCTTTCGTGAACTCTTTCATTCTTATCTTCCCCCACGGGATAAATCCTAACTTAAGACAGTGCTTAACATTGGAATGTTCTATATATAATTATAACATACATTAGTTCTATTAATTTGCATTTATATATCATTTCTTTTATGCAAAGTGCTTTTTAGTTTATCTTTATAATATTTCTGAGAACTTATTAGCATATGTTTTTGGAAAGAGAAAGAACAAAGTGGTTCAAACTAACCCCAAATCACTAGAGGTACATCTAAATCATCCTTTTAAAACAACAAAAATGATGTTTCTCATTTAAATAATCTATTTAAAATGCTAATTTGATTGATGGGAACTTACAAAAAGGCCTTGTTAATTTTCTAGCAACAGAAGGAACAAGTGAACAAATGGTAATTTTACAATAGTTCTTCTTTCTAAAGCAGTAAGACCACTTTTCAATGGGTACGAATGACACATAAAGCATAACTTTGTCATTTATGTTCATTTAGATATAAATTTATTAAATGAATAATGTAATTTTAATATTTTCAAAACTAAAAGTAAGTGCACTCAAAATTAATTGGGGTGAAGTGAATCTAGCAAATGCCCACCAGGCATGCAGAGTTTAGCTTTGTGTCCCACAAAATGTCCTTTCTCCACCTAGCCATAGATTACAGGTGACTGTCTTGTTTTTAACCAACTTTCCAGTGGTTTTTGTTTTTTAAGTCTGATGTATCATGGGTTTGCTCAACTTTCTATGTAGCCAAAAGTGACCTTTATCCTCTTGCCTCCCGTTCCTGAGTGCTGAGATTACAGGTGTGTGCCTCTACACCCTACTATTCGGGTGATTTAATCTACAGATATAGAGTTTTGTGTAAAACTGTGACCTGTCAGAATTTTCAATACTCTTTAGTAGTCTGGACATTCCTAAGTGGAAAATGAAATGGTCGATGTGATCATATTCCATCATACACCTGTATGAAATTTCCAGGAATAAAGAAACATGTTTTCAAAGATAATTGTTTAAAAAGTCAACTGTCTTCAGGCTGACACGTTACAAAGAGCTAGCAAAATGTCTGTCTCTGCCCTATATACCCGAATGGAAACATATCTCCTGGTTTATTTAAGTGAATTCTGTTCTGTCAACTGAGTAGACAAAAGAGAATAGTAAATGAGTATGAATCTTTTGGAGAATTATTTATTTCCAGAAATATGAAAACCACCTGATCAGTTTCTGTGGTCTTGTACTTTGAGGTTTCAGAAGTGTGGGTCCTGCCTGAAGTTGCTCTTTCTCCTTTCATTTTTTAGGGCCTTAACTTGGATAGAACATGGATCAAATTCTCAATAAATATTGCTTAATATTCAAGTGTGAGTCCATATGAATTACTCTTCTCATAAAATTATGAAATGCCTTCCTGTCTGTGCAGATAGACGTATTCTCCTTGGAGAATCAGCAAATTAAATAACATTTAAGCATAAATATAAAATTAGATCTAATTCCCTTGAAAATTGCAGATATATGCACGTGTATTAATCATCTTTGTGTTGTTTAATTTCCCTATAAGGTTTTGACTCTGGTGCTAAAATCCATTTAAATTGAGGTAAAGTCTTATTTCTTCCATTGTTCTAAGCATATACCCTTAAAATATTTAGTATAGAATTGCCTTGAACATGGTATTTTGAGGAAAATGTTTTGTGTGACCATGAACTTGAATGCTCAAGGTAGATAGAAACAAGTGCTTAGACAAAAGCTGGAACCCAAAGTCAAGAGAGAAGTCTAGAGAGAAGGCTCAGAATTTAAGAGCCCAGGTTGCCTTTGCAGGGGATGCTACTTCAGTGCTTGGTATTCACAATGGGGGGATCACAGCCTCCTGTAACCCCAGCTTCAGGATTTACAGGATCTCAGGCGTTGTCTGACTTCAACGGGCACCTGGGCTCATGTGCTCAAACCTCCACAGAGATACACACATAACACATGTGTAAATATAATTAAAATAAATGTTCAAAAGTCAAATAGAAGTAATTTAGACATCTTTAAAGGTTTATGTAGTGTAGAGGATCCTAGGTCTGGCAGTATGGCTACTTTGGTAAAGGATCACCTTCAAGGGCTTGTGTGATAGCCATTTGGCATCTGATCCAGCAGCATGGCTGCTGCAGGGCAGATAGAATGTTAGTCAGGCTGATCCTGTCCTCTGTGCTAATGCAAAATGAAAGGGAATTCTGTGGTTCCTCCCCAGCGACTAACATAGAGATAGGAGGAACACCCCTTGTCTTTCAATCTCTCCTTTGCCTAGGGTCAGAAAAATAGATAGATATGTAGATTATCATGTGCAGCCAAATAAATCAGATCCAGAGAGGAAATCTTACCACTCATTTCCACTCCTATGTAGGATATAGGTTCTATGTGTACAAGCAGACACAGACACACACACACACACACACACACACACACACACACACACACACACACACAGATGGAAGGACTATTCAGGATCCAGGTGACAAATGAAAAAGAATTAGGATGAAATCAGCACAACAGTTTCTGGGATATTAGGCAAGTGCAACAATGAGACACATGCATGAAAAAGTCATAAGGAATTGTTTGTTGCTTTAATTTTAAAAGGTTTTGTTTCCGTGTGTGCATATACAAGAGGACCATATCTCTCTATGCAGTTATATTACTATCGCTATGTCAAATTCCCAGTGGTGTAGATGACATCATTGTGTCAATGATCTTATTCCTTCAGAACCCCACGCTAACTACACAGATGGATGATGCAAACACTAGGGAAAACTCGTGTCTTCTCCAGCACATGAAGGTCCACAGAGGTGTCGGCAGTCTGCAGTCTACACCATCTTCAAAGCGGTGTAGTCCATCCCTCCACCTCTCCATCCCTCTCGGAGTGAGTTTTAGGTCTCCAGAACAATGAGGAAGCTTTCTCTACCTGATAACCAAGCAGGCAGCGAAACTTTGTTATAGAAGCATTGTCTGATTTCAGCACACGCTAGCTGTGCTTCAGATAAGGTGCAATTCCTTCCCTTGTTAGAATTCTATTTATTTATCAGCTGGGCATGGCTGGGTCTCACTCATGAAAATCATGTAAATACATTTTTATGCACTTATCTACCTACTTTTAATTAATGCACTTCTTCGTAAATGGTCTCATTGTGATATAATATTATAAAATATAACATTGCTAGAGTCCATAATGGCTACATCATAATATTCTTAAATGCATAAAAGCAATGCCCTATGTGCTCTCTGTGCACTAAATACTTAACAGTCACCTCTAGAGATGCAGTTTATCAAAGGAAAACTATTATGAATAAAATTTGAGGTTTACCTCCCTGAAATCCTGTCTAAGGCATATTTTTCTAAGGGTGATAACAAAGAAGCCCATGGCCGCTCATAATCATATTTAGCTTCGTAAATAATCTAATAACAACAGCAACAACAAGATCATACTTTCTGATTTTTCATCTTAATTTCTTGTTTAAAATGTGAAAGCTAATGATGTATCCATTTTTTTTGTAGTGAATGGAAATGATTCAAACTTCCGTTATGACATCCTTATGTGCCTGTGTAAGCTTGAGACATCATTGCAACCTCATGATGGATGGATTTGCTGTCTCAGGATTTAAAATTAATTGGAGAAAAATGAAAATTATAATACAACCTGCTTTGCCTGCAGAGTGTGCTCTCAGTATAACTCACTGAACATACCAGAAGGAACTATATATAGTTTTTCAAAGTGATTGACTCCTAGCACTCTGAGTGCTTACTCCATTTATCCATCAGGGCAAATCAAATTGACCTCAATTCGAGAATCTGCTTTGGTATATTTCAGAAGAAGCTTTCTGTTTTCCTGTCTCATTAGAAATTAACTCCTTGGATTAGGCAATCTAGGTTGCTTAGGTTATTGATATCAGCAGTTTATCTAGACAACATGAACTATGTTCAGTCTTTATACAGTAGGTGGCCATTTCCCATAATAGTTCTCTCTATAATTATTTCAATATCATATGTAAAACATATTTGTAGTTTAGCTTGAAATATTTGCTTTATTAAACCTACTCAGTAGCAGCAAGCCTTGGGGCATCAAGTTAGCAACTATGGTTTTGCAAAATCAGTGCAATACTTGTTTCATATTTTGTCTTGATAATGAAGTATGAGGTATTATATCAAGCCAGTGTTCTATAGTCAGTGAACTTGACACAGTTTCTGATATTAAATATGCATGTGAACACTTCATTGTATGGCTGAAGATTCTTGTGACTTGTGGAGGAGTCACCAGGCACACCAGTGGGAATATACCAGATCAGAGAAGTTTTCTACAGCACACAACTAGTGCACAAGGATATTTTCAAGGGCACCAAAATAAGGAAAGTATAAAAATGACACAACAGGATCTCTGAGGGACCTCAACATGTACAAACAGTATGAAGTCATGAATGGTAGCTCAGAACAGAAAAGGGGCTACTGCAAATTTAAAACGAGGGAAGAGAGGAGATGAAATAAAATTTTTACTTCCAAATATTATTAATATTTCAATTCTGATTGCTACACATAAATGTATGCTGCAATAATGAGCAGAGTTATTAATGAGGACTTTTTCTGAACACAGGTAAACTTGTCTGTTCTACCTTACAGAGACTTTTACAAAGTTAAAATTTCCCAGTAAAAATACTCTAAATATTTTATTATAAAAAGTTTATTTCTAAATAGAAGTACTTATCTTTATATGATGACATCAGGATGTAATATCAAGGTTTATTAGAGGAATAAAAAGTCCTTGCATTGAATTAAGTCTCATGTAGTCTACTCCTTCCTCCAAAGGCTTAAGTGTCATTGATGATGAAAGCCAGACATGATGGATGACCATAAGGAATTTGTATTCTGAACACAGCAGGACAGCTGTCCATATGGAGTCACGACCATTGAGACACTATTCACAAGACCCATGCAAGCATAAGCCAGACCAGATCACAGTCGGGAGAGGGGTATTGGACAATGAGTTTCATTTCTAGCAAAGGATCTATTAGCAATTCTTAGCTTATAGAGAGGAATGGCTGGTTTCTCAAAATGTATACCCTTAGTAAATCCATCCTGCTTCAGTGGAAGGACACATATCCAAGAGTATATGGACAATGGGAATTGGCATCAATAAGGAAAGAGACAAACAGTTGTGTATGAAGTCAAGGGAGATAGATCTGGGAAGAGATGGGGAAGGGAGGGAGGGTGAATATGATCAAACTACAAACAAATATTTTAAAGAACCAATATAGAGAAAAGATATGAGAGAGAGAACTGAAGTCACTGTACATTTGCCACTTAATTTTCTGAAAATAAATTAGCAACTGTTGCTTTTTATGTGACATGTTAATGTTATCCATGAATGATAAATTACATCATGTGAAGTGCCCATCTCTTTGATGTTTATTAAAGAAAAATATAACTTCATTCCATTAAGGATTATGTGAAGATGCAGATTGGATAGAATAATTTGAACTGCTTCAATTCACAATAGCTGCATCTGAAGAAATCAGGTAAGTTACAATTTGACTGTCTTTATTCACAAGGTGGAGCTGAGCTATTGAGAACAGGTCTAACTTAAGACTTGCTTACATTCTGTGTAATTGGCTTTTGGTTGCCACTATTTTATGAACGAGAATATTATAATTTTGGATAATTCTACTGTATAAGTCAAGACAATTTGTCACCTAGATCTATATTACCAAAGAATCTCCTAAATTATTCCTTTATTATTAGTTTCATATTGCTGCATTACTTTGGTAACTTTCTGTGGGGATTTGTAACACTCTTTGCCTAAATTTTGGTGTATGTTTCTTTTTTTTCTATTTGGATAATTTAATTACTTCATTCCCCGTTCCCTTTTCTCTTTCCAAACACTCCCATATACTCCTCTTTGCTCTTTATAAATTCATGGCTATTTTATTCATTATCTTTAGATATATATTCCTAAATACATAAGTCCCACCTGTTCAGTCTTCCCCAGCTAGAGCACACCAAATAATTCTCTGATACTAAGTAGTCATCCTTGAAGAATACACACAAGTAATAAGCTTTCTAACTCTGAACATTTTTATTTCATTTTAAATATAAGTAATGAATAAATAAATAAGTATCCTATCAGAATAAAGGACATATTGTAATTTCACCATTTTCTGAATCTAGTGAGAAAATAAAAGTATGTATATCCTAATTATAGACAGAAAAGTGTACTTATGGCATATTTGCAAAAAGTATCATTTGAATTGGATAAACTGCCAAGAGAAGTAAATATGTCTGGCTTTTAAAGAGTCTTGGATGCTCTTCTGTCCTGTGTGTGTGCATTGAACTTATTCCAGTCTGCTGAAAAGTCTTCTTCTCTGCTGTGGTTTAAGGATGAAACCCACTGTCTGTGAGCTCTGATGACACAGAATGTGTTTCAGCAGTCATATCAGTAATGAAATAATCTTCCTGTCTAGCTACAGGAAAACTGAGTACCATAAAATATATTCCCAAACCTCATTTTTAATTTGTTCTTTGCATTAGTATAGATTTTATTACTTCTTTGGAAATTTAATTCAGTATATGTTGAATGAATTTACCCCTCTCCCCCAATTCCTATCATAATCCTGCTCTCTTCTATTTCATTCATTCCCATACAAACTTGAGAAGATGTTTATTTACTCGAGAATCCCTCTTTCTGGAAGCTCTAGTTTGCGTCAAGTTCATGTATTTGGTATTTGAAAATATTAATTATACAAAGTATATGATATACTTAAAGGAAGACATAAATAGAATAAAAGTGTAATGTTGATTTATATTACTGAGTGAAGAGTGGAAATGCATTAGAATGTCACGTTGAAGATTGTGGATACTCTTAACAGTATAGTTCTGGTGGACGGAAGCAGAGTCTCATGAAAAGAGGAGTTGAGAGTTCATTGCTGAGTATTAGGTTGGGACCTTATTTTTCCTCTTTATAAATGTGATTATTAAAGGAAGTGAGACATTTTAATTAACAATGACAGAATTCTCATAGTGTTTCTTTACTTCAGGATTGTATCAAGTGCTAGAGGCTCAGTTTTGAACAAGATAGAAACCAAAGCGCATAAATATTTACCCAAGACTCTTCACCTACAAGAATAAGAACCCGTTAATAAAAGCAAGAAAGAGAAATTAAAAAATTACACTCATTGGCTTGAGCATTTGTAACCTCTGCGCTCCAGTTCTCTTTGGTACAGTGTATGTGCTCTGACCCAGTCAACTTCATTAGCTTATGTAAGCAATGGCCATTTCTTATTTCTGTAGTTTGTGAATATGATACTTGTGTCTCAGGTTTGAAATTTAAGAATGTGATGTGGTTTCTACAGTGGAAAGAAAATACATGCCCCACATTTGTAGTGGCCAGACATATGATCTTTTAGAAATGAATCATAAAGATGAAACGGTTTTAAAGTCTAAAAAATATATTTGACCATTTTCAGATGAAGCATTAAGTATCTTCCCAGGAATTTTTCATGATGTATTAAGAGAGAAAATAATTAATAACAAAATTTGGTGACAGGAGCTCCTATTTTTGAGTAGTACCTTATATTTTAAATAATTCTGACTATTATATAATCACACAATTTTTTTAAAACCACAGAATTAGAATAAATATATTTGGAAATCTTATACTGAAAGAGAGGAACAATAACTGTTTATTTTCATAAATGGTCCAGTCTTCTAACCCTCATGTACCCTTCCTTTACATACCGATGAAAGAATACCACCTACAAGGAAAAGTCTAAATATGTTGAAAAATTATCCATGTGATGGGATTTTAAACATTACCTTAAAAGTATATGAATATATAGCCTTGCTTGAGCACAAACCCATTACACCAAATTGCATATCATTTAAAATACTATAATAAAATAAAATAAAACCATCTCACTGGTACTTGCATCTCGGGCTATAGTTTGAATACCTAGGAAATCAATATCTGCTTTACTCTGTGATTACTGCCAAATAATTGAAGTATTACACAAGCAGTGAGCCGCAGGCTTTTCCGTGCAAACATCTAGTCACTCACTGCAAGCCTCTGCTCAGTGCTGCTGGACCTCAGGCTGTAATTACCTAAAACTTTTAAATGCTTTTTTCTGAAGAGTCTGTCAGAGTAACCATTCACGTGAAGAAAAGAGTTCTAAAAATACCAGAATTGACGGTTCATAGTGAGCAAGAAGGAAGGAGCTGTTTAAAGGTAAATTGATAGGGGTGGTTCTGAAGAGTGCTCATTCACAGCGCCCAGCAGCCACGCCCCCAGTCACCTGGAGCCTCTGAGGCACAGCTTGGAGTGACTTGGAAGTAGTCAGCTTTATTCTTTCCCTCATCATCCAGGATGATTCTTTCCTAAGTCCTGACTGAAAGATGAAATGTTTCTTCTAGCCAACTCACATAAAGGTGTGCACAAATGTAACATCACAGTGGCTACTTCAGGTGAGACTAAGATCTGTCACTGTGTTTCCGAACAGCAGAGATATAAACTAGATAATCGGAGTACTAAGTTTACCTGACAACTGTTAAATGTCAAAATAGAAATAGGAGGTGAAACTTGTTTTCCAAAAGCAGGGAAGGTTACAGTAAAGGTGTCACATGTCAAGCGCTTACTCTATGACAGGAAATCTACAGATATGCTCTCATTTTCTCATGTTCTATTCTCACGTAGTTCTAGAATTTGAGAATTTATGTCCCAAGAGAATAATAAATCACATCAGTAGATATTGGCTACTGTACATGCCCTTCATATTGAGAGAAAGATAGTCATTTCTCATTACTATTTTGCCTGAAGAACAAAAGCTGTTCAGGTTGAAAAATTATAATGTATTTGGGACCAAAATAGACAATAATGCAAAGGACATACATACCTAAAATATTAGATAAATGCCAAATATAAAAAATGTGGGAATTACTTCTAATGATCAAATATGATGGAGATATGGTAAATGCTCATGTCATCCTTTGGATGAAGGGACTTGTGAGATGCCTGGAAACAGGAAAGAAACGATTTTTAAAGCAAAATTCATTATACATCATACCAAAAATAGTCATGGTAGAATACAAAGAACATTAAAATGTGGACTGTCCACAATAAAATACTAATCTAGTGTTTCACTGAGAGGAAAATCTGCTTTGAACATAATCCAGATATCTTTACTGAGAAGCACAAGCTTTACACATGACTAGGAGAATTCTCTGAATTTGGATAATTGAAGAGGTGAGAGAAAATGACACATGACGGAAACTTTAGAAAGAACAGTAATTTGCCAACTACTAGTAGGGCAGAATTTCTTAGTGAAAGAATATTGACTAAATATGAAGTATCTTCAATTTGAGGTCAACATGTTTTCAGCAGCGTGAAAATCTACATTTATTCTCTGGCTTGGGTGATGAGAGAAGTATTCATGAAATTATATCAAATAGCTGTCTCACCTGGAAAAGAATTAATAGAAATCAGGTCTCTCTCACACACACACATCTTACATTTTTTATATTTTCAATAACTATGACTGAAATAAACATTTGAAAAAAAGCTAAGTATACTTCCATGACATTTTCTGAAGATTAAACTAATCAATGTGTCTTGCTTTCTGCCAGTCAGTTCCGCCGAGTGATGTTGAATACCGACTGAAATATTTTGATTTAAAAGTAAGATGGCAAACATTCTCTATGCTTTGCAACCATTTAACTCAGATATTGTGGAGACAAAATCTTCCATAGTTAGTATAAATAAATGTGAATTGCTATGCTCTGGTAAAACTTTCGTTACAGAACATTTCTGTTGACTGGATATATTTAGGGGAAGTTCTGTTGCCTGACAATACTGTATAATTCAGATTTATTAAAGTGACATGAATTCACTTCTATAAAAGACATACAGTGACTCAACAGATGAATGATGGGTAGATATGTACCTACCATCTGAAATGTGAATTCCACAGCCATGAGAGTTGAGTAGGGCATGCTGCCTTTGTTCTGAAAGCCTGTCTCTATATGAATGCCTGTCTTACCCACCGAATATCCAGAATGCTTTCCTTTTTTTCTTTTTTCTTTTTCTTTCCTTCCTTCCTTCCCTTCTTCTTCTTCCTTTTCTTCTCCTCCTCCTCCTCCTCTTCCTCCTCCTTATTTTTTGTTGTTGTTTTGCTGTCGCTTTTATTTTTTTTTCGATACAAGATTCCCTGTCGTAGCTAGCTCTGGCTGTCCTGGAACTCACTCTGTAGATAAGGCTGGCCTTGAACTCACAGAGATCTGCCTGCCTCTGAGTTCTGAGTGCTGGGATTAAAGATGTGTACCACAACCTCCCCCTCTCCCCCACCATAATTTGAGGAGCCCGGCTTTTATTTTATTTTATTTATTTATATTCTATGTGCTTATATACTTTGGTATCTTCCCTGCGTATATGTCTGTGTTGAATTCCCTGGATCTAGAGGTATAGATAGTTGTGAGCTGCCATGTGGGTCCTGGAAATTGAACCTGGATCCTCTGGAAGAGCACCCAGTGCTCTTAACCAATGAACCGTTTCTCCAGCCCTATCCAGAACATTTTCACTAGTGAAGTCTCATTGTTATAGTGTTACTTATGGCTAACATACATAGAGTCTCTCTTCCTGAATGTGAACATATATGTGTGTGTGCTTGTGTGTGTGTGTGTGTGTGTATATATATATATCAACCTATCACAACCTATCAACTCTACAGATATACACTGAAACTTTCATAGTAATTTGTTTCAATATAAATTTTTCAAATGATTTTTGTTAGTTATTTCTCCCTCCCTCTCTCTCTCTCTCTCTCTCTCTATATCTCTATATCATATATATATATATATGAGAGAGAGAGAGAGAGAGTGTGTGTGTGTGTGTGTTTACTGATCAACTCATTTTAAATTTTGGTGTCTCGCTATCATCTATTGGTTAAATGGGCCCAAATTCAAAGAATCAACACAGATAAGCTTATGTGTTATTATTGAAACACACGAAAACAAGATTGATCAAGAACTTTGATTCATTGAAAAGTATGGATATATTCTAGATAAAAACTCCAATATCTTGTGCTTATGGAGCCATAATTCATCACCCTCTATCATAAAAATTTGTATACTAACCAGGAAAACGTTGATGCTCCAGGTGTTGAGAATTCTTAGAGTTGTGGCTCCTGGGCACAAAGAATTGAATTGTGCGACATGGGAATGAAAGCAGTCTCTCAGCTTCACTTCTTCTCACGTGAGTCAACTCTCAGCACAAGGCACAAGCTCTCAATCCTCCTGTCACTTAGAGAGTTATTTTGCCACAGACAGCCCCATTCCTAGTTGTCTAGAGGGCCCTAACATATCACCTAATTAGGACAAACTCAGAAATCAGGTAAAAATGAAAAGATCAAATGCACATTTCATATTATTTTTCAAGACTTCCACTAGTATTCACTTTACGTTTAAAGGAAAGTCATTATAACAAAATATTATACTTAGAAAGAGTCAATGGGTCTTGAATATAATCTCAGTTTCAATCAGGCTAAGTGAAAGTTCAGTGGGTGGTCAAGAATTGCCATTTATAGCTCTCACATTAGTAGGGAGGTGGCACACTAATTCACTATAATGTCAATAACTTCTAGCTTTGGAAGTACTCATGTTTGTGTGGACTAATTGAACATGGTCAAAGGTAAATTCTTCTGGTTTCCGGCAACCCGTTTTCACAACCATCTGACTGTTAGGGAGCCAGAATTTCTAGTCTCAGTGTTTACAGAATGATTTTAGGAAGAAGATACAAAATTTCAGAAAATACCTCTTTGCTTTCAAAATATATTCACATTATTTGAACATATAAGTTACTTAAATTCAAACCTGTTTTTGATCTTAAATTACTATTACTAGCATTTAAATAAAAAAATCTGATGTCTTAGCTGTGTAAAAATGCACAAATATTTATTGAATATCTGTGCTCATATACAGAAATGTCCAGAATGTGAAGATTGTTACAAATATTTTAGAATATTTCTCTTTTCTACACATTTCTGCAAATGACAGAAAATATTCAGTAATAGAACTTTATTCCTACAATGGTAAAATAATTATATTATTAAATTTGACACACTGTATACAAAATGGAGAAAATCTTATTTTATCTGATTGGTTAAAAAGTCATTGATTTTTTTGTGCATAGAATATTTTCAAATACTTATAAACAAAAACCTATCAGTTCCACAGAGATTCAATTTTACTTCATATTTAATGCATTATCATTTTTACATACTGACACTAGAATTATCGAAATTACAAAATAAAAAGTAATTTTTAAGTTTAAGCTTCTAGGTTTTCAAATGTAAGCATAAAAAAAGCTGCATATCAAGAGTTTACAGATAAAAGTTTTTGATAATATTTTCAGTTTCTACATCTTGATTCTTAAGATTTATAGGAGATACGTATTATTTTTAGTTTTCTATGTGGCTTTTACATATCAACAGAAGCAATATTATTTAAATTGCTACACTTCTCATTAGGAAAAAATTAAGTATGACCACAGAAGGCATCAATCACAGTTTGAGGATGTTTACTGAAAACATATCACAATATTTTGTATGCTTTCAGAATTTACATGTAACTCTGGCCTACATGTAGTCTGTCATTTGAAAGCAACTAATGTAATTCCATATTACACTGAGAAACGTCAGAGTATACCAGCTTGATTCTAATACATATTCGAAAAGAACCAGGGGCAGGCATGAATGCCTGAACTTCTGTAACGACTTCCACTGTTCTGATTGTGAGAGAGGCAGTTGCTCAGGGTCTCTTTCTCTCCCTCTCTGTGTTCCATCAAGGACTGCAGGACCATAGCGTGGTTCTAAGGTAATCTGGTCCACTGTCGTTGGAGTCGTTAATGAACAAGCTCACAATGGAAAGACATAATCTAGTCATTTACTGTAGTACCTTCTATGTCTACACATTTGTAGATTCAGTGTTTTTATTACCTTTTATACTCAAAAGCCCTAGCAAAAATTATCTTTAAAAAAACCCTCAGATATCAGCATCATAAAATATTTAGTATGTACTTTAAAATATTTTGTCTACATCTCCCTGAGTGGATGGATGGTCATGCTGGCTTGTATAGGATTCAGCACCCTTTATGGGATTGATTTGTGTAACTTGTTCAATTGTGCCCGTAAGTGGGTAATGAACGAAATGGAAGGAAAAATGAGAAAACATGACTTTACCATCCAAAATGTAACGCACTATTTAATTTGTAAACAAAGGAAATGAAGAATTACTTGGAGGAGAAAAGGAAAATAAAAAATAAAGCTGCAGTTGCCGTATTTTATGTCACGTTCATCCCAAATGTTCATTGCATGTTTGATTGGTTTTACTAGCTCAGAGTTATTAAAAAATTAGCTAAAACATACAATAAATTTATAGCCAAACTCAGTGTGCTATTCACTGACAGTTGCTTTTAATTATTAACGTAAATATAATCAATCTTCCACACTGGCAGTTTCGTATCCACAGATGCAACAAACCACAGTTGGAAAACACGAAGCAAGCATTTGATCTCTACTGAACATGCCCTGTCTCTCCAATGTAGTTATTCCTTCAACATTACAGGACAGGTGCCATTTACATAATAGCTACATTTTACTTACTACTGCAAGTGTCTAGATATGATTCGGGAAGACATACATGGATTATGAACACATGTTACATCAGTGGGGACTTGAGCATCCAAGGAATAGAGCACCATGTGATTCCTGAATCCAGTGCCCTGCAAACACTGCAGGACAGCCATAACATGATGGAGAACAATGCATATGATTTCTAAAATGTATCTTATACCACAATGCAAATCATAGTATCACTAAGTAAACTCAACATCAAAAGGGTTAAAACAATTCATTAAATATGTGCACTTTTAAAAAAATGATAAAAAGTAGTGATAACACATCCTACATGCTTCTGACTTCTCCCACCACAAATAATAAAGTAAAAGTTTTCATAGAGAATTATATCAATGTGATATTGCTAAAAATTTAACAAATCAGTTATAACATTATTTTTGTTTTCCTAATTTCAACCTCCTGAGGAGGTACTACACGGAATGTAGAATAAGTTACTTGATCGTATCCCTTAATTGCATGTTTCTGGAAATGTGGATTGAGCAAAGACAAAGCTACATATTCACTTAATTGTCATATGCAAACATTAAATTTTCAAATTATTTTTTATTTACATTAATGAGTTTGTGCATGTGTATCTATGTATATGCCTATGTATCTACATGCATGTTTGTGTGCACAAGAACTCCATAGTGTGCAAGTGGATATCTGAGAAGAACTTGAGAGAGACAGTAATTTCCTTTCTCTATGCATGTTCCAGAGATTGTATTCCAACCTTCAGGCTCAGTGACAAACACTTTTACTCATTGCACCCAACACAAGTAAAGATATCTGTGTTCATTCTGCTTTATTTACAATAGTTAAGAAATAGAATAATTCTAGATATTGATAGACTTAAAAAGGTCAATAAAAATTGAGATATAGATACAAAATGGAATATTACTCAGCCATAAAGAACAATGAAATCATGAGGCTTGTAAGTCAATGGATAGAACTGGAAAAAAATTATGCTGTGTGAGGTTACCCAGAAGCATCTTTACTTATTTTCAGTTAGCTCCCAGTTTTCTCCCTTCTCTGTTCACATCCCATGTGTTCCACTGTCACTTCTTACTGTGTTTCTCTTTTAACTTGGGTGACAAATACACAGGTCTTTAATGAGACTCTTCATGACTTCCCCATCTCCCGTTTCCCCAGCAGCAACCCTCCACTACAGATCTGTGTGGGGACGCAGTGGGATCGGGAAAGGAGGTGTGAAAGGACGGGGTGAAAATAATTAAAGATGGATGAAGAAGCCATATGAAGTCTACGTAGCTTACATTTTTAAGGTGCACATCACATCTTTAAAAGCAACCCCAAGTAGGAAAGGTATTCCCACATTGTTCTAAAGGTACGAAGCATTAGAAATGAATGGACATAACAAGCCGGTCTTAGATGATCGCCACTTAACTCTTCAATATAAAACAAATATGAAACAAACCATATTTAGAATCTCACATCTGCTTTCTCCTACAACTTTCTCTCTCATTCAGGTACCAGTGTTCTATTAAGGAAGAATTGTTTTATAGGTGAGGAAACTGGGAAGCAAAAACTCAAGCTCTAGTAAGTCTCTAGAATTTGAATGTAAAGAGAAAAGAGGTAGATGTGCAACTGGAACAGCTTGCCAAAATCCACTCATGATTCAATAGCAAGGCCAAGTCTACTACTCAATTAGCAGAGAAAGTTTGTCTCCAAGCTGGGAATTTAGAATATACTGGAAATAAGTCAATTCTATAAAAGTTGTCAATCTTGAGCCTTTATTAGAATTAGTAATTATCTGTACCATTTGAGAGAGAAGACGTATGATCCCAGGCACAGCGAGGGGTATGTAAAACCATTAACCATCTCTCCCCCTAGACACAGGAGTTATGTGCAGTGATAAACTCAGCAGGAACCAACTTCATAACTATGCCAGGAGGGGATGCGAGCATGCTCAGTGGAATACTGTTAAATGATCCTAATATAACGCTTCGTCTGCCCCTCCCTTATGCTCTGTAAGCCCTGAGTTTTAGAAAACCTTCTGTTCTACTCATAAAATAATACCACCATACACCTCTTTTCAAATACTAAACTGGTAATCATAAGCACTGAATCATTAAGTGTGTTACTCCCGTAACTCACTCATCTGCCAGTTTTCATTAAATCCGATAATGTTGAGAAATGCACAAACTATTATTTTAGCAGGAAAGAACATGACATTTTCTCCTCAGATTCCTTTCTAGAACACCATATTCCCACTATTTCAGAGAAAAAATATTAAATTGCTCTGTATTCTGCCATGCTGACTGGATACCACAACATCGTGATAAACATTCTGTTTTAGTCAATGAAGTCCTAGGACTGGAACTTAATGCTATTTTATTTTATAGCATTAATCTCATTCCAACTTCATATTAATATTGCAAAAATGGAGCAGTCTAAGATTAATTCCACATTCTATTTTGCTCCACAAATGGAATTATTAGAAAAAAAACACTCTACTAAATTTTTAATAATTACAGGCAATTTTTTCTTTTGGTTCTATTGACACATCTTCTAGCATAATAAGTAAGTCAATGAAAGTAAAATATTCACAAGTTATTGGCATCTATTCTTTTGAATGATGCATAAGAAATGCTCTTCTTATTGAGGTAAATGAAACAAACACTTGCTTCAGATAATTATTTTAAAGAAACCATTTCAAGTTTAGATGTCTAAGGAGTACCCCTGTTTGACTGAAACAAAAGAACACTGTTTGGCAGCAGACAGAGTTTCATGAGAAGTGCGAGAATCCATGCCATCTTTCGGGCTGCCTTAAAGGTGTTCTGCTTAAGGGCTGGCTTTGGATAGTATCAAAAGTGCTCACAGTCTAACCTTTTGCATGTGATATTGTTCTCAGAGCACACAGAGACTAAAGAGCTAAAGGTAAGAATGGGGCTACTTACAGGGCTTTGTAGTTGTCTAGGTAACACATAATAGCTTTGTATTTAAGTTATGGTGGGCCAGTAGACAGAGCTGGAGCCAAAATTCACATTGCATCAAAGGCATGAAGAAATATGATAAATAATAATAGCTTCAAGTTTTATACCTTAGCAAGGAAAGAGTAACAGTATCAAATAATAAAGTGCAAAAGTTGAGTGTGAGTATAAATATGTTCTTGGCTATATTAAATCATATTTATTTAGTGCTTATTTTGTTCATCTATTCTTGTTCACAATGGGGCTCAAATCAAGATCCTCCTAAGCAAGTGTTTTCCCCCTGAGATAAAGCCCAATTTCTGTTACTTTTTAAATGGATTTTAGATATCAAAGAAGAAAATCAAGTGAGGCTATAGGCTCTCCATACAGGATACATGTTGGAGCTATTAAATGTGGTATCATAAGCAGAGTTGCTCTGTAAATTCCCTGGGTCCAAAGAGATCTCTCAGTAAGAGAATACGTAGAGATGTAAGGGAAGCAGAAACTGAAGTCCAGAAAATGTTGAATAGTCACCAAGAACTTGATGAGTGAGCACAAAATTGATTGAGGGAATGTGATCTGCTTGACAGGTATGGATCGCACAGTATTTGGAGAGAAGATAATTATCACTGGATTTGAATACTAGTGAAGCTGAAAAATTAAAATTAATATTAGATTAGGCTGTTGATCTTTGATTAACAAAATCCTGAGCGTACAAACGTCTTTTCAAAGGAAAGTAAAAAAAGGAAAAAAATCTCAACTGAAGAATTAAGAACAGAAGCTTAGCAACAGTGTATACAGTCATGGAGTAATCAACAAACAGGCCCCAAAAGTTTACCTATGAGTATAGGAAGAATATTTTCATCCTTAAGTTAGAAGTGCAGTTGTTGTCCTATGTAACATAATTATTTAGTAATTGAAAAAATTCCATTTACTTTCATTCATCAAAGTGCACTAGGACTAGAAGAGATGACTCAGCAGTTAAGATCACATTCTCATGACAAAGACCCTGGTCCCATTCCCAGCTCAAACTGTCTGTACCTCCACTTCCAGGATACCCAACATTTACTTCTGACCTCTGCTGCCACCAGGAAGATGTGTGGTGAACATATACCTGCCGCCTAATACAGACACATAAGGCAAAATAAATGATTCTGAAAAACTAAAATACATTACAGAAAATTAGTTTGAAATCATATAAACATTCATACGACTTGACCATGCCCTCTGTTGACTGTTTGTTCACACAGATAGGTGAAATAACATATTTTAAAATATATAATGATTTTATATATTACAAATATGAAGAAAATTTATTTTTGTAACAAAATGGAATTTATAACATTATCCACTGTTGTAAAATTCCTACCATGTGTACCTATAATGGTGTCTCCACCACAGAATTGGTTACATATTTAAAAAGTAAGTTCAAAACATATTTGAAATATGTTCAAGAGAAAGCAGAAAGGAAGAGAGAAAAAGAGAGACAGTGTGTGTATGTGTGTGTGTGTGTGTGTGTGTGTGTGAGAGAGAGAGAGAGAGAGAGAGAGAGAGAGAGAGAGAGAGAGACAGAGAGAGACAAGCAACAAGCACCAGTATATAACATAGTGGTTCTATTTTCTGGAAAAAGTTAATTGACACAATTTTTATTGTTAAGATTTTGTATTTTCAAAGACACTCAACCTACTAATCCAGAACCAGTTCCTTGAGAAAGAGATAACATAAAAAGCATAAATTTATTCATATCCAAGGGAACTAAATAAAAATAAGGGGAAGCATCTGTGTTTGTCATGTTTGCTGCATTATTAAGGTGTCCACATATAGTCAGGGTGAACTAAGACACGGTCATAGCTCTAAATTCAAATACAAGTGGAAAATGTCTGACCATTCAGAATTGCAGTGAGCACCTGGTTCTTTCTAAACATACCAGCTATTTTATTTGCATTGGGAAAGTTCAAAATGTTTTAAAAACAAATCCAGAAGTTCTAAAACATTATCAGAGGTAACAATAACTCCAGTGAATTTATATGAGGTTTCTTACAAGAGATGTGATATTATAGAATTAGAGCTATGTTATTAGAGAGATGAGAGTATTTTTTTATGGAGTCAATAAAACAGCATTAAAAGTATAATCAGGAAAAATGAACTGTCACCAGACAATCTGCCACTATATTTCTCAATGAAGAAAATTTAGTTAAACTAATTAAAACAATGTGCCATTAAAATAATGGTGTAACTGTTGCACATAATCATGTGTTTAATGTACCACTGTGATTAATAGCGCCTACTCTGCTTCAATTTGTCAGGATTCCAGGGTTGGAGTTTTGTTTTAAGGCTCTTAAAGTGATGCTTCTGCATGTTGATGGTTAGATAGGAGAAAATAGATCCAATTAGCCAATAATATATGGAATTATTATGGAGAGGTAGCCAATGTAGAGCCAGAGCCCCTATTCAGAGTCCCTATTTTGTATATATGCTCAGAGACCCTATTTTGTACATATGCTCAGAGACCCTATTTTGTACATGTGCTCCAGGCCTCGACCTGGGCCTGACCTTGTAAACTCCCCACTTGAAGGGCAAATTATCTCATCCAAACAGCCCCCAAAGGTCATAAACCAGATGCCTGATACTAATCACTAACTTGCCAGGTATTGCCCAAAAATGTAGCCACACAGGCACTTGTGAACTGCACCTGTGCCCTCTAATTAAAACCCAGACTACCTCACCTATGTGGAAAACCCCTTTTTTGTCAATAAACGAAGCTGTAATTCTCTGTTCAGGGCCGGTCATCTTCCATGGTGACTGACCCCGGCATAAACTGAAATAACGAAAATTTCAGGTAAATAAATGAACTTACAAAGGATTTGTTTTTGTTTTTGATTTTGTTTTGTTTTGCTAGATAACCCAGACCAGAAAGACAAACATGTCTTCTTTGTGTTCTTTTTCATGTGTGATGTGCTTCCTACTTCCAAATCCTCAGATCTGAGTATACAACATAGAGAAATCCAAGAAAATGAAGCCAGGAAAGTTTAAAGGGATGACAGTTGGCATGAGCCTGTGAAGGGAAGGTAGCAGGATTTGAAGGTGATATAAAGAGGAAATTGAAAACAGGCAAGGGTTCTATCTTTGAAGCCTGCAGGAGGGTCATAGAAAAAGAGAAGGAGGAAGCAGGGACAGATAACACCAAAGTTGTTTGATAAAGCCCCAAGGAATCATATTGTTTCATATTTAAATAAAATTAAGTAAATGATATACGCCACACACAAACACATGCAAGCTAGAATCAACTGGGGAGAGAATGCAGACCCTGGAAGATAGAGCCTTCCTAGCTTGCACACAGGCTTATTCCTCTACAGTAAATTCTGTAGTCATACACCAGAAAAATCCATTATACTGATATCTATTTATGCCATTATATCAATTATAATTTTATGTGGAAAGTAAATCATTAAGTATGTTTCAATTATTCTAAATTTTTTGTATATTTGGGTTTTTTTCTAAAGGATCTTAAATTTAAACTTGAAAACTTAAACTTTAATGGCACTAACTTTCTATTATAAGTCACATTTAAGATTTTATTGCTGAATAAGTTTTCCAACATCAGCTGAAATTTATCAATACTACGAAAAATAAACTTATTTGGTGTTTGTTTGTTAATTCAGATGGAAAGTATAAGCAAACTTGACATGTAGATCAATATAAGTCTCTCTGTCAAATATCCTTGGTTAATTAAAACTACAAAACTGCTTAGTACAGGTAAGTTACAAGACATTGCTTTTAGTGATTCCAGTTAAAAGCCTGTCAGACTAAATAACTCGATTCCAGTTCTCTTTTCCTGCCTGGGGCAATGAGTGTTACATTCTATATCTTCAGTTTTCACAGAGAAGAATCCAAATTACTTGTCTCTTCTCTGATTTATCAGTATTAATCTATTAAGTTTAAATTATTAAATTTCTAATCCTGAGAAATTATTTAAGTGATATATTGTGTTTTTAATCTTAGGCTACAGGATCCCAGTCATTCCTGACTCAAAACACATGTCTGCACTTCACCAAACTGGAAAGAATTAAAGAAACCTGTGTTGGGAAAGGCTCAGGAAGACAACGTGCTCGCCTGTCCTATCGCTTAAAATCTCTGATGAACTAGAAAGGATAATTTGGTCTTGGCAATTATTGGTTTCATTATATTGACATTATCATTGACATTATTCTGTACAGGGTGTCATGATGATTAACTCTAATGATAGGCACATTAGGCAACCTTTACTGAGTACAGTTGTGAGTGCTTATTATAATTGGTCTCAGTTACTGTATGCCAAATGCTTTTCTAAAACTACTGGAGGTACGTATTTATTTACTCAGCCGCAACACCGTGAGTTACCTGCTATAGTACGTCAGTCTTACAGAGAGTGAGAGGAACCAAGATTTAAAAAACATACCTGTTTAAATTCCAAAGGAAAACACAGCAATCTGAGTCTAAAGACTTTTGTAATGTGTAAAGGACTTAAATATAATCCATGATCAGCGAAGTTAGATTTAAAAAAACATTGCTGATGAAATTTCCTAATGGAGAAAAATACAAAGCTTTCCTTGATCTCTGATTGCTAATGAATGTGTCATGCTATGAACGTATGTGTGTACTTAAGCCTCCAAATACTCTCACTTCTGCAAGTTCTTGAAAAATAAGCATATGTGAATAAAAAGAGAAAATATTCTTGCATAATAGGAGTTACTTCTTTATTAAAGGAAGCCACGTGTGACTTGGGAACAGTATGACATGTCTGCGATATGATTTATAGCAACATCTCTCTTCCTTCACTCCCCCCCCACACACACAAATGCTGACCAGTTTACACATACATTTTTAACCTAAATTGCCCTTGTCTTTGGTAGAGAGTTGACATTTAAGACTAGGAAATAGCATATGTTATCTCTATCTAATTCCTGAAATTTTGGCTTTCATGTAGACAGGCACCTAATTTGGTGCAAAGAAGAGGCACTAGCCAGCTGGAAAGAACAGAAAATATAAAAAGAGTCGAAGTTTCCAAAAATAATGGTCTCTCTCATTTAAACTGTTCCAAACTGCTCTTACTAAACACAGACCAAAAATGTCTTGACTCTTTCTATGCAGTACCTGCTAAATCATCTATGGCAGCCAAAGGGCTGCAGCTGGAGGCAGCCACATGGTCAGAATCCCTTTCCTCATGTCTCTGACTGTAAGAAATGTATGTAAACCAATTCCTAGACTGTGTTAAAAGTAGTTTTACTGTGACAAGAAGAAAATGAGCCCTTTGACGTGCAATATTTGAAATTAAGCATTTGGCTTATGCATGTATCCTTTCTAGGTCTATTAAACAGTCACCAGTCCCTTATGTTGGAGTTCCATATGACTTCAGCTAACATTTGAGCGACTCTTGAGCCGGCTTCCATATTAAACTCACAACGGGCCAGTTAAAATTAAGATGAGTTTATGAAGATATAAGCTCAAACACACTTAATTTAAAGGTTGCATACAGTAACTCTGTCCAGTGACCTAATCTAACCTAGGGTAGAGGTTTTCTAAGTCTTAGACTCAATTGTTGTTTCACAACTCACAGGAGTTCTTTTCTTAATGGGACTTACTTGGTTTGTTTGTTTTTTATTCTCCTTTGCTATGTACATTATATTAAAAATGTTATTAAAAATATTAAAAACAATATAATATCAAGTGGATACAATGTGAAGCATATGTACATTTGTTTTCTAAAACACAGAAATTTGTAAGTCACCCTCACTTCCCTTGTTAATTCGATGGAGTTCAGGAAACAGACTAAATCAAGAAATATAACATTTGGTATCTGAATGATACGTTGGTAGGTCATTTTGTACATCTTAGCACAGCAAATATTTACATGAAATAATGATCAGGTAAGAGATACCAGAGCTGGTTACCACACCTCTCTGCCTATAAAACATTCTATCTACCAGGCTAAAACAGGACCATGCAGAATCCAGCATGGGACCTCAGTAAAAGGGCCTCAGAACCTGTGGGGCTGTCCTAGAGCTAAGAGGGTATTGAAGCTTGCTGTGAACCTTAGAAATCTCAACCCGAGCAGAAGACATTCTGCTTCTCCCCTCTCTTACTCTGACAAAACCCAGCTAAATTCTAATGCTGCCTTGCTTCACAGTGTGTCTGTCTTTCAAAGGAATGTGGCCTGGTTGGTGCTTGTCTGACTGCTGCTGCTGGAAGGTCTTGGGTTCGGCCCATTTTCTAATAAGGTATTTTCCTCTTGACGCTGTGAGACCACTCCCTATGCAGAAGAGGTTTGCCAGGATTTTGACCCTTAGGATGACAATTCAACTATCCTGGTTGGGTTATGAGCCTCCCACGTGCAAAGGGGCTGCCCCAGTATCGCTGTCTTAACACGGTCCCCATCCCTGGGTGCCAAGGACCCTTCACCCCCTTTTTTCCCTATAAATATAATCACCCTTGGTTCAATAAACTGAGCTGTTCCACTGACAACAGTCTCCACAGAATTCTGTTTCCTAAGGCTCTTGGTCTCTTGACTAAAGACCTGCCCAGACTTGAGGACTCGTCCTGTGCTTTTTTTCCAGAAGCTGAACTAGTGGCCAGCAGCTTAGCTACCACCCAGGGAGGAGAGCAGAGGAAAGAAATTCATCAAGAATCAATACCCACTTCCAATGCCAATCAACCGTCTACCCACTATTCAGATCCATGCTGGCCAGAGTCTGACTAGAACTCCATATAGGACCTCAAATAATCTATCCACCTGCTCAGCTATCAGCCACATCACCCACAGCAAAGCATGTAAAAACTCCAGAAGCCTGGATCAAATCATAAATTCACAACCAATATGGATAACCAAGACAATATGGCTGCTCTAGACAGCACAACCACATAGTGATATTCCCTGAGGAAAACGACATCGCCCATGGATAAGAAAAGCGCTTCATACAAATAACTACAAACGTGTTTGAGGGACTCAAAAGAGGATATGAGTGAATGCCTGTGTGACAAGCACAAAAGCACGGTTGAGTGAAATCGTGAAAATAATGCAAGATATGAAAATAGAGCATTGTAGAGATCGAGAGCTCATGAGAAGCAAAAGAGAGGTAAAACTAAAAATGGAAAAAGACCGGAAGTCAAATATTCACCTATGGATTGGATTTTGGATCACATGGAAGATGGAATATCAGGTCTTGAAGACAAGTATATTAGTTTGTTTGCTATTGCTTTGATAAAGCAAGCACCACAATCAAGGGAGCTTCTAGAAAGATCTGTGTGTGTGTGTCTGGGTGGGTGTCCATGTGTGTCTGTGTTTAAAAGATATAGAAAATGAAACTGGAAGTACTAAGACATTCAGGATTAGATTTTAGCATCTAATGTAGAGAGTAGAAATGGCAATATTAGAAAGTAAGACCATTGGCTGGAGAGATGGCTCAGCGGTTAAGAACACTGGCTGCTCTTCTAGAGACCTGGGTTCAAATTCAAGTACCCACAAGTCAACTCACAACTGGCTGTAACTCCAGTTCCAGGGGATTGGACACCCTTATACCAATGCACATAAAATATAAAAACAGAAATTATACCTGGGTAGTGGTGGTACATACCTTTAATCCTAGCACTTGGAAGGCAGAGACAGGCAGATCTCTCTGAGTTCGAGGAGCCAGCCTGGTCTACAGAGTGGAATTCCAGGCCAGCCAGAGTTACAACAGAGAAACCCTGTCCAGGAAAGAAAAAAAGAAAAAGAAAAAGAAAATAAGAAAAGAAAGAAATTCAGACTAGAAAGGAATAACCTGCTTTCCTTGGCGTCATCACCCAATGACATGTCTGTTTAGTTGATGTAATACACATTAATGGTTATTAGATAGAGTTCCTTCATATGCTTAACCACAATCAAAAAACTCTACTTGTTAATAAACTTTGGACATCGTGCGTTCCCAGTTAGTCATTTTATGGGGTAGACAAATACCATTCCTCTAAGCCATGCCATGACTTAGGTACTGCCTTCAAAACCAGAATTAGATCAGTTTTAAAGCTGGACCTTCACAATAACTCTAATCTTATTAGTTTTCTAGGATACTACACTTGGAAGTACTGTCAGTTCATACTTACTTTCAGTGGATATTATCCTTATTTACTAACAGAATTTCTATTTAAGAAAAATGTATGTTTCTGAAACTGTGGTGTTTACCTCATACAGATAACATGTTCTGAACTCTTCTTCCCCCCAAAAAATTTGGTGACTGAAAAAATGAGGAATAAATACTAGACATTTTAAAAAGTGTTTCACATAACACCAAGTCAGCTGTAAATATTATGCTAAACAAGGCTCTTCTGGTTAATTTTGGTAGTCTCAGAGGAAAAACCAATGCACCTATGTGTTCAATAAAGGCAGTTATTATAAAATATGAGAAATTAGAAATAGTACAAAATATATGATTAACATTAAATGAAGAGGCCATGGATCCAGATAGCACACAATTATGCTTTCATGGACAGGTCATGGGCGGTGACTGCTGGGACTAGTCCCTTACAGGCCAACACTCTGCAATCACAGATGCACCTCACTGCACCCAAACTGCTTCCATGAGCCATCTAGGAATGTAAGTACTAAAATGCAGCGTCATATCAAAGTAAAAGTCTAATCTGGTTACTCAGCTGTGTCTGGTACTTTGGGTACCATTCTTCTGGTCAATGCTAAGGGCTGCCCTCATTAGACTGTTTTGAATCATATTGAGCACAACATTAATTAAATATTGCATGTGATCATTGAATAGATTTGGCCCTACCCTCTGTATGGCAGACACTTCAGAGTTTGTGCTGAAGTGACAGTTTTGGAAAATTCACCTGAGATCACAACAGTGAAAGGATGGACATAGAAAATGATGGGGACATATTGCCTTAAGTATTTCTTCCTTCAGCAAGTCTTAAAAAAGAGCAAATGGTGTACATGCTCACTCATTTGTTGGATTTTCAACAGTATAGTTTGAATTCTATTGGTTATAAGACAACTTAGAATATAGATAATATACCTCACTTAAGAGCAAAATGAAGACGTGGTATTTATTTATTTAATTTGGTGAAGAGACATATAACTACTGCTTCTCAATAAGATGTGGTCACATGCAAGTCTGTAGGACTTCTTTAGTGGGTAGTGCCATCCCGCAGTTGGTGGTCCTGGGTTCTATAAGAAAGCAGGCTGAGGAAACAAGCCATGGGGACCAAGCCAGTCAACAGCACCCCTTCATGGCCTCTGCATCAGCTCCTGCCTCCAGGTTCCTGACTGGTTTGAATTCCTGTCCTGACTCCCTTCAGTGATGGACTGTGATGTAGGAGCATCAGCCACATAAACCCTCTCCTCCTCAGCATGCTTTTAGTCATGGTGTTTCATCACAGCAGTAGATAGCCAAACTCAGGCAGAAATTGTTACCAGGAATGAGGTATTGCTATGATGGATCAGACCGTGTTGTTTTGGGGAGCACTGTGGAAGGACTTTGGAACTTTGGGCTAAAAAGTCATCAAGTGTTGAAAACTCGGTGAACTGTTCTGTAGACGCTTAGAAAAAAAGTGCTGATGATGGAGGCCTGGCTTGTGGACTTTCACAGGAAAACAAAGATGCTTCCAGGTCATTTTTGTGAAGGATTTGATTTGTGGTGTCTGCTCAACTGGAGTTGAAGAGTCTGCTGTGAATAACAAAAGACCCAGAAACCCTAAAATAAAACCTTTGCTTTGCCAGGACAACTGATGATCGCCATTTGGGGCTGAAGAATCAGACGTAATTAAGAAGGGACTACTATCATTGAGGTAGTGTTTCCTGAGAGTCAGAACACAGAAGCTGTGCTCTAGAGATGGCCAAGGTTGTTCCTTTTTGTGTCAACTGAACTTGGTAGTGTAATAGTCACTTAGGTGGTACAGTTCGGAGGTGTGAAGGTGTCATGGAAAGCAGCCAAGGCTTCGCACTGTGTGGCAGGGCTAGAGACCCTGAAAAGTGTCCTGGAGAGGCTATTGCTGAAGGTACAGCCCAGTTACAGCAGAAGACACCAGCATTGTGAAGATGTCAGTGCCATGGGATGACCACAAAGAACAGCAGCCCCAGAGGAGTGAAGCCAGTAAGAGCCTGGAAGACATCCTCTGTTTGCTGAAGAAGGTGAAGACATAGATCTGACCCAAGCTCTTTGGAGGAGTCTGGCAGGTCATGGATGAATCTCAAAATTTGGACATTCTACAAAGTCTTCTGAGAATGGATGACTGAAACCAAAACCACCACAACAGAAAACTTGGACAATAAAAAGTTATCCTAACAGACAGCCACAGTAACTGTGCCATCTAGGAAAGAGATGTTCTTAATTGTTTTGAATTTCCTGCTTAAGTTGTCCACACTATTTGTCAAAGTTTTTTTTGACCATTTAAACTTATTGAATTTCATAAAAAAAAATAAACAGCTTGTTGGTTTCTTCTAATAATAGGATATTAATTTCAAGTATGAATCAATTTGGCTAGATACTACTTAACAATATTAAACTTTTAAATCTGTTAACAGCACGTGGCTATGCTTATTTTCTTTAATTTCTATTTACAATGTTTTATACTTTCTTGTCCTAAACACATGCCCATAAATGTATTACTCTGTGTCTAGTAATGGTGTCATTGTAACTGGTCAATATACTATTGCAGTACATTGAATTATATATAGCATTTATAAATTGATACATCTAACAACCTTTGTTGTACTGCCTAGCTCAAGTAATTTTTTAATATTCTTTTTCTATATCTCTCAAGCCTTGCACTGACAATATTAATGCAATGCAATAATCATTTTGTAGTCTTACTTTAAGTCTATTTTTTCATTTAGTAATTGTTTTCCTATCATGGTGCATTGACATTATTATATTGAATAATGCTATTGTAAACTATGAAATTAATATGATAGTTATCATTGTAAATCATACAATGAACATGATGGTATATAATGTACGTATAAAATCTGTCTTATTGCCTGGCATATACATACATTTTAAATATTATAAATGAATGTTAATGATTGTAAATAAAATGATTAGTAGACAGTCTTTAAAGAATATATATGCATGGTCAACTTGGTCGTGGTATATCCAAAAATGCTCAGGACATAAAAATTCTACCTCAAAGAAATAACTTGATCCCAACCATAAAACTTATAATTCAAAACACTGAAAACCTCACCATAAGCAAGGAACTGTAGCTCGGCCTCCCATTCATTTTCACTGGTAACAGTATAAAATGTGAATGTACTGGGTAAAATGAGTGGAAGTTTCTTATGAAGATGTTTCTCCTGTTTGAAAGAGCAATTCCCTCATATTCAGCTAGCAGGGACAGAACCACATCACAAATGGCCTTAGAAGCCACAAACATAGAGATTTTTCCTCAGTATTCCCCAAATTGAAGTAGTTTGCTGCATAATGGAACACATTTCCTAATTAAAAGAAAAACCCAGGATAGGAGCTGGGAAAAATTTGGGGAGGGGAAATAATATGATCAAACTATAACATATGAAATAGTCAAAGAATAAGTTTTTTTTTTTTAATGAAAAAAAGAAACAAGATCATGTGAAGTTTGAAAAAAATAGCCTTATCCTGAGAATATTAGAGTGAAGGTCTGGAATCAGCCAAATCATGCTAAGGTCTTAGAAATGAGAGATGGCCTGCTGCCCAGGGACAGTACGGTGGGGAGCATCTTGCTGTTAAGGAGATCCGTTATATATTTGTTCATTTTTTACACTGGCATATGAAGTAATAAATGACAGCATGGCATCTTCATTCTGCTTTATTCTCAACTGCTTTCTCCTCTCCCATTTTCCCCATTTGCTGCAGTCTCTTTTGTCTCCCCTTGTGCTCTGACACCTGTCTGGCTGGGTCCCTTAATTTCCACATTAATCTTCCCTCTGCTTTTTGATCATACGAATTACATAACCCTCTTTGTTTCCCACCATGCTTAGTCTGTCTTCTTTCTCATGAGTCTTTATCTGATTTAGTAACCCATACATACACAAGCATATATAAATACACACATATTTAAATAAATAAGCTGTGATTAAGGGGAGATCAGCATCATTGGGGTGAAATCTGGGAATATTTCTTCAGGTTGGTACTCAGAAGCTTTGGTCCAAGGGGACCAGGCTTCATCTTATGCTGGCAACTGACTTTGTTAATGTAAATAAGTTACCCAGAACATACAAAACCAAGAACAAATCAAACCCAAATCCAGTAGTTGGCTAGAAAAATTATAAAAATCAAAGTAGATATGAGAACAAATCAAATAATAAGTGAATCTAAGAGCTGTCTCTTTGACAAGTTAAAAATCCACACACTCTTGGTGCAACAAACCAAAAGGAAAAAAAAGAGAAAAAAGAAAGAGAGGTCTCAGACAAACAGAATCAGAGAATCATTAACAAAGGACATGCTACAACAGACACCACAGAAATTAAGAGCTTTATTTATTGTATGTTACTTTAGAAGCCTGTACTCAATTATGTTGGAAAATCTAAAAGAAATGGATTAATTTTTAGATTAATCCAAGGCATCAAAGAAACATCAAGAAGAGATCAATAGCTTATTCGTTTTGTATATTTTAATGCATTGTCATAGTGACTTGGTGAAGAATCCTGGAAGACTGCTTCAACAATTCACAAATGTATTAAATTAGAGGCTCTTTTTAAGTGTCCAAATAACAGGAATTATGTGTTTATGAAGACTAAACTGCCTCACTAAAAGTAACCTTTAAATCTTTTAAAAAATGCTTAATTAGGAATACAGTTATGTCACATATTTTTAGATTTTCTCTGATAGCCAATGGGTTCATAGATTAGATTAAAATAGGGCATTAAATCAGGGTATCTTTAATGAAACAATACACAATTATTTGGGAGTATCATGTCTGAATGTTATAAATATCTAACCTTTCTATATTAGCAAAAAGAATTGGCTCAGGATTTTTAAAATAATCTAAGAAAGTTTGAGGAAAGTATCTTGGAGAAAAGTAGTAAGCTCTTGGATCAAGTCCTGGCCTTCCCAGCACAGTACTGACTGCTTTCCTTTTATCTCCTGGGTCTCTTGGCTTCATTTTGCATCACTGGTTTTCACCTGTAGAATGTTTACTTTTTTGTGGAAACAATTTAATGCAAAACAGAATCTTTCCTATGCCAAATATTACTACAAATGGATGTATTAAGTGGTGTTCATCTGAAGTTCAAACACTAATAGGTGCAGAATTTTCAAAAGGCATAGCAGAGGCTTTGGAGAAAGCCTTTGCTGGAATCCTGTCCTCATTCAAGGCCATGCACCTGACTTGCGGGTCAATCGTAGGCATAGTAATTTACATGGCCTTAACCCAAACCGAGTGGGTTTTCCTCCACACCTGTTAAAAATTAGGCAAATAATGTATGTTTATTTGCAAAGTGCTTTGGTCAGTTCAGAGTGAAAATGTCACAAGTGCAAATATTTTTATTATTATAGTTATTAATTGCCGAGGATGGCTTCAGCACACCTTTGCTGTTTAAGAATCTTGCTTACAGCTGTGAAAACATTATGCCTAGTGTGAGCACTTACCTACGGTGGCTGCTGTAGAACTCACAGGGCAGACAGCATGTAGAAGAGCTATTTATTAAGACACGGTGAGTAAGAGAAAGGAACTGCAGACATTGTTTAAAAGCAAATTGCAATGTTGAGTAAAATCTGTGAAATATATCTAACCCAGATGCATGTATGGATGTAATACGTAGGTTATCCCACACTTATGGTTTTAAAGGGCTCTCCTCTTGCTTTTTCTTATTCTGTTTTTTTTTTTTTTTTACCTTCACCACCTGCCATGGGTCTACTGATTTTAACTCGCGCTTATGTTAGTAAATAATGTTACTTTATTATGGTAAATGTAAATATTATATAAGACATTTTTTAAAAAGAAAATGATGAGGAAACAGGGCAAAGGGCCTCTCTCTGAAAGTCTCCTTGTGTTCTTTATCTCTGTACTCAGCAGCATTTGTTCAGCTTGGTTCCAGACAGACTGATAGTGTTTGGTTCTTTTTGCCTCTGTTTTTTTATTTTCCTGAATTGTACACATGTTAACTTATTTACTGTATCCAAATTTCCATACATTTGGGACCTGTCAATTTTTACTTTTTCCACTATGTTTCACATGGAGTCCTTGCATTTCCTGGCTTCGGACCACTGTGTTCGCTCTGTCTGGTTACCTGCACAGAGACAGTCCACACGATTCTGAGATTAAAGTATAGTGGTCTTAGCCAGGTATGTCTTACTGTAAACCAGTGTTCATCATTCAGCTGAAGTAAAGCTCCTGTCCATACTTACCTTCCTTGGGAACAAAGTGTGATTTTACAGTTAGGGAGGAACAGATTAGTAACACAAATCTTCAGATACACAAAGAGAAAAGAGGAAAAGTAAAAGGCTAAGGAGGGGTTAAATGGTTCATATGCCATATCTCACCGATCTGATTACATTCAACCCATTTCTACATAACCTTCTTTAATTGCCTCATGGATCTATAGTTCTTTTTCCCTTCTTATTTCCAGTACCTTTAAATTTTCTTATCCCATCCCCTTGTTTCTTTTGGCTGCAGAGTCTTAAATTGGTCATTAAATTGATGAAAAAGTCATCTAAGATTTATGTCAGAACACAGACTGGAGGGAAACGCCATGAAGAAAGGGATCAGAATTGGAAAGGAAGAAATGAAATTATCCCTGTTTTCTGATGTGATCTATCCTTAAGTTATCCCGAAATGACCCAATCAGATAACTGTTACAGATGAAAAACCAATTCAAAATATTGAATACAATCTCAACACAAAAATCAGTTGATTTTCTGCATGTCAATAACAAATCAGCCTAGAAAGAAACCAGGAGAGTAGTGTCATTCACAATACCCCACCTACCCTGAAAAAAGAGAA
The DNA here is from genome assembly GCA_026225945.1 of Cricetomys ansorgei. Taxonomy (NCBI): domain Eukaryota; kingdom Metazoa; phylum Chordata; class Mammalia; order Rodentia; family Nesomyidae; genus Cricetomys; species Cricetomys ansorgei. The sequence goes on along the minus strand of JAMJFZ010000239.1, from coordinate 42,418,537 downwards.
AGAAAAGGCAAGCATATTATTAAACCGAAAGGATGTGAAAGAATTTCACAATTAAAACTGTAAAACAAAGAAGAAATAAAGATGATAGAGGATCGAAGACCTCCTGTGTTCATGGGTCAGTAGAACTGATATTCTCAACATGGCTACATTGTGCTATAAAGTTATATTCACATATAATCATTTTATAGTTGTTACATGAAAAATGTCCATATGAAAATTATCAAATTATGCACAAAAGCCAATGCAATTAATGTTACACCTATTCAGAGCTGGCTTTGAGAAATAGAGTGCAAACCAGAAGCTTATGGTAGTTCAGATTTCTAGAAAAAACAAATCTCTTTTACGGTATCTCGCCTCAGATAAAGTATTAACAGACATTGAATTTAGCTTCTCAGTTTAAAATTACATTTTAACTATTAAATGTTTGTTGAGAAATTAAGCCTTTCTCCTATTAAACAAGTTAAAAAACAGTATGCATTTTTAATTTTTGCAATTTAATGATGTTTGTATAATAATAGAATTATAAGCATTTGAAATTACATTTGTTTCTAAAAAATAGTTTAATAACTTAAAATTCTAACCTATTTCATTTAGTATAACTTAGAATATATTGCTTATTTTTGTGGAACACAATTTTAGTGTCCCATGGACATGGACGTTTTACTTTAAATCTATTATAAATCTATTACAGTCCAAAGTATAATATAAATAATTGATAAAGTATTAACTATCATAATCAAAATGAGGCAATTCTAATAACAATCCATTGCGTTGAAATAGTACCAAATAATAAGTGATATTTTATTGTGAAATGAATTATGTTACTTTTGTAAAAAAATCTCTGCTTTGCACGTAATCCAGCCCACATAGCCTTTGTCAAGTGTCCACAAGTGGCATTATCACAGATGGCTAAACCCATCCTACCTAAAGCTATGTATATCTTCTGTGCCAGCTTGTTCTTGTGAACTTTCCAGATTCTACAATTTGCATGGGTGTTTGCAGGCAGGCAGTAACACACAGATGTTTTCCTTAAAACAGAAACTATAATCCAATCGCTGAATAAATCCCCTTCAACACTGAAAAGATGCTTATAAATAACAAGAATTGAAAAAAAGCAAAAACCATTCTTCTTGTAAGGCAAATGACACTATATTTGTGTTTTGAGAGCATAAAAATGTTTAAATGATTCACATACTAGGAATTTATTTAATTTTTTTATGAAAATTATGACATTTACTTATAAGTGTTTATATTATATTGATATTTAAGTGTTCATGGTGAGTGGCCAAATTTAATTTCAACTCTGATACACCTTTATAAAAAGTAATTCCATGAAATATATTTGCTGCGAACTCCATGGGATCAGAGAGCAGCAGGAAACAAGGCCTCTGGCAAGACCTGAGGGAACATTTTGATCAGGTCTCTAGCTTCGGTGTGACCAGAAAACATGATACAACCAGGATTCTGCCTTTGAAAATTCAAGAGAGCACTGGAAGACCAGCCATGCACTCATTGATATTTTCAGGATCAGACCCTTGTTTGCAGGGTGCTTAGGTACACTGAGAGACAGGGACTTTGGTCCAGCTACTCAGAGGTTGTCATGGTCTTGAGTTTTAGCTTCTGAGGTTACTGTGTTTACTGCAGGACTGAGAGTCTACATTCTGGCAATCACAGAGTTGGCTTCAGGCCAGTGGTTCTAACTAAAACCCCTAAAATATACACAAAATTCTGTGACTCTGGTGTTTAGTGCTCTAACTCCAGAAGGTTCATAGTATATAAGAGATGACTGGGGATTTGGTTCTTCTGGTCACATGAGTACTTCTGGTCACAGGATACAGTCATAACTTTAGTATTGTTGGTACGTAGCCAAGAAATGGTTTCTATAGTAAGTCCATTTAACAATTGACACCAAGTTTCACCAGTTATCTAAGCTGAACTTCACACAGATATCTGTCTAAGAAGTGTCACAGAAAACAGTTTAATACATTTAGAAGAAGGGGGAGTCAAAACTAAAAGGCAATTGCATTTTAACTGATACACAGATGACAAATGAACACAAAGTCTGCAATACCCAACTACCCATGTCTCATCCTCAAACAGCCAACAGCCAACTTCTCTGTAAACCAAACTTCACAAATAGCTAAAGTGACTGAGAAAAAAAAAATGTCTTATTTTTTAAAAGAAATTGTGATCATCACCTCCTAGTCCTTCCTAAACAGTTCCACCAACTGGTTACAAAGCATTCAACATGCGAGCCTATGGGGTCCATTCTTATCCAACCTATCACAGAAGGCATTAGATTCTGCAGAGTTGGAGCTGCTGGTGATTGGGGCACCTGATGTGAATGTGGAAGACTAACAGTTTCTCCAGAAGAGCTGGAAACACTCTATACTGCTGAGAAATCTCTGCAGCTTAGGGTTTGAAATTATACTAACAGATTCTAAATTCTTTTCCAGTTTGAATCTGATTGCTATTGTTTTTACTCCAAACTCAAAACTGGTTGATTGATAATGAGTTTCTAGCTCCTAAAACTTCCTGGTGGTAATGGTAAGGGTGTCTACCCATGTGTAGCTTTCTGGCTACTTGGCAACTAAGGGAGAATAGCCAGTTATAGTCAACAACCATGTTGATAAGTCTTTGACCAAAAATCTCTATGGTTGTGATTATATTGTATATTGTATATATATATATTGTATAAAATATATTATGTATATATTATAATGTATATATTCTAGCTACACACTGCTTAGCACTACTCTCTGAAACTGAAATAATATTATATCTTATATTATATAATGTATTATATTATTCAAACTATTATATTATTCAGTTTGAAATAAAAACAAAAAACTTCAAAAGGATTATGTTATGATATTTCTGTGTAAAGGTGTGGAAAACAACTGTCCTTCATGTTATATGAGATGATTACAAATGAGCTAGGTGGATCTTGATTAAAGACTTGAGAGAGGGAGAATCAGTTTTTTTTTTTTAATGATGTGGCCCTTGGTTGGTTGACAACACCCCAGGGCAGCCCCACTCCTAAGACTAGCTGAACAACACAAACTGGAATGGAGAAGGAAACAGAAAAAAAATGAGAAGAAATTTGGGTTGGAAAATATGCAAAAATTTAGAAGATGGAGGAGGGTTTGTGGGAAGGCTGAGCATGTTCAAAGTACATTGTATGAAATTCTGAAAAATTAATAAAAATAATTTTTAAAGATGTTATAGCCTCACCCGACTTCTAGTTCCCCCTCTCTGTCATGTATTTGTAGCTCCAGGTGCCTGCTTCCAATGCTGAATAGCGAGCACTGCTGTTTAAGGGAAACAAGGCTGAGGACTAGTCACACAGGCTTCCCTACCCAGACTCTGTCTCAGAGGCTGAGGCACCTTAAGGCCTTTGTTTACCTGCTGTGTACATGAATGTGCTCAGGTGCATACAGAAAAGATACAGAAAGTGTAAATGATAACTGTGTTTTCATTTTTAGTTCTAACTGGCATTCTGGTATTCTTTCTTATAATTGTAGAGAAAATTTAACATTTCTAAACAGTCAAAAAATTAAATTTCCCTTAACCTTCACTGTCCACTTAAATGGACCTCATATTTGACGTGAAATGTTTGGTTAAAACCAAGATTTATTGACGCATAGTCTATTTGCTTAATTCCTGAATGTAAATTTAATAATTTAAAAGAACCATTGAATCATTTCCACCATGAAAACCAAAGAATATGGCAATAGGCTTCAGATTACCCCAGTGAGTCTGCTGGAGCCTCTCCAAAGGTGTAAATACAAAGAGGAAAGGTTCTATCTACTGCTTTTGAAGTTGGGAAGCCACTGGCCTATTCTTGCCATGGTCTGTCTCAAAAAAGAAAATTAAAATAAAATAAAGTCTAAAACAAAGCAAGCAAACAAATAAGTAAAAATAAGCAATCAAATCTTCATAGAAATGATAGAAATTGATTCATATATCTTACCTTTTCCTTAATCCATTTCTTCCTCAGTAAATCACATTTACATAAAATGTATTTTACATTTACATAAAATGTAATTTACTGAATTACATAGAAAAACAAAGTTTATTGTTTTCAATTTCAGGCCATTGTATTATTTTTTTTTAATTTTAGTAGAATTTGCTTTAGTATGAAAACTACAATGTGAACAAACACGCAAAGTCTAAGCCAAACAACGTAATTAACGGTGACCAGGAGGGCACAATTATCCTAATTACAACTTGGCTACTCTGTAGAATGTGTGATATTGACCAATGCTAATGTAATCCTAGAAGTCACTGCCTCTTCTGTTTCTGAAGACCAGGAAAATTTATTTTAAATTGCTACTTAAATTAGGTTAATAATGATATCACATTCCCTATACATAATGTTTCACTTGATAGTCTGCCCTTTGGAATTTAATCAATGAAATAAATTATGAAATTATAAAATTATAAAAAGTGAATAACCCAAAATTTCACTGATAAGCCTTATCTACAACAGAAGGTTCAAGTTCTCTTTAATGTTCCAGAATTTGGTTGCCTCACTTCTAAAAATCTGGTCATCACATCACTTCTGATGAACTTTTACATGTATGATATGTGGTCATAAAAAATTATGCGTGCTAGAAATGTAGTTGATTTGGCATAGTCCTTCCGTAGCATGACACAGATATGATTGCAAGCACCACATGAAATGCGTCTGGTGGAACATGCCTATAGTCTAACACTTAGGAGATAGAAAAGGAAAGATCAGAAATTCAGGATCATCTGTAACTAAACAGTGGATTCAAGGTCAGTGTGGGCCACCTCAGATCATGCCTCAAAATAAATAAATATAAAATAATAAGGGTGCATCTGTGTCATGATAAAAAAAAATATTTTCTGATCCTAGATTTTTGACCACTGCAGAACAAACTCATGGCATTTTTGGAGTTTTTCTGTCTCTTAATACTTTGTGTGAGCATTTCCTTTATCTTATAAGTTTTTTCCCATCTATTATGGTTTACATTTTGTATTTGTATGAAATTATTCTGTGTGCAAACTTGTGTGATTCTGGGTCTGTGTTTCATATGCTTTCTCTTTGGCTCTACTTTTCTGTTTGTTTGTTTGGTTTATCCTATTCTAGTTTGTTTTTATTTTGTTTGTTTATTCATTTATTTGTTTGTTTATTTAGATGCCTGTTTGTTTCCTTAATAAAAGTACATGGATTTAGGTAGGAGAGGAGGTAGAAGGATTCAGGATTAGTTGGGGAAGGGGAAAAAAGCCTTTATCAGAATATATTGTATACAAAATATATTAGAATTTAAAAAATAAATAAGAGGTCAAGAAAATAAAACATGTGCACGCACAGAAAGAGAGAGAGAGACAGAGAGACAGAGACAGAGAGAGAGACAGAGAGAGACAGATAAACAGACTATTTATAAGACCTTATCAATGGGATGATACCTCTCTGCTTGTGATCCTATATGAGCAATTCTACCAATGCTGTGAGCCTCATGAGTTGGAGAACTCTAGAAGCAACACCTACATAATATATCCCTGTATCCCTGTTCTACCAGCATAATTCTTTATCCTGTAAATTATTTGAGATAGATAACCAAGCTATGCATCCATTGGAGATGACATAGAGGTTCGTAAGTTTCAATATATTTTTTAAATGATTACTTGCTGAATATGTAGCTTGGAAACAGTCACTACCACTCTATTCCTTAATATCCCAAACAAGCAAGAGATGTACACTGTCCATAGGCCAACTGTTTTGACTCCTTGCTGTTCCACACCTACTTTGAAACCATATTAAAACACTCATCATACTGTTTTTGGGGTGGTCAATATCAGTGTTTACTGTGTACTCCTCTTTTCTCTTTGGGGGACAAAGGTAATATCCACTCATTTTATTCCCACTCACCAAGTTCCCAGATCCAAGGGCTTCATTCTAGAAGAGAACATAGCACTTGACTTTGATGACTGACTCATTAAATTGCTCCCATTTAGGCTCCTCTGTAACTATCTTTCCCATATTTCCTGTTTTCCCCTTTAAGGTACTTGGATGGTGATAGCTACAATGTGGATTGCTTATGGCTGGCTGAAGTAAATAAGCTTCTGCATTAGTTCCTGATTGACTGTCTCACAGGCAGTGAATCCTGGATGAGCGAAATCTTCTAGCACTACACTTAAAGGGATGAAAATCTCATGTCTAGGTTATTACACACATTTCGTAGTGTGTTTTTAGTGCAGTCAGAATAAACTTAACCAATAAGGAAATAATGATAGTATACTGTATTATCTTTGAAATTAATTTAAATTTGGTAGAAACCCCCAAATCAAACATTTGCTGAAATAAATGAATTTCTATTGTCAATAACAAAGCCATATGAATGTATTTCCTAATGCTTATACCTAGAAACCATTGATAAGATGGTTATAAATATTTATGGTATTTCCATGAATTATTGTTTATACATCATAAAATGTGATCATTATTTTGGTAGACTTAAGTAGGTATAAATCAAAATTTTAACATGACTAGAAGCAAACATATTTTCCTCAGTCTTTAAAAGAGGGTACTAGTAATAATTTATTACTACTTATAATTGGTATGTGTTGATATGTCAGTAGAACTATATATTTAATTCAGATAAGAACAATTGCTGAAAATGTACTTGCAATTCTGTTTTAGATATATGGAAACAAAGGTGGAGAAAGGAAACTTGGCCATGTTTGCACATAATTATGACCAGGATGAGCAAGATTACGCTGCATTCTACAGAGGCTTTCCAAAGCTAGTTTCCTTCTCACTGGTGCTAAACATTAGAATACCAGAAAAGCCTGCTATTTGGTTGGTGGTACAGAGCCTCATTGATGGTATTTCTGGACTCAAGATGAACCCTCCATCTCCATACCAGCTTCCGCCTAAGACGTTTTCAGAAACATGCAAAATGACAAGCCTCATTCTTTTGTTTTGCTCACATTTCTATAGTCAAAGCCAATGTTGTGCTTATGCCAACATGAAAACAAGAGATCAGTGTCCTACCACATGTCTAGAAGACAGAGGAGTGGATTTTTCTCATATCCTTTGCATCCTACTGCACAGAGAGCAGTCTCTGATATAATGGGTTGCACTTTGAACTATGGTTGACATTTTTGTGCAGTACTAAAACTGGTCATGATGTCAAGTGAGGAGAGTTGGTAGGATATCAGAAATGCCCTTGAGGAGTTAAGGCATGATGGCACTTGGCCACTTTTTTGTTCCTGTCTATAGAAGAATAGGCTGGTATGAAAGCTAGGAGGGGTCTATATTCCAGGGGTCTATGTGAAGGGATCATATGTAAAGGCCTGTGTGGCTGGGTCAAAGGTAGAAAACATGTTAGGAATGTTGGTAAACACTTTTAATCCCAGTTTTCACAAGGCAGTGGTAACCCATGCCTTTAATCCCTAAAAAAATAGAATATGGAAGCAGACACAGGAGGCAGAGCTCAGTAGCAGTCAGTTTTGCAAAGTAAGTGACATCTGAAATGAGTCGTAGTGAATGGCAGGCAAAGTGACAAATCAAAGGAAGAGTTGGCAGAGTAAGTCAGAGAGGATACACCAAACTCTCACGATAGAAAGGCTGGCTCTCACTCATATAGTATGAGACAGGCAGGTGGGAGACAACAGACAAGGCTATGAATGGTCTGTCTGAGGAGCAGAAAGGCTGACTGAGGCAATATGGAGATATGAGAGCTCAGACAGAGAGAGACACAGAGACACAGAGGCAGTTCAGCAGAAGTCAGTATCAGACGGGAAGAGTAAATCAGTTTGAAGTGAGCAAAGCAGGTCAGTAAGAGGCAGCCAGAGAATCAGCCAGAATTGCCAGAGTTAGAAGAGTTCAGTTAGAAACAGTCAGACGGTTCAGAAGATCAGTTTAAACCAGTCAGCTTGGAGAAGAGTTTGGAAGTCTTTCTACATTGATGTTGCCATATGCATGTTACCCTATTATCAGAATGGCTTGCCTTTAGTGGTTATGCTCCTATACTATTGTTCTGTTTTCACAATGAGTTTTGCTGTTGGTAGTTTTGTGAACCATTGTTGGCTGTCATGTTGATCTGTGCTTCTAAATAGATCTCTTATCTGTTGTTAGCGTCCCTGAATTCTAACCTGCTGGTGTCATTAGACTCTGGGCTCCTCCTTCTTCTTTGAACATTCATACAATGGTCTTGTATGACTTCTCCCAGAAGCATAAATTGTGCATGTTTATCTGGGTGTAAATTAAGTAGAACACAGAAATATGAAGTCTATGCTTATGAGACATGTGTATGTGTCATATAACTGCTGATGTTATTTATTTGTTTGTTTATTTTTTTATTTATATAGTTAGTTAGCTAGTCAACCAGGCTGGCCTTGAACTCAGATCTACCTGCTTCCGCCTCCCAAGTGCTGGGATTAAATGTGTGTGTCACCACTGTCCAGCCGGCAGGTGATATTAATACAAGAATTACTCATTCCTTACACTGGATAATGTAAACATTTTATGAAATCGATAATACCAAAGCTCTTGATAGTAGGTTCCCTGATGGAGATGAAAGCTGGAATATTCCCAGAAAAGTTTTGTTTTGTTTTGTTTTGTTTTAAGGGACAGAACCAACCTGAAATAAGAGAAGAGGCAGTTTCCCTGTATCTTGGTGAGAAGATTGTCTCAAACATTAAATTACAGAGGCCACATGCAGCAACACAAGGAGAGCTCCATGCACAAAGGAAATAACTCGACACAGGGACTATGAGCTTTAACACATTGCAAGTAAATTATAGTTTTCAAGGATATTGACACAAAATTAACAGAAGGCACCTAAGAAAATGGAATGTGGCAATTAACAACATTGGGGGAAAGTAAAAGTTGTGTAGGAATGAGAATGTAATCTCTGTAGATTCTCCAGACAAGAGACTTACACAGAAGGCTGTCACTTGAATACTGATTGATTAAAAATAGTTAAATACCATTAGAGAGATGGAGGAGTAGATGTGTACATGAGATGATGGCATAAAAGCAGGAATTCAGCCTCTTTAACAGGTGGAATGTTGTTTATATCACAACATTAAAAATAATGAACACTTACAAACCAACAATGGGTTTGACAAGACCTTGGCCAACTCAGTTCAGACGAGGTCAGGGGATGGGTATGAAGTCCCACTCATAGTAAAGGAGCTGCTGGCAATTGATAGCTGTATAAAATTATCAAATACTAAACACAATATACTTTACAAGAATGACATCTTGGTGTAAGGACCGTAGCAGTAAAGTCAACTGAAAAAGAATAAGCAGGTTATCTTTTGTAAGGATTATATAGAAAGGACACGAATCCAAAGTAGTTACTTTTATTCAGCGGAGATAAGGTGGAAGCTTCTATGATAAAGCTTAGGAACCTATGTATGTACATCACTCTGCACAACTAAAAGTTAAAGGTAATGGAACTGATCTCAATATCAATGCTCAATCAACACCACTTCAGTTTATTTATTTAAGGGCTAAGAATACAATGACCTCGTCAGGAATCCCGACTCCTCACAGATTAATCTACACTTGGCCATTTTATTTTGATGCCTTAATTCCCTAACCTGCAAAGTAGAAACTTTGCTTTTCTACTTTGGCTGCTTTTGCCTCGTGGTAGAGCAAGGACCTTTGGAGTCCATGTTTGCTGAGCAATTAGCTTTGGTACCAGCACACGGAGCATGCTGTCTCGTAGTCTATTACAGTAGAAACACAAAGAGAGAGAGAACATACATGATGTGAGAATGCCACCTCGGGTTGTTATACTGTTGTTATATATGCTTGTATATGTTATATATGGTTGTTATATACCTTCTTCCCTCTTCTGTCTCTACTGAAGTATCGATGCAGAACACATAGACATCATGCTGTGCAGTGATGGCATCCTCCTCACTCCTTACTACATCTAGAACATTCAAAGATGATGGTTAATAAGTTTATGTTTCAAGTATGTGCTTGAAAGCATTTTCTAGCACATTATTCAGACTATCCTTGACACATTTTATTTAAAAACATGTGCATTCAAGAGGGTTTTTTTTTTTTGCATTTTTGCAAAGTATTCAAATCCCTGCAATATAACTTTCTGAAAGGCACAGCTGGACTGGCTCCACTTGCTGCCTTCTTTGTGAGCTTAGTGGGCGATGGTCTGCTAGAAAGGATGACCTACTTTGAATCTGTAGATAGGAGGACTTTGTTAAAGTAAAACTCACCCTGAAGGACAGAATGGGCATAAAGAATATGCCATTTCAGTTTCTACCAATTTTCCAAGCACTAGGGAAAATATAGACTATCTTAGCCTCCAGGCATCTGCTTCTCCTATGGAATCACTGCAGGATGTTTCTATGGTTGGTATTAAAACTGGCAGTGAAACAGAATTAGTATTTTTCCTTATTTTGTCTCTATTTTAGAAACCTTTTAAAGGTGTATTAGTTCTGAACATATAATGCTGAAAGAACCTGAACATTGTAAAAAGAAAAAAAAATTTCTGAAGAAAATTTACTCTTTTAACTCAGAAAAAGCATCTGATGAAAAAATACAACAATGAAAAATTCAGACTCCATATTTTGGTATATCATTATTTCCTCAAAGCAGAAACCACTTATTATTGATATGCTTATAATACGTGTAAAAAGTACAGTACATATTCAGTACTCAATGAACATTTTCTCCATTGAGCCAAACACTGGTTAAAAATTCTCTCCAGGTGACATTTTATTTTCACTGTGACATCAAAGCCGTCCTGATGAATATGCAGCTTATTCATGATATTGTACCATAAAGGTCAACATGACAGGATAGTTGAGAAAATTTGAATATGGGAACTCAAAGATGGCTGATTCATTTCACAAAGGTAAACACCAAATGCTGCATAACTGTCTGTGTTTTAATTAGCTTGTCAAAAGATTTTGACAAAGCCCTCCAGTGGGTTACTGAACAAACCTGGATGCATATGACTTCTACTGAATCATTTATTGTCTTTCACGGCTTTTAATAGAATTGATCTAATCATGCCCACTCCACTCTCTTATCAGTCCCACACTCCTCTCCTGTTTGCATTAGTAACTATCAGGCGGTGCAGACATAGTTGCTCCTCTAGCGTGTTTGCTAGAGCTGTTCTCAGTTTGAATGCAAACTGTAGATCTGCCTTGATATTTTCATTTTCATCCGAGTATGACACAGCCATTGCTTACACATTCGTCTCGCCCTCTTCATTCTTGATGTAATTTTTAATAGGCCCCGTCTTTTCCTCTGTTACTACAAACAAAAAACAACATTTTAACTTAAAGAAAAAAGATGCTTTTTCTCTGTATTAATCAGATTTTCTTTTCAATCATTCTTCTGAAATATCTTCCATTCCAGTCTTCATCATCACACTAAAGAATGACGTGTCTATGGAACCACACAGCTATCTAGGACATGCGGTCAAAATAAATTTCCATCTTCCTGATGAATTAATTAATCTCCCAAACTAGCCTATAAGAAAATGAAAGCAAAATGTAAGAAACAAAACTGGGTGATGCTTGTCAAGTTTCAAACAGAAGTGATGACAAAGGGTGAGTTCCCTGCTGGTTTATTTCTAGCAATTACACCATACTGCCCGGTGAGGAGGTCAGGGTGGCCCTAGCTGGTTCTTGTACTTGAGTTTTATCCTTGAGTTTCTAAATTTTTACTTTTCCATTCTGTTCTTTCTATTTATTTGAAACAATCTCTCTCTATAACACCTCAAAATATTGTATTTTGCTGCAAAAGAAACACTTTCTTTAGAGAATAGCTTCACTTGGTGCCTATAACATCGTATGTCAGTAAAAGTTGGTGATGGTGTGCACTACAGAATGCTTTTGCAGGACCTCAGAAAGATTTAGATAATTCTTCCAATCAGAAGTCAGATTAGACTGTAACCATTGATTCAGGGCAAAAGGGCAGTTTATTCTTTGCCCAATTAAATCCCTGGTTCTAGTCCTGGAGCCCTGGAGAATTTTGGGCTCCGTAGGCTGGAAGACTTCACCCTTAGCTTCCATACAATTTGAACATTTAAACCTCCATACAATCTAACCAAACTCTGAGACGTACTGCTGACTGAGCCGCTCTGACTAGCTCCTTCTGAACTCTGACTAGTCTCATTCAACTCACTCACTGTTCTGGCTCAAACTCTTCTCCAAGCTGACTGGTTCAAACTGATCTTCTGAGCAGGTAGGTTTTCTGACTGAACTCTTCTGACTCTGGTTGACTATATGACTTTCTCAGACTGAACTGCTCTGCTTGGCTGCATGCTGAGTCACTCTTCCTGTTGGATACTGATTGCTTCTGCTGAGCTGCCTCTATGTCTCTGTCTGAGTTTCCATTGCTCTATACGGACTCACTCAGTCTCCACATTGCCTCTGTCTCTTGTCCTCTGACTTTCTAAGCTAAGAGCCTGGTTTTCTATTGTGAGAAATGGGAATCTTGTCTCCTAAGTGCTGGGATTAAAGTGGTGTACTACCACTGCCTTCTGAATACTGGATTTAAAGATGTGTACCAACATTCTGTCTACCCTAGAGCAGCCATGCTGATGTATTAAAAGATTAAATATTCCTTTACATTAGACAAACTATGAAAGTGATGAGTGAATTAATAACTCTCCAGATCAATAAAAGTTTTTAAAATTTATTAATCATATAAGTCATTCAAGATGATGGGATGAAAAAAGAAACAGAAAAATGAGCAGAAACAGAAACAATTGAAATAACTCTCAATTTTCTATGATGAGAAAAATGTAAGTTCTTCCTCAAACATAAAAGTTTTTAACATCAAATTATTCAGACTCCTCCAGTATTTTACATTTGATTGCACTTTTTTACAGTATGTCAGTATTTTTTTTAACTTTACTTTAATCTACACATTTCATCCCCATCAACCAGTTTATTGAAACAAAGAAACTTATACTAGAAATCATGCCATTAATAAAGTCATTGTGTATACTGGTAAGTTAGTTTGAAAACAACTCTTCTGGGTAACATCCATTGCCAAAGAGCTATAGAAGTCTGTATCTAGATCCTCCAGGCAGACGAGTACCACTGTTTCCCCATATGAAGATAAAGAAAGAAGTATGAAGAATTAAGATGGGAGCCACTGTGTGCCAGGGACGAAGTATAGTGTAGCACCTACCTTCAGTAAGATCTAGCATACCTTCCTTATACAAAATGTAAAAAATGAAAAATGATGACATTGATGATATACTCAGAAACCACAAGTTATAGGGTAAAATTAGTCTTACCTATTTTACCTACTGAGTTTCTGAAACTTAGAGTGCATTAGCATAATTGATGTGTGATTTTAAAATCCACCGTGTTATCTATGAGCTGAAAATCTGAGCATCCAAATGCTTATATAATCATGCTTAATATATTTGGCCATTTTCCTGATTTAGAAAAATATTTACTGATGGTTTGGATGTAAAATATTCCCTACAGGTCTGTGCATTCGAATGTCTGATTAAAACTGGGGGTGATGTTTTGCAAAGTTGTAGAACCTTCAAGACATTAGGAAACTAGTACCCAATGGGCCATGGGAACTAGTCTGAGAGGTATAGGCCAGCTGGGCTTCTGGCTTGAGCTCTCCTCTTCCAGTCTGCTTCTACTGTGATGCAACCAGTCATGTGACATTCCTGCTACTGTATATCCAAATGGTGCCCACTGCCGTGCTTTCCCTATAATGGTGGCCACAAACGAGAAGCCAAAACCATCCTTCCCAGCTTAAGCTGTTTGTAATTCTCTTAAGGTGAATCCTTGTATTTTTAGGAATAGTTAAAGAAAATTATGTGCTTACAGGAATATTATAGAGAATAATACATAAAATTTTCTATATAAATTAATTTAGGAAAATACCTACTGATCACCCTTGAAAATTAATAATGGGTACAAATTTCTAATATGTAATGGTGATTGCTACTCCAGTCTCTGCACTTGTAGCTTTGTAAATATTTGAAAAATAAGGCTGATGAGTTGAAGTTGTGATAAATTTTCTAGTAATGCACACATATGAAAATATGACATTTTTCTATGGTTCACGGATGAATTATTTTGCATAGGAGATGTTATTTGTGTTAACTCTGAAACAAAAGACAGGAAGTGTCAGAAGTCAGTTGGCACGAGCATACTTGCTCCTGAGTAAGTAATAGCAGGGGAAACAGTAGTTGGGTAGATAAATATATTTTTAAATTGGTATGTAAATTTTCTCTCACATGATTCTGGACATTGGGCAGAGTAAACCCTTAATAAATTTATGTCAGTAGATTGAGTATACTTTCATCTATATATTCTTATAGTTGTATTTGCAGTGGTAATTAGAGTTGATTTAGAAACAGATTCTCATGATCAAAATATCGTGGACTTTGCTGTTTAACTTATTTGGACTTTAAATTACATATTAGCAAAAATAAAGTTTAATTTAACATATGTATCCTACAATGATTAATCAGCAAAATAGGCACCATGCCATCTTCCTAAATAGTTACTGAAATATAATAGTCATAGCCTATTTACTTTGAAAATGGCTTCCTTATTTACAGTACCACAAAGAGCTTAATGCTACCACCACATTTGAATGTCTTATGGTATCAAGTAAGGATATGTTCTTTAGGAGCAGGGAGAAGAAGTAGCGTGAGTGATGACCAGCCCACCCCGAGGCCCCCACACACGGAGGAACCAAACCCAGGAACTGCTGCATTTCACATTCAGCGCCGGAGGTCCCCCTCTGCCATGCCCAGAAAAAGGCTGAACAGAATGCTGAGGAGACAAGCCAAGGCGCAAGAGTCACTGAGAAGATCTGCAAGGTCGGTTGCTAAACCTCCTCCTGCAAAGCAAGAGCCCACGCCTAATGAGGCACCTACGAGGTGCCCAAGGGGAAGAAAGGAGAAAGCCGATGCTGGTAAGGATGAGACTACTTCTGCAGAAAATGGAGTCACCAAAACAGCACACCTCGGCGCTGAAAGCAGGGGGTGCTGGAGATGCCAAGTGAAGTGTTTGCATTTTTTGATAACTGTACTTCTGATGACTGTACAGTTTGAAATACTATTTTTACCAAGCTTTGTAAAATTGCAGAATTTTGTTTTTTACCTTTTTTAAAATTTATTTTTTGTTTTTAATTCTTCTTCTCTCATACAACATATAGAATATATCCTGGCCTACCTCCACCCCCATCTTCTCCAATCGCCCCAGATCTATCCCCCCATCAGCACCTACAAACATCCCCCCTTCTCCCCAGAAAACACACAATGAAGGCATGGCAGAGCAGGATGAAACAAGGCCAGGCATCAATTCCTACATCAAGGGTGGGCCAGGCATCCAGGCAGGAAAAAGGGGGTCTTAAGGGCAAGTAAAATGTTCAGAGACACCACCATTCCAGCCAGAAGGAGTCTTTTAAGGACGTGAAGTGTATTTAGAGGATCTTACAGGCTCTGTGTCAATGTCTGTTGGCTCCACAAGAGTGCTAGTCAGTTGACAACTTGGAGTAAAGGAAAGGAGGAAGAAAATATATGGACAGATGACAAGAACTGGGAGAAAATTAGGGGGAGATCATGAGACCTAGTGTAGTAAAAACTCACAGGATCTACAAGGGAGACCCTAGACCCTAGTAAGGATCCCTAGGAGCTGGGGATAGGGAGCCTGAACAGGACATCTCCTGTGGCCAGGCAAGGCTTCCAGTGGTAAAACTGGAACATCCCAGCCACAAAACCTCCAACCTATGGCCTATTCTTCCAAGATCTTCATTGACAATGGAAAGGCAGAATTCCATGACAAAGGAAGGAACCCCTGCCTGAAACTGCAGTCCAGGCCAAGAATGAGAGACTGGATAATGTGGAGATGATTTCTAATGATGTTATGCTGTGCTCATAGATCAGTACCTAACAACATCCTCACCAGGGAGGTCCTCTCCTGCAGCTGAGGGGAGCATATGGAGAGGCCCAGGGCCAAACATCTTGGAGAGATCAGGGAACCCCACAGAAGAGAGAGAGGAGGGATGGCAGAAACCAGAGGGACTCCTGTTTGCTCCCAGAGAGATATCCTGCTGTTGACATGTGTGGTCACCATGGCACAAAATGCCTTGTGGTGTGGGAAAACTCTGATTTTCATTTCCTTCCGGGCTCTATCAACAATATAGATTTAACTTCCTTAAGATCAGAGACCTGTTGGAATCTGATGCCCTAATATTAGTTTTGCCAGTCTTTGGGGACAATCTGGATTTTGCAGTGACATCAATAAGAGTCTTCAAAGGAGCAGTGGTTCCATTTATAAAAGACTTCGGATGTTCCGATGGATTTTCTTCCATTTTCATTTCAGTTTCCGAAAGTGAGAGCCGGCTTGTGAAGAGTTGTTAAACAATATCCCTAATATGAAACACCAACTCTCACTCTCTGATTCTCTCCCTTTTCAAAACATTGAATGAAGATTTTAAGAGGTTCTATAGTGGCTTTCTGATTTTGGTGGTCTATATAAGAAGGGAGTTTGGAAGTTCTTGTATACTGTTCATGATTGTCTGCCCGTGTCCTGTCTGAAATACCATGATTGTTTATGAATAATATCTATGAAAAGTATCTTCAATGAAGCTGGAGACAGTTTGGCTTGGCAAAAAAATATGTTCTTCAACCTTGACTTCCATATTAATATTTACTTATATTAATGACATTTATTATTTCATATACTTTTAATTTTATGAGCTTGGAAATTACTAGATTAGTATTACTTGCTGCTAAGATATACATATTTTTCTAGGACATGTCTTAACATATAAAAATGTTTGCAAAGAAATGCTAGGTCTAGAAAAATATGAAATAAATACATTCTTACACGGAAATTATTTACAACTCTGAGACTCTGCTTTTGTGCTCTGGGCTGACTTTTAGATATGTGAATGCATTGTGTGATTCTCAGAGTTGGGAGAAAATGGAACGTTTCTGTGCTACACTCACTGATTTCAGGAGCTGGCACCTAATCTGGATATTACACTTTTATGTGAAAGGACCTTTTCCCATCTCATACACTAGGCATTTAGCCCTAATGGATGCTATTTGCAGATACTGCCTCACCGTAAATGACTGTTTCAGTGAGGTCCTGACCCTTTGTGTTCAACTTGTAGTTAGTTTTTCAACTGAATGGAAGCCTTGATTATATCCTGCTTCGGGGGGAAATGTAAAAGAGAAAAAAGAAAGAGAAAAGAAAGAAAGAAAGAAAGGAGAGAGAGAGAAAGAGAGAGAGAGAGAGAGAGAGAGAGAGAGAAGGAAGGAAGGAAGGAAGGAAGGAAGGAAGGAAGGAAGGAAGGAAGGAAGGAAGGGGGAAAAGAAAGGAAAATCTTTAACTCTCATCATTATTTGCGTCAGGATATTTTTCCCCAGAACGAAGCCAAGTAAATTGAGGTTGACAAAATTTCCCACGTTTTCTCGTCAATAATCAAAATGCATTACATTTGACTGCTGGGATGTTCGCATCCATCCTATATGTTTTATTTATTTTCTCGTTTATTTCTAAACAACCAGGCCTACATGTAAATTTACAAATACAGACCAAGGAGCCTCTGGGCATCTTTAAAATAGAAGGAAATAAATAAGCATTCTTATCAAAATTCAGTAAAATCACAGGAGAGCCCAATGTTCTCAGTACAGCTAAGAAAGTAAGAAAATGAGAACTGAACCCAAAGACTTCAGGTAAAGGTTCAGCTTTCCTGAAGCCAAATCATCATGTCAGGAAAAACACTGTATATAAAGAAGTGCTTTGTTACAGGATCCTGTTGCCAAGGAAACTAATCATCAATGTTCTTAAACTTCTTTGCTCTACCCATTGTAAAGGGCCTCCTGCTCTCATTTACTATTACTGCTTCCTGTGATCAGTTCAGTTATGATGCAAGCCATGAAAACCTTAGCTTAAGAAAGTAACATTTGAAGAAGTCATTGCTAATCACTTCAGTTAACATTTAATGATAAATATAATCCAGTATTTTATACTTACTGTTTAGTGGGTAAAACACCAGTATTGATATACCAAATATAATTGATTCTCTTTTCCCAAGGTAGGATAGGATTTAAACTCTTGTGTGACTTACACATGTTAAACTTCTGTGTTTGTGGGAAGAAAATTCATTGAGGAGACTAGTTTGCCCAGATTAACTTATTCTATTTAGAAATATTATTTACATTTATTATTACGTTTAGAAATATTCACAAATAGAAATATGTATTCATCAGTATAAAGCAATAAGGAGAAAACAAAAAGGTAGGAAATTTCCTAGAACTCTTGCCTGTTATGAACAGAACTAGGATTCTTATAAGACTTTGTATAGCATGTCTTTTGTAGTTATGAAAGTAAGGATTACTAAATATAATGTAATTGATTAATGTTGTTATTGAGAAAAATTGTTGTTTTAACCTTCTTGATGTTTTATCCATAATTATATACTACCACATAGAAGAAAAGTTTACAATAGAAGGCAGAGAAACCTTTATTATTATGTAAACATTTTTTGTTAAAAATCTGTATAGGCTACTCATCAGCATTTAAAACTTTTCAGATCCAAAATAAAAGATTATCTGGAAACCAGCAAGTAGAGCAAAGTTTATAAAAGCAAGGCAATTTTAACAACAATTTATAAAACAAAGCTCCACAATAATAGGAGTAGATATTTTTAATTACCCTAGTTAATTAGGTTTTAACCATATGATATTAGTTTTTAGTAATTAATATTATTTTAAACTTTATGTGTAACTCTTTTCTTTAAGAAATTCTCCCCCAGTAACACAGAATTTTAAAATAATGACTCAATTTCTGATAAATACTACATTAATATTACTAACTTTTAATTTGAATGGTTGTTAGGATTAGTTAAGAAAATAATTCAAAATAATATAGAAATACAGCATTGAATAAAAGAGTATGTGCGTATCTTTATGTGTATATCACATAATATATAATGAGGGGAGAGAAAGAGGCAGAGACAGAAAGAGATTCTGAATGTTAACAATGTATGACATATTCCGTAGAGGAAGAGCCCTGTGTGAAAGCTAGGGTCTATATTCCAAGGGATGGAATGTAGTAACACATTGAATCCCAGTATTCAGAAGGCAGTGGTGGTAAACATCTTTAATCCCAGTATTAAGAAGACAATGGTGATCTACACCTTTATTCCCTAAGAAAAACAGAGTGTAGAGGCAGACACATGAAGCAGAGCTCATGAGTCAGTGTCACGCAGGAAGTGATACCTCAGATGAGTCTGAGTGAATGGCAGGTAAAGTGACTAATCAGAGGAAGAATTAGCAGAGTGAGGCACACTGAGGGTAAAACCTACTCTCAGGATATATAAGGTAGTCTATCAGCTCAGAGTTACAGTCAGTCAGAGAGTTAAAGAGTCAGTTACAGAGGAGTCAGTTACAGGGGAGTCAGTTACACAGGCAGTATAAGGCAAGCAGTCTGAGTAGACAGATGGGGACAAGACAGAGACAATGAAGTGCTATGAGTGAGGATAAGGCAGAGAGGCAGCCTGAGACAGCTTGGAGAAGAGTTTGAGCCTGCACCATGTAGAGGAATAGCCTGAAGGGTCAGAGTTAAGAAGGAGCTAGTCAGAGTGGCTCAGTCAGCAGTAGGTCTTGGAGGCTGAGGCCAAAGCCTTCTAGGTCTGAGCTAGATCTTAAATGTTCTAGATTGTAAGAAGACTGAAGCCTTCCAGTTCAAGGATTCAGACTAGATTAAAAAGAGGCCAAAATGCTCTTGGGCTCCAGGGCTCTGGGCAGGAACTGGTGATTTAATTAGACAAAAGAATTAACAGCCGTTTGAACTTAAATCAACAACTACATCTGATATGAGTCCATAGCATCTACATCTACAACCTTCCTTGAATTTTATTTCAGAAGTCAACTGACTTATGGCAAATCAATGTAGATAAAATAGAAAAAAAACTAGGAAATAAGAAAATATCACAAAATATGGTTCTGCTACTGGTTTTGTCGTTTGCTGTCTTTGTACGTTGGGAATAGCACTTGCAGGAACCCCAATGCTCATTCAGCTAGGGAAGAGTATCAGTACTAAGCACAATGCAAGCTTCCATGCCCTGGCTCAGTACCAATGAGTCAAAAATTGCAATTTCATAGTCCTAGCACCCTATACTGAGACTTTGGCATCTCAAAAAATTTTGTTGAAAGCACATTGAAAGTGTAGAAGGAAAGAACTAAGGTCAAGAAATCCTGACAAAATTGTCAAATTCCCTGGCTGAAATGCAACTGAAAATGAAAAGATGCAAGTCAGAAGAGGGCTGGCTCAGGGGACATTGATATTGTTTGATATTCAGAGCAAAGGAAGTCTATAGGTTCAGATATTTCAGGAGATGAAATGATAGAAAAACACATAGAGATATTCATGAAACACAGCATTTCTATGGCCAGAATCTATTGTTGACAAAAGAGACATGGATGACAATCAGTATCATATATTCAAATTAACACCATTTCTTCAGTATAGAAGTATATTCCCCTGAGGCATGCTGGGATGGATTGAGTACTTTACAACTTTGTGCTGTGTTGAGTAAGAAAAGCAGGTAACAATACTTAGTAAGCTACTTCATCCTACAACCAAAAGAGAAAAGTTAAAAGATTTGTAATCAGGATAGTGTTATGATTAAATGTATTATGATTGAAAAATTATGTTATAGAGTTCAGGACAGAACTACATAATACTAAATTAAATTACTACAATTAAAGTGAGAAATGTCTAGGCCAAGAAACTTATAAAATGAGAGAAAAGGACACAGCAGAGACACCTATTGTTCCAGAAGTATGATCAAAAAGGTTTCTGACCTCCTAATGCACGCTGTGGTAGTTTGAATAAGAATGACCCCATTGGCTCCTTTATTTAAATGCTTAGTCACTAGGAAGTAGCACTATTTCAAAGGACTGAAAGAATTAATATGTATTGCCTTGTTGGAGGAGGTGTGTCACTGGGGGTGAGCTTTGGCATTTCAAAATCCCAAGCCAATCCCAGGGTCTCTGTCTACAGATCAGGACTTAGCACTCACCTACCACTCCAGAGCCTTCCTGCATGCCACCAGGCTCCCCACCATGATGACAAAGGACTAAACCTCTGACTGTAAGCAATCCCCCAAATAAATGCTTTCTTTGGTCACAGTGGTGTCTCTTCACAGCAATACGACATGAAGCAAGACTCTCAGATTATGGAAAGTGAAGCACGATGTCGTCTAAGTGCCTAAGATGCTGGACTACATAAATCACCGATAGCCTCACGTGTAGGAAGTAATCTGATATTGTGCATTACATTATGTTGAAAGCTACATGATGATAAAATCCTGGTGATCTAGGAAGATGCAAGATGAAAAGACAAGTGTGGCATAAGCAGAAACTTTGATGCTGGGGATGTGCATTGTTATTTATCTGTATAAGGATATTGAGTAGCCGGATAAGTGTATAGGTTTAGAGAGATACATTTCAGCTCAAGGAGAAAAGTAGCCATAAAGTTTGGCTTTCATTTTTATCTAGTGTGTTTTTCTTAGAGTGCCTTTCCCTCTATCTTTGTGTTTCCCATCCTGTTATCTAAAACAGGCTTGCTTTCCCATTCTACTTTTTGATATTTTAAGAAGAGACAGTGATAACAAAATATCAGAAAAAAATATACATATAAGAAAATATACACTAGCTACTGACAACTTTTTGGAGGCATCTGGAAAAAGCTTAAAGACATTTAAAATAATGCAACTCAAAATTCAAAACCACAAAGCAGGATCTCATGAGAAAACGGATGGAGATGAGGCAAAGAGCAGAAGAGCGGGGTGAGAAGAGGAAAACAGGTACAGATTCCTGAACCGAGGAATGTGCTCTTGGATGGATATGAGAATGATGGCTGAGACAAGATTGACAGTTCAGGACAGGAAAGCCTAGCTTGTAACTCATCATTTCAATCACAGAAGGCATTTTTGAATAGCCTGTGCATCGGACTCATTTCTACATCTCTTACTCTCTCCTAAAATACCAGGCACATCGCATTGTTCAACATCCACTGTTGTTTGCGCTCATTTTCTGTATTGTGTGTTAGCGCATTTCTGTACTCAATTCAATCTGTTTCGATAGCAAAACGTCTATTTCTAACACCCTTTCAATAAGTGAATTGGTAAATACTCATCTACTAGAGAACATTCCTTGTGCTTGACAGGTCATTGGAAAGTCACAAGGTGCTTGAAACATGACATAACTGTTTATGATGTAATCAAATTGAACTAAATCATTGCGCCTTGGTATTTAATATTGTGTGTGTGTGTGTGTGAGTGTGTGTGTGTGTGTGTGTGTGTGTGTGTGTGTGTGTGTGTACATACCCCTCAATAATTTAGAGGAGGGCTTAAGTGTAACAGTAACCAACTCTACATTCTAAGAAGTTATTTCCACCAGGGAAAATCTGTAGGTCAAATGCTTATATGTTTGTACTGTAATCAGATGTAGTCCTTTCTGATTCAGAGGAAAAGGAAATAAATGATGTGATCGCTTCTGGATTTACAGCTCCTCTATTAACATTTTATATACTCTTTCAAGATCTCTATTATACTATAAAGATATTAATATAAAAATAAATAAGCATTATCATTTGCTTGAGTAGCTTTGATATCATTTTATAGTCCATATGCATAGCATTCTGTTATAGAATGTGTTAACCTAATATATACATTAGATTAACCTTCAAGCAGACTTGATAGAATAAGCCATTAAGCGCGCATAGATGGCTAACGGGTATACAAGCAAACTGTATAAACCAACACAAATGAGAAACCCTGTCACATGAAAGAGACTTGTTTCTTCATGCTGTCTAGCTAGCAAATATTTATAAATTATACTCTATGTTTAAAACTACTTTATTCAACGTTTTTTCAGTACATTGAGCAGGCAATCACCATGATCGACAACATGCAAGCTCCTGGGAAGTAGTAATTGACAGAAATCTATGAGGTGAGAAATATACTCGTGAATATTGTATGGATTAATTCTTGACCTCACACTCTATAAACTAAGGCAGAGTAAAATATCAAATTATCTTAAGAAGCCCATCAGGATAGGAAGGCTCTAGTTCATCATGACTTTTAAAACACCATGGAAAACAGTGTCAAGTCATTGTATATTCTTCCTAAGTCCACATTTTTCCAAAGTCATATAAAGTGGTATTTTACAAAACTGTTGTTCTGTAGGAAAAATATCCTTAATTCAAATTCCTGCTTGCCTACTTGTAGATTTAGGGGCACCCTGGGGGACACTCCTAGCTATTGCCTAGAATCACTGGCCCTGTCCATCCCACTGCTGCTGGGGGATGTGGGGGGGGATGAGCCTGCATAGAATCAAGAGACCAGACTCCAGGAGATGCGTGGACAAGCAAACTCTCTTTGTTCAGGACAAAAAGCACACTTTATACCCCCTATGACCCCTCATTGTCCCCCAGACCATTCCCATTCTTCTCTTGAGCATGATCTTGGTGAAATGTCCTTTGCTGGTTGGCTCTCATGACGTCATCTGTTCTTAAGTATCAGCTTTCACATCTGTGCGACCACTGCCCCTGTTTTAAATCCTGGCAGCCGGTTCTTAGGGAGGCCTTACTTCCTCCCACACCTACTTATTAGTTCCACCACACTAAATAAGTAATAAAAATAGGAAATTGTGTAATTATTTAAATCGAACTAATAATTCACATTTTAATGCATTGTTACCAGAATTAAAAATAAGTAAACAATGAATAGGTAGTAGAGGCAGAATGATTAGGAGATCAATGTCAACTTGGCCATAAAGTAGGTGAGAAAAACATGCAGTTTGACAAGGAAAGGAGTATAAACTCAGTTAAAGTTTGAGACACTAAAATGAAATTTTGTGAAGGAGCATGTATGATGTAAAAGTTAAAGACAGGAAAGATTTTTGCAGAGTTTACAATTGTTCAGGAGATTAGTACTATTCATTTGAAAACTTGGACTTTACAGGAAGATGTTTGTTAAGTTTACTGAAAGAAAGACTTTAGTTTCCAAAAATGCAAATTCCTTTGAAGGAGAGTCCATACAAAGAATTCCTGTATAGAATTTTCTGCTAAAAGCAGCCTAGAAAGGTGTTTCCCCAGATTCAGCTGCAAAGGTGCATAGAATCCAATGTACCATTGGTCCAAGGAAGCCCAGGTGCATCTTGGGTTGGTACTGTAATGTGGCATCACCCACTTGGAGATGGCTTTACTCGTTCACCTTCTGCCTGTGTGAAGAGTTCCTGAAGGCATGAATGAATGTTTGAGAGAGCTTTTAGATTATACAATATGATAGGGTCAGATTATCTGCATGGAGTGACTGTTTGTGATCCTTATGGGAATGCAAAAACGGGGAGTGGAGAATACTGTTGTGTTGTGCAAGTTTGTTTTTATTTATGTATAAAATGTTTTATGTACTGTTGGGTGAGGAGCTAAGCTAGGTCTTGGCGTTTTGAATTGTTTGTAGGTGTCGGGTTTCTGTGGGGGAATGTTTGATGGCTTATGATCTGCACCTGAGGAGTTCTGAATGAAGAAAAACACCTGAGCACAGAGGCTCAGCATTCCACTGTTGGGATGGGACTACCACAATGGTGGTTCCCTCTGCTGAGGTCTGGCAGAGCTTGCGAGTATGAACATGCCCCTTGGTCATCCTTGCTGAGCCACTACGGTAGGCGAACTACTACACTGTTACATAAGAAATGACTAAATAGAACTGATCGCGGAGAGAAACCCTGTGTGCCATAGACAGTACTGTTGGCGTAAGGTCTGTAAGGGCTATCAGAACGTACTGTGGTGCGTATTGGACCATCTTCAGCCCCAGATGAGAGTCATGGTATTTAAGGACTGGTGTTTGAACTGCCAAGGAGCTCTACGCCACCATGGCCTTCTGTATCATGATGCCTTGTTTCCCTTCAGATATTTGCCAAACTCTGCTCTGTTAAGCTGCTCCTGATAGGCACTTTAGTTACAGCTAAAGTAAAAAAAATAAATAAATAAAAAGTGTACAGCATACAACATGCATTGGAACCAACACTTTTTTTTTAGGTCATCAGGTTCAAAGTTACAGCTACATTTAAGTGTATTTTGTTTCTTTAGCCGTTTACAAAGTCTTTGTATTTAAATGTAAATTCAGTTTGTAAGTAAATTCATATTCCCAAATTGTATACATTCCATTTTGAGAACCCTAACCTGGAATTTCTGTGTTTATGTAATTGACGAAACATATTTGTTCACATATAAAAGATATTTCAGAAGAAATCTAAATCAACGTATAATTTCAAATGTACATCCATAAATCCAGTGCTAATTTCCAATTTACTTTCTAAACTCTTGTAAGTCTGGATTCTTAATGACATTTAAGGACTCATTTATAAAACTGACAAAGATTTGTTTAACATATATATATATATATATAATGTGTATGAGTGTGTGTAAAATACAAATATATTATTATATATGTGTGTGTATATATATACATATATATATCTCACAGATATCATTTTTAATTACAGAAAGCACTGTTTCTAATACAGAACTTACATTTAAACAATGAACTATATGGTTTGTCTTATCTATGAAAGTAAATAACTTAATTGTCAATAAACCATAAAATAATAGATTTTATCTTGTTAATTTTGTTTATTAAATAATGCATATCATTTCAGTAAATAGCATTTGCAGATTAAATATAATGTGAGACACAAATAAATGTATTTAATAATAAAGTAAACAATAGCTGTCTTAAAACATATACTGATAAAAGAGTTTAAGATAAAATAGTAACAAAACAGTATTTTCTTTAGTAGTCCCTTATATTCCATACCATTTCAGCTTTGCTTCTTTTCAAGAACATGTCCATCACAAGGGACACTGAAATTCATGCAGACTTTTATGTAACCTTAACTGTACATAATCCTATGTGCCAATGGAACTTTTATCATCAATATTTCAGAGGGATTTTAAACTCTGAATTTTCATTATTAGTCAATATTCAATGCTACCTTTTGCTAAATTAACGTGTGTGAGATGATGTCATTCTAACATATTTAAATTTCATGTCCCTGATTGCTAATGAAATTAACCTTTATTAATGCCTATAAATTGTTTACATCTATTAGCATTCTAAAAGTATTTCTAAGTTGAAAAGAATTTGGTTATAGATAATTCAAGTATCAAATATTATCTCCTGATTCATCATCTATCTACTACTTGTCTATATGTTCATACCTAAATAAAAATAAATATTAAACAATAGTCTGTCCAGTTATTAATCTTCATTGAGAACTTGATTTAGAATCTCTTGTAGAAGTAGATGTTTTTGCAGATGTAGATTCACCAGATGTAGATGCTGGTTCTGGGCAAAGGACAGTGTATTCTTTTATCTAATTAAATCACCAGTCCTTAGTACTGGAGCCCTGGAGCTTTTCAGTCTCCATACAGTCTGGGACATTTAAGCCTCCACTGTTGACTGAGCCACCCAGTATAGCTCCCTCTAAACTTGGACTCTTCTCTTTCAACTGACTCTTCAGCCTGCTTCTCCACTGACTCTTCAGTTTGCTTCTTAACTGACTGTTCAACTGACTCTTCTTACCTCACTCTGTTAATTAAATCCTCTATCTCCTATGTAACTCTCTTTAACTGAGATGAGAGCCCGCCTTTTTTTCATGAGTGTTGGGCATGCCCTAACTTTGCTAATTCTTCCTCTGATTAATCACTTTGTCTGCCATTCACTCTGACTCATCTCAGAGGCCACTTCTTATGAGACATGGACTCCTGAGTTCTGCTTCCTGCGTCTACTTCCACTGTTGTTTTCCTAGGGATTAAAGGTGTGGACTACCATTGCCTTCTGAATACTGGGATTAAAGGTGTTTGCTACCACCACTTTCTGAATACTGGATTAAAAGTACGTTTACATTCCACTCAGACCATGCAGGCCTCTGAATGTATCCCCTGAAATGCAGATCCTAGCTTTCATATGGGGCTATTCCTCTACAGGAATACTGAATCCTAGACATATGCTCCTGAGTTTATTACCTCTGACTACACCCCTACTGCATGCTCCACTCTTTCCTTTTTGATGATTTCATCTGTCTACCTCTTGAACATGAGTTATAAGTTGCTGGTGTTCAATTTGCTATCTCATCTGCTTTCTAGGACCATGGTTATGAGCTTTCTGTCCTTAAGCATAATGGCATAAATCCTGTTCTAAACCAATTAAAGACACTGAGCCAAGGCAGGGCTATCACCTGTGTTCTGACTATGGCTTCTGCCTAGCAGGTTTTACTCCGTAGTTCTCTGAATCACTTGAGTCTTTTAAACAGGGTGAGGTAATATATTTAAACAGCCTTTGGCCTAACATATACAATGTGTATCAAATCTGTACTGAGTGTTTCAGAACAGAGACTGTTTAATTATTTCACACAATAAGAGTAGTGGATTGTTAGAATCAAATATCTGAGGGAAAGAACCTTTAAATTAAAACTTCTAAAACTGTTCATAAATAGTCATTTCACTTAGAATCTCAGACACATTCTAAACATTTATAACTGTACAATTCTTTTGATATCACTTGTACATTTTTTAACATTAACTTGTTTATTTTTGACATAAGTGTGTGTACATGTACCACAGTGCCCACATGTATAAGTTTTAAGCTAAATTGCAGAAGTTAGTTATTTCGTTTTACCATGGTGAGTTTAGGTTAACAGGCTTGGTGGCAGGTGTCTTTACATATGAACTAGTTAACCATCTATGTTTAAATAATTGTTATCTTAACATAATCAGTTTTATGTTTTAATTAGATGAATGTATAATTTGATGCAACTAGATCAAGCAATTTGGGTTTGTCAGAAAAGAGGTATCTCAGCAAAGCCCTAGAATTTTGTTTTTGTTGTTATAAAACACAGTCCTAGGCAGGAGAAACTGTACCCAGATGGTACAAAAAGACTATAACAGAGTGAACTCATTCTAAGTAATCAAAACCAAACAATCCCCCCAACAAATGATTGAGTCAATGGAATCAGATAAACTGAACCATGTAGATAAAATTGTTCATGTGATCATAGTGCACAACGAATAAAATATTTTAATCTGTATCTTCTTGTCACACATAATGCCTAATTTAAAAATGCAATGTGTGTTATTTTCAATTATATAATAAAACATTTCAACATTAAATAATCTTTTATTAAGGGTAAATAAATTTCACTTCTTACTTTAGCCAAGAAAAGAGCTTTTCCATGAAACTATAAAGGAGAAGTTGATGTTTCTGAATTTCAGACCTGCACTCATATTAAACCATGTAGAATATGAGAAATGAGAAATGTGTCCAAACATGTATCTTTTCTGTTCCACATTCAGCTGAAATGAAGGCATGTCAGGCTTGGAACACATCTATGTGCAATGATGGATAGCTCATGCCAGGAACTGCTACAGAGGTAGTGCCATTAGGGAGATGGATGAAGGCATCAGGAAGGAGAGGCACACATATCTGCTAATGGGAAGGTCACACAGCAAACATTAACAATCAAGAGCATTAATACATTTCCCCACGTAGATGCTTTCTCAATAGTGACTTTTGACAGGTACAATCTGGCTCCCATATGTCTCTGGCTGAACCTCAGGGACAGTTTTAGTTCAGTACACAAATATACCCACAGATTTGCTTTCAAGATGATAGAAACAACTGAGCAAAAGTGCTTGGCTTTTTTATGTTTTGTATACATTGGAGCGAGTCTACCCTGCATAGACAAATGTGGAGGTTTGTTTATAAAGCTCTGTGCCACAGAGCATGTGTACTGGAATCACACTTTGTCTTTCAGACACTCTGTGCATGAGAATATATGTAAAAACCATCTCATACTTGATTTTTAAGTGGTCCAAGTCACAATTAGCAATTAAAGTGCTTATACTTAAGGGCCAAGGGGTAACATAAATAGATAAAGAGTATTAGAAAATTACAAACCAGAATCCCAACTGTCATGTTCCTTGTCTCATTAATTCATTTGGGTGTTCTGGGCATTCCCAATGCCAGGAATTAATACAGACATCAGGACAAATGGCTCAGGGACACTAAATGGATACTGTGAAATGCCTATTGCAACAAAAGCAGCTCTCTCAGAGAGACTCAGTTTCCATCAGAAAGGGACTCTTTAGATATTATTTTGGTGGGAGGCAGGGTTGACTTTCTATTATAACCTTTCTTAGATATGAGGTGAGCTTAGACAGAAGAGTGGTGGGGAATGAAACTGTCACTGGTCAAACCTCAAAATTGGAATTTGGCATTTAAACTTATTTTCATGTTAAAAATGATTAACACATAATTCCCAGTGTAAGGATGGAAACTAAATGTTATTAGCATAGTAACACTACACACGTCTCATAACATTTCTAAGAATTCTCAATACTTACCTTTTTTCTTTCTTTCTTTTAACATTTTTTTGCTATTATTTAGTGTGTGTCTATAAATTGTGGGCTTCTAGAAGCAGGCACTTGTCCACCACAGTGGGCCTTTGGAGGTCAGAGGAAAACTTTTAGGACTCCATAATCTTCTTATAGCATCTAGGTAATTCCTTCAGTAAAGGCATTCCTGGCTCAGTTTATAACATCTCGGCAAGGCCAAGACTATACAGACATATATGAAAGGGCGTGATTGTGGTCAATGCAGTGGTGTTACAGTGGATATTTCTCAATTACAGAGACAGTGAATATATACTTATGAGTAATTTGATGATGCTTGGGTTGTGTTGGATATGCTGCTCCGTCACACATGTACTTTGTGCTGTGTTTATTAATGCTACAATTATGCCTTATGCCCACTCAAACTAAGTGAGAATTAAATTATTGCTAGTGTTCCCATCAACCAAAACTCCAAGTTCGGCTCATTTGGCTTGAGAAGTATTTAGTTTAACCTCTCTATGAATGTATTGGTTTGTTAAAAAGAAGATGTATTAAAGAATGTGGAGTAAAGATCTTTAAGATGGGAAGAAATCCAAAGAGCGTAGTGCAATAAAAATGATCAAAATGACTTTTTCTTGAAACTTTTTGAGCGAGAAAGATTCAAAGAAAGCCTCTACACAAGTTTAACACCAAGAACACTCCTGCTATGAGCAGAGAAAAAACATAAAATGAGGGAGCAATGGCATTAGAGGCTGAGGCAGCTGGGAGTCTAAAGAGTTGCAGATGTAGAATAGAGATCAAACTACAGCCACTTAAGACTCTCCCAAACACAGCTCAGCATGGAGGACAGATGTAAGCTTGGGATATTCCCAAAGGAAAGCAATTCTCCAACGGTAAAGCCATTCAACCATGTGGAATATGTCTGACATTTGTTATAATAGCAAATTTTGAGATAAAAAATAAAATTTAACATCGATTTTCAGCTTCTTTAGGAACTCATTACTGATTTCAAAAGACATTGTAACAGTTTGCACTCATACCAGCAGTGAATAAATACCCCCCTTTCCCACACCTTTAGCAGCATGTGCTGTCATTTGTGTTACTGATCTTGGCCATTCTGACTGGGGTAAGATGAAATTTCAAAGTAGTTTTAGTATACATTCCCTTGATACCTTAGGATATTAAACATTTTAAATTGTGTTGCCTATTACAAAGCAATCTTCAACTTCATATAGAAACACACATATACACACATACACAAGCACAAACACACGTACACACACACACACACACACACACACACACACACACACACACACACCTGCTGGAGGTATCACCATCTCATATTTCAAGTTGTATTACAGAGCTACAGTAATAAGGACAGCATGGCATAGGCATAAAAATAGATGCATTAATCAATGAAACAGAATTTAAGCCCAGACCTAATTCCAAGTACCTATGGAACCTGTTTCCTGAAAGGGAGACCCCAAATGCACACTGGAGAAAACAAAAAACAAACAAAATAATGATAATAATAATAATAATAATAATAAACAGCATCATCAATAAATGATGCTGGTCAAACTGGGTGGGTCCATGTAGACTAATGAAAACTGATGCAGATGAATATATGAAAGAAAAATGAAACACTAAATAAAAGGAATATTTCGTGAGATATCTACTACATGATTGCAAGCTGTTCTATAAGGGTGCCACAATAAAAACATCAATGCACTGGAAAATAAAACAGGTGCATGACATTGGATGAGAATAGATGACACACAGATATAAGTCAACAACCAGAAGTACCTGATATTTGATTAAAAATGCCAAAAATAAACAATAGGGAAAATCAGTATGTTGTGGTTTTCTGAAATGGGCTTCTCCTCTTGCAAAGAGAAGTTTCCCTAATGAGGGACGGGGACATCACTGACCTGTGGGTATGACGATGCATGCTTAGATTGCTGTTCGGGATCATGCTGGTTTTAAGTTTTACTTTCTCTCAAACTCTTATCCAACTCCTTAATGTTCACGCCTCCCTTCACCCGGCCTCTTTTCATCCACACAAGGGATTCTTACCTCTGGCTATGTGTCAAAATTACCTTGCAGCACTGAAACATGTAGTTCTGAATACATAAGACCATGGCTATTAGGTTTAGATATTCAGTGTTTCATCTGAGAATCTTTACTTATATTTGACCTCTGAGTTGCTTCTCATTGGGAGATACACGAATACAGAAGGAGAAGCCAAGAAGAGCAAAGCCAGTCCAGAATAAGCAGAGAGAAAGCAGAGAGTCAGAAGCAAATGTTCTAAGATTTACAGTTTAGGGTTGACAGTACAGAAGACAACTACTGAGACTGAGCTCAGTCAACAGTAAATCTCAGAGCTGAAACGTTCTAGGTTTGCAGATTACATTTTTCAGAGGCTGAAGACTTCCAGGTCTAGGTTTAAGATTAGATTGTACAGAGGCTGAAACCTTCTAGGTAGGGCTTGGGATTGAATTACCAAAGAATAAACTGTCCTCTGCCTTGAACCCATGAATAAATCAACATATATATTTACACCTACAATTAGTGTTACATACGTATGTACATATGTACAAATATATATATGAATACAACCTGTTGAGTCTATTTTTGTTGATGGATAATATCAACGGATATTTTAATGTGAAAAGTACCCACTCCTAGACAAAGATCTACAAGCAACTAATGACTACTGAGAGAATGAAATTAGCCACTCCCAGGGATGAGCCCCTTATTGCTCAGTTAATGCAGAGTGATATTCCTTGGAACCATATACAAACCACCAACAAAAATCCATCATTATAAAGAGGTGATTATGCTCCTAGATCCTTTGAGAGTTTGATTATCTTAATACTTGTGCAGCCAGCCATCAGGTCAAGTAAAAAGCCTCAGAATGCATAATACCCTTCTGCTAATGGTCATCTATATAGTTACTCACCAGCTCCCCAGCCATCATAAGGCTCTTCTTAACTGAGTACTAGTGACCTCCAAACAGATTCTCTGACTGGTCCAGCTGCCTGAGATTTGACAACTGCAAGGGATGAGGATGCAATTACGAAGAACAGGATTAGCCTTCAAGAAAAGGCACAATGGGAATGACACTTCCTAAAATGGGTCTTTTATTCTAAGCCACATGCTTTTTAGCTCAGTTAATCAGAATATTTCTCATACAAGCCAGACTTATAAGAAAAATATCTTTAATATCATTTGCCTTTGCCTCTTTCTATTTCTGTATGGGAGCATATGGGGTTAAGCTGATTTCTTCAAACAAAATACAGTGACATTCACATATCCCTGTAATATCAGGTCAAATAATCATTCAGAGGTGCTCCAATATCTCCTAAATTCATAAATCTGAGAAATATAATCAGCTGCATTTAGTCACCAACAAAGACACGGAGGAGACACAGGAACATATGACCTGTACATGCCAGATGTAAGCAGAGAGGTCAATAACACCAATAACACAGAACAACACTACAGAAACAGATGTGACCTTGGGAGGCTAAGGATAAGATTGTGGTATAGATTTTGAACCACAGTTCACTATGAATATACATTTGCCGTTATTAACAATCCATTTTTATTATCAATTTTGCTGTTGCCATATAATATTTTATCCTTGTTTTCAGGGACAGAAACAAAGCTCTCTTTATTTTACAATTTAATGTCTTTGATATTTTCAAGACCGTTATATATGACTTCTGTCATCACTGAGTATCAATTTAGTTCATCATCACAGTTAGGCTATTAGAGCGTATGGACAGTGGACAGAAAGTAGATGAAACTGATCCTCTGTGAGTGATCACAGGGAGACAGACAGAAATTAGATATACTGAAAGGTGAAGTTTGGAACAAATTTTATTTTGTTCAAAGGATTATAGCTCAGAACAAGAGATGTTCAGTTTAGTCAATGTTTCTTCTAAAAAAAAGAACAGTTGTTCACAAGTCTCTTGTTTTCAAATCGAATACTCTGACGCTGCCATATATCATTATTACATGTAAGTGCATTAATCTAAATTTAATAATATTGCTTAAGCTTTTTTCCCCAAGAATTAAATTCAAATGAAAATTTAATAAAACTCTTCATGCATATAGATCCTAAGATAAACTAAAAGAAAAGCTCGTTTTTAATTGAGTATTTCTTCTGTTTGATTTGGCTCAATGTTTTAAGGATTGCAACCCTGTTAGGTTGCTATTAGCATTTCAATTAATGGGCTTCCATCAATACAAAGCAGATCAACATTTTCTTTTGCTGTTTGTAAAAACAAACACTAAAATAAAAGACAGTTGATCCAAATATTGGTAAGCTAAATTTAAGTGCACGTTAATGAAATATTGGCAAGATCTGCTTCTGAAATTCTGGCACAATCTTGTGTCCACATTGTCATCTGTAAACCACAGCTGGTTATCATTTCTGGATCAACAATCAGTCTAAACTGCTGAAAACCTTTCTCTATTTCTAAGAAATCTCTTCTTTACAGTTTAGAATCAGAGTTTCCATAGACCTTTTCATTTTTTTCAAGACATAACTAGCACTTGTATAAATTTAAATAAGTTTTTAAGTAGATGGAGAGATGGCTGACGGGTTACAGAAGAACCTGTTTCTCTTTCACGATATCCTAGTTCAGTTCCTTGCACCCACATCAGGCAGCCCACAACTACCTCTAACTCCAGCTCCAGGGGATCTGACACTCTCTTCTGGCCCTGTAGACACCTGTAAGAATATGATTCTCATACAACAAACAGGTACACACACATACACCTAAATACAAATAAATGATATAGAAACACACACAGATATATACACATGTATACACACACATATATATACATACATATATGTATATGTGTATATATGCATATATATATAATTTTTAAATGCTTTGGTCTTGTAATAACAATTACAATTACAGTTTCAAAGAAGGTAAAAGAGAATTAACATTGACTTCACATCCAAATCCTATTACTGTGAACTAATGTTTAGCTTGTCGCAACTGATAAGGTAATATCGATATATATTTATCCTTCAGAGTTTGTTCTTCCTTCAAGGATCACAGTTTTTTCTGACATTCCTGTGCTTTTCCATGTTCATGCCTAGAACGTGACATTGTTGACAGTTATCTTGGTTCCTCTTGGATTTGACTGTTTTTCAATTATTTGGATGAAAATGATAATTTTAATAACTTTTCAAGTGCTATGTAGAATGTACTTATAGTAAATAATCTGATGATTTTTTCCTCATGCATAGACTTAGGATGTATGCTTTTGGAAAAAAATCATAGTGGCTGGAGACATGGCTCAGTTATCACTGGCTATTCGAGCACAGGACCAGAGTTCAATTCCCAGCACCTACATACCGGCTCACAACCATCTGCAAAGGGGATTAAACATCTTCTTTTGGCTTCCACAGGTGTCAGGCGTACACGTGGTGACAAACATCATATGGGCAAATCACTTATACACATTAATAAATATTTGAAAAACCCTAAACATTATGTGAGTCCTGCCATTTGTGTCATCTCGAATAGAAGATGACAACATGTTTTTTAGTTGTTGATTTGACCTTGATCTTTGTAGCGATACAGTGTCTGTCATGTTTCTCTTCTCTGAAGCCACTATGAGTTATATTTTTACCACTTTCATGCGGTGTTCTCTGGAGTTTCGTCACCATACATCACTCGTATGTTGAGAGGGATAAAGTCTAAATAAATCATTTAAAATTCTTAGCGTGGAGAAATGGTCAATTCCCCATGTATTTATTTAATCAACTATTTATTTATACCAGAATGTGTTACTAGTAGCTATTTTCCTCTGAACATTATCCAATAATGCTTTGTAATTTGTATCATTCAATTCATTCCAAGTCAGCTAGCTACAGACTTCTCCATTCCTTCCTTAGTTCTTTTTAATGTATGCCCATCAGTGTTGCTCATCATGGTTTTCTTTACTGTAATTATTTTAACTGAAACCTAACTGCCAACGTTTGTGTAATAAAATGTAAATTTTATTCAAAGTATACATTACAGAAAGTCCTGATTAAACTTAAAAATATCCGTCATGTCACTGACCTAATATTATTCTTTGTGAGAACATTAAAGTCTTTTCTATTACCTGTGTATGTAAACTCAATAAAACATGTGTGCGTTGTCACAAGCAGTGTAGTAAATAGCTCTATCACATTTCCTGTCTGTACTTTAAAAGTTAAACCCTCAAGCTGGCCAGTGGTGGCTCAAGCCTTTAATCCTAGCACTCAGGAGGCAAAGGCTGGTGGGTCTTTGTGAGTTCAAGGCCAGCCTGCTGTATAGAGTGAGGTCCAGGACAGCCAGCGTTACAACAGAGAGACCCTGTCTCAGGGGGAAAAAAAAAGTTAAGCCCTCGTTCAACTTCTTTTTTTTCATGTTTCTCTTGGAAGCATCTTTTTGCATGCAATGATGTTTATAGATTTCACATGACAACATCATGTGGAATTTCTCTTTCTGGGGTAGGTTTAGTTAATATCAGCAATTCCTTGCTGCTGCTACTGTTGCTACTGCTGCTTACAGCTTCAGGGCCTTTTGCATACTCAGCAATGTGACTGCACATTCAACGCTCACACCTTGGAACCACTGAATATTTTAAAGATCCTTTATTGGATGAGTGCTTTGTCCCTTGGTGTAGGAGTATGCTACAGTCTTTTACCCTCAGTTCAGGGAAGGAGAAAGGAAAGATAGAAATCTTCACTGCTTTCATAGGTGGCCTTAATACAGGAAGAGAGAAGGGTAGAAATCTTCATAGCCTCTTTTTAGACTGTCCTAAGCTTGAATCTCTCCAATCTTTGTTCTCACACTAAGTATAAGAACCCAAGCAACGCCTGCCCAACTCTCTGGACTTCAGATCTTTTATGCCCTAAGCCAAAAATTCCCATAAACCCATGCGGCACGCAATCCCAAAGATAAGATACAGGTGCCAGAATGCTTGCAAGTAACCAAATTATAGCCACCTGCATCAAGCACTCCAATTCCCACTCTTAAACAACTATACCACAGTTGGGGTGGGAACACAAACCTGTAGTGACTCGTCAGTTAAACCAAAAAGTTTTTCTTAACATAAAAATTCCGAGTGTTCCTCTATACCTTGATTTCATTTTCTTCTCTGATCTTCTGTTCTTTGTGGCAACTTGTCAGGCTGTGAATCTCTGCCCAGGTGGGGACTGCGATACTGAGCATGCAGGCTTCCTACATGTTCTTCTGGGTAGCTGCCTTGTGCTCTAGTGTCTGTCATAGTCAGTATTGGGAGGGACTCAGGCAGGTTGTAGTGGTGTCAGGGAGTGTGTGTGGAGCTAGCAAGATGACAGTTGATTGGGTTTTAGAGGGACTTCCTACCAACAACTCATATCTAACAGTAAGTAGAGCATTCTTTACAAACACAAATAGAGAAAGTCAACCCTGAATAGGATAGAGCAATAAGCAACACATATAGAAAGTTCAAATATAAGGACATACGATTATTAAAGTAGGAGACCTGCAGCCAAGAGACTGCGATACATGATATGGTGCATGCTTCTCTGTGAATTGGAGAAGTTCTCAATGGTAAGCACTCTGCATTTTTCTGTTTATGGATATTTTAAATCCAGGAAGTTACAAGGTAAACTGTGCTTCCGATAACACTCTCAGGTAATATTTAGCTGGAGTCAAAGTCAGTACAGATACTTTGTAGGAGTTGAAAAATCCTAAAATTTAGAAGTGTATAAATAAATTGAAGGCCTTTGTAGTTAATCCTGAAAGTTAGAGAAGGGATCATACTTCTTTTGGCTATATTGATCATGGAAACATTGTCTAGAGAGAGACATACATGAAGGCCAAAATGAGGAATTGTGAGTTATATCAGAAGCACTTTAATATGTGGTTATGAAACACAAGAGAAATTTCAAAGTATTACAGGGATCCCACCAGACAGCTACACAGGCGTGGTTTGTAGGCAACTGGAAGTCTTCATTCCAAAAGGCTGGGACTACACTCAGTTACTCAGGA
The DNA here is from genome assembly GCA_026225945.1 of Cricetomys ansorgei. Classification (NCBI taxonomy): domain Eukaryota; kingdom Metazoa; phylum Chordata; class Mammalia; order Rodentia; family Nesomyidae; genus Cricetomys; species Cricetomys ansorgei. The sequence continues at coordinate 42,381,077 of JAMJFZ010000239.1, read as the reverse complement.
CCTAAGTGTAGTACCAAGGGTCCTGAACATAGGGTTTTTAATGGCAAAAAAACCCCCAAAACACTACACCCTGGCATCGTTTTGGCCAGATGGGTTTTGCAGGAGCAAGCAGATTAACAGAAGCTAAGTTAGCTACAGACATTGACCATGGGTCTATTGAGCTGGTTAATTTTTTGCCACAGGATTCTCCATCCTGGTGATCAAATTCTAGTTAAACTTGAAATGATATCAGCAAGAATACAAGATGGAGGAACATGTGTATTGTCTTGCCCTGTCCCAGAAGCCTGCAGAAAATAAGGGCTGAAAAATTGATTAATTGTTTGGCAAAATACGCACAATGGAAGTGTTCAATAAAAGAATTCCAATGAAAGCTTCTAAGCTGCATTGATCATGAGCAGACATACCCAGGATAAGAAGGTAAGAATTTCACCAACAGAGATTGTCTCATAGATCATTTCCTTTTCACTTCAGAATTAGAAAAAAACCAAAACAACAACAACAAAAAACCTTATAAGTTTCATTCCATATTGCAATCATCTTATTCAATTATTTGAGGACATTTATGTAAGATTTTATATTATTTTAATTTAATTTCTTCTCTTTAACTCTGTAATAAATGATACTGCGTATGTACAGTATTGTCTTTGAATCATGCTACCATCTTCCAGTGACTTATGCCCAATTATAACAAATTTACTCACCTAGAGTGACTAAAAAAATCAAAACAGAGAGAAAACTTAAATGTGCATTGTGGTAGGGTAGAAACGCCACCCTCTTCAATCTCCTCTTTCTCTGTTTTCCTAGTGTGGAACCAGTTAGAAGGAAAGCAAGGAGTCACAGGAAAGACTTATTATTTTAAATGAAAGGTTTATCTGACAAGTATCATTTTAAAACCGAAGCAGTATTTGTCATTATAATGGAATATGCATCCACATAGGAAATTCATTTTATTTTCTTTTTCTTGAAACAAGATTTCTCTGAGTGCACAAGTTTTTCAAGCCACGCATAGACTCTGGGTATGATTGTACATGGCTTTGTCATCAGAAATTAGCTTTTCATACACTGTATGAGAAGAGAAGTGGGCATATGGCAACTATCCATTTCATTTTATCCGCCTACAGAATTTGATTTTCTTTGCTCCGTCAGTGTTTGCTGTCCTGATGGATCTATTTATCGGGTACTGCTCAGATTATGTGTCACTTTTTGTTTAGATCTAGTTTGAGTCAAGGAAGTGCTTTTGTCCTCTTTTCTTATAAGGCACCTGTTAAGAAATCTGGGTGAAGTCATAACATCAGGGGAAAATTGCACCAAGTTATTAAATGAACAAGAAGTCATGTGATCATTTTAAAGTTAATTTTAGAATGTACCAATAAAATGCAAAAGTAACAACAACAATTTTCTGCCCAAATAAGCCAATTAGCTGGCACTGGGCTTGACATGAATGCCACGACTACATATGAGAGGAGTACCTGATCCATCTGCAAGTGTTCATTGACTATACTGCCAACTCCTGTCACCAAGATGGGTGTCAGAGGAAAGACTCTGCTTTGCAAAGTATCTTTTGTTTCTTTAACTTTTTTTTCTTTTTTTTTTATAAAGTACTTCTGTGCTTAGAAAAATATATTTAAATTTTCAACAAGTTAAGGGTACGATACAAAGGTGAAAAGAAACTATCTTATCAACTTGTCATTATTCTTTGATGAAATAGTTTATCCCACCGTGTTTGTTACATTTTGCGATTGGTGAAGTCTGTTCACAGAGGAACATTTTGTCATCATACATATATTGAAATTATAAACCAGACTCCTATAGCTTAGTAAGTGAAAACAAATTAAACATAAAAGTCCTGAGGTAGCTAGCGTCTTTCAAATTTTATATGGAACTGGCTATGGGTGCTATTATTTCCGATTATCACGTTTCAGAACCTTTGTAACCTGCTCAGGCTAATGGTCCAGGGCATCTGAGGCCTGTGTATCCACAAATGTACATTTCCTTCACTCGTTTTTCCCCATGAAAGCCCTTTATAACCTCCTAAGATAGGACAGGTAACGTTAGAAAGGATGTTTAATTCTCAGATTTTAAAACTAATTTTTAATGTGTTTTAGTCCATAAACATCTTTTCCTTTTGTTGAAAATAGATTGTTTTATATACAAGAGATGCTGTGGTCATGGCATCTCTTCATGGCATTAAAACCCTAACTTAAACAGGTTCCAGCTCGTGGAGTGGGCCTTCAGCCAAATCCCATATTGTTCTGTTACTCCCACAAGGCTTGTTCCACCACTGCACTACCATATATTGCAGGTAGGACACCATTGTAGCTCAAAGGATTTGTGGGCTCGGTTGGTGTTCGTGTTTCTCCTTAGATAGCATGCTTTCTAAAACTAGCAAACTCAAATTGTGTAGCAGGATGAGATCATGACATAAAAGAGAAACAACGAAGAGCCTCTGTGTGTGCGCAAGCGTGTGTGTGTGTGTGTGTGTGTGTGTGTGTGTGTGTGTGTGTATTCATTCTTAAAACTCTGAAAAACAAAAGGGAGATCAGCAGAAAATGTTGGTACATATAAATTGGGTATTTGTGACATAAGAGAATGAAAGCATAGTATTTATATTAATTATTTTATTTTTTTAAATAATTACTTTCCAGTCTGTCTTTTAGGTATGAAAATGTCACAATATATAATAGCCAATGCAACATGCCGTTCAAGGCAAGCTCATTTCAGCCCACAGTTCCCCATCAGGTTGGGAAAGGAGGCAGCAACCAGGCAGCAGGCCCTTGAAGCCTTGGCCCCTTCGCATCCACAGTCAGAAACAGGGAGATGAGTTGTACATGCATGTGTTCAGCTCTTTCTCTCCATTTTATACACTCTATAATCCCAGTAAGAGAATGGTGTTGCCAGGGAGTGGTGGTATGCGCCTTTAATCCCAGCACTCAGGAGGCAGAGGCAGACATAGCTCTGTGAGTCCGAGGCCAGCCTGGTCTACAGAGGAGTTCCAGGATAGCCAGAGTTACAACAGGGAAACCCCACAATGAGACTGTTTTCAACTTGGAAAGTAGTATTATTCAGGAGGTGGGTTAGGAGAGTGATATTTAAGTTTTTCCTTTTGTACTTGAATTTTTGAAACCGTATATTGCACAATTGTAAGAGATACCCTCTTAATAAGTGGCATTTGAAATGCAGAAACTTTATTAAAATATATATTTCCTTTAAATTGATATTTATAATTTTCCAGACTTGCCTACAATGAAAACACCACAATGATAGATGGCCTTCAATTTTAAAATATGGCTTTGATCTTTATAATAGCATTTGCTGCTGAATTTCCCAAATAAGCTGCTTTAGAAGCCAATATAAGTCAAAACAAAATCATTCTGATGTATCACATGAAAAACATATTTTAAAAATTTGGCTGAATTGAATCATTTCAGATTGTCTACCACCTGTCATTGATTTCTCTAGACTAAAAGCATCAATTATTTTGTACCTGAAGCTTGTGCTACCACAAATCAAACTGTCTTTCCAACTCTTTCTTAGGCCCATTGGTGGAGAGTGCAATGGTTCCTATGCTGAATTCTAAAGATTTGAAAAACACGATGAGCAATTCTGACTAAACAGGACCTGTGGATTACGGAGGGATGTTCACGGGCCCCAGCTGCCGTCTCAATTGCTCTGCTGTTACTCCAAAGTGGATCTAAATCCAGAGACTAGGTATATCACAAAAAGGAGAGGTAATATTTACTTACCATGCTTACTTTTGATGGCTAGATTCTCTGAACTTTTCTGTAAGGTATCTAGTGATTGAAAAGTCACCCTCGATTTTCAGCGATGCATCTCAAAGTCAAATCTTTACTGCCTCGGTGCCTGCCACGTTGCATCTGTGATGAGAAATGGAGTCACACGTGTTTCCGAGCTTCTCTCTCGCAGGATTGCTCACTGGCCTTTGTTTCAGTGTCTAAATCTTGCAAGTAAGCAGCTCTGCTCTGTCGATGATGAAATTTCTCCAGCCATACATTGATATTTAGGCTTCCATTTCACAGCCTAACTACTCATGTAGAATATTTACTGTGAATATTTTACTCAGTTTTTCATTTTTCCGTTCTAAAATGCATGCTGGGCATAGCATGTTCTAGTAACACAGAAACAACACAAAGTCCCCACCCCCCTTGGCAGCCCTGTTTTTCAGAGGTTACCACTATTCACGTTTAGCATGCCTAGTTTCGAACTAAATGTATATTGTTCATAAAACATTTCAAATTCAGATATTACATGAAGCTCTATTTTTAGGTGGCTCAAAGAAGGCATGATAAATGCATTTTTATGATATGTTTTGGTTAAATGAGCTACATGTGGCAACTTTTCTAAGCCATTTTAGAACTAAAGTTTGCTCACATGCCTTAGATTCTGTAAGTTGGGAAGTACCCACAGCTACATTTTAGAGCCGGTTCCTAAGACTTTCGCTCCTGAGAGTGCTCTTCAGCATAGGGTGGAAGGCCTTGAACAGTGACCCCTGAGAGAGGAAGTAAGACATCCCCATGTCAAAAAAAGATTCCACTTAACAATTGGATCTCACTCTACGTAAGCTAATGGTCACAGACACCTCCCATGTTTAAGTGGCATCCTTATCAGAGAAACTCCCAAGTGGATCAGCACATCTTTTGTAGCTGCACATACTCATATGTATGTTACACAGCCCAGCTTCCATCACCATATCTGGATCTCCTGTGCCTTAGAGATCACTGAAAACTGACCAAAATGTTTCCAAGTCTAGCTGATTTCAGCAATATGGCTTTTCTGTAGTCACTTTCTCCTTCCTGATCTACCCTACTAAAATAAAAGCACAAAGATGTCAACCAAGCATACTATGAGCAATATACAATTTTGAGGAAATAAATACCTCCTTGTTATAGGGTTGTTAAATGAGAGGTTATTCCATAAGAATTCTTATTCCAGAAGGAGTGATACAGTACTGTCCAATATTGATGAGAAACTCAAAGAAAATTAAAAAAAAAGTTGAGTTTTTGCTGTTGTTGCTGTTAGCGTTATCTTTCGATACACTTCATTATTTAAAAAGAAACATTGTAAATAAAATAAACAGCCTATACAAAATTAACCAGACACAGAATTTACACATTCCAATAATCTACTATACAGTTAGAATAGCCGTTTAGAATCTGTGGAACTTAACATTGGATTTTATACTCAAGCTATGACTAAAATTTTATGTGCTTATCGCCTGCCAGAAATGAAAAATCTGTGATAGAATTATAAATGGATAAAAATTAGCTTTGCATTCTGATTTATAGCTTGTCTCCATCACCTCATCCCGTATTATTTAACCATTCTTGTTCTCTTTTCTGCACGTCATACTGTATCTGCATCAATATTTTGTTACATCCATCCATATACTATTGGCCCGATTCCAAACATGAGTCTTTTTCTTTCTTTCTCTGAGATTGCTTGACCTTGGTGAATATGCTCATGATCTAAGTCTCTGCATTTTCCCACAAGTTTTGCAGTTTCATTGTTATTAGAGATGAACAGTATCCTATTTTCTAGACAGAGCAAATTTTCATTATCCATCGATCTGCTGATTACCAACTAGTTTTATTTTAATCCTAAGATGTAGTAACTAAATCACCAATAATCATGTGTGTATAGATATCACTATGGTAGGTTGTGCTATTTACAGGGTCTATGCCCAGGAGTAGGGTGGGGTGAGGATCATAGAGTAGCTCTTTTTTTTTTTTAAATAATTTGAGAAATCTCTAGAATTAGTTAATAGTTGTAATAACTAGAACTCTCTGCCAACAATGAAAATGCTTCTTTTCCCTTCGTATCTTCTCCAGCATTTGTTAATGATAGTTTTCCTATCATTAACATGATTTTTCAAATCAGTTTAAAATTTGTATTTCCTCGACAGATATTAAACACTTTTAAAACTAGTTACTGGTCATTTGCATTTCCTTTTTGAAAACTGTCTATTCTGTTCATTTGCTCATCTGCTGATTGGTAGTTTTATTTCTTTGTTGCTTAATTTCCCCAATTCTTTATAAATTCAGGACATATGCCCTTTCTTCGAACTGTGGCTGCCAATGTTTTCTCCCAGTCTATGGAATATCTGTTTCCTCTAATGATTGCTTCCTTTGCTGTAGAAAATCATTTTATTTCCTGTAATCGTATTTCTTGATTCTTGGTGTTAGCTCCTGTGTTGTTGGTATTTTATTTAAAAAGTTATTGGAAACCCTAATACATTGAATGTATCCCTTAGCTTTCTCGTAAGCTATGTTTCAATGTTTGTGGATGTAAGTTAATGTCTTTAATCTGTTTTGAATTGAGTTTTGTACAAGGTGAAAGGCATAAACCTAATTTCACTCTTCAGCAAGTAGAAATTCATTGTTTAGAAATGACAAGACATCATAAAGTGTTAAATGAATACATCTTTAGGGTTCTTGAGATTACAGAAAAGAACTAACTCAATAAAGCATATCTAACCCCAGACAAAATAGTCTTAAAACATTGAGTTTAAAATAGAAAACTACTTAGCAAGACAACAAACCATGCAGATTTATTTTTGTATCAGAATGCAGGCATTTTTTAAGAGAGAAATTGAGAACGTAAGTTTAAACAGTTATATTCAAGTTGTCTGTGGTCTGTTTTCTAATTGAATCAGCCAACATGGACTGTCAGAACAGGGAGCAGGTTCTGTTAGAATCTTACCACAATTAGAGGTGTCTTCACATGCTTCGGTCTGGCTCAGTTTCCTCCTTCTCTACAGCCCCTTGACAACTTCTGTAAATAGAAAACATGAATCACTATCATCATATATATAATCCTTCCCATCATTTCCCATTTCCCTCGTTCCTTTGCAGTCTTTTCCTAAGAAAAACCACACTCTACAGAGACCGTAGCCTCAAACTCCCCTGCCATTGACATTTCTCTTCCCTAAATGGTACAAAGCCCACTCTCTGCAGTGATGGTCTTTCTGTTAATGATATTCTAAGAGTGTTCAGGGATGCTTAGACTGTAGTTTAAACTGTCAGTATGTGATACTTTTTTTTTCCTTAGGATTTCATTCAAGCTGGAGAACAGACTTAAAGAATCAGTATATTAAACAAGCAAGTTCGCAAAGTCTGGAACCCTCTTCACTAACTGCAAATGGCAGTAGCTGGTCCAGGCACAGGGTTCCTCCTAGAGTGTGTAGAGGCAACACTGGTTCATTGGAATACTAAAACATAAGTTCCTGGGTAGTGAAATGTGCAAAAAAGATATGAAATGTGTGGAGTTCTATATAGAACTGCACACAATACATGTAACATCTGCCAGAGAAACTCACAATATGTGAATAAGCCAGTAGCCATACATGACATAAAAACCCCAATCTTTAAACACTGACCTATTAGAGCCACAAACATTTCTTTCTGATTCATTCCTCTTCTTCATTTGGCAAAGTGTGTTTTTAAAAATAAATTGTTATTTCTTCTGCTGCACCTGAGTCTCTGTTTAGTTCCTTGCTCGGGGACACAGAATCTAGAATCCCTACAGTAGTGTCCTGGAACGTCCTGTATCAGCCCATATCCTTGACAATATTCTAATCTAGTCTAAATCCAATTCTCTGAATGCTCCCTGCATAGAACATGTCATCTTGAACTGTTCAAACACTCGGGCATGCTTCTGGTGCTCACTTAATTCCATGGCTTCAGATTTCAAGTTCCCCCTGGATCTGATGGCTAACTGTTGATCCTCCTGACCTCCATCCATGCTGGTTATTCTATTCGATTATTTCATATTGATCTTTATCTTAGACTTAAATAAATTTCTTCAGCATCCTCATTTGGCTGATTTTTCTTTCCCTGTATATTTAAGCTCGCAAAGCAGAATAGATTTTTCAGACACCAGTTCTCAGGTAGTCACATGCTGCCTGAGTTCTTCCTTCCTCTTCCCAATGTAGATGAGTTATGACAGGCTATTCTATTCTCACTCAAGTCCAATTCCAGCTTGTCTCTGTGTTTCTTTCTATATTATTCTATATCACACCTCTAGACATTTTCCCTTATCCATTCTTCACTGTTGTTCATCTGTCCTGCGTTTAATATAAATGGCACGTAGTTGTCTCCTTTGCAATTTTTAAAAATATTTATCATTCGAAATATGAAAATAAATTTTACACATATATTAACAAAGTTGTTTTCCCTTTATTCATTTATAGATAAGAATATATATTTTATGTAAAAGTGGTATACGATGTTTTTAAATGTTCATTAGCCCGTATTTGAACGTCAATTTTACAGGGTATATATTTGATTCTTATATGTTGATATCATCCTACTGACATTGATAACCATTTACTATCTAAGAATAATGTATTGAAACATCTCTGTAAGCTATCATATTTCTTACCTATTATGACATTAATTTCCAAGTTAAGTATGTATAACTTTATTCATTATCTTCAGTTCCAATTTCATTGTCCAGAAGTTTCAGAGAACTGAAAAATAGTGTTAGCGGGGAATTTTTTTAATTCTTTATTTGAAAGAACATATTAAACGTTATCCTATTTTTATACTTTAGCTTAATTTTTTTAATTAATCCTAGGATTTTATTATGTGTTTTCAATATATGGAAGTCGTTGCATTTTCTTTTAATATATCAATGTTTAGAGTTATGAAGTTATATTTAGTTGGTAACTTGAATTATTGCTTTACTTCAAAAATTTTTAAAAAATCACTTTTTTAATTGGTGAAACAGAGTTTCTTTTAATGGCTTTCTAATTTTGTAGAATAATGAGTTTAAAAAAGAAGGAAATTTAAATAAAATTTTAGTAAATTTTGATAAGAAACAACACAAAAGTGTAGAAAATAGTAACTTTGGGGCATTATCACAAGGAAAGGGATTGGTATGATGAAGAAACACACGCTTTTGTGGTGAAATAAGTCTGCTAATAGCTACCAGGTTGGGGCAGCAAGATGGCTTTTGTGTTTTTGTGGGCTAGGCTGTGTGTGTGTGTGTGTGTGTGTGTGTGTGTGTGTGTGTGTGTGCAAGTGTCAGAGAGTTTTTTGTTTTTTGTTGTTGTTGTTGTTAGAGGACCTGAAAGGAATTGGGGTGGGGAAAAGCTTGATAAAAATACATCATATAAAAACATTTTTTTACATTACATAGATCAAATAACATGAAAGGCCATGGCAGTATGATTTTTCCACCCAAAATCCTCAATTCTACAGAAATGTTTTTCAATGAAAATTATTGAGGTGAACCAAAAGACACAGAAATTAAAAGAACAATCACAAACTTTATCTAGGAATACAAAAAGGTATGAAAAGTCACAAAAATAGCTCAAAGAACTCATAGAAAATAAATATTGAGTAATGTCCAACAAAACATAAACACAGGGCTCAGTGAAATGATGGAGACCACCTATGCTGTGAAAATCAAATTAACTTAAGTTAATAAGTAAAAATAGAAGAGAAGTCAAGTGAAATGAAGAGGAGGTTGGAAATATCAACTATCAAATTAAAAATTCACGGGAATGTTTTGCTAGTGGAACGGATTAAATAAAGAAGAAAGCAGCAAGTAATGATAATTAATTAGAAGACTTAGACTAAACAGCAAAGAATGTGCACAAAAATGCAAGAAACAACCAACAACAGTGGATTACTAAGAAAAGGTTTTGAAATCATAGACATAGATGAAGGAGAAGAATCCCAGATCAGTGACATTCACCAGATATTCTGTCATCTAAAAACATCAATGATAACCCAGTAGGAACAAAAATATGTCAACAAAGTGCTCTCTGTGTATCAGTTTGTTCAAGAAGGAGCCAAAGTTTGAATTCTCCACTTCAATCTGTCTCCCCATCTGTCTGTAGCTTAGAGTTTCAGGCTTATTTTTATCTGTCTGCTGCCTGTTTGGTTTTGCTTGCCTGGTATCTGACTGACTGTACCTATGCTTGATTTCCTAACAAAGAACTTCACTCTCTCTTTTATTTAACATCATAGAAAGCAACACATGGGAAAGAAATGAGGGATAGTTTGCAGAAATTTTTAATGGAGTTTTTTTACTGAATGAGACTATGGATTCCTAGTGATTCAGACACACACAAAAGTGGGCATTACTGCAATCAAACCTCAACCCATATCTAAATGCTACTTCCTACATCTGGATGAGTGCTTGTAAAGTGTGTTTTCATAATAATGTATCAGGATGACCTTCAACAAATTATTGAAGATAATATCCCTAAACTGGCATCAATTGGCTGCATATTTTGGGAGTCTCTTATACATCTATTGCCAATAACTTAATAGAGGGCTTCTGCTATTGTGGTTTTTATTAGTTGGTATTTGGCATCTGGAGGGAGCATTATCAGCCTTGACGAAAAAAATTCATTAAAGCTATATATGTATATTTGTACACAAAATTACATGTATCATACAGGTTTCTTTTAGGTAAATAGTTAATAGTAATATCCTTTTATTTTTTTCAGATAACCCTGTTATTTTATTCTTTCTCCCTTTTCTTCTGCATTACCTTTGTTCCCATCCCTAAAGAGCCCCATGTCTGATTTCCCCAGTAGGATCACTTCTATCTTGTTATACCCTTCTCTACTATTTTAGTAGAATTGGTGACACTTTAGTAAAAATGGTGCTACATAGAAATTAATTCATGTATCCTCTCCACTTAAATGCAAAGGATTCTGATCTAACTCATGGAGATTACATAATTTAAATGTTGACAATCACTTACATTTTGTCATGGTCTTCTGTGCTATCTCATTATTATACTATCTGAATTTTCAGAAGAAAGAAATATCTTGGACTTTATCTTCCTTATAACTTTTCTTTCTAAGATTCAGTATTAGTGTTTGTGATGTAGTTTAGTGTTTCACAGAGTCAAGGTCCAGTCTGGAATAACTCCCTGCCCAAGATTTGACATAAAATGAATGTCTGATTGCTTTTATTTCCTGATTTGTTTGTTTTCTTTGGGAATTGTTTTGGCATGAGTATTAATTTTTTGATTAAACAATTTTTATTTTTATTTATTTTTAGGAGAGGGTGTAAGTTTGGATTCATCTGTGAGAGTCAGAAGACAGCTTATAGGACTGGTTCTTTTCTTTTACCAGGTAGTTTCCAAGGATAAAACTCAGGTTGTCAAGCTTTGAGCCATCTTAATGGAAAGATGCTCTGAATGAAATGGAATCTCAGAAATATGGTATTAGAATATTTGATAATGTTTAGAGTAGTCAGATGATATTTACATCCTAGTCTTGGGAACATGTAAATATATTACCTCACATAGAAAATCTGAGGCAACAGAGAGTCCTAATAAAAGAGTATGACTTTGATTATTTAAACAACAAAATATATTTTTCAACAGCTATTCTGAATGCTGGAAACTGTATGTCAAGGACACAGAATGGTCAGTTTTGGTGAGAGTGCTTGTCCTGAAACACAGAAGATTACCTTTTTACTGTGGTTTACATGGAAAGGAATAGGAGGTGTATTGTGGTATAAGGGCTTCCTTTGTAAATGTGTGCAGATGGGCCATTTAAACATGCAATACTTTTAAGTCTAGGGTAATTCAGCAAATAAAGAGTTCTCTATAGTATGTGGAGGCAAATGGATCTACTAAGGATGTCATCATCAAGACCAATGCTTGCTTTATTCTTGAGTGAAAACTTATTCTGGCTTTCTTTTTTTTTAGCATATTTGTTTATTCTATCAATACAGCATGTATTAAATCCATAACCATATTTTTAGTCTCAGTAGATAAACTAATTTCCCTTTGTCAATACAACATTGTAAGAAGATGAAGGAAGAAAGCAAAACTGAACAGGACATCCAGCATTCAATAGTGAAAAGCTTAGCATCCCGGGACTGGAAGAAATGGTCAATAGTTTTTAAGGCAATCACACTGTCAAGTCATCACCAGCACTAACAAACCTCACACGTAGGTTTCAAATTTTAAGATGCAGTTTTCCAATTTAAATTTCCTATCAATCTTTGTTTTAGAGAAATATACATAAATTGACATCAGGTTATAAATATTTCAATTTTTAATTTTAAAAATTAATAACCCCCAAACATATCCATATGAACGATCAGGCTGAAGCACTAAATTATTAAATAAGAAATTGATAGATCAAATTGATATTTGACCCACATAGAGAAAAATCCAGATTTACACACAGCAGATCAACTAAACACCCACATACCACAGTCTGCACCCTTCTTTATGTACATCTGCCTCTTGACCGACTGATTCATCTGCAAGTTTGATTTGTTTTAATCATTTCTGAAGGTAGGAGATTAAAATACTCTACTTAAATTCTGAAAATTTTCATTTATTACATCTAAAAATCCTCCCCCACAACAATTCATATAGTTGTCAGTGTCTGAATTTATTGTTTCTGCATGTAATTTTCCTACCAACCTCTCATCTCTTCTTGGTTCAGAAAGTTTAAGCATATCACACAGAAATGAGAAATATAAAAGACTGATATCTTAAGTGCTAGGCATCCTGTAAAAAGTGCATATGTATGAAATTATTACAAATCTGAAGCACACTGATCAAATGCAGAAAGTATTCTCCTAAGTGCTAAAACAGTTGGGAGAGTTCTCCCACCCCCAAGTCCTACTTTTAAGTTCCTTTGATAGAAGGTGGCACAAAGTCAAGAGAGAACTTAAAACAAGCTTCACATTAATATTTGAAAAAGGGCACCCACTGTGTTTGATGTGGTGCCCTTCATGCAAATCATGGAGTCCAGGAGAAATCCCAGTAGGAAAGACAGTGCTTTCTTCTTAGCATGCCCCCATTTTTTCTGACGGATAATAATGAACTTCTCACACTCCCTTTGCAAACCCACCCCTCAAGCTACACAGAAATTAAGTTATTACTTGCTGGCTGAAGATTCTTTTGACAGTTACCAGACTCTGTGTTTTATTATTATTGGTATTTGGTAGAGAGAAAATGATACAAATTCTAATTTTTCGTATGAGAAAACTTGACTTAGCTTTGTTATTGTGAACATAATGATGTCTGAGATAAATTGTTCAAAATAAGACAGAGTCATACAAGTAATTTCAAAATCATGATGGATATTTTTAAAAAGCAATCCTTTAGGCACGGGAAGCCTGCCGAGCACCAGTTTAGTGGAAGATGGAGGGATAATTAACAGAGAGCCAATGCACAGGGAACACCCACACAACCAACTGTGAGCCCTTCACAATCTACTCTAAATTAAGTAGGAGTGAGTGCAGCAAAGAACGCCACAGTGGGAGCTACCGCTGTGCTGAAAGCACGTTTGCTGGTTGTTGGGTGCTCACAGTTCCAGTAAGTCTCTGCACATGCTCAGGAATCCTAGAAACAAAGCTGGAAGTTCTGACCTGCCTCTCTTTAAAAACAATGTGGGATAGTTAATGTTGCCAGCGACATCTTTCCATCAGGTTCACCTAGAAATCTTCAGTCACCTCTAAATTAGATACATTTCTGTTCTACCTTGTTGAGCAAGATTCAAGCTTATACAGTGAGATACACACACACACACACACACATATGTATAATATGTATATACATATGCATATACATGTCATCTATAGTATGTATATATGCATATATATATGGTATATATAATTTCTATGGTATTTTCTTAAGAGCTTTCCAAATTGTTCAAATATTAAATTTAATTGCTATTTCCATCCCATATTAAAGGACCTAATCTTGATGTGTCCAATCCGCAAAGAGTGATTTCTCAAGACTTTTGTAAGTTATCAGCATGATTATTAAAAGGTGATGGAATTCCATAATTCCCCTGACTATGTAATGTGCATTTTTTATGATAACCAAATTTCTGTATTTTAAAGGATCACAATAAAAGGGGTAAAATCTGTCTTGGAATCCCACCAGGATACTAAGCGATGAGTTTCTCAATTTTTAGTATTCACATGGATTCCGCATTATGAATCTGAGCACCATAGCTAAGGAGGCAAGGAGAGAATCTCAGGATCAAGGGACCTTTTGAGTAGGTGAAAGATATTAAATCTGAGTGTCCAGGCTGGGTTTATGCATAGTAATGAAGACTGCGTTATGCAGCTGATTAAACTTTTCCTTTGCCTACCCAGCTTTTTCCTTTCACTAACCCTTCATAATTTTAGTCCAGTGAATACAGAAGTTACATGGGAATGCAAACTTGATTATTTCAGATATTAACTTTTCTCTCATGGTACCATTCGCTCAGTACTTCTGTTAGAAGGGCATAGTGCTGTGCACTGTTAATCCCAGTACTCAGGAGTCAGAGACAGGCAGACAGGAAGATCGCTGTGAGTTTGAGGCCATCCCGGACTATAATGCACATTCCAGGAAAGCTAGCTTCATATACTGAGACCTATCTCAAAAAAATGGTTTTACGTGTCTGTGTTACTTGATTTTAAAAATGTTAGAAACATATAAGCTTTGAATTCTGAATTAATTTGAATACTGTTGAATAAAATAAGAAAGGATATATTATATCTAAGACACAGCCTTTCTGTTGTTTTATAATTTATTATCCTGGGTACGATCAAAAGCTACTAGAACTTTATATACACACAGTAACCGATTTACCATGCTAAGATTTGCTTAGTCTTAGAGCTTGATTATTTGTGGTACTACATTAGTAACAATTTTAAATTATGAATCATAATGAAGGTCTTCATTTCTCAATTAGAAAGCTTACATAATTTCTTGTGGGACATATCATTTCAATCATGTTTTATTGTTCTTTCTTTTAATATGATTTTAGAACAATGCTGTCAAAGAGTGATTGCCTGTATAAGATGCTGCCCTAGAACAAGCTCTGAAAAATAGCGTACCTGATGCAGAGTTAGAATTGCGACCACAGATGTGAAAATGCCTAGTTGAATATTCTATTCATTTTCTGGGGGGAAAAAAACACAATAAGGCTACAAAGCAGCATCAATAGTTGAGTTCGAGGTTTTGGAAACTGTCTGACAAAGACTTTAGTTTCCTCTTGAATAAAACTAACAGGCTACTAGCAAAGAAAAATAAATCCAAGGAAGTAAATAGACAATAATGTTGAAAAGAATATGCTTGTCAAAATATGGACACTTGGGATTATTTTATATGATTACCATCACTTTGATAGTTTTAAATAGTGTTTTCTCATCATCTCTTCAAATAAAGCCATGAATGTTAATAAGACGGATCAGATAATGAATGTATCTAAACTAAAACCTGCGTGTGGTGGGTACCAGTGTGCTGTGAGAGGGAAAGACTAAGAAAACGGTCCCTGAGCTCTGTGGCTCACAGCGAGTCCTCTTATTCTCCACCTCCACACGATATCCTCGAGCTAATCATTGTCTAATTACCTTTTTAATGACCCTGGCCTTCTTAGGTGACACCTAGCTGACACTAGAAGACTGAACACAGTCATAAAATCTCAGGTCCAGGCAGAGCTCTAGGAGTATTAGCTTTCTTTCTCACATACATTCTGTGTGTGTTTGTAAATTGTTGTGTATCTTTTCTTGTTGACTTAGATCGTGAGGATATTATTGGAAGAGGGAAACAAAAAATACAGTTGCTATACACTAATGAATGTTGTTCTCAGAATACTTCCAAACCAACTATTGTGCTCTTATTAGCTTGATCTTGTTTTATAAGGAAACAAATTAAACAAGAGAAAGCCGATGTGTAAGGAAGAGTGAGCAGGTCCGTTAATTTTTTTTAAAAAATGACACTCATATGTTTATCTCTTTGTGTGTGTGTGTGAGTGTGAGGAGGGGGATTGCCATGTTTCGTGGTATGCTTGTGAAGACACAGGACGTTTGGGAGGGTCCATTTTCTTTTTCCACTATGTGGGTTCCATGGATTGAGTTTCGGCCATTAGACCTGGTGGCATGCACCTTTACCGACTGAGCCCCGGTTAGAAATTTAAAAAAAAAAATCATAAGTTATACTCAAGCATGGTTTAATACTTAAATATGCTAAAATATCTTCTGAGATACTGTTAAGTACCCCAAGCTAAAGACCCGTTATTTTTAGCATATATCCTGTAGTTTATACGTGTTTATCTTTCAATTATATGGAGGCCAACAGCAGGAATAGTAAGTAGTTAAAGCTATGAATCTCTCAAAACTATGTTTCATAATGACAGGCAAATTTTAGAAATACTTTTTATGCATTTCCTATCTCTGCACTTTCTAAGAGTTTTTATATATCTTTAAACAATGATATTTTATATTTAATTAATGTCTAAGTCGGCATCATGATAACAGGTTTGCATGCATTATTTATTAATCCTCTAGAGTGCTCATGAAGTTAAGATACCATGCTAATTTGCCAAGGTAGATGCTTGACAACTTCTAAAAGCAGATTCCAAGTCAAACAAAATCATATTTATAGATAAAATTTACAACTTTATCCACGGAACTTTCTCCCTTTCAAACTTAAGATAGCTACTCTAACTCTGTAGAAGTTCATTGACTCATACAGTCTTTAGGTCTGGTTAATTTCATGTCTGATTTTTTTATTAGATACCTTTATAATAAAGTTAAAACGGAAAAATTATATGAATGCAATTATTGTTATTTCTATCTTTCGAAAATTTATGTGATTATTAGATTAAATAAGGTTAAATGATGAAGACAGAGTTATATGGTCCCTGTTACACCAATCCAGCAGGTCGTGGGACACAGAATGATGCTTGTTTTCAGTCTGGGGGCCACTCTGAATTTTAGGGTTTGTATTCCTATTGGTCCCAGAACTGAAGTTCCCATTAGAACTCTGGGTTCAGACTCAGTGTAGTCCCTGATCAGCGCAGTGGTGGGGGCTGATGCACTAGGACAGATAGGTGTAGATTTTACCCATCAATGAAGCTTATTTTTCCAGCAGAAGGAAACCATTACAGAAATCCACAAGTAGCCAGAATGTAGAAAGCAACTGACTACAGAGTGAGCTAACAAATTAGTACATTTGCAATACAACCCATATACCAAGGGCTCAGAGAACATTCTGGAGGGGGGTGGGCAGAAAGATGGTGAAAGCCAGAGGATCAGGTTGTTTGCTGTGAGATAGTAGACAACTTTTATGTATAACAGGGAAGTTACTCACATGAAATATTAATATAGCTACCTAAGTAAGATGTTGACTTGGTAAACACTAGTTGAGGTGCTGGGGCAGATGGGATGAATCTCACAAGGATTTACACCAGGATGCAGAGAAACAGGTGATTAATGACTACAGAGAGGATAGGAAGCCATTGTCTCCAGGAACAAGCTGCCTGACTGGCTACCTAATACCAAGCCATCAACCCTACACACATATCTACTTGAGCAACACAAAACAGACTCAGCAGGTTATGTTAGTACTTAAGTGTTTGTGTGAGTATTATTGACAATAATTAAGGAAGGGAGCGGGAATTGGAGATGGGGTTAGGAGTACACAGGAGGAGATGGGGAGGGTAAGAGGGAGCTAGTAATGATGTCAATAAAGTACTCAATTATGAAATTCTAAAATGAATTAAAGATTTAAGGCTACAAAAGGAATTATGCTTTACCTGGCTCCTGTAGTCCTGAAGGATCCGTGATGGAAGCTTCTGAGAAAATAATCATTTCACTATAAAAAACAAAACCACTTTCCTAAATTGGTGAGTGAATTTATCCTCCCCAATCAGATATGAAAGTGCCCTCCTCCACATACCTTTACTAACGTGGGCATGGCATTCTCAATAGTACAGTGGATCCTTCTGCGAATATTCTGCTTACATTTTTCATCACTAATTAAAGTCTAAAATTGAGAAGTAGACCTCACCTCAATGGGTTTTTTGATAAAACAATGACTTTTAATATTGTAAATATTGATTATATTCTCAATGTGGCATATAGTAGTCTTAACACTGTGATATGCACTGAAAATTCTTGTCAAAAACTCATTTGTGAGCTGGTGAAATTGGAAATGTGAACCTTGTAGTGCAATGAAGCCCCTGCACATTCTCTATTTCCAATTGTATCTTCTATCCCTCGCCAGTTTAAGAGATAACTGTGTCTAAAATTCAGGTTTTTCTATTATTTAATCTCTGATATATTCTCTTATGAATTAATCTATTAGCAGTGAAGTAGGGACTGATAAATTGCATTTATCTACCATTATTTTTAATGCAATACTAGTGTGAGAAACAAATATAATGAGTGACTTTCCATCAGCAATTTTATTTCTATATCATGTGCCTGTATGTGGGTAGTAAAACAACTGGGTGAATGGGAAACCCTCAGTCGTTTCATGTATTTACCAATGTGGCCAGCCCTGTCAGAAGTTTTGTACATGTTTCATTGAAGGCAAGCAGAAAAGGTTATCTAACTCATGTGTGAAAAAAATAGAGGATTTCCTACACAATCAGAGGCGAAGCAATCTATCTGTCATTAATCTCTCCTAGTCTATGTTATAAAAAACATAATTTGTATAACTTCAACTATTTTAAATTTGTTCATCTCTGTTGTATGACTATCGGCTGTCAGTTAACACCATGTGCATTTGAAAATATTTGTTTGAGGTAGTGCTCTGTAAACTCCTTTATTTTTAGATGGCACAGACCTCACACACTGTTTAAAACTCCTTATTCTGATTAACACACACACACACACACGCACACACACACAAATATACACAACTCATACACACACATACACACATACATACACACATACAAATATGCACACATATAATATATATATATATATATATATGTATACTCTGTTTTTGAATTAACTAGTATGTGAGTATGTGTTGTTCTTTGTACTGGTTAATTTTTGTCTAAGTGACACAAACTTGAGTCACCGGGGAAAACAAAACCATACTTAAAGAATTTCTTCCACCAAACTGGTCTGCAGACATGTCTGTGGTGCACTTTTAGAATTAATGATTGATGTGGGAGGACCCAGCTCACTTCGGCTGGTACCAGCCCTAGGTTAAGGAAGAATCCTGAGCAAGCGAGGAAAAGGCAGCTAGCCGGCAATGTTCTTCTGCGTTCTCTGCTTGAGTTTCTGCCTTAGCCCCTGGTTTTAGCTTTTCTAGAGGATCCACTGCAGCCTGAGGGTAAGATGAAATGCATAGATTCCTCTGAAAGTTAGTTTTGGTCATAGTGTTTATCACAGCAACAGAAAAGCTAACTAAGATACTATTTATACATCATTCTCTATTATTTTTTTACTCTAAACATGTAATTATATTCAGAATTTTAAATGTGTGTGAATATTTATCATGCATTTTACTTGGCCTTCGATGTGCATATTTTTAATATTTTACAGTCTAGTTTTAGACTGTGAACTTAATTATAATTATAATTAATTAGATTTATTGCTATAGCTTATGATAGTAAGTGGAGAAATCCTACCATGGCATTGTCCTTTCTTTCTCTCTTTCTTCCATTGCTGTCATCATAGATATGTGTTTTTACGTTAAAATTGTACCAGAAAATTTTTACATTTTCTCTGCATTTCAGTAATCTTACATATAATTTAAAAACACTTCTTTAGGAAAAATACAGCCACCCGGGTGTTTGTTTCTTCAAATATCTCTTGAGGTAACATATTTCATTTTAATGTCATAATGATGACATTTAATGATGATATTAACACATTAACTTTGAATCCTAGAAGAAGCTTATTTTGGAAGGCCTTCTGGTCAACCTGGATTACTATGGCTGCCTTGGTTGAGACAGCTGGTGTGCAAGCTTTGATTACACTGTCACTAGCATGTCCTTTATGCCATCTTTAATGCCATCAGCACTCCATTTGCTTTCAGCGTTACACCCTAGTGGCTGATCATGCACTGAGGTATCCATGAGGCTCCTATGCCTTCTTCATGCTTAGAGGAGTTGGTGGCAGCAGAGACAGCTGTGTGGCCTCCGCTCCGTGGCTGTAAATATACACTGGATGTGCTTCAGTGCTTAGTCTCAGTTTTGTTTTTCTTTTACTTCCCAAGAACAGAAAAGAGATGCATTTTGGTAGAGTTTCCCAGTGTAGTGTGTTGGAAATGCTATTATGGATGGTAATATTGAAAGACTGCTTCATCATTACGCACCCACAGAGCTAAAGGAGAGAAAATCCAATCACGTCATAATGTTACACAGCTTCTTTAACCCATGTGGGTAGCTTAAACTATGCACCATGAGGAAAGTCTGCAGAGTTATCTCTGTGGACAGAAACTCAATGAATAATTAAATATCAGTCTCTCTCTCTCACTCTCTATCTCCCAGCATGTGGCATGAAAAATAAACTCAGAATTTCTGCTGATATCCTTTCAAAAGGCTAAAGCCAAAGGGCAGAGTCCAAGACCATCATGGTCCATATGGTGAGACCAAGTCTCAAGAAAAAAAATAAACAAAAGTAGTATCTTCTGTTAGAAAATAAAACATTCAAGATGAGCAAAATAATGAGTTTAATTATGTAAAGGCAATTTTAATTTTAAATGTTAAAACAATTGCCCATGAAGTGTTACATTTTATAGGAAGCATGTGCTTACTTTCTTATTTAGTTTGTTTCCAATGTTAAACAGAGCAGACACTATCATCATTTCCAGACACTTTTGAGCTGGGGGAACTTTTCAATCATAAGTGATGTTGATTTGAAGGTTTTTTTTCCCCCTACAGGTCCATCTGCTATTTCACATCATTTCCTAAACATCCCTTGACAGTCACAGTGCTGGCCAGTTTATACATACTTAGAATACCTGAGTATAATCTTTTGAAATAAAAGCTGATGGGCTGGAGAGATGGCTCAGTGTTTAGGAACTGGCTGCTCTTCCAGAGGACTCTCATTCAATTCCCAGCACCCGCATGGTGGCTCACAACTGTCTGTAATTCCAGTTCCAGGGGATCCGACATCCTCACACAGACATGCATGCAGGCAAAACACCAATGCAAATAAAATATGATAAATCAAATTTTTAAAGATTCACTTAAAAATGAAGAAAAATTGATTCTGATTTTTACAAAGATTTCCTGTGTAGATGAAGCATGCATATATTATTCATAAGAATCACATGATTTGAGTAACAAAATTGAAAACATATTGAATAATAAAGTCAAATAATCTGTAATTAATTTAACTCATGATGTATAAATACTTTGAGTCAGATGAAAAGTAGGAACCAGAATTTTACTTGTGTCAAGGATGTCGCCATCTCTTAACCTTGAAAATTCAGGACACTTGTAGCTAATCAATACTAGAAAGTAGACACTGACAGTTAGGCTCACTTACGAGGAGCCTTAGTATGAATTTGGAAATATAGCAAGTCACTAATATTTCTTGGTTTTCAAGGGAAAATATTCCTTAATATTAGAAAATATTTCTGACACATGACAAAAATTCCTAATTAAATTTGCTTTTTTTCCCCTCAAGAGTATCTATAATATAGATCTCTTTACCGATAAACCACTGGGAAGTTATTAATACGAATATGCCTGAAGACGATCCTGAAGCATGGGACTAGGAATTTACTCATCAACCTAATTTTGAATTCTCTCTGCTTTTTGATCAGGACTTAGGAGAGCCTATGAAAAAGATACCTTTCAACCTAGGCAAGCTAGGACATGTCAGGAAAAGGGAATTTGTCAATTCCTCTCTGGCCTCATGAGCTGCACGTGGCCTTTGCAGTACAATTTCAACAAAGTCAAAATGTTCATCAGGAATTAGAGGTGAGTATAATAATATTTTTAAAAGGACCTAGAGCTCCATATTGTTATGAATATCTCTTTGGTTGGAGCAATAATGCACAATGATTGCCATATGATTTTCAGATAATTGCTAAAATGGTTCTTACCCCTTCCCAATTTCTTCAAAGGCAAATGTGGCTTGTAGATGAAGATCATGAAAAAGTTTGACAACTAGGACTCAGGGGTGATCCTGGAGATGTCACATATGAAATGCTGACAGGGAATGGTAGATGAGTATCAACAGATCATCAGTTGCATAATATGCTTCCTGCATCCCTCCAGCACCCCTCCTACATCCCTCCTGCACCTCTCCTGCACCACTCCTGCATGTTAGGGATATAGCTACGGCTGCCTGGGTGAAAACTGATAGGAGATCTGACTTTGGGTCTAGTTTATATAAAAATTATACAAGGTCTCTCTGAGTCTTATGTAGATTTCAATGGGAGACTAAATGACTATTGAGAAACAAGTAAAAGGGGAACAAATTCAAGAGTTTTTATTAAAACAGCTGGCTTCTGATAATGCCAATGAAGATTGCCAAAGAATAATCAGACCTTACACAGAGAGAGAGGAACTGTTATGAATGCACTGAGGTTATGTAGAAATGTGTAGACCTTCAAAAATAAAGCAATATTAGCTGCTTTATAAATCTATGCTATTCAAAGAAATGTCTGCAGACCTGGCCACTTAAGAGAAACAATATAAAATACTCTTATAGAAAATGAATGTTTAGAATCAAGGACCTCCTGTATTATGCCCTAAATGCAAGAAAGGATATCACTGGGCTAAGGAACGTCAATCTAAATATGAAAAGGAGGTCAATATATTGCCTACAAAGAATAATAAACCAGTCAATGACATGAAAATGAATTGAGGGATGACCCTCTGGCCATGTAAAATTAGATGGTTTAAATCCAAAAAACAATAACATCTGTGCCAGCTTCAGATTGTAATCAATCTATTCTTTTGCAACAAGCCACAACTCAAGGAAGTGCTGCTAATGATTTCGCTTGCCCTACGGGTATTGCCATTTCTACTATCAATGCCGTTTTAAGTTACACACAGGATATTGGGGATCTATAATGCCTGGAGCATTTAGACTTTCATAAACAGTAGTTTATCCATGAAAGGAATCATAGTTCATAAGGAGTCATTAATGAATGTTCTATAGAAGAAATTGCTGTCGTGATCATAGTGCCCACTGATGGGCAATTCAAAGCATGAAAAAAATGCACAATGATTGCCTTATGCAACACCTTCATAGAAAAATAAGATTTCTGAGAGAGGATTTGGTAGAGCAGATAAAACTGTAACTTTAAGCTCTTTATTGAAGGAAACTGATGAACTATTATTGGGTTTAAAAATAAGAGGAAAAACCTTTACGAGACTAATTGATTCTGAAGCTGATGTCTCTGGTATAACCAGAGAAGCATGGCCCCCTCAATGTCCTGTTACAGAGGTGAATTCAACCCTAACAGGGTTGGGAACTATGAGTTCCACAGAGATTAAGCAAAGTGCTACAAAATTACAGTCCAGAAGGCATGATGGCAGTTCTAGAGCCTTTTGTTACTCCTGGGCCAATCAATCTTTGGGAAAGGACTTTCTACAACAAACCAATAGAGACGTAATAGTTTTGGATTTAGAAGATTGTTTTTACACCATACATATGTATCCTGATGATAAGGTGCATTTTACCTTTTCTGTTCCCTCACTCAGTCAGTGAAGTGTATTACTTCAAGGCATGATACATTCCCCTACTGTGTGTCAATACTGCTTAGGAAAGGCTCACAGCCGGTGAGGTAGGCCTTCCCTCAGGCTGCTATCATTCCTTATGTAGATGGTAGCCTGTTAGCTACCTTCAAAGAGAAAGAGCTACAATCGATGTATGACATAACTCAAGGTATGCTACATAAAAATGGGCTTATTATTGCACCTATAAAGATAGAAAATCAGACACTATGAAATATTTGGGACAAATAGTTGCTAGAACACCAGTGAAACCACAAAAACGTCCAGTAGACAAGAAAGTTTTAAAATACTTAATAATTTTCAGAAATTGTTAGTGAACATTAATTGGCTAATTCTTACTTTGGGAATACTTAATTATCCATTAGCCAGTTTGTTTATAATTTTAGGAGAGATGGCATTGGATAGTCCTTGCAAATTGCCTTGGGCAGCAAGAAAAGAACCATAACTATTTGAATCCAGACTACAAGAAGCATTTGTGTGTAATGTGGGTCCTGCACTGCCTTGAAACCTACTTTCCCCACTAAATCGTTTTCTACAGGTATTATTTCACAAGAGGATAAGCCTTTGGAATGAATTTATTGACTCTATAAAGGCCATAGCATAACTGCTTACCTTACTCTTCTTGCTCAATTAGTAAATCAGGAGAGGACCCCAAGTCAGCAATTATATGGATTTGATCCTTGCTGTATTTATTTTACCTTAACTAACCATCAGTTTTTAAGAACATTACAGAAATCTATGGATTTTCTAATTTAATTTACATATTATTATGGAAGGATAAGAAATCATTATCTAGCTGGCAGGCTATGGTTTTTTTGTTTTTTTTTTTTTTCGTTCAAACTTAATTTATGATTACAAAAATTGTCCAGTCTTCTTCTGTCTCACAGGCCGATACTTATTTTATTGATGGTTGATTTCTCTATTAATACTTCTTTTACCTCAGCCAAACAGGTGTAACTGGCTCTTTCAATTAATCTATTACGGTTATTTATAAATCTTTAAATATCATTTCAGATTCTGCTCATGCTGCAGAATTATTTCCAGCAGAAGACAGTGCTTTCATTTTGACTTCACTCCTGTTATGCTCCAATTACTACAGGAACTACAACATCACATTAAAACCTGCACACATCTTTTGTTTATTACTCAGATTTGTGCACACTCAAAACCCTGGTTTTATTACAGAAGAAAATTCAGAGGCGGATGCATTAACCTTTCTTACAGGAACGGGAACATCCACACCGACACACTAATGCTAATAGACTTCATGTTCAATACCACATTCCACTCAGACAAGCAAGATAAATCTTGCACCATTGTCCTATTTGTGCACACTTACACTGCCATTGTCAGGTAGCTGGAGTTAATCCCAGGGTAAAAGTACTAATCATCTATGACGACTAGCTGTCGCTCAGTTTGCACTTGTGCCTTGTGCGCCCTACCTGCACATTGTCATTGACGCATTATCTGAATTTGGGAATTTTACCTCAATTTTTATCATACTATTCTTGTATACAATCTTTTGCTGTTATAGGAGTGCCTACTTCTATAAAAACTGACAACAGACTGGCTGATAGTAGTAAAAAATATGAGAACTTTTGTAAAGCATCAAATATTTGTCAAACTATAGGAATTCCTTATAATCCTCAAGGCCAGGGCATAATTGAAAGAACACATGGAACAAAAAATATAAATTATTAAAAATAAAAAGAGGCCCCAAGGAAAATTCTTGCACTTTCTATATTTACTCTTAATCTTTAAAATTTGCCTCAAAGTGGCATATGTGCAAGAACATTTTTCTACGAAACCTTCAGAACTGCCTTTAGATAGACCTATGTGGTTTAAAGAATTTGAAACTTGGAAGCCCAGTTAGCTGAAGGAAATGGGGAAAGGATGTGCATCTGTGCTTGCAGATGAGTCTACTGAAACACAGATTCTTTAGGTTCCTTAACAGTGGCAGTCAAGGACACAGTGCAGAGGACAGGGAGACAGTGGAAGATCGCTGAAAATATAACAAACCTCCAGCCAAAGGGCAAGCGGAGACATCAACCATATCATCGGATGCCAAGTTTGCCCACCTAAGGCTAAGTTAAGTCTTTGCACCAAGGGAGAAGTTACTCTGCGAGATACACAAAGCCGAATTCACCTGAGAATCTCTTTCAGAAGACACTATCTACTTGGACCTGAGCATCTAAGTTGAGTGCCTCTGAACATTTATATTGGTCTTATACTCTTCATCTTTCTTTGCTTCAACTTGTAGAGTGGATGGATCCTGCTCCTATTATCTTTACTAATGACACTGAATTTATTACTGAACCTTGGTTCTATAATAGACCCGTGTATTCATCTGGAGAAGAGACTGCATGTAATTTATTTTCTCGGGATTTAAATCCTGTTCTATTTGCATAGGACACTATAACATTTGTATTCCTATCAAAGGCAAATATAGGATGATACCAAAACAACTAGTCACACGGTCTGTTTCAAGCTATTCTGCAGATTTTTCTGATAAATATAATAATGTAATAAATAGTACTGAGTATCATTTGGATTCCTGTCCTTGGTGGCAGAGTATTACCCACAATGCTTTCACTGTTCGAGGATTATTCATTATGTTTATAATTTACTTGCTCATAGGATACTCATGAATCAAACTACAAGTAGATTTATCTACAACATCCCAAGTTAAAATCATTTTGGATACCCTGCATTTAAAAGAACAGAAGAAAAAGGGGAGCTATCAGAACACAGTCCAGGAATGGGGTTGTGTGTAGAGAACTCTGAGTACTCATGGGAACACACCGAGAAAATAAGGCAAGAGTCTTGTGACCTCAATTTCTTCAAAACACACTACTGATCTTGGAATATATTTCCGTACTCCTCCCAGGTGTAGTGGGTAGGAGTGAGTTTACTTCAAATTACTCATTATTGCTTGCTGCTTCTTTTCAATTAAATATTTAAGCTATCTTTTATATGCCTCTATGAACAAACACGAGTTTGCCACATTGCGATTTGGCCTTGTGAATGTACACAGCTGTGACTCATGAGCACTTTACTCATGTGACCTTGCTTTACCCTTAGAGTATAAATTGTCTGAGGCTCTGAATAAAAGAGGGCTATTGTGTGAGACTTTGATCCTCCTCATTTACAGACTCCATTCCCCCAGGTCCCGCCACATCTAGAGCAGCGACAACGGAGGTTCTGATGGAAGCTTCCTCCAGCCTCTCGCAACCAAGTGCATTAATCAAGTCATAAAGTATGTACGATAGCTCCGTAAATGACTAGGATGTGGCATGCTAGTTCTCTAACTTCTATGTGCCATCTGTATTCTAATTCATACTAACAATAGTAGTTTCAACTTTAGCTTCACTCAAACTCATTCTAAGAGTTTTTTCCCCTAAAAAATTAATCCATTATCTGAACAGATGGGATTTGAGAACTTTTTTAACACATTCGAATGACTTACTCTTAATTATTGTGCATTTTATTAACCTTACAAATTTACTCCATTGGAAACTTTTTGTAATAATCATCATTGATTTTAGAATTCAGTTGTTCCTAAGTTAATTTTAAGAAAAATTTAAGTATTACCTGTTAAAGCAATACTCCATTGATTTCAATATGTGCCAGGATACCTGGGAAGTGAATTTCATTTTCATAGCTCTTTAGACTCTTTGTCAACAGCTATAAACTTTTTTTTAGTTGATATACATTTCAACAGATGTTACTTCCTGTGTGTAACACATTGTTCCACTCTTTCAAAAGCCACACATGTCTGATTCTATTATAACTCAATTGACCTCCCTAATAAGAAACCAAAGCTTTTAAACAACTACAAGCAAGTTCTAGAATGATTTCTCCAGATTGTATTTGTTTTCAGTCTTTCCTTGTCAAGACTTCCCAATATTTGGCCCGAATGCTTGTCTCTGAGAACCAAACCTAGGTTAGACCTAGGGAGTTACGAATGGAGCTAGTGAACCTTTTATTTAGTATCACTCATTCACTTCACACTTTTTTCTTATTGTCTTGAGAATAAATCCTTTTCCAGTCTGTTAATTGTTTTCCTTTTTAAAATTTTGTTCAACATTAATTAATATAGGTATAGCAGCTATATTTTGGCTACTTTTAGAATGATATTTATTTCTCTGTTTTTTTTTCACTTTATGTGTTGTGCATTTATGATTGAATGGAGTTTCATGAAAGCAAGATACAGCTTTGTATATCATTGTGGTATTATCATATATGTTTGATTGGTGTACTTAGAGCAGTGGTGTTTAAAAAAAATTACTCACACAGAAGGTAAATATCCCATTCATCACTGTCTTTATTTTTTGTCATTGTTTGTGTTCCTGAAGTTTATTTTCATCTCTTCTTTTTTTCTGATAAGTGTTCTATCATTTAATAAGATTTAATTTTTCCCATTTCATAGTATATAAACTATGTATAATTTTGATAAATTATATTGCCACATACACAAATTTATTATTGTTTTGTTTCAAAATACCTAGCTTACAGTCAATTCCATTTAACTTTTTCTTTTATAATATCTAGTTTACAGTCAATACTATTCAACTTATTAATTTTGTATGCTATACTGTTTCTGATGTTACTTGTATTCCCATTTTTCATGTTTTATTCTTGTGTTAGATTTATATTAAGTAATGTAGTATAATAAAAAATTTCTTGTGAGTGCCCTAGAGTAAATTTGATAATTTTGTTTAATTCTACATTGATTAAAGATTGTCCTGACATACATATTTGTTTTGTATTCTTATGTGTGGCCATTAATGTTTGCATGTATTACATAGTGAGGTTATATTGAAGCATGTTAAATATGTGTGGTATTAAAATATGGTGGGTCTTAATTTCAAGTTACTTACGACTTCTCTGATAACCACAAGTTACTCTTATTGTCATTGTTTGACCATTTTCACTTTTCATCATACTTTCCTAAAATGCCCTGTAGCTTTGAACAAGTTTAGCATTACTACTGATGATGGATCATTCCAATATTTACTGAATCCTATTGAACTCACTATTTCTTAAAACTGACTTGCAGAAGAACAAATCGCATAATCAGACATGTATGAATATGAGTACTATCATATCTTCAAATTTGGTCTATAGTCAGTTCAATTTTTGTATGCTCAACATCTATAGATATTGTCAAAAAGCCAAAGAAATTGATATGTATTTATGAGGTTTATAACTTCACTAGAAAACCCACTTTCATTTTCTTTAACCTGGAAATTTTTCCAGGAGTTATATTAAAGTAAATACATAATATATATCATTTCTTTTACTTTCTTCAAAGATTACAGTTCATGGTTTTGTTCACAAAATGGTCATTTCCTCTTCAACCCTAGATAGCTACAAGTTCATGTTAGGAAAATGTTTTTCCTTTATAGCCAGAGTAGGTATCTCCTTTTCTTCCTTCTGATGATCATGACTGTCTTGATAATGATTTTATGGCTCCGATGTTTTCAGTTACAATGTTGAAAAATGGACCCATGCATCTTGACTGGTTAAAAATCATAATGAATATTTTAAAAGTTTATTCTATGAACAATAGATGGAAATTTTGACTTTATACACACACACACACATATATATATATATATATATATATATATATATATATATATATATATATATATTCTTAAAAGGTATTCTTCCTGAAGTAGAGTTCCAAGGTTTTTTAACAGAAAGGATGACAATGTTTCAAATGTTTCCTTGCAATCAGAATGTGGTCATTTGCAAACAATTTTCAATGACCCATAAAAGAGTTTTGAATTCATCAGTAATGTTTCAAATTCATAGCTTTTCTACACTGTGTAGAGAAATCTCTCATCTGTCCACTTCTAATTTAATATAATGCACTTTTCTTCCCTGAAAATCACTAGAGGTAATGACCTGAATTATACTTCTTCGGCACTACTTCATAAAGAATGAGAAAGAGCTCTGGGGCTGTATACGTAGGGCACAGTTCACCCATTGCTAAAATGATTCTTCTATTGAGCTATAGTATCACAACTGTTTCAAAGCATCTGGCATAGTGTAATATGATATCCAAAAATCTTTTTAAAAGAGCAAACATATTACTATGATGTGATGCTATTCAGTAAGTTACAGTTAAAATGAAAAGCTGGTTGAAGGTATAATATACTAAGTACACATCATTAACATATACCTAGATACTGGAGGGCTTGAATAAAACAGTGTCAGTCTTATGCACTCTAGAAAATTTGAGTGCCTTGGGACTTTAGCGACATCATAGATGCATGTGCTATTCAATGCTTATCACATGAGTATCAGTTAACTAGTACAAATTTTCTCTGAGAGTACTTGTAAGAGTAGAGTCAAATCTGTACCCATTCTAAAGGAGAATCAAAAATAGTCTAACTTCCCAAGGATGTAATAATCAACCCAGAACTTTCCATGCACCCTAACGTTATAAAATTCTAAAACGTTAAAGGACTTGACATAACTTAGAAATCCTATGCTTGGTTTTGTTATTACATTACATATTTGTTGGTCCAAGAATCTGACTAATGTTCTAGAATATCCAGATTATTATTTTTTGTGGTTCTAGAGGTCAATAACTTTCAAACTAAATAGTGAGAAATGGGTCTACTTCTATAATAAAAATATTTCCCAAATACTTAACTGTATAATTCACCATTCATTACTTTAAGACTTGCTATTTTATGTACACTCTGCATCCGATGAATTGCAGATGTTGATTACTTACAACTGTGGTCGAAGTGACCAACTTCCACACATGATAAAGGTAAAACAGAAAGTTGGTGTGTAATTCAAATTCATAAGGAAAATGACCATGACCCATACTTAAATGACTCCCACATGAACCCTTCAGTTGTTCTCTTGATATCATGAATTGGTTTAAATATACAGACTTCCATATCAAAAAATAAAAAGCACAATATGATGTTGGGCTTCGTTTCCTTGACATTACAATAGGAATTTGTCAATATTGCTTTTCATAAATTGAAGATGACTCCATTGCCTTCCACAGTTCTTTTCTCTGAAATAATAAGATACAAATTTTCTAGATTTACTGATTTCCCTATTATAGAGAAGGGAATTTAGAGTTATATTTGATGTAAGCAGAAGTGTATAGGAAAACCAGATGAAAGAGGCAGTTAAATAATTACTGTATATCTTGATAACATTTACATGTCTATAGCAACCTGCAATTCTGCTGTTGGAACCCTAAATTAAATGGTCTACAACTTTTTAGGTTTAGCTCAGCACAAGCCATTTGTTGTGAAATAAACCACTACAGCAAATGTTTCTGACGATTGGATTCTATTTCTATGAGATTTTAGGAACGATGGCAAGACATAGTACTGGAAAATGCAGCACTCACAGAGACAAAATACTCCATACAGAACAGGGTGGTGGGAAAAATAAACTCTCTCCTTCATTCTCCTTCCTGTACAGACTCACATAGTTTCTAGCCTAGTAATATGTAGAATCCATTCCTTGAATAGTCTTGGTCTCTGAGCAAAGCAATATATTAAGGGAAAGTAGGTGTAATCTCTCAACTGTATAGATGTAACACTTTAGACTTATTATTAGGTTTACCACAGATAGAATGCTGAAATCTGGAATAAATGCCTATGAATTAATTCATTTTCATTTTACACACAACGGTATTATAATGCATCTCTCCTAGGCACGTATGTTCTTTAACAATTTCAGGGAAATCTTATAGTCTCATTTTTATAAAATAGGAAGCATAATTTGAGAAAAATAAACCTTAACAAAGGAGAAACTTTCATACATTAAATATTACCAATGACATATATGGGAAAACACTGGTAGAGATACTATTAAATTAATCCAATGGATTGATCTTCAGAGTTCATTATGGGTAAAACCATGTGATAAATTTTCTGTGGGATTTCTAAACATCAGGAGCTGCTCTCATTTCTTTCGCTAGGTGTGTGCTGATATATGGTGAGGGAGGGAGAAAAGAAAAGTATATCATGTCCTTTAGATACTTTCTCTCAAGGCACCCAACTGAAACCAACAAGAACCAAAAGACTAGAGAAACACACATGAAAGAGCAAACTCATACACACACATAAATACAAACACTCTCCCTCTCAGGATAGATAGATTAGATAGATAGAGAGATAGATAGATAGATAGATAGATAGATAGATAGATAGATAGATAGATAGATAGACAGACATATGATAGATAGATGATAGATAGATAGATGATAGATAGATATAGATGATAGATAGATAGATAGATAGATAGATAGATAGATGATAGATGATAGATAGATGACAGATAGATAGATAGATAGATAGATGATAGATAGATAGATAGATAGATACATACATAGATGATAGATAGATAGATAGGATACATGATAGAGCTGTAGACATAGATTTAGATGATACTGGTATATAGATATATACAGAGAAATATATTGGACAGCATAAATGCTCTATTGAAGTAAAACCTTTTTTGCTTCTGCTTTATACAGAAATAATGCCATGGCTGGTGCAAAATGGGAAACTGGCAGTAAACACATCCATTTACATGAAAAATTACCCAAGTGCCCCCACGCATCTTGCTTTCCATGCACGAAGCAGTGTTTCCATTCACAGTGAAACATATGCTAAATGCTTAAGCTCAAAAATGATTTAAACAAAATGGAAAAAATTTTTTAAACATTTATTTTACACTTTCCAGGATTCATCTAATTGGCAGATGTTCCAAGATCCAAAGCTTAAATAGCTAGTGGAAATAGCAATGCCTGAGAAAGCTGAGAGGAGAAAACAACTCCTTACCTTGTGGCATTCAGGAGCAGAAAGCCAACAAGTAAATGAGTATTAAATAAAAACTTCAGAGGAAATCTAATAGTTAAAATACTGAAGGGCTTCCAAATTCCTTCAGGTACTGGCAGTAAATGATGTATCGATTTTGCTGTTAAACTGCACAGCTGTAACCAACACATTAGACATGGAAGATAAAGGCACTGCCTAAAAGCACCTTATTTCATCTGTCACACCTGAGGCACTGCCTTCTTCAGACCTTTAGTGTATTAGCACAGAAAATCAATTAGGTAAAGAGCTAAACAAATGAAGGGAAAATAAAAGGGGCCCATTCACAAAGTGCCGGGATGTCAACAAGCCTGGGAGACTTCAGTAAACTATGTGCTATCTCCAAACAAACCATAACGACTCCTTCAGAACTTCTAAAAACCACCAATTAAGTATCACAGATCCCTCAGCACATATTTTTGAAGATCCTCCACCGTTAAGCAGCACGTGATAGCCCTAAATTGATTACAGACAGAAATGAGCTATCTATAACATTGACAATAAACTGTTTTCCTTTAACTAGAAGTTTAGTAGGCATGTGTCTTTAAAGCTCTAATTATTCTGTGTCAAAAAAATCCTACAAATAAGTGAAGTATACTGAGCTTGCTAATAGTCTTTCACATTGACAGTGCACACGGATCCTCATGAAAGGGCTTTGCCATTTCACATTTCTGTGGCCTGGTTATGTGCACGGTCCTGAATTTGCAGTGCAATTTTAGTGCTTAACATCCTCTACGATTTCAATTGTTGTCACAAACGTCAACAGAAGCCCTCTTAATTGGAAAAGCACTCAGCAAAGGAACAACCTTGTGGATATTAAGAGTATAATCCTTGGTGCTATGATATTATTTAATCATCGTTACGGGACAGATGTCTTCCTAGTCAGATAGCAGGTTCACAAAGTCTCCCTTCCCTATACCGGTATTTCTTATGCCAGTCGGACGCATCAACTCACTATTTTAGTTCTCCCCCTCTTCGTCATGCTTATAAAAAAGCCATTACATTACAGTTTCAGCTTTTCCCTCTCTTCTTTATTGTTATCAATTTTTGGTCCATCACAAGTTTTCCATGAGCAGACAGCTCCACGAACTCCAGTTCTAGCAAGATTTAGCAAGACCGTTACCCTTGAGTCATGCCTACTCCCACCTTCATGCTCTCTGACAGGAGCCACCTAAGAGGAGAGTTTACTTGGCTCCCAGCGCTCGGCTGGGATATCGCGGCAGCAGGAGCTTTGAGCCTTGGCTCATCACACTGCATTAGGAAACAGTTATAACTGCTTTACTCAGCTTGCTTTCTCTTTTAGATTAACTCTAGAAGTCAGGGTCAGTTTCCCACCTCACTTAATCCAATCTAGAAAGCCCCTCATACACATGCCCAGAGTTTTGTCACAATGGTGAGTCTATGTCTGTGTAAAGCTAAAAATGAATATAAGCCATCACATTTTCCTTCTCCGGATTGCAGGTTATCCATTTACATCCTCCTCCTCCTCCTCTACTCACTCCGGAAAGCCCGGTATCTTCGGAAAGGTTTGCGTCTTGCGGTACAGGGCAACTGCCAGCCTCTCCCCTTGCATCCTGTCTTCTCACCCGAGGTTCATCAGGCATTCTCTGATTTTCATTTAGAATCTGCTGTTTCAGGAACTATATTTCCACATTTATGTTTGAAATCATAGGATGTAATAATTAAATCACATAATATTGTTTGTTTGTTTTCTTATCTGAAAAATACAACCAGTGCTTCCATGTTATATAATAACTCATCAGCTCTGGTTTTGCCAAACTTTTATGCTTATTTTTCCCTGAGGGAAGAAAATAGAGTTCCATTCCCAAAATAAGCAATGTCTATCAGAAGTAACTAATTAATGGTAAGATTGTGAGCGAGTAGATACGGCCATTCAGGGATAAGGTTAATATGTGTGTTACACCTATTTATATATGTGTTCGACTACATATGTAGAACATAGATTGAACATAAGTACATATGTACATGACTCTAGGTTGACTAACTATAATCCTACAAAAAGCAATCTACAGACTCACTGATCCACATCAAAATTCCAACAAATTCTTCAAGGATCTTGAAGGGACAATTTTCAGCTGCATATGGAAACACATAAAACCCAGGATAGCTGAAACAATCCCAAAGAGTAAAAAAGCTGATGCAAGTGTCACCATCCCCAATTTCAAGTTGTCCTGCAGGGCTATAGTAATGAGAACATCATGGTATCAGTAAAAATACAGACACATTGATTAATGGGATCAAATTGAAGAACCAGACAGAAATCTGCAGAGGGGCACTTGAAAGAAATTTTTGTTATTTTGATTTCTTTAAAAATGCAAAATGGCATTTGGACTAGGTTTACATTCCTGCCCCAGGTGTGGTGAATGATTATGAGTTTGATTTGGAATGCTTGGCTCAGGTGACTATAGTTTGGTTCGGTGCAGCTGTTTTTGTTATGTGTTACTTGTTCTTGGGATTGCATGCTTCTTGGGTTTACAGGAACTTTTGCTTAAGAGTATAAAAGGTTTCAGGCCCTGAGAACAGTGTTGGGTGTTGTTTGGTGGATCACTGGTTGGTTTATCCATCCTTAGTGTGTTGCTTCTTGCATAGTAGAACATTGGTTGGAGAGATTGGGTTTGCAGACCATGAGCTGAGACACTAGTCTGACTCACTGTCAGCTAGTCCTCTCCAAGCTTAGGACAGCCTAAAAAGGAAGTGAAAATATTTACTTTTTCCTTTTTATCTATCAAGGCCTCCTGCAAAAGCAGTGAAAACTTTCTATCCTTCCTTTCTCTTTCCCTAAATTGACAGTAAAAGTTTGTGGTTTACTACTACATAAATCCACATACCTATGAACACCTGTTTTTGATGAAGAAGCCAGAAATATGCACTGGAGAAAAGACAGCATCTTAACAAATGTCACTGGTCAAACTGGACGGCCAATTGTAGAAAGTTTCAAATAGATCCTTAACTATCATCCTGCACAAAACTCAATATCTAATGATTCAAAGACTGTAGCATACAACCAGATACACTGAGCATGATAGAAAATAAAGTGGGGAATAGCCTTGACCTCACTGGCACAGGAAAAGACTTCCTGAACCATCAGCAGAGGAACTAAATGAACAGCTAGCAACAGGGATCTCATGAAACAAAAAAGATCCTGTATGGCAAATGGCACTGTCACATGGATGAAGCAGCAGCCTATAGAAGGGAAACAAGATTTCCACCAACTTTACATCCAATAGAGGACTAATATCCAATATATATAAAGAGCAGAAGACACTAGAAAACAATCCTCCCAAATGTGGAATACAGATTAAATAGAAAAATCTCAGTAAACTCAAATGGCTATGAAACAATTAAAGAAGTGTTTGACATTCTTAGCCGTCAAAGAAATGCAAAATGCTTTTGAGATTTACACTTGTGAGCATGGCTAAACAAACAACAGTTCATACTGGAAAGGATTTGGAGTAAAAGGAACACTCATCCACGGCAGGTGGAAGTCAAAACACGTACAACCATTATAGAAATCAGTGTGGTGGTGCCTCAGAAATTTCTGATACTTATGAGTATAATTTACTGTAGTTTTATTTGTCAATATTATGTAAGTTTGCATGCAATTAAGTGTACTTTCATTGGTATTAGCTTAGCACCTGCTCAGAAATTAACATGCAACTTATTCATAGGTTTCCCATGCCTCCAGATCTAAATATATACAAACATTACTATTCATCATCTAAATGAGAACAATTTGTTAAATGTGGTACCTTCAGATCATCAAGACAAGCTTTTAAATTAGAACAGCTCTGAATCCCAGATGTTTAAAAGTCCAGCTTTTACTGGAATGACTTGATGCCTTGGCTAAGAACGTTAGAAGACAAGCAAAAAAAAAAATGATTATGTGACTTTACATATCAGCAAAGAGGCTTGTCAAGGCCTGATATTGTCACCCAGCACCAATTATTTTCCACAAGTGAACATCCTATGTTAATATCTACAAAATGATTCATCTGAAATACAATTCCGTGAACCTAGAGAAGACAGGTTGTTCCATTAGCCTGTGAGTAATATTCCTGCAACAGGTCTGTTAGAAATGAACACGAATTCTCACAAAAAAGAAAAGTCAGTAATGTAATGTAAAGATGGATCTCTCAGTAACAAATAAACCTTGTAAGCAGAGGGCCATTTAGGAAGAAGATGTAGAGAGGAGATAAAAGTTTTCCCCAGAATCTAGAGGTAGGTCATCATGGATGGATCCAGAATACAATGAATTGTTTGTTTTTACTTCCATCTTTGAAACAAAGAAAGAACTACATCATACTGTTTCAGTCTGCAACATAATTCACTGAGAAAATGCAAGAAAACATTTGGAACTTTGCAATATTATCAACTTTTTAACTATAAGCCTTCATTTGTTATAGCTGGTATTTTGGCATGCTCTCCATCTTAAATATTAAAATGCATCATTTCTGTGACATCCATACTCCAATAAGCCAAAACATTCAAAAGAGAAGGAAGAAATATTTTGCATGGTTTTATTTTCTGTAACATCTCAATAGAACTTAGTTTTATTTTCTTTAACTTAGTAAAGCATCTGAAGCCTTTCTTCTTGCGGCAGAAAATAAAATTCAGACCAATTATAAACAACCATCTTCAATTTTCATTCCTAGCAAAGGAACAGACTCTTAAATGACATTACAAGGCACTCTCTCACGTCTAGAGGTGGATAAATTCCTATGGCTTTTTTCATTGCTGAGAAACTGGAACTGTAACCCTGCTCCAGTAAAATGAGCATGTCACATGCGATTTCATTTGTCAACTCTCTGTAGAACCTAGGCTGTCTTTGAGGGATTTTCACCTGCCTGAACATTTCCAAATTAGACTTTTCTTCACAACTTTATCATCTAATAGTGGACTCCTGTGTTTTCTCAATCGTTCTCACTTCCAAAGTTAAAGCATTGGAGGTAGGTACAGAGATCTCCATCTATAATTCCCTGTGCATCAAGGTGTTTATTATTGTCATTACCTGTTTAAAGATGCTGTTTTCTTTAGTTAACAGGCTCATGAAATTATCTAATCATTCCTCCTTGACTCCTCCTCATCCATCTTTCATTCTTTTTAAGTCCTTTTTTCCACTATATTCCTGTCTTCCCTCCTTTCTAATATTCAGGAAACAGGTATCGGTTTATCAGTTACTATAAATTTCCATCCATGTTGAGAAATGTCACAATACAATTATTTATTGGAATTCCTCACTTTTCAAATATGCACAGGAAACCATACCAAAATAGATTCATAAAAAATGAGTGCAATTAAATTCACCCTGATAAAATTAATTGAATATTAATCATCTTCCTCCATTTTGTACCTAATCCCCCATTGTTTTGCTTATGACAACTGAACTAAACTTTAATTCTCATTGGTTACTTTCTGTCTCCTCATTCTTGAAGCACTGAGGAAGTATGTTAGAATAACAGTGACCTGGTCCTTAAGAAAGCTCAGTAACTGAGGCTTGCCTACAGTTACGAGACACTTGGTTAAAAGTCAAATATGCCTTTCCAACAAAATATCAAATGTATTTGTCATTTAGAGCTGTAGTTCTTTTAACTTTGTGACTTTGCTAACAGACTTGCCTATCGTGCTGAAGAAAATGTATAAGAAAACAAAATGAATACATAAAATCTACAGCCTCTTTTAGGCTGTCCTAAGCTGGAAGAGGACTAGCTGACAGTGAGTCAGACTAGCATCCCAGATCACCGTCTGTAAACTCAATCTCTCCAAACATTCCTCTTTTAGGAATTATCACACTTAATAAGGACAGCAACTCAACCAATGAACAACCAACCAACACTCACCCTGACTCTCAGGGCTTCAGACTTCGTATACCCTAAGCCAGAAGTTCCCATTAACCCAATCCCCAAAACAAGCTACAGGTGCCAGAACTGCAGCACCCAACTAAATTATAGCCACCTGCATCAAGCATTCCAAACCCAACTTGTAAACAACTATACCACTGCTTGAGTGGGCTCACAAACCTAATCTAAATGCCATTTTGCATTTTTAGAGAAACCAAAATAACAAAAAATATTTTCCAAGATTTCCTCTATGGTGGAATTTAAATTAACCCTCAAGACACCTCTCCTATAGTCAAGTTCATGGGCCAAAATGATCTTGATACTTTATCAGATGAGCTCCTTCCAAGGTGATTCCAGCTCATAGTGAGTTGACGTTTAAAACTAACACACACACACACACACACACATACACACACCACATTTAAAGCATACTTTCTCTTTTCACATTCTCATGTTAATCTCATGATTTATTAAGTCTTTAAAAATTCAAAGTCTTTAAAAGTACAAACTCACTTAACAGTCATCTCCAGTAAACTAAAATTCAAGTTACATACTTCATTTTTCTAAAAAGGAAGAATAGAGGAACAAGGAATGATCATATCACAAAACCTGAATTTAACAGGGCAAACACCAAACCCTGGAGCTCAGTGTTCTTCATCTGGATCTCATCTTCTGGTCTCCAAAGGGCCTGCACGGCCCCACTGCTCTAGCTCTGCAGAGCTTCTCTCTTAGGCCAGCTCTGCTCCATCCCTGCACCTCTCTTTGACACAGCTCAGACTGCCCTGCCATTTATGATGCTTTGGGATCTCCATTACAATCACTAGTGGCTTGTCAGGGTTTCTGCTCAGTGAATCCGCCCCTGCCAGAGGAAACAAGCTTCAGTAACTCCCTCTCTGAACCCTTCATGCCTACAGCACCAGTACCACAGAGACAATTCTCCATTTCCATCTACCGCAAGCTTAAGGTGCAGTCACGGCTGGTTCTTTAGTCTAGCATGATCATCACACACAGATTCTTCATATCATATGAGTTTCCCTGGTAAAACCTTCACCTCAGTCCTGCTCTCCTTGGAAACATGATCCAGGCCTCAATGAGGAAGCATTACAGTCAACATTCCTCTTTTCCAAGCCCCAAAGGAAGGCCATGTT
Organism: Cricetomys ansorgei; assembly: GCA_026225945.1. Taxonomy (NCBI): domain Eukaryota; kingdom Metazoa; phylum Chordata; class Mammalia; order Rodentia; family Nesomyidae; genus Cricetomys; species Cricetomys ansorgei. The sequence continues at coordinate 42,341,761 of JAMJFZ010000239.1, read as the reverse complement.
CCTCTCCCATAATAAGATGGTCAAGCCCATCACAGCAACCACCCTCAACCTCACTACCAACTTCCTTTCTCGTTTCATTTTGGCTGATGTGATAAAATATCCTGAGAGAAAGCAGAATAGTTGTTTATTTGGCTTGAAATTTCAGGTAATATTCCATCATAGCAGCTAATTGGGAGTGGGAAAACCTGGAAGCAACTGGTCACTGGTGCAAGAAGAGAGGGAAGCGTCTGCTTCCTGAGTATATTTGGTCTAATTTTCTTTCCTCCTAACCGTCCACAGCTCGTCTTAGGAAGCGGTTCCTTCTGTATTCAGGAGGAATCCTCTCACCAAATAACAATCAAGATTCCACTCCCAGGCAATAGCACGATTCAATCAGATCTAAATAATTTGTCCAAATTGTGAAAAGGTAAACATTTAAATATAACCAACCCACCAAATATGAGCATTTAGATATTTTTCAACATCCTAGAAAACAATCTTCAGAAATTCCTGCAGTCTGACTTGGTTCAAGTAATATCACATTATCAGACACACTCCGGGTTATTTTTGCTTCCAATATCAATACTTGTCTCCTTCTTAGGAAGCTGTATGTATACATAGCAGAGAAATTAAATATCAGATTGATTCTATGAACTTTGTCTTAGAGTCTTTTTTACTTGAGGGAACAACAATTCAGATACAAAAACTGCATTTCCCAGACAATTTCAATTTCTTCTTCTGTATATCTTTAAGAGATTTTTCCATATAGGCTACTAAAGAGAAAATCAACTGTAGGAAAACGATTTGAATACTTAGTATGTAAAGACGGAGACATTTACATTTAACATGCTTTAGATACAGATATTTTCTTTTAGATAAATGGGTCCACCAAATTTGAAGAACAATTGTTCCCTTTCAATTGTGTTATCTTTGATTCTTTGTTTAAAGGAAACATTTTACATGGCTTAATCATTCTTAACCTACAGGTGTAATGGAACATTCGTGGGTCTTGCCTCTGTGCACTGCTGAAAGCAAATACGAGCTTGACAAAATGAGGAGTAGAGTTACGGTTTTAACAAAGTGCTTCTTCTGTTTTTAAAAATTCTCAATTTGTGTATCGATTTCTTATTCCTCTTAATGCCTATGTGTCTAGTTCTAAGAAATCATATGTATCAGACACAGTGTAAGTTCAAGAAACCTGCAACAAATTAAAGATTTAAGATTAATGGACAGGGAAAACAAAGGTATTGAACAGTGTGCCAAGAGGTAGCGTTGTATTTATTTTTTGCTAAGTTTTCATACTGCTTTTGTTTGTGGCTTTACTAATGTAAATAAGAGCAAACGTAAGGATCCCTTTGAACAACATTTGTGAAACAAACACATGCAGCACACACACTATCAGAAAAACTGTAGGAACAAATATGTTTTATTGTATTTATGTTTTTATTAGCTTATTAATTATTTTTAACTTTTAAAAATTATTTCTTCTATTTTTTGAGATTATATAATTAGATCATTTCCCCCTTTCATTTTCTTCCTTCGAATGCTCAAATCTGTAGCCTCTTATTTAATTACTAGTTACATACATATATGCATGTGTATGTGTATATGCACATATGTACATATACACTTATATCTGTCATGTATTTCCCCAATGTTTAATCACACTAAGCATGTTTCCATATTTGTTACTGACATGTATTCTTTGAATACTTCTCTGTTCAAATTATTTGCCCAGCAGCTATAATTTTTAAATAGGTTAAATATTTTTAAAGCTTATGAGAAAAAAATATTTATTAGACTATCAAGTATTGGAAAGGACCTATCTCTTTTCACCGTCATCTTAGTATTTTGTAAAATTTTGAAAGAGAAAATTATGTGTAACATAAGCTTATAAGTGAACATGATAAAATTTTTCTGAATATATATGTAAAATTAGGGGTAGTGGCCTCAATACTAACTCAATTTACATTTGAAATGTTATCATGGAGTTATGTTCTTAGAAATTTTATAAATAAATAAATGAATGTGAAAAGCTCAATTTATTTGCTTTTTATTTGTGAAAGAAAAACCAAGAAAAGACTAATTCAAATCCTTGGTAAAGAAAGAAATAAAAACATATTATAAGAAAACGATCTGAATAAGGAATATCTTTTAGAAAAATAAATAGCAATATAAAAAGTCTAGCATATCAGGTAGAGTAAAAATAAAATTTGTTCAGATTCAATAATGCCAGCTGGGAAGGTTCATCCCAGGTACCTGTTCTTGTGGTGTATCTATGCAATGACTGGAAGCAATCAACAGTCCAAAGCAACTGAGTGGTTTGGCACGGCAAGTCAATAAAGTTTCCAAAAAAGGAGTGTCCATTGAAAGCTTCCCTTATATGATCTTATTTTAAGAAAAGATATAAAGGAAATAGGAAGTAGATAAATGATGTGAATGGATTGTTAAGGGAGCAGAAAGCAAGTACACGGTTTGCATGGGCATTGCATGGACAGTGTATTCTGACTATCTCAGAATAAGAGATTTGCAAGTGTTTGGCATGCATAGGGAATTGCCTTGGGTCTAGGGCTCAGAAAGCAATGGTTCAGGGCAAGGTTTGGAGGAGCAGAAGTCAGACAGACGATTAATTGCAGTATGAGTTGGAAAAGAACCCCACGCCATGTTGGTCCAGGGAAAAGATCATGATTTTCTGGGCTACCAGGCACCATTTGGTGTGGGGAGGCTGGCTTTGAATATGTGAGAAACAGAGAGAAATATTAGAGCCATGTTTCCACATCCTCGAAACACTGAATAAAATAAAACAGAAATGCTTAATGTTAAAACTGAAAATAAATTTATATAGCATAAGCCCAAAGCACAGTTCAAGAATGAAAATGCAGTTTATCTGTTTTTCAAAATTATATTGAGGAAAATAATATTATTGGTAAATAATGGGCTTTCGTGACACATAAAAACAGACTTCCTGTACATAACATAGAAATATTACAAATTCAAACAATATATGAAACTTAAAATAACCATTAATATAATAGAATTTGGAGAATATTCAAAGAGGTATATATAGCTATATTTATTTTTGCACAGGATTTCGTTCTTGTCTCTGGAAGATAGCTGCTGTATATCTCCACGTGTCCCACACAAATGTGGTACAGATTGTAGAGGAATAGCCTGTGTGAAAGCTAAGGTCTCCATTCCAGGGGCTACATTCAGAGGCCTGTGTGCTCTGGATGGAATGGAGACACTCCTGTAATGCAGTATTCAGAAGGCAGTGGTGTTCCACACCTTTCATTCCTAGAAAAATCAGTGGAAGCAGACACAGGAAGCAGAACTCAAAAGGAGTCAGTGTCACACGGGAAGTGACTTCTGAGATGAGTCAGAGTGAATAACAGACAAAAACGAATCAGAGTAAGAGTTAGCAGAGTAGGACCTGTCCAACTCTCATGAGAAAAAGGTGGGCTCTCAGCTGAGTTAAAGCGAGTGACATAAAAGTTATAAGAGTTAATTAACAAAAGCAGACAACGGAGTCAGTAAGAAAAGTCAGTTGAGAAGCAAGCCGAAGAGTCAGTTTAGCAGTCAGTTAACAAAGTGAGTTGAAGTCAATTACAGAAGAGTTACGGAAGAGGAGTCAGGGTGAGTTACAGACGAGAGGGTCTGTGACCTGACAGTAACTCTCACACACGGAATGCATTTTACAGCAAGATTTATTCAGCTAAAGGAACAAAATGAGACACCAGGAGCCTGGTGCATCAGGAGCAATCATGTACCCAATACATGGCGTGAAAGCTGTCCAGGGTGAATTTCATACAGCTTATAAAGGGAAAAACTGCAAAACAGGTGTTTTCCCAGATCAACCAGGGTTGGTGGGCAGAATATTGAATGAAGCAGCAACTGACCTTTACTTTTATTGGCTAGTGGAGACCCAGGAATATGTTATGTTCCTTGTTTTCTTAGTAGGTGAGAGGTAAAGAATATGTTATGTTCCTTGTTTCCTTGGTCAGAATAAACTTAAACTTTGTTTTCTTGGTAGTGGGCTCTGTTTCCTTGGTAGGAGAAACTTGAACTTAAGCCAGGAAATGGAAACTTAAACTTAAGTCAACTAAACTGGAGTCTAAAGCTCTTGTCACAAGTTAGTTGAAATAGATACAGTGGCAGGATGGATCAGTGAGAGCTCCAGGAGAGACCTGGAGACTCAGAAGAGCTCTGCAGAAGCTCAGAACAGAGAGTGAGTTGAACCAGAAGAGTCAGAATTCAGAAGGAGCTAGTCAGAGGGGCTCAGTCAGCAGGAGGTCTGGAAGGCTGAGGCCTTCTAGGTCAATGTTAGCAGTTTAAATATTCTAGATTGTAGGAAAGCTGAAGTCTTCCAGCTCAAGGGTTAAGAGTAGATTGTAAAGAGGCCAAAACTCTCTAGGGCTCCAGGGCTCCAGGCCTATAACTGGTGATTTAATTAGACAAAGAATAAACCATGTTTGCCCTGAATCAACATCTTCAGCTACAACGAATAAAACATTCAGTCTGAAAGTAAGAAAAAGTTTTAGCTCACCACTGAATAATAGAACATGAGTTAATCTGTAGAGTTTTCACGTTATTTTCTCATTCACACTTCTAGTTTTTAATAACCTAAGTGCAATCACATTTAGCTTATCATGAGGCAAGCTAATAGTAGCTAGACAAGAACATAATATTTTTATTAATATAATCCAAACTCATGCTTTGTCTTTGTAACTCGCTGAACAGGGTAATATTTTACTTCATATATAACAAGAGGATAACAGGAAGTTATTACAAAATTACAGTGTCAGTATTGCTGAGAATGTCAAAAAAGTGTTCATGAAAGTATTTTGAAAGCAGATGCTTAATGTTATTTAATGATATTAGAAAGATAATGCCATCAATACCAAAGTATTAAATATTCAACATTTTTTGCTGTATATTATTTGCCCAGATATCCATTACTGAGGATAGTGAAACATACAGAAATAAATTTGTATTCAGGCAAATATGATTACATCTGAGGCTTTAAGTTTTATTTGTTTTTGAACCCATTTATAATTTAATTTAAATATTTGTTTAAATTTTTATAGTCTTCAGATTGAAATATATGAGTATTTAAGGAGTTATTATTTTCAAAAAAGAAAAATATAGCCTTCTGACTACATCCATTTGATAATTATCAATCACATTCTCCAAGAACCAATTATTGGAAATTATTTTACTATCCAGTGTGAGACGAATACAGTATCTACATTGTCAGTTGTATCAAACTCATCATCAAAATATTCAGAAAGAGCATTTTCACTACAAAGGATCTGGGGCTATAGTCAGATGTAGATAGGGCCTCGGGATATTAGCTCCCATCCACCGGAACCATTTCAGATACACAGATGGGACAATGTCATTTCATGATTCATTCAACTCTCAGTTACCCTTGGAAATGGAACAGAGCAGAGTTTGAATGAATGAAAATCTCAAATAAGTCCTCATTTCCCTGCAATCATTAATGTGCACAGCTTTAACTAACTTCTGTCCAAGAGTCCATGTGATAAGCAAATGACACATTTTGACTTTACTCAACCCCGCTTTCTTTTTTACTAGCTATAAAATTTAGAAGATGATGGTCAGAAATATATGATGAATATTTAAAAAGTTTAATGAAAATGAAGACTTAAAACAGTCAGCTCTAATGGGTAAAACATTTGAAGATCTCATTTTCACGTTAATTTTGTGCTTTACTTCTTTATATGAAGCTTATTTTTAAATAAAATGCAATTACATGAAATCCTCCCTTCCCGTTCCTCCCTCCAACCTCTATCATGCCCCCACTATATCAAATCAGTAGCTTCCTTCCCTTGATTATTTTATTTTACTCAAATATAAATTCAAACTGCTTTTAATAAACCAATGTCTTAGTTCATCAAATAAGATTTTTCCAGTGTCAATACTTCATGGTAACCAGATCCATATACTTCAGATTGTACTGAAAAATGTCAATAAATTCATTTAATATTATAAGATACTATTAAACTCTGATCGATGCAAAAAAATAATACTAGTCTAGATGATTCTTTTTTTTCTCTCTGATAAAAGTTGTCTTATTTAAAACCATCCAAAAATATTATGCTGGATATTCTAGGAGGCTTGGAATATTTGAGATATAGTCCCTAATCTTAAGAAACGTAGAATATAGTTAAAAAAATCAGTGTATTCTATAGAAAATGGTGAGATATTTTCTCTGAGCATATAAAGAGACTTGAGAAAATAGGAAACATGTAGAAGAGGCTAATAAGAGTTTATTGTTTATCTGAGTTTACATAGGCTTCTTATAATGTGACATGTCACTTAGCTCCCTACACAAGAATGAGCAAAGCAGGACTGTTTTGAAAAGGCACAGCAGCCAAGTTGATAATTAGCAGTCAGATGACTGCATTTTCAGTCTTAGAATATCAAAACTAATCTGAAGCAGTATGTTTATATGCTTCATGCTTTTCAGTGTGTTGTTTGAAGGCCTCATAATAATTCCAAAATGTCATTCTCTGCTGTTTAACTTACCTACTTTGCAAAGCCTCCATCAGAGGTGCCTCTCTGTGTATCACATGTGGATGAAACAATATATTACTTGCATTTCTATACCTCACTTATTTCACTCCATCCATGCTGTGGCAAATGGCAGAATTTCACCTTTTTTTTTTTTTTTAAGAGTATTCTACGGTATATGACTGTCTTTTGTGACCATTATTGCAATAAATGTGGGGAAGCAGATGTTTCTTTGACAAACTGAAATAATGTCTTCTAAATGTATAACCTGCAATGAGAATACCACATCAAGAGTTTTCAGCGGGGCTGAACTTGGTGTTTAAGAAGCGTGATTCTCTTTCAGAGGATCTGATTTAAATCTCACCTCCAATGTCGGGTGGCTCACAACTGCATAGATTTCTAGCTATGTGGTTCCCAACACCCTCTTCTGACCTTCGGGGCTAACCTTAGATAGACACTCAGACATTCACAGAATTTAAAAATATAATAAATCAAAAAACAGGTTTTATTACTGAAATAATCTAGATCTCTTTATTTTAATGAGCATACGAATATATATCCCCATCAATTATGTAAAACATCTTCTTGGGATCATTTTCTCTTTGCCCCTATCTTTTGTACTTTTGTTGTAATAACTCATTTTAGAAGAAAACGTATGTTTATTTATTTTAGGCCTATGCTTGTTTTCATGCAAGTCTGTCACCACATGCACGTTTGGGTCCTGCAGAGGTCAGAGGAAGGTGTTGGTCCCTGAAACTGGAATTATAGATGGTTTGAGTTGCCATTTGGGTTCTGGGATCAAACTCCGGTCTTTTGCAAGAACAAGTACTCTTTATCTCAGCCCATTGTCATAACCATTCATATTTGCTATTGCAGCTTTGAGTTTCGTAACCATCATGGTTGATACTACTGATAAAATCTCACAGATTTCCTGTCCAATTGCATATGGATGTCTACATGTACCTAATGCAAATGTTTAATGGTTTTGTTTGTTTACTTGCTTTGGCATTTTCTGTTTGAGTTTCCAGAGTCCCTTACAGTCCGTGGACATTTGACCTCTTCTGCTGGTACTTACCAAATATTTCATCTCCCTTTTATGTCTCCTCTTCAATTGTTTACTTTACACTGCAGGAGTGTCTTAGTTTAATGTGATCCCACTTGTAAATTTTTCCTTTGTTCGCTGTGTTTCTGTGTATGGTCATCACTCAGCAGGTTCCTATACTTCTTCGTTATGATAATTGGCTTATGTGTTCTTTAGTTAGAATTGTAATGGTTCATAAAAACAAATTTATCTTTACTTGGGAAGGGAGACATTAGCATAGTATCACAGAAGGCTTCCTAAAATATAAAACATACGTACAACATGAGTTAAAATGGGGATAATCTATCATAGGGGAACAATGTCCCTAACAGACACCAGATGCTAACATATCAAAAGCTCAGCGCCAGGGCTGGGTTACTTTAGGAGGGGTGGTTGCTGTGGCATCCTCAAAACTCCCAAACATGACAGGACACCGCCATTGCTATCACTTACTTTCCAGAACTTGTTGGTAAAAGCATATTGCTGACATGACATATTTGAGTTACAGAACATGGAGAGGTCAAGCCGCTTCTCACCTGGAATATTAATCCCTACAGAATACTTTTCACACTGGTGATGGATGTAGTGTCCACTTCTGGAGGACAAAGACAATCATAGATCATACCTAAGTGTGAACTCTATGGCATACAATAGCGACTGATCTGGCACATATGCTGTTGATAGGACATGATTGTCAGGAGAATAATCAACTACTATCAGATTGGATTTAAGTGTGTGTGTGTGTGTGTGTGTGAGAGAGAGAGAGAGACAGAGACAGAGACAGAGACAGAGAGACAGAGAGACAGAGACACAGAGAGACAGAGAGTGACAGAGAGACAGAGACAGAGACAGAAAGAAAGAAAGAGATAACAAGCCATGTCTTCAGCTGTTAACACATAATATTATCACATAAATCTTCGTCTTTGGAATGAGTTGATGGAATAGACCAGAATTTATAAGTAAAAAAGTTACAAATCTAAGTATACTAAAATATGAAGATCCAGGACGTAGTGGTACACTCCTTTATCCCAGTACTCGGGGGCAGGGGCAGAAGGGTCTCTGTGAGTTTGAGGCCTAACCTACAGAGTGAGTTCCAGGTCAGGTCAGTCAGGGCTACAAAGAGAAACCCTGTCTTGAAAAACCATCAAATAAATAAATAAAGGAAGGAGGAAAGGAAGGAAGGAAGGAAGGAAGGAAGGAAGGAAGGAAGGAAGGAAGGAAGGAAGGAAAGAAGGAAGGAAGGAAGGAAGGAAGGAAGGAAGGAAGGAATGAAGGAAGGAAGGGTAATGTATATTTATATATATTTATTTATATTTGCACAAATACACACCTATACAATTGAAACTCAAGATGATCACAGCGAACATGAACAGTTTCATATACTGGCAGGTACAAATGCTTGACATTTGACTCTACAAAAACAGATGCAATTCTGATAGTGTCTCAAACATTTTTAATTTAACAAATAATTCCTTTGATATGGTTTTGATTGCGCCAGGTTGTTTAATTTGGAGATATTGTATAAAGGAAACTCATAACTACTACTTATAATCGCATGATTGCCGCAAAATGATTACTACAAAATAAAATATTATTTTAAAATTTAAAGTGCATTATTTGGCTAATGAAATCAGATAAATTCTTAATATATTATGCAATTTCTTCATATTAAATAGAGAAAAAATAAATAATGTGTTCAATACATTTATTTGCATGCATGCTCTAAATACATTTCTGATATTGAATGTGACATTGGATTTAAGTTAGTTAACATGGCTGTACAGCTGTCTGATACAGTCTTTTGCTAGATGAGGCGACATGGACGTCAATCATTACAGAATAAACATTCTTCCTAACACAAAAACCCTAGTCAGGAGCTGATTTCAATATGAATAGACTATTTTCAAAGTTATTTCCTGTGAATGCAAACAATCTCATTTTTATGGATTCCGTTCATTGAGAACATTGTGAAAGGGTGCACCTGTGTCTTCTGCAGTTCTCCAAGGACACAGAAAGCCTCACTTAGAAGATCATCCCATTGTACAAACTGTAAAATATTTTTCATTTTTCAAATAATTATGTTTGCAAAAGAAAGGAAATGATAAGCAGTTAAATAAGTTAACTTTTTTTCTCATTTATTTATATGGAAATAAAGTGAAAATCTAAATTTGCTATTTCTTTTCCTACATATTCGTAAGACATTTTGAAAATGTAAGAAATATTATTACATTTAATTAGTATATATTTATAAACAAAATTTGTTTACATGTTTGACGGCTTATATTTTGTAAATTGTTCTAATGATACTGCTACTTTCCTTATATAATCTATGGCTGCTTCATGCTGCAAAGTTGCGTTGACGACTGTGGCAGAATCATAGAAATACAAAGAAATACTTAGAAACACAAAGCATTAAATATGGAACATCTGACCCGTGCAACCTCAAACTCTAATGTAGCTACTGTTGACACCTGTTGCTAACACGGCGCTGAATGGGGAGCACTGGAAAATCTGATGTCTAAGGCCGGCAATAGAACAGGAATGTAGTGCCCCATGAATTTTATATATGCCTGGTAGTGAAGACCTACCATTGCATTCAAGCAAGAAGAGATAGGATATCCACTCCAGAACAACGATATCAAACTGTTAGCTTGCAGATCACAGGATTGATTGTAGGTATATACCTGAAACTCAAAAGACTTCACCAAAAAATTATCAGTGCTAATAATCAGAACCAGCAAAGCTGCAGAAAATAATGAAACAAATAAATAAATAAAATCAAAAGCGAACAAAACCGTAGCATTGATATGTATATTTAAATATCATAAATAAAAATGTTTAAAACCATCTTATTAACAGTACTTATCAAAATACCTTAAAATGTCAGGATATGATAGATGTCAAAATGGAGCATATAAAACATAAACAATATCATTTACGTTGTAACAGAGTCAGAAAACACAGGGAGACCACCAGATTCTATTCAGTTGTAATTAGGCAACTTTAAATGAAAGGTTTCTCAGTTCCCTTGGTCAGATTTGGGGCTGAGGTATAGCTAAAAGGGGATTTCTTCTTTTAAAGGAATAGTCCACAACTGTTTCCTGCTGAGTCCTTCTTACAGAGTTAACAACCCTCCTGGAATTACTCCTGTTGCTCACAGGGCAGGCCTGGACGTAGAAGGAAGTCCTCAGCTGCTGCATAGTGGACACACAAAACACTGGGATGACAGCCTGGGATTTTATATTGAAGTAGTCACAACATTAAAATATGTATACTACTATAGATCTTGTTAATCCCTCCAATTGAAAATAAGATCACTACCACAATTTTTTGAGCCAAATTTAAAGGAAGCAGTAATTAAATACTAGCCAGGATGACAGACTCTGGCCAGGATCATCCCAATGTTGCCAGAAAATGGCACCGAGATTAGGCAGAGGCTTATAAAGGCAAACCCATAAGGCTGTGTACTTCCCATCTTCGTCAAATGGGGGCTAGCAAACATCCTGACACACTTCCTTCCTATGTCTCCCAACTGCTTGTGATCAAGCATATACTCTAAAGTTAGACCAACCAAACTTTTTCCTGAAGTAAGAGATATTTTTTGTTTTATAGATCTCTTTGGTACATTAATTATAATTTAAAACATAACTTTGCCTTTCCCAATCTGCACATTGAATGCTATCCCTAAAACCAATGAATATTTACAGAACCAGAAATATCTTAAAAATTTATTGAAATACAAAAAATGCCAAATAGCCAAAGAGTAGTATAAAGAACAAACAGGAAAGACTAAACTCCCCCACTTGAAATACACTACATTAGAAAATCTACTTTAAGAAGCCACCAACAGTCTAATGATAAGACGAGATGAAAAACTGCAAAACAGAAAGAAAGAAAGAAAATTAAAGGCTGGTAACACTGATAAACTGAGATAAAGTATCCTGAAAAAACACTTATCAAATTAATAAATAGTACATTTTAAAGACTATTCACAATGAGGAATATGATTTATGTGCTGAATACAAATGTAACACTTTGAATGCACACGTGTCAGTTAATGTAATTCTACTACAATAAAATAATGAAGGAAAAATACATGCAACCCTACATACTATAGCTAGAAAAGCACTTGGTAATATTCAATAACCATTCATCATAAATAAAAGTGATTTAACTTTATAAAATAAGGCCATATTTGATAGGTCATTGAAGAGAGATCCATGGTTATTATCAACATCAATGTATAATGTTGAATATTTCCCTGAAAGACAAGGAATAAGAAAAAATAATAGCTTATCAGACTGAATGAGAAATGTCCCCTACAGCCTCTTGCATTTGAATAAATGGTTCCTGTTGGTGGTACTATTTAGGGAAGTCACAGAATCTCTAGTTCATGCAGACATCATGTCAGGGAGGTCCCAGAGCACCAGAAAAATATAAGCTTTTGTCATTGTATTTGGGTGTCCAACAAAATTACATAGTAAGTCCCTGTGGTGGTTTGAATGCCTGTGGCTCCCAAATACTGACATATTTGAATATCTGTTACTCGGTTAGTTGACTATATAGGAAGGATTAAATGATGTGGTCTTGTTGGAGGTGGTGTGTCACTGTGTGGTGGTCTTTCTCTCTCTCTGCCTACAACTTAAGGTTCATATGTAAACTCTGAATTCCTGATGCAGGCTATGCCTGCCTGCCTGCCTCTCTGCTCCCTGCCACAATGTTCGTGGATAAGCTTCAGTTTCAGGGGCAAATCCCCTCTTAAGTGCTTATAAGTTGACATGGTCAAGGTTTATTTCCACAGCAACAGAACAGTAACTAAGACAGCCACTGTTGCTAAAGACACCATGCTTTGGTTAGAGAACACAGAAAATCAACGTTCCACCACGTATGTGGAAGCGACTCATGAGTCCTTGTTCCCCTCTAAAGAGAAATTGGCAATTAAAGTGTGCTGGATGGTGAAGTCACTTTCTTCACTGGTAAAGTAACTAAAGCCTCTTTCTTTCCTTCTGCATTCCATCGGCTGCCTACTCATGCTTCTGCAAGCGTTCCTCAGTACTGAATATAAAACATACTCAGACACTGACTGACAGAGAGACAGACACGCACAAACACACAAACACAGACACAGATACAAACACACAAAGGCACCAGCACAGCCACACCAGACAGACAAATACGCATACACAGACACATGCTACACAGACACAGACTCACACACAGAGATATACAGACAAACAAATACACACACACACAAATACACACACACACACACACACACACACACACACACACACACACACACACCAAAAGCCATGAAAGGAGAAAGTCTTCTTGGGGAGAAGAGTAGGTTCCACAGCAGTTAGTGAGAATAAGAGATCATGATCTTGGTGGATATGATCAAATACATAATTGACACATAATTGACACAAATACATAATTGTCAAACGACGAATTAAAAATATTTTAAAGAGTGCTCAGTGAATACAATATCCAAAATGATTTCAATGTTGTGAAATCCAAGAAAAATCTACATGAAAAGCAATTTCCTTTACTTTTAACTAGTTTTTTTTTTTTTTCACTTTTAAGACAGGTGTGCAAAAATCAGCACTGCCAATAGCTGTCAGATGCATTCCCCTCTAAATATGCTTTAAATTTTTCTCAAGGTAAATTCAGTAACTAGAGCCTAGATGACGATAAAAATACTAATTATTTCATACTTAAGGATGTCATCAAAAGCAATTTCCAGTTTTGTTTATCCATTATTCCCTTTCAGTGCACTGGGACCGGCATGATAATCCCCATTAGCACAATGGAGAAGCACAGGTGGGAAGAATTCCTCACAAGGACATCCTGAGAACTGAGGCAAAATGCGAAGGAAACTGCTTTGCAGGAGAGATGCCGATATCATCCCCTAATGCAGAGACACAGCAGAACCTGTGACACAGCATCAGTACCAACCATTAAGAATAGGAGAAGACATCAAGTGTGATAAGTTTTTATTGGCCTTTCAAGTAAAGCAGGTGGTTTAAATATTTTCTACACATGTTGTATAAACTTCTGCTGAAATCCTAACCACCCATTTTCACATACGGACATAATGGCTGTTATTCAGTTACATGGGATATTTTATTTATCCGATATTAATCTGGATGATTTTAATTGAAACATATAGCGTGTGTAACTATATGAGACTTCCTTGTGAGTTGATGAGAGGACCCGAAGAAACTCCAAAACAATGTGATTGCTATTGTCCTTGTGTGCCTTTGAGTAATTGAAGGAAAGCCCATATTGCTCAAGATACTACACACTTTGAACACCTGAAACATCATGAAGAGGGTCATAAAGATTATAACAGTGAGAACACCAGCAAGTTTGTGGGACACATTTTCTTCTTTAAATGACAAGGAAACAGCAATCTTGAAACTCTCAACAACACCATTGCCTAAACAAGACATGAAAAGAGAGCATCAGTTGGCAACCCAACATGGAAAGGAGAAATCCGGAGAGGCGCCACCCGAGATGAAAAGATACAGCCGATTGGTGGCTCTTGAGAGAAGGAAAATCAGTCTTCTACATGGATGAGGTCCATGATAGGCTATACAATTAATTCTAAGTAGTCAGCCCTAAATACCTATACCTACAAATAATTCTAAAGAGATTCAGCAGATATGTGTGTGTGTGTGTGTGTGTGTGTGTGTGTGTGTGTGTATTCACTTAGTAGGTGTGCAGGTATATGTGTATAACCATAATAATTAAAGAAAAAGATGCTATTAATTTGAAAAGAAGTTAGGGGAACATGGGAGGAGTTGGAGGGAGGCGAGAAAGGTGGCAAATGATGCAAATACAGTACTTAAGAGGAAATTCTAAAAATCAATGTATTCATATCTATGGGACTGGTTTCCATACATGTTTATATTGTATGGTGCTTAAATGAGGTTACATACATTTTTCTCCTGTAACAAATTTTATTTTATTATTAAAAAAAAAAAACGAATTGGAAATCCTTTCTTCGAGCTTTGTAAAACGTACAGTGTATCACACCACAGTCATACTCCACGGCAACAGCCCGAGTGTCATGTCTAGCTGTGACAGGGATTGACTTTCCAGAGTCTCCACTGTCTACTTCTCCCAGCCTCGGGTCGTCAACAGCTTACTCTTAATGTGATGTGATTAAGTGCTTCAGATTCCATGGAAGTGAGGTCAAGTGGTTCTTGTATCTCTATTCCTGGCTAATTTCACTTCAAAAAATGGCAGCCAATCACACCCAGGCTTTTGCAAGAGACAGGATTTATAGCGTCTCATGGATTAATACTATCCTAATTGTCTGTATGTAGTGCGTTTTTATCATCTATTCATGCAGCTGATACAGGCTTATCATGTTTCCGGAATCTGACTGTTGAGAATAGTGCTCCAATGCATAAAAATTGCTGACGTCATTTCAAAATACCAACCTCACTTCTGTTGGACAAGTACCAAGTAGGCTTTAAATGGATTAGTATAAACTAATTATTTGACTAACGAAAAAGAACATAATACTTGCAGAATAATTTTTTCATCAAAACTCACTCAGGGGACAACCAAAATGTCCATTTGTCTGAATTCAATAGGACATAGACACCGGTCTAAACAAAAGATGGACTAATAAGTTTATTTAGGGGTTACCTGCAGGAACACAACCAATGGAACACACTAGATCACTGTTCTCGCCCTAAGGAAACATTAACTACCTATCAATACTGCAGAACGAGGCATGAGATCGTGAGTCTCAACCCCTAGCAATTCTTAAGTATCTTGTGTCTTTTCGGAGGGACATAAACTCATGAGCCCTTCCCTACTTCATGGTAAATAGAGGATCATTTTTATGCAAGTCTACTGTTATGTTGTTATGGGTAGTCAAAAATAATAAGAGTTCAAGAGGACATTTATTACTAAGTTAAATCCAACCTTACAATCAATCATTGTTGTCAAGCATTGCAAATTTCTTGTCTTATTACTCAGTCATGTTACTTTCATAATTTTTATAACACAAACTCAGAGAGTAATTCTATACTGGTCACTACTGATGTGTTTAGTACCAGTAAATAGTTCCAAATAAACACTGCACGTCTAAATATTTATATTTAAAAAATAAAGAGAATGTTTTAGGGAGTCTTGGGAGAGGGTGTGGATTTGATAATGGAGAAGCAATCCATATATTCAGCCTTATTACTGATTCCAATTATAAACTCAAAATTTAAATAAAAGAGCAAAAGCCAGAAGAATAAAGATGATATCAAACCAAGTAAGATTTGTAGAATGTCCTGAAGAAAAACATATGATATTTAGCTCTAACTTTTTCAGCTTGTGTCTAAAGCGAGTCTTCTGCCATAACACGTGTCATACGTTAGGGTTTGTACTGTTAATGTCTTGAGTAAACAGAAAGCAGAGATTGTGGCCACGACCACAGTGGTTAATGGAAATGCTTTTCAAATACCACATACAACACTAATTGTCTCATATGTGTGCTGAAAAAACAGAATATACTGTGTAGAAAATACATTTGTTGCTAAAGTAAGCAAAACAGTGAGATTAGGAAGTTTGTAATGCCTCTTAAAATTCAGTAATTGGCTGACTTCCACATGAATAAAAATAATAAAATAAAAATAAATGGTAATAAAAAACTAACAAATTTGTTTATAAATTTTCATTTCAAACTATAGTCTTGTGGTAAGAAATATTAGCAATTTATTAATAGTTATTTCAACTCTTCTTCCCTGATATGTATATGGGTATATATAATTATATACACATATGCATATATGTATGTATATAAATATATATGTATTTACATGTGTGTGTACGTATGTAGTTATGCAGTTATATATTGAAATATTTAGTTACATATTTCCAGCTTGCTACTGAATGATATCATATGCCCTTTCTGCCTAATTCATTTGTCACCTTTGTGAGCTCAGTGCTGTGCTTGTGTTTTGGGGAACTCAGAATCTTGCATTAATTTAGTTACTACTGAATAATAGAGAATATTCCGGCTAGTACCTCACATCATAAAAAATAAAGTGTAAATCTGTTTCATTTCCCTGGTCTGCTCCTGCAATGGTCATATTAATGGTAGACTTTTTAGCTTTTACCATTCCACTAGCGTCCGATTAGTAAAAGAGCCTAAACATTTTATCATGTCGATTACGCAAACAATTTGGCTGTGGTCACCATCGTGTTGCCTGTAGGGCAGACTATGCGAAACTTTCTGTAACTGTAAATTTCTTTTAGTTCTTGCTGTCATCCAGAGACCCACAGTCATAGCTGAGGACGGTTCTCTGAAGGAAGACTGAGAGCAGCCCCAAGGCAGCACTGTCTGCTATGAGGTGAGAAAAGCCCAGCGTTAATGCTGTGAGCCCACACCTTCCATGTTGTGATCAGAGACCAGAAGATAATCACACACTGGGCACACTGCAAGCAGAGATAACGTTGTTTCCAGAGACATTATTGACTGGTTTCCTTAAAGAGGAAGGAACTAAAGTGAGCTTGGATAGATTCCCAGATTGCACATCTGCCTGTCTAAATTACACCTAACAGATGGGGGTGAGGAGGATTAAAGAATGGTTTCCTTTGAATTTTATGCGCCTATAATCACAATGGCTTACACTCATCGCAACAAAGAGTCTTTAGGCTGGCAGATACTCTTGTAAATATAGACTGTACCACCTGTGTGTCAAATAAGTAGATACAGGTGCAATTGTGGGATCCCTTGATGAACAGGATACATGTCTAGTTAGATAGACACATGTCAGTCTAGCTGTTTGTTCCTCTTTCTCTTAGGCACCACAATACATTAAAATAACATTACATAGTACATTGTAAGTGCTGTTTAACGTATCTCTCTTTTCTGTATTGGGGAACATCGGTGGGTCATAACTCTCCTTTTTTTTTCTTTTTTACATCTGCTTCTGTTTGTCTCCTCTTCACTTTCTGAATTCTTTCCTTGTTAAAACACTCCATTGCATGGTTTAGAAATATTGAAGACACATTACATGGTCAAAATTATTTCATTTCTCTCTTTGGAGTTTGAGTAGAATTTAGGAGATATATTGAACTGAAAAAATAAAGCAATTAAAAACTTTATTTTGAAACTATAACTTGTCTATGGCCGTACAACCCTGAAGACACCTGATCTCATCTGATCTTGTAAGTTAGGTAGGGCCGGGCCTGCTCAGTACTTAGATGAGAGATTATAACTTAACTACATTTCTCCTGTCCCTTTCCTCCTTCCAGCCACTTCCTGTTCTCCTTCAAATTGTCTCTTTTTTTCACTATTATTGTATGCATACATGTATGTGTGTATGTGTGTGTGTGTGTATTATGTTCAATGTATATAGTACTTGTTTGTGCATTTTAAGGGCTGACTGATTGGTACTGGATAACCAATTAGAGTGCTCTTACCTGGGGAGGCCACCTCCTCTGTTCCCAGCTTTCCATGGGGTCCTATAGTTCCTAGTGTCCGACCTGTATCTTGTTGGCTTTTCTCCACGCAGTTTGTTATGTTCACTGGTATCATCCCGGTCCAGCTCATGTTCAGGCAGTCATGCTGGTGAGACTTTATGGGTGTAACTTAAATTAAATAAACTTAATACTGTGTAATCTTTGAAAACACATTGAAATGATCAATACAGTATGTGTTAAATGCAAACAACAGCACTAGCATTGTGATTACTTGATATGTCGATTAAAGAAAACATGAAGAAATGGTACATTATACGAAGTAACCCACTAAAACACAGTGCAGTACTTATTGCGTTTCAGGATGTAAGTTTCTATCAAACTATCGCACAGAGAGAGGAAGGTTCAGGTGTATCAGTGGAAATTTTTAAGTGTAGAGTGTTTCATCGCTGCAATAAATCTACAATGTAACGCTGAGTGAGACAAGGATCGGCAGACGGTAAGTCTGACAGTGAGTTAACTGAGGATGTGAACTGGCTTGCCGGCTTTGACTTGCTCCTTGTAATTATGCCACTTAATCATGAACACAATATTGGCTAGCACGTATGGATCTCGTGTGCTCAGCTTGTTAGGTGAGTTGGTTTTTTTTTTCTATCCACGAAGGTGTCAATAGCAATTTTTGTAAAACATGGATGGAATGTAAAGTACAATAGCATCTGACACCAGCAAACAAATAGCATTTGATTAGCTATGACCAGAAATCTATGCTTTAAACATAAGATGGTGTTTGATGATCTCCTATAAGTCGTGAAATAGTGTACAATGATCATTTTAAATTAGATCTCATGGAACTGTTAGTCACGTAAGCTTTTGCTTCATTCTGACAAAACTTAAAAGATAAAGTGAGCATTTTATATTATTCAATAAAATAACCTCTTCAACTCACAATAATAAGTTAAAGTCTCTAGTAAGTAATTAAATCTCATCAGAACTCTAGAGCCTTTAGTTCTGATGATCAGGGAGAAGCGATTTGACTAAGTCTCTGATATAGTGCAGGCTGTCTAACCGTCACTTAGAGACAGTAGGCATAAATCAGGTTGAAGAAGCTTTTATTGCAACGTATCACAGATCATGTAAATACCAGGGCTGTGACAGGCATACAATACCAGTTTTATCATAGTTACTTATTGCATATGTGTTAAATTAAAGTAAATAAAATAAAGGCACATAGGCTAACCTTTCTTAGAGATTGTCATCAGAATGTAACCTTCAAGGGACTCTATGGAAGTAGCTGATGCACATTCCAAACACACATGCGCACACACATACACACGCACAAGCACACACATTACTGAGATTATTTTAAATACATAGGCATAAACATCGGAAAAGTCATCTAAATTTGACTAATAAAAAGCTCAATATTAAGACTTCAGGAAGTATAACACTTGAAGACTTTGAATCTCAGAAATTGGAGGATGTTGATCTCTAAGATACAGGCGATAAGAGAACTTAACTCAATTATTAACAGAAGCTTAATTCTTTCAGTTCACAGGCTGAAGAGAATAGAGGGAAGTCTAAGAGGACTCTGATGCAAGCTGGTTTCAGATCAGCCAATTAATGTGCAGTATGCCCTACTGAGATGCCTCCCTGTTCTCACTGGGGCTGGCTGACGAGGGAGAGATTTGCTCCTGCTCATGCCTGCTGCTCCATGAATAACAGCATTTTTGTTTCTGAATTGAGAGTGTCTTCAGCTTTTATGAGGCTAGAAGAAATTTTCAAAACCTTCACATTTCCTAACATATGTATATGCACCGCGCATGTTCCTGGTGCCTCTTGGGAGGCATAATGAGGACATTGGATCCCCAGAATCTGGAGTTACCGTCAGTAGTGAGTCAACATGTAGGGGCTGGGAACTGAACACAGTTCCTCTGAAAGAGCAGCAATTGCTCTTAACTACTGAGATGTCTCTTCAGCTACAGAAAGCAAAATGTTTAAAAGCAAAGAAAGTTAAATTTCTTAGAAAAAACTGCAAGGTAAAATTCACCAAAAACAGGACCACTTATCAAACATCAAAATTATAAACTTCTTCACAATGAACACAAAAAGTCATGCACTGGGAGAAAGATGCTCGCACATCATTATTTATTCATTTATTATATCATTTATTCATTTATATTGCACATCACAAAATACAAAAAAATTCTAAAGAAGAGAAGATACAAAAACAAGTAAGTGTGGCGTATGCAATCATTGACAGTGATATGCTGAGGTATTGTACACTATTCATTAGTTGTTAGAAAATCAAAATCAAAGCATAGCAAGTTATGGCTATACACCCATTATCATGACAGAGTTTAAACTGAATATATGAGGGCATTGCAAGAATATAGAGTACCTGAAGCTTTCATATGCTGGTGGTAAAAGTACAAAAAGGAACAACCATTTAGAAAAAAAAAATATATATGTACCACAATCCCCACTCAATTTTACTTCTATGATATGTACAAATAGTATGTATCTATCCAGAGATTTGTTATGTGGCACTCAGAAAATCTTCATTTAAAATTGCCAGAAGGGAGAACGCCAAACTTCTATCAGTAGGTAAGAGCTAAACAAATTACAACATGTCTCTTACAGCAGATTATCAGAGCACAATGTATTACTGGAACATAAATACAAAAGAAGCTATTATGCATCTGTGTTACAGCAAGGGTGAATCACAGTGTGATTTCACTAGGTGAGAACCGGGTCAAAATAATAGCATATGCGTTATGACTCCTTTGTTTTAATCCCACAGTTTATGGGCTTGGGATGCATATAAACAAGATAAAATCTTACATGTTTTAATGGAAACTTCTAGACAAGGATGTCTTCCATACCATAATTAGAAAGAATGAACAAACCAAGCAAACTTCATACATTTAGAATTGCCAAGAGTCAGCTCTTAAGGGAGGAAAAAGGAATGAGGAAGGATGCAAAGAGCAGTGCTAAGAACAGAAGAAAACGTGACAGGCAGGAAGCAGGAAAGGAGGGGAGGGCATCTGACAGAGTGCAGACGCCGGTCAATGGAGAGCTCACACTCAGAATTAACTTATTCTTGAGTATGCACATAACACTTAGAAAATATTCTCACAATCACGATGTTTATTTAAACGCACCTTTCCTACCAGTAACAGAAGATGACGGACAGTTTATATCCATGTTTAATTTCACGGTGTAGAATCAGTTACAAAAATATTATGACCTTGTATTTGTTACTTTTGTATGTCTGCAATAAAACACCATGACCAAGGCAACTTATACAAGGGAGAGCTTACTTGGGCTTACAGTTCCAGATGTTTAGCATCCGTGGTGGTGAAGATGAGGCACAGTGGCAGGATCAGGATGTCAGAGCTCACACCTTGAAGGACAATCACGAAGCACAGACGGCAAATTAGAAATGCCACGAGTCTTCATTACACTCTCACAGCTCCCTTCTGGTTTTTATGTCTGGATTTTATATTGTAACTAGCATGAAGATGAACATGTGTTTGCATGTGTGCATGTATGCTTGGGGAACCTGAACATAGGGAGGAGACTGAGAGGAGAGAGAACAAATCTGGAAGGAAGGCAGGAAAAGAGGGGGCTAGTGGATTGTCTGACATGAAATCAGAAATGGAGACTAATTTAGGAGAAATGGACAACCAGCCAGAGACAGTGGGATGAGTGAGACGAATGGAGAAGGAACAGGAACAAAGTCTAAGATGTACAGATATGGGCACATCCTAATGAAACTCACCACTTCATCATCTTTAAACATTATCCACAACAATAACAAGTCAAGGAAAAGGAGCCATGAATGGAAAGGTTGTTGGGGAGCATGGCCCGGTTAGGAGAGAGGAAGGGCAAAAGGGGAGAATGGTATAAGTATTATATTTTAATTTTAAAAATAAAATAAATAAGAGAATTTGAAAAATAATAATCAAAAATGATAAAAAGAGACTTATACAGATAATTTTTCCTCATTGTAATATCTTGAGAAGTTTTTTGATGACAAATTTAGGTAATTTCTACTCATGAAATTTGATGCAGAAATCTTTCCTTGTTCTAAACGACCATTGTATTTTTCTGTGTCATTAAATTTACTTTAATCACGCTCCAAATTGTTCTGTAAATCATAGAAACCATGCATCATTCTTAATTTTTGCAGTCTGCCATTTGGTACTGTTACAGAGTTGGAGATACATAGTACATAACTCTTTGGGATTGCTTTTTCATGCCTAAAGACTCTAAAGATTTATCTACTTTCTTGTGAATATCAATAGTTGTTCCTTTTTATTGCCAAGTAGTATTCTATGAAAGAATGTACCATGATCCATTTCAGCATTCACTACACAGTATCTGAGCACTGCTTTAAATGGACATCATACAAAAGATACTAAAGTCATTCATTATATGAGTGTGGGTACATAATTTCCATATATTAGAATGAATGATCAAATGTAGTCACTAGATCTTAGGTTGTATGTTTGTTTTGCAAAGAAATTTCACATTCTCATATAAAATGGCTTGCCATTTTAAATTACCACAACAGTGCATGGCTGGGCAAGTTTTGCTTCATCTCTGTAAGCACTGGGTACTGTTATCCCTTTATTTCAGTCATCTGGATAGTCATCTATCGCCCACCATTTTGTCTTCCACTTCTCTGGTGACTGAATGTGTTGATCAGACATTCATGTGCTCCTTGTCAGTTATATATCCTTTGGGGAAAGGTCTGTTCACAACTGTTCACATCCTGGAACATGAACATCTACCAAATTCACACACCACAGTGTATTTCAGGATGGTACTTTTGCTTGGGATATCTGATACGTCTCTGTGGAAAATGTGAGCATGTAAACCTTACACAGTACCATTACAGTGATTTCAAATAGGTGTGTAATGCTTGTTGTTTTTATAACATTGAAGACAGTGTGATGATCAACTTATTGACACTCTTGGATGTAACTTATCATTCAGCCTGGATCATTTCTTCAGAAACCTGCCTTACCAGATTAAATATCTCACAATATTAAATATTCTACAATATTCTGTGCTGGATTCATGTCTCCAAAGGTCAAATGTTCATGCTGAAGCCCACGGCAAAACTAGGTGCTTAGACCCTTATACTTAGGTTGCCAGCACTGGAGTAGCCAGAAACAAGCAGATATGCAGGTAGGGGTGTACACACTGGCTGGCCAGTCTTCCTGTAAAGACATTGTCCGGGTGGACTGACAGACTGTATCTCAAAAATTAAAATAAAAAGCAAAAGAGGAAGATACTGGGCTCTGACATTTGTCCTTCATAGGTAGGTGTACGTATACTCTGGACAGGTGAAACACAAGAGAGCACACTTGTACACACACACACATACAATACAATCTTACTTTCAAGTTGTGGGAGGCAAGCAATGGCAATGACAATAGCCTACGCTATTGTAGATTCCCTTCTAATTTGCTTTCCTCTCTGTTGCTGTGATAAAATCCTCCATCCCCAAGCAATTTAGGAGAAGAAAAAAACTTGGCTTACACTTCCAGGCCAGTCTCCAGCATAAAGCAAAGTCAGGGATGAAAAAAGGGAGAGAGACACCTGAAGCAGAAACAGTGGAGGAACACTGCTTGCAGACTCCCTTTCTGATTTGCTTGCTGGTTCTTGGGTGACAGCTTATTCATAGAGTCAAGAGCAACCTCCCTAGAGATGATATCATGCACAGTTACCTGGGCCCTCCTACATAAGCTAAAATAATCAAGATGACCACTCACGAATATGTCAACAAGCCAACATGATGAGTTCAATTGCTCAATTAAGTCTATTTTTTTAGGCGATGCTAGGTTGGATCAAGTTGACATTTAATGCTATCCAGGACACCATTCTTCCTCTGTGTCCTTTTAGACTGTGATGACAAAAAAATTAAATACAATGTTCTCATTTTCTACCCTAATTTATAAGAAAAAATATCACATTTTCCAAATTGTCATACAAATTTAAAATCCATACTCATGTTCCTCAACACTGAGTTTGTAAGTTTCCCATCGTTCCTGTTTTTATATTCATCTTATTGATAAGAGTCTTAAGTTATTTATCATTTAAATGTATTAACTGCCCTGGACAGCTGTACCAAATATGACCAGTTCTTTCCACTCTCAAAGGGTCCCCTTGCTTTTCTGCATTCCTATTGAGTGAGAATCAAGTCTATTCTAGGTTAGAGTATAGGAAATTCAACAACAAATACAAGCTATGTATCACCACGTGTAATATTATGCTCTATAGATACACTGCTTCCTTCTGCATGAATCCACTGAGCAACCACAAATACAGAAAGTCACCCAAAGAAGACAGGCTCTGATTTTCTAGAACATCACCCATGATGATTCCTGGATAGAGGATCAACTTAAATCGATTTATCTGGATCAGAAGTATATTTACTGTCTGTATTTATTTCAACCATGCTTAGAGATTTGTTTTCATTATATTTGCAAATCTGAGAGTCTATCAGTGTTTAATGTACAGCCATGAAATAAGTCGAGAGAGAAACAGGCAACGCATTAACGTCGTATCACTAGGCTTGCTGGAGTGCTCTGTGTATGTGGTCACAAAGAGTAAGTTCAATATTCTCTACTCTGCGACTTCTCTATCAGCATCTCAATGCATTTCTGTTTCCCAACGGACTATAGATAATGATTGCACCTCTGAAGCAAATATTCCTAAATGAATAGCCTGGCTCTGTTGTAGGTTAAAAGGCGCATCTCAAAAACATGTCCTAATAAAAAATGTGAAATATGATATTAATGGCTTAAAGTTGTGTGCTTCTCTTGAGACTCCGCTGTTAATAACCTCTGGTGTCACAGATAAAACTGAGCTCATAGTCATCACTAAAATGGATTTTCAAGCAGAATTAGACATCACCTCCACGAATCAATAATCATTTGAAGCTAACGGGGTGATTAAATGACCTCCTTTATATTTTCGCTCATGTTGACTTGCTTTTTAATCTTGATTTAGAAGCAAACAGTGAGAAACAAAGATAAACCGGGGACTTAGGACATTATGGCTGCAAGGTGAGGCCTGTTCATTATTAAGGGTAAGTGCTCCCTCCCTTCAATCAGGGATTCTCTAGTTAATCAATTCATTCTGAAAGAAAAACTGAACATACTAGGTGCAGACTGGATAAATATCACCACCTAAGGCCACGTCTACTCTTTAAGGATAAGCACCATTAGCTTTGCTATGGCAGGTGCTATATTTTTTTATTTAATAATTTACCATGCCCACGATCCTCGGGGTTATCTTTCTAGTGACTGATAATAGAGTCATTAATTCTTTTCATCCATGAAGTTTACCCATCCTCCCTCTTTATTGTTCAAAAAAAGAATTGCCTCAAGTCAGTAGCAAATGAATTCCACTGTCCAGTGATATTTTCCCAGGAACTGGAATAACGCAACCAGTTTCTTAGTAAAGTTCTCAATACTTTGCGTTACTATAGTTCTGATTATATATAAAACAAATTGGTGATAAAATATTAATGTCTAGGCTGTAAGGAAGAGATAGCCATATAAAGAAAATGAAGTCACACATACTGAATAAACAGAGGCTACATTCAGGTGCAGATACAGTTGCAGCAGAACTAGGCAACTTCAACGGCATAGCACTATTTCATAAGCATAAGAGATGTGAGATTGTTATAGCAATCCATAACAACATCAAAGTTGCAAAGATCTCTTGAGGCCAAGTACTGTTCATCAGGGTCGATGTCCCTCTGAGGAGTCTGTGAAGGAGCATTGCATAAAATTGTAAATGAATCCTACATTGCAATGGGGAACCAAGGGATGCTAGGATCGGGTGACGTCTGCTGAAGAAATCTGTAGGCATGAAATACAACATGCTTGAGAGGGACTCCATGGGTGCTATTGGGTGACAAGATTATTGCAGAATTGAGGACATTTATTTTCCTCTGGAATGTCAGAGATCTCCTAACTTTTATTTCCGATGTAATTTCATCTGAATTTGCATGATTCTACATGCTCCAAATAACAATGTGCTACAACTGGTGTTATTGGGTGAGCTGGGCTGTTCTTTCAATTTCACCACCATCTTTCCATCTACCTATTGATAATCACAAGGTTGAATTTTATTTATGATTAAAATTATTGGTAGATACTTGAAACCTACATAACATTTCTTTTGATAGAATTACGAAATTTACAGAAAGTATAACATTTAGAGAGCAATATCTTTACGCCATCACAACATGTAATATTTTGCATCCACAGTGCACCAAATCCTCTAGGAGAAAAATCCTAGTTTCTTATAAAAGCAAAACAAGTCTTAAGGAGATTATAAAAGTATGATGAAGATTCTTGTCAATCTTAAAATGTGTAAAAATTTTTAGATCATAATGCAAAGACAAAAGGATAGAAAAAAAAGTACTGAGATTTGAGAACATTTATGAACTTTTTTTGTTTGCTTGGAATTACACGTTGCTAAATTTTCTTACTAGGGTCGAAAATGATAGTCTTTCAGTGGTATAAAATAATTTTACATTTCTCAGTTTTGTATTAATGTTTGATATATGATTACATGTATTGGTGATTTTTAAGCTCAAACCTTGCATATATAGGTGTTCACAATACCTTTTGAACTTAATTTACCCAAAACAATTCTGTAAAGTTTGGAGATAAAACACATTGATTTTTCTGACTCTGGAGGTCACTATTCTCAAGAGGCTTATTACACTGGTATAGTTTTTCAGGATTGTAAACAGTTATTACAACTTTGATACAGAGACAGTTTAGAAAGTTATTAGTGTAAAAGTGGAGAGAAACTAAATTCACTTGAGGAACTGGAAAGAATTTCATAGAAAGCAGATTCTTGATATGTATGAGAATTTGATACATGATAAATGGAGATGAAGTCATTTAACAACATAAATTAAATAATTCTTGAAGAGTTTTGAAAATCCTTATCATTGGGAAAATACAAGGGATACATTTACTGTCTTAGAAAATTACTACAATACAAATAAATTTACTGTTTCTACTAGATTATATTTTTAGAGAAGATAAAAAATATTTCTAATTGTAATTTGCTATAATTTTTATTGTGTTTCTATAAATAGAGTGTATCCAGCCTATATTTAAAAAATATGTAATATGAACAGCTAAATAACTCAAAATGTTTCAACTTTAGGATGGAAATTGCACAATTTGTTAATAGAGCATCACTGACAGAATATGATATTGTTTGCTTCTATTATTATAAGGGTCCACAACCCTACTACTAAAATAATATTTTAATATTAATATAGTTTTTTTCAGATAACAGTAAAATGAAACAAATAACATTATCAAAATCTACTACTGGTTCCAGGGTAAGTTACAAGTTTCCTCTGCATGGCACTGTAAGAATAGTTAGTCACATCATCAAAGAAGAAAGTAGACTTTAGTTAAGAAATTAGGAAAGAAGAATCATTAGGCAGAAAACCCCATACCTATAGGAAGGAAGACATAATATTGGTATGATGGCTGTATTACCAGAAGCGATCTGCAGATTTCATAGAGTACTTACCAAAATACCAATGCCACAATCAAAATAAAGTATTTAATTGCTAATTGTTGGGAGAATAATCTCAGTGCTTTACAACGAAATGTCTGAAGACATTGAGAAAATGGAAAATAATTAGGCAAGGCATTTATTTTTTCCAAAAAGGATGTGCCAGACCCAAATCAGGATGGTAACCACGCTCAGCCAGAACCTCTGTCTCTTATGCATGAAGCTGGTGGCGCCTGTGCCTCCTTGCATGGTCTGGAGTTGAACTTCAAGTTCTGACACCACTGAGAGAAGGGAGAAATTCATGAATACAGGTACTTATAGGGCTGGTTATCTTTTATAGAAAATACATTTCGTAAGATTCCCCACCTATTTATTATATATCATCTTTTTTCAAACTTAGCCAGTACATGTTTACTTTCTGAAGTCTCTAGCAACATCAGATTATCATTATGATAAGTGACTGATTAAACATGTCTTACCATAAACTCGTCTTCCAAGCAGTGGCTCCTTGACAGAGGCATTGACCATGTTCAACATGAATATGAAACTTCCTTGCTGGCCAGGGGTTCTGCTCTCTTTTCCATTAAGGAACACTCCTCCAATGGTCCTTTGACTGACATTTCATTATTTTCCCCTCTACAAAAGTAACACTAGTATCATTGAGGAAACATTGGAGATCAACATCTTCCCCATCAAAACACTTCTGACGTCTCTGGCCTCAGTAAAGATGAGGCTGATGAAATTCCCAAGAAACATTTAGAACTTTTAAGCCCAAAGAGACACAGGTTACTTTCCCTTGTAGTCCTTTTATCCTAGTGTTGCCTGTTTATTATTTATTTATTTATGCCTATTGATTTAATCACTTCTCCCTTGAAGTAAAAATTCTCACTGCCCTCATGAAATTGATGCAAAGGTCAACATGGCTTCTAGCTGAATGGAGTCATAAGCTCTGGCAATCAGACTATCCTCCTAATCAGTCAGTCTAAGACTCCAAAAGTGCATTGTTCATTTCATTCATGTAATAGTCAAGTGTAGAGAGGAAAGGAAGACCTCTGCTCTGTCTGAAGGAGAAATGATGGAGAACTACAGGAAAGAAAACTGTTTGTATTTCTCATCCCATGCAAGGAACCAGGAGAAGCAGCGCAGAGGTCATTTTTAAAATGTATGAATAAAGTTCACTAGAGACTGTTGATGGCTCACAGGCGCAAGCATCTGTTGGCTTCTCTGTTTTCCCTTTGCCACTAGCATTGGTCTCCAGAGTGATAAATCCAGGGTCTGCCTGCAGAATTTTTGGTAGCTATGGAGTGGCTAGAATCACTGTGAGGCCCCTACCAGATGGCTTCTCAGTAGCGAGGGAAAGCAGTCTAATACATTATGTTATTGTTAGGGTAAAAGGACAGTGGGCCTGTCCCTCTGTCTCTCTTGGCTGTCGGTGGGTGGGTGCTGCCTTGGTGTGAACCAAGGCCTGAAGGTATATATCTCAGTAAAAATTCCTTTTCAAGAAGAAAATCATTAATGATAAATAGTTGTTTAAACAGCTTCGTATAAGGAACCTATAATTCTAGAGAGTGTGATTCCTTGAAATATTGAGGAAACATACCATTCATTTTTGTCTTTAGTTGTATTTCGTACTCAGTGTAATACCCAGGGGTCAGTGGGGCAGAAACAAGCAGACAGGGAACATGGCACTAAAAAGTCTCAAGAACATAAAGATCGTTCCATTTCAGTTAGTGAAAAGCAGGCTTGGAGATGTCAGGCAGGAAGGGCAGGCACTAAGAGTCAGCACAGACTGCATCGCCAGCCTCCTGTCCAGGCAGCTGATTCATCTTTGCCTCCAGCTGTTGTAGCAGCTGCTGACAGCAGGTTGTCCAGCATCTGGCAATCTATCCATTGGGTCCAACTTCGGATCTATACCTTCCAATGTTTTCCCTGATGTTGCAAATTCACATGTGCTTTCCAAGTCTAGTCATTTCACTGTGAGTTAGCTACCTTTAATAGCTGGCTAGTACCAGAGACACGGGGCCAAGAAAATGCTTATATGCTTGTATATATATATATATATATATATATATATATATATATATATATATATATATATATATATATATATATATATATCAGGAAAAACAATGTGCAAAAAATTTTTAAAGAAACTAAAATAAAACAAACAAAAGATACACCATGAAGGTCTTGTATTATCTCCTTAGTTTGACATAAAAATGCATTGACCTTATTTTATCCCTTGTTTTCTAGCCAATTTGGAATCTCCTTTGGGTTTTCCAGTTACATGACCCCATTTCACATCAAGGAAAGGAAAAGCATAAAAAGGAAAAATAATGGGAGAAAAAGATTGAGACACATGACTGAACGCTCGTGGTACAAGAAATTCTATTGTATGTTGATCCCCTGAGAGCTCAGCCTTACCAGGAAGTTTTATGGGTGCCATCATCTGTTTGCGTTTATGTCATGTGCATACACTCACTAAGATATTGGTCATCTTAATTTGGGTTGCTGTTGCTGTGATGACACACCATAACCAAAAGCAACTTGGGGAGAAGAAGATATATTCTCTCACAGTTCCACATAACAACTCATCATCAAAAGCAGTGAGGGTAGGAACTGACACAGGGAGGGATTCTGGAGGCAGGAGCGGATGCAGAGGCCATGGAGGGGTGCTGCTGACTGGCGTGGTCTTTCTGGATTCCTCATCCTGTTTTCATGTATTTAGGACCATTTTCCTGGACATGGCACCACACACAATGGGCTGGGCCACCGCCCATAATTAATTAAGAAAATGCCCTATAGCCAGATCTTACAGAAGCATTTTCTTAGTTGAGTTTCCCTAATTTCAAATAACTCTTAGTTGAGTTTCCCTAATTTCAAATAACTCTAGCTTGTGTCAAGTTTATTTGAAACTCTCCATCTAGCACAGCGGTGAAATACAATGGTCATTGCAACCTTGATGTCAACACCAAGATGGAGGCCATGTCAAAGGGCTGTCAAAATCATGACAACATCGTTAATCAGGATGGAAGCCATATCACATGACTATATCCATCTTGATTATGTCATTGACCAAGATCTTAATAAAGCATCATGGTGACCTTTTGATTATGGTGAGCTCAGTTTGACTATAAGAGAAGACCATTCACCACCAGGGCACAAGTCTCTGTGAATCTATACATCTCACAGAATAAATGTGGGCATTCTCTCTCCTTTAAATAAATAAACATAAAGTAAATAAATAATAAATCATGGTTATAGAAATAGACAGTAGATATGGCCTAAGACTAGAGGTTCAAAATAGCAAAGAAAAGAAGCAGAGAAAGAATTACACAGTTTAAACCAAGGAAGAAGATTCTATCACAAATTATCACTGTGAGAATGAAGCAAGGCCGTCTGGGTATCTGCTCTGCTCTGGCTGGGAAGGGAAGCCATGAAAGAAGCAGAAGGGTGGAGGAGGAACCCATGCTCAGTGTTGCTGTTGTTTACAAATATAGAAGGTAGTTCCAAGATGATTTATCAGAAAGCATCTTTATTCCACCTTCTATTACCTGCAAAATGAATTTGATATTTAAAATTATTTTAACTCAGTTTTTAAGCATTCTAAATGTTCCTTCTCCTTCACATCTCAGTAATTTAAAAGTTGAAAGGCAAGCAAGTCAGCTCGGCATGCAAAGGCACTAGCGTCCGCCTCGGACACCCTTAGTTTTACCTTCAGGATCTGCGTGGTGGGAGGAGATGAGCAACTCACACAAAGTATCCTGTGACTTCCACACTGTTGGCACACTCATGTGCACAGATGTGCACTCATGCACACACATACACACACACACATACGTACACATGCACGCATACACACACACACACACACACACACACACACACACACAGGCATACACATAGAGTTACATGAAACTTCGAATAAGTAAATCCAAAAATCACGTTCCAATAAGTAAATCCAAAAATGCTCTTCCACGTTCACGGTTTTGAAGCATCGATGCATTTTAAATATTCTTACTAACAATGGAATCTATGGACTCAATAAATTACTATAAATCTTTGGCTTTCTTCCAAGAAGTATTGTAAATATGTGTATAGAAATTTTTCAAAGAATTAAAAGTAGTGGCAGGTGGCCTAGTTCAGTGATAATGTTGTACTAGTTGTTTAAGACAGGCTTTTGGTTTAATTGTAGCTTGGTAAAAAGTTTTATATAAATATAAATATATATATATATATATATACACATAATTAATGTGTATAATAAAGTGAATTTATTATATAAAAATGAAATTATATTTATATGACAACATAATTAATGTGTATTGTATACATGAAATAAAATAATATTTTATAAACTAGTTTAAAATAGCAATACCATATAATCTCGTATCTCTGCAGCTGCACACATTCAGGAGGAATGAAAGGAATATGAAGAATAGACTCATACTCTCATGCTGACCCTAGCCCTAACCCTCCACACTGGTGAAGAATTGAGAACAATCTACGCCCACCTGCTGAATAGCATATAAAAAAGTGATATTCACACACAAAGGAATGCAAAGAAGAGCGAATCAGGACAAATGCATAACAAGAATGGAAACCGAGTACACTGTGTTGGGTGAAAAAAGGCGACACAAGAAAACAAGTAGTGTGTGACCTCACTCACGCGTGAAGTCAGGAGTCTTGAGTTTCCGACTGCTCCTTATCAGAAGCTGGTGAGGATTACAGAGAGGGAGGCTTTGTCTGTTTCAGACTATCCTCAAGACTTTGATCACTTCACTTTATTTTCCATACTTAACGCCTTTACTTATCCTCAATCGGTTTTTCTATTCATCATGACATATAGTCAACATTATTGTTGAAAATAAATATGTATAATTTAAAGACTAACAGTTAAAGAATCACCTCTACTTTCTAGAGACAGTTTGAAGATACCCAAATGCTCACTGTGTACCATTCAAAATACTCTGTTTCCAATTCTTAACAATTTCTAATTCCCTAAATTGTGATCTGCTGTTGCTTTGCTAAAAACTATTTTTATGCAGCTGATATTTACATGGATAAAATTATAATGGATGCATCTGTACGGTATGCTTAACTCAATGCAATATAACTCCCTTTTTTGATGAATACAACAGGTCTATGTGCATTCACTTGTTTATTAATCCTTCTTATTATGAATTGATGTTCATAATTTCAGGCTTAGCTCCAACAATTTAGCTGCAAAAGATTTGCTATAAATATTTCTTTTACTTTTGCTGAGTATGCTAAAGTATTTTTATAACCAAAACATAATACATTCTCTTCTAATGCACAAATGTCTGAATGGCAAGGACATGCAAATAGCCATTTCAGAGCTGATTATAAACATTTAACAAAGTAGTTGTAACAGTTTGCATTTAGTTTTGCTAACCAGCCATTTCCAAAAGTTTGTTTTGAATAAAAATAGATTGAGGGTAGTTGTCTTGGATCCTCAAGATTATGAGGGTTCCTTTAGGACTCACGAGTTTTTGTTAGGAGTAAGGATGGGTCTAGTTTGCACCTATGGTTCCCAAACTTGTGACAGGGTTGAGGATGCTCACCTCAGGACAGCCAACTCTGTGTTCATGTGCCAGGATTTCTGATTTTACTCCTGTTTCCATATCTGCAGATATTTTGAATATAATTGTAAACTGTTTATTGGGCACATAATTGTTCGTGCTATACAGATCTGCAAAGAATCTTCCCTGATACATTGCAAGGAATAGAAATTCTCAGTTTATTCTCAGGAATAAATGAAATCAAGTAAAAAATGTTTCTGAATGAGGAAAAATGTCAGAATGAAATTGTTGCATATTTATGTTGATTCTTCATTTGTAGCTGCTTTGCCCAGCCTTACAGAACCCCTAGTAAAAGAGTAACAAAAAGATATTTATAAAACATGAAATATTCATCCCTTAACCTCTGTGTACCACATTTTCATTTATATAAGGAAATGGTAACAGCATTAACATGGTAAGACTTTATACATTTTATTTTTCTGGCACTTATTTTTAACTATAAAGTATATGATTAGAGACACCTTCATCATCTGCTCTAACAGTCTTTCATAAAGACAGGCATCTAACTCTGTAAGGAACAGTAAAAATGCTTTGGGAGTCACAGAAGCTTGAAAACTCACTTAGAAGAGAAAATGAATATGTAAACCTCAGAATGCACCTCTAGCACAGAACAAATTCCTATAGAGTAGCTCACCAGTTTTAGAGTATGGGAAATCGTCTGCCTCAGAATGACACTAACGCTGTCAGCGTTGAAGTTATTCAGGGTGAGAATCATTTAAGCAGAGGATAAAAGAAAATGTTACTAGCTTTGCAAGACATGTAATAGAAGTCTTTCTGAAACAGCTTATGAATGCATTCTTAATTCTAACTTGCTCTTCGAATGTTGATACCGCCTGGTCCTGTCATCAACAAGAGCCTTGTGAGTGCCTACTGTGTGCCTGTAGCCATTGATTCACCAGATGTAGACACTGACTCAGGTTCAAAAGTCAGTTTATTCTTTGGGTAAGTGAATCACCCCTCCCCCAGTACTAGTCCTGAAGACCTGGAGTGATTTCGCCTCCGTACATTCTATTTTACCTCTGAGACCCACTATTGACGGAGCCGCTCTGACTAGCTCCTTCCAACCTCTGGCTCTTCTGGTTCAACTCAACTCACTCATTGTTTTGGCCCAAATTCTTCTCCAAGCCTCTGGCTTAGACTGACCTTCTGAGATGGCTTAATGTTTCTAAACAAACTCTTCTGACTTTGGTAGATTCTGGCTGACTCTCTTACTGCCTCAGACTGAATTGCTCTGCTTGGCTTCAAACTGACTCCCTCTTCTCGTTTAATATTGACTTCTGCTGAGCTGTCTCTAAGTCTCTCCCTGAGCACACACTGATCCACACTGCCTCAGTCATCCTTCTGCGTCTCTGCCTTCTTCTCTGTCAGATTGCTTCACTCCCTACGTCTTGTCCCCATCTTCCAGCTTCAGAATGCTTGCCTCTTTCTGCCTCAGTTACTACTGTAACTGTCTCTGCTCTGAGCTGAGAGCCTGCCTTGTGAGAGTAGGGCGTGTCCTCACGCTGACTCACTCTGGTAACTCTTCCTTCAGTTCATCACTTTGCCTGTCCTTCATTCTGACTCATCTCAGACATCACTTCCAGTCTGACACTGACTCCTGAGGTCTGCTTCCTGTGTCTGCTTCCGCACTCTGTTTCCGTCTTAGGAATTAAAGGCATTAGACAACCACAGCCTTCTGAGTACTGGGATGAAAGGTGTGTACCAACATTCTTTCTCCCCTAGAGCAGCCATGCTGAAGGATTAAAGAATCATTCCTCTACATGTGCCCAACAAGAGAACAGCAGAATCAGGGACCGCTGACATTTGTATGGGCTGATATGGTTTTCTATCACTTATCTTTTAGGCTCCCCAGAGAGAGCAAACCTGGAGGATGCAGACTCTCCCTAAGGGGGATGCTTAAGGAGACCCAAAGCTTTAGACAGACAGCTCCATTCAGTCCTGACTTCCTGTGTGTTTCTTTGAGATTGCACTTCAGCCTTCCCCTTCATGCTGCCTTATGGGTTCATTATCTCCAATCATTGCAGTTTTAGATATTTGACATGAGAAAATTAAAGGAAGCTTTGATTTTTCCAGATGAATGATGATAGGGGGCAGTGACCTCAATTAATACTACAAACAGAGCTGTTGTCTTACTAATTGAAACGCACACCTAAAATTTTCCGCATCTCAGATACTAATAAGAGAATGCTAAAAGAATCTGCAGGGCTTGGTTTGCAATCAGCCTTTCTGGTTCATACTCCTTTTCTTCACACTCAACTGTAATTGATGAAGTCGTTTTGCTGTTTTTAGGTATTAGTCCTGTCCTCATTCACTTTGTCCATTTTACGGTCTTTTTCGCTGCCTGTCCCTGTTACTGTCACACTGGTATTCCTGCTTGTTCAACTTTACTAATAGTTTCTGACCACACCAACCTCCGTCCCAATATTTTGAGAATCAAGACAGAATTCAGATCACAGATTAAAACTGAGAAAGGTGAAATTGAAGACTCTGTATGTTTCTCTGGGCCCCTCAAACATCTCTGGGCCAAATACTTGGAATATTTAGCTTGTGTTCAGGAACACAATGCATAGTGTGGGGAGGAACTACATCAGAGGTTGGGAATAGAGACACTTGTTGTAAAGACAACGTGGAAAAATAATTTTCAATTATCCATTACTGGCAAGAACAGATATTGGTTTCTTTGGTACCTAAAAGCCTGTACAGTTTGACAGGACTTTTCAAATTAGGATCTATATACTAACTGAAACAGTACTTTTCTGAGCTGTTAAAATGGAAAAATTCTATAGTTGTATAAACTTTGAGTAATTCTTGTTTAGCAAAACCTGATTTACTACAGTATAAGGAGCATAGACGAGTAGCCAAACACTGAATACAGCTTAATTATCATTGTGAAGCAAATGGATATCCAGGAGAGACTCTTGCCTTGAAAATTTGGTTTAATTTCTTTCCTATATAGTATTATGTGCATTTTTTAAAACTATGATTAAGTAATTTAACGTATTAGAAACATAACATTAATTTCAAGGTAAGATGATAAATGACAGTGAGACCTAGAAGAATATCAAAGATTCAAAATCTAGAACAAGGTGAAGAGACGAGGAAATATTCCAGGTATTACACAGGGAACTGTGGTATTTGGAGTACAACAAATCTAAAATCTAAATTATTATCCTTTTGCCAAAAAACTGTTTTGGATGGATAGGGAGCCAGACGTTCTTTCCATTATTTATGGATACAAAAGAAAAGAGAAGGAAATGGAAATTTACAGATGACTGTATATAGGACAAGGTTTTACTATTTAAATTACATTTTTGCTCAAGAGCATTCAATGTGGTCCCATGTCACCATCTCGTCAGCGCTCCTCTCTCCCTGTCTACACACGTACACAAACACCAGCTAGCACTACGCTTACCTGCCATGCTGCTGACAGCTTCTTCTCAGTTGGATCTCTGTGCATTCTGACAGGTGCCAATCAGTCTCAGTGCATCAACTGACTAAAAATGATACCTTCTTCCCTTCGTGATGATTCAAATTATAGATATGTTTTGATTATTTATCCACATGAACTTAGGTGAAAATTTATAATGATGGAAACCCTATATATTTCTTAAATAATATGTAAGAAACAAGACCAAGTACATCACTAGTGCCTCCTTGATTTTATATATATATACACACACATACATGATATATATGTCACAAGTATAAATGTACGCATGCACAAAGAAACTGTATATTTTAGAATTTACAGTTATATTTGTTTTCAACACTCTACTCAGTCTTATTAGTCATTTGACTATTGTTATGCTAAAATGCCATTGCTAAAGCAAATTATAGAAGTGGTTTATTTAGAGATTATAGTTCTACATGGAGAGCATTCCAGCAAAACTCATTCTGCTTTTAAACAGCTCACCTGTGTGTTTGTTGTTTTCCACTGAGCACCCCCCTCCAAGATGGTAGACCCAAATTTTAGGTTTTCCTATTATTAAAGTAGATTTTTTTTGTGTGTTTACACATATGTTTACAATGTACTTCTAGGTGTTAAATTAAACATATGTTTTCAGATTAACCGAACAAGGTGAAGTTTTTTGACTAGTGCATTTACAACTCATATATTACACACAGGCTCACACATACAAACACAAACTTAATCCAAAGTTCCATTGTCTAAACTGTCTTTATTATAAATATTTATTCAAGCCTGAAAAAATGAATTGAATAATTGTGGTGTTACATTTACATCAGCATTAAATTTCATCTCATATTATGAATTATCTTCAATAGATACATTGATGGAACTCATTTAGGTTTAATAGAATGTGCTCAATATCTGTTCTGTTGATTCAAGTGAGTTGCTCACGACTTTCTCTTGTAGAAGTTGCTCAATTTAGTTTTTTTTTTCTAAATGTTCCTTAAGAAAAGGTTTGAAGAAATAAAATATCTACAGATCTGTCTTTGAAAATAGGTATTTATTTTGTGTCTGCCTTGTAAAATAGAACTATGAGATTTTAAATGCAATTTTATTTTGAAAAGAAATTTAGAAGTATTGGTTTGGATTTTTATACTTCTGAACATTTTATACAAATATTTCAATATTCTCTTAAATATCAGGATCAACTGATATTTGTACAAAAAAAACTTTTTTCTTTATTTACTAAAAATGTTACAATAACAGAAATATTTTCCAACATTAAAGTTACTATAATGAGGAAGTTCTATAGAAGAGCATTATCCTTATGCAGACTCTATTGTACTAGCTCATTTTTCCTGGTTCTGAATAAGAATAAAAGAATTATTTTAGAGTTAGTGCCATTAAGTTTGTTTTCAAAAAGGGCTACATAACATTACTTAGTTTTTAAAATTAATGTCAATTAAAATCTATCTCCTCTATTGGTAGACTAGTGTCTACTAGAAGTGCTTTAGAATATAGTAAATTGGCACAGGAAAATAAGTACCGATTAGAAATACTATCTCTAAAACAAACATTTGTCAAGTTCCCAATTTTGCCTTAAACACGATAGATAACCACAAGCAATATAATTCTCACTGGGCATGGTGGCACATTCCTATTTTTTTAAATTTATCTTTCATTTAGATGAAAAGCCTAAAACAACAAGGAGTGATGAATTTAAATACCTTCATGCTTTTTATTACAAATATAGAAATTTGTGATTGTGAGGTGGACTTGCAGGACATACAAAATACAACCAGAGCTGAGAGCTACAATATGATTGTCTTTCTGTATTCCTTTCCATCTGACCCTTTCCTTCTACCACTTTTTTTTTTTTTTTTCTTCTTTTTTTTTTTTAATTGCAAAATTGTTTTCACAGTTTTCTCTTACAATTTCTTTCAGGTCTTCCCTACCTTCCCACCCATTCCACTCCACAGCCTGTATCTCTACCGCTATAGAAAACAAAAACAAACAAATAAAAATAAAACCAAACAAACTCGGATTTGAACAAAAGATAACACAAGAAATACACCACACACACACACACACACACACACACACACACACACAAAACACACACATGAACACACAATCAGAAACAATACTATACAAGCAAAAGACAAGTAAAACAAAAATGCCTAAACAAAGCAATATGAGACAAAATGTCTACAAAAATACCAGTGAGTTCATTTGTGTTGACCTCTACTGCTGGGCGTGGGGTGAGACCACATTGGAGAAAACTAATTTTTCCTTTGCAAGCAGTTGCCAGTTGGATAGAACTTCTTATTTAGTGATAGACGCTTTTGTCCACATCTCTCTTTCAGAGCTAGGATCCTACTAGGACCCTACTGTACTGGTGTTTAAGAACAGTATTAGAATACATCTTTCACCTATGTGAAATGTTTCACTTTCTGATACTTGGCGGTTGAAAAGCAGTAGCTAAAGAAAGCACTGGCAGGGCAGCAGTCTGTTGTGTGGAAGGGACCCATAGATAATGTACTTTCTCTCAGCTCTCCCACGCAGCTGACTATTAATGGGGAATACATTACCTATCAGGATGGGAACACCTTCCTTCCTTAAAAGTCTGCCTCAGTTACACAAAGCATCAGGCTTTGGAGATCCTAATAATCTCTCTTGTAACAACAACTCTGATGCTCTAACATGAAACGTACCATGCATGGTATATAAAGGATTGAGAATGCTGTGTGCTAGTGAAACTTTATGGGAAAAAAAAAAGACAATAGGGAAAGAGATGAACCAACTTTTCTTTCCTGATAAATAACATAAGTTTAAGTATTATAGGCAACTGTCCTAAAAACAACTCTACAAATAGTATTACTGCTGTCTTTTTTCAATTTAGAATCTCTCATGCATTCTTCAAGAGAAGTAAAAGTAGTGGCATACCTTTTATCTTCACCAATTTAGCACAGATTATTTCCATATCTATAAAGTAATGTGTGGTGGCAAATATAAATTCAGGGTAAAGAATAATCCAGAATATTTTAAGCTTATTATACAATGTTTGTTCTCTACTTCAAAACTCTCAAAGATGAAAAACACTTCAATTTCACATTCTTTACCAAGACAAAAAAAATGTCTGATAATTTACATTCTGTACTATAAATATGAAAAGAAAATCTTCAATATACAACATCTTAGTATATAAAATTAAAAAATGTTATGTGCTTATATTAGAATGAACAAGTATACTTGATATACCCGCAAAACATAGTTGCTATTCTTTATACTTTCTTATGAACACTAAAGTAATCTGATGCGCTATGGCAGTACATGCTTTTAATCCCAGGACGCTAGAAGCAGAGGCAGGCAGATCTCTACCAGTTTGAGGACACCCTGCTGTATATAGCAAGTTCCAGGCCCACCAGGGCTATATAGCAAAACCCTGTCTCAATACAGACAAACAAACTACAAGAATGTGAGGGTATTATTATATGAAATACAAAGTTCCCCGCAGTATTTGTTTTCCTAGTAAGCACCCTTAGAAAATATTAGAAGTTCTGACTATAGAATTTCTCATATTCTTTGGTAGATTAACTTTACTGATTTTCTGATTATTTTATACTAATTTAAGATTGCTCTGAGGAGTGGTTTTATTTTTGTTCTCTTATTTAAAGAAACAAATTTGTTTTCCTGTTTTCATCAGATAGTGTTCAGGATGTCATAAGTCATTTCTTTTGTAAATAGTTATCACTTGGTATGAAATCAATCTAGATGCTCATCAATGAATATTGATGGATTTAAATGGATTTAAAAAATTACACACACACACACACACACACACACACACATATATATACATACATATGTTCATATGTGTGTGGGATGCGTGTGTGTGTGTACATGCTGTAGTATATTACTAAGTCATGTGAAGAATGAAATAATGTCATTTATGGGGAAAATATAGAAAATCATCATGTTAAATGAAAGAAGCCAGACTCAGAAAACCAAACCATTTTCTCTCATATGTGGAATCTGGAAGACCAGTTCACGAAAATAGAAGTGTCTATTTAGAAAGGAGATGTGGGAAAGTGGAAGGGAGTGAATATGATCCAATTATGCTCTGCAGAAATATATATAAGATTGAACATTATGTTGAACAGCAGATGCTGCAGGAATCATCTGATAAATGCCATAATTTTGCCTTTCCTGTTTTTCTTCCTGTTCTTACATGCTGGTCATTGACAGCGTGGTTCATGCTGTCCTGTGTCACTCTACTGTCACTCCTGACGCACTCCTGTGCTGGGCACAGCTCCTGTACTCCAGTGAGCCCCGCTTGAAGAGAAGATGTGTGAGGATTCTCCCCACCCAAGTCTGCTTCCCTCTCTTGCTTGCATGGTGCTCCAGAGTCAGACTTTTGTGCTCTGTCAGTCTGCGCTGTACTGATAGTGGCCTTAGTTTGGAGAGCAATAGAGGGGAGACTAGGAGGGTAAAGTGATCTGATTAGGAAAATGAGAAATCAGGGGGCTCCATAGGGAAGGGGAGGGAGGTAAATACAACAGAAGGTAGGGGACAGGCAAAGACGAATAACAGGATTCAAGTAGGGCTGTGAGGAAGGGGTGGTAAGGGAGGGGGAAATATGAAAGGAAGGAGGTTAATGAAACAACAATGTGGAAGTCTGACAAAGGCACAGGGGATTATAATATTAACTCTTTACCAACAAATCACTTTACTAAATATAATTCCATATAGAAACATACATATATAGCTTTAATGAACTTTACTCATCTGGGCCAATCCTTCCTAGAGCATATGGCCACTTAAAGAAAATCCCAAGACCAGACATGATAAAACCTCTTTTGAGTTGTCCAGGGCTGTCCAAGAGACTCTCAAAACATATAGCCTATTGATGTTGACCTTGGTTCCCACCCAGTGGTGGAAGATCAGAGTCCCTATTGCTGAAGACACCATGTACTTTAGACGCAGATCCCAGAGAACCTTTTGTTATAATTGACCTGAACCCTTCCTCCCTGAATACCAGTTTTCATGGTACCAAAGGCAGACAAAGTTCTATCCAGGTAAGATGCCTATTAACCACATGGCACTAAGACTAGCTTGGCATTATAACCCTAAAGGTGAAGCAGTGGCATATATATCTTGGCTGTAACCAACAACATTTTAATTGTCTTTAGTCCCACAGATCAGTGTAGTCTTCATACCTCATCAAGGAAACTTCTCTTTGCAACAGACAGAGACCGCTAACTACAGTCATTCAAAATGAATCGTGGAGCTTTGTCTCATTGGATACATCTTCAAAACTCTCCCACAGTTAAGGGTCACGGAGCTTTTAAGAGGAGGGGGCAGAATCATTGGAAAAGCCAGAGGATGGGGGAGTTATCTGAAATTATGTCTCCTAGAAATACCAGATGCAACAACCATAATGTCTCAACAGTGTGACTGCTCAAACAGGAGCCTCACGAGGATGGAATGTATGAATAAGCCCAACGGGATAGAGAAAAGCCCACGGGGCCACAACCCTACACTGAGAAATATAGGCACCTGAGGAAAGCTGGGACCTGGAGAGATACCCTTTCCCAGGGAAGAGCACATCACTTGCTAAATGGTCAGTCCTGAAAACATATACACAGCTATTATTGTTTGGACTGAAGAGGTTATATTTAGGAATACAAATGTGTATGAACAGACATATATGCATGCAATAACAATTAGCATTAAAAAGATCATGAATTTGACGAGGGGAACAGTATACAGAAGGCTTTGGAGTGAGAAAAGAGAGTAGACAGCTGTCGTAATTAAATTACAATTTCAAAAGAAAAAAAAAAGCTTAAAATTTGGCTTAAATGGGTCAGAAGAATCTTCGCCTTATTTACCTTTAGTGCTGGGTTTTGTGCACCCCTTAATCTTGGTTACTTTGTTCTATTTTTTGCCTGTTAGTTTTCTAAAGAGAGAGACGGAAATGTGTGGAGTTAGGTTGGCAGGAATGTGAGGAGGATCCCGGGGTGCTGTGGGAGGGGAAGCAGTGATCCCATTGCATTTGTATAAAATCACGTTCGCTATAAATATATTGAAATGCCGTCGGCACTGCATTGAACTCACATCACGGAAAGATGTTTGAAAACATTAATATAATTCTTAGTTACTACAACACATAATTCTTGAACAGTTTTAGAATCATCACGCTCAGCTCTAAACATTTGCCCAATGTACCCTAACTCCAACACCTAGGCAACGCTCACCTCCTAGTTTGCTGGAAGGTTAGGATGTCAGCGCCTGCTTCAGGCCTTCCCACAGGAGCTGTGCTGGTCGTGGGAGTTTGCTAATCCACAGCTCCTCTTCCTCATTATTTCACGAAAATACACGTTTTTAGACTAGAGAGCAAATAACACTCACTACTCAAGCACATACCTTGGGGTGCTTGACCCAACTGGGGTGCCTATTGCTGAAAAAACAAAAAAATGGGAGTTCAATGAGGGGCTCCTGAGAGAGGAAGTGGTAGTCTGACTTCCTCTTTTGTGTAGGTTGCTAGATCCATAAAAGTCCAGATTTACAATCCAAAGAGTTCTGTGAGTGAAGTGTCTCCTTGCCTCTTAACCAAGGTACTCTTTTGCCTAGTAGTGCTTCAGGGAGAATTTTGTAAACTCCTTCCTGTTTCTTTAAAAAATAATACACAACCACATTTTTAATTCAACATTTGAAGCATTTTTCATTTGAATTTTTAAAAATAAAGATAATTTTTGTTTCCTTTCTGTAGGTGTCTTTACCATCCAATAGAAGTTTTACTCAAGTGTCTGACATTTTTATCCACTGGGTG
Organism: Cricetomys ansorgei; assembly: GCA_026225945.1. NCBI lineage: Eukaryota > Metazoa > Chordata > Mammalia > Rodentia > Nesomyidae > Cricetomys > Cricetomys ansorgei. The sequence goes on along the minus strand of JAMJFZ010000239.1, from coordinate 42,298,319 downwards.
ACAATTGAATATTTATAACAAGATTATTAGTATATTTTTGTTTGTTACTACAATTGGTATAAATATGTAAATATATACATATATATGTATATATATACATGTGTGTGTATGTATGTGTGTGTGTGTGTGTGTGTGTGTATATATATATAATTAACCACAAAATACACTTAGTTTTCTTTATATCTAGGACCTCGTTAAACCTTTGCAACACTCTATGCCACAAGGATCATTGATAATGCCATTATGCAGATGTGGAGTTGAGTTCTGAGGAACCAGTAACTTGCTTAAGAATCAGAATTTGGACACAGTCTGTTTGTTTTTAGAACTAATAGTAGCACCATTTCATCCAGCGTTTGTTAATGATTTTCTTTGGTACCTCACCTTTATCAGAAGTGCTCTGTGATAATTATCTCTTTGTACACTGTTGGCAAGTTTCCCTGGGTTTTAAAATTTGTTATAACTGCCTGTAACAGTTAATAGTCTCCAAAGGAAGACAACAAAAGAAACCAGAAATCTCTATACAGCTATAGCTCACAGATAATGTTCCTTAAGTAGTTGGTTCTGATGATTGTGAGTCTGGCAAGCCTAGAGTCCTTAGAAAACAGTAACACGGGGAAATCTGGAAAATGTTAGACTTGCAGTGTGAGGCAGGATCTCTTATATCTAGGAAAACTGCTTTCATTTGAAATCATCTGATAAAAAGGCATCTACTCATACTATTGAGGGTGGTTTTCTATACTCAGAATCAACTGATTGTATACGTTAGGAACATTTACAACACCTTTACCAAAATAACCAGGTTAATGCCTGGTTAGGAAGTAGAGACCATTAAGGATCTCCATTGACATAAGAAATGAGTCATTACACAGTATATAACAGGAAGTGACATTGCATCACAAAAAATAACTCAGTGTTGTAAGTTTGCTGTAACTCAGTGTTGAAAGAACACCACCTCCCATATAGTACCCTTAAGGACGGGGAACTTCCTGATGTAACTGTAAAGCGTTTTGGCAAGATCCCAACAAAAATTACAAAGTAATAGTCATTATTTTTAATTATGTACACATGTCGTATTGCGTTCAAATGATAAAGGGCATTTCATCTCAAGAAATTTTCTATTACTGGTCACTTTAGACTTTCTATCTATAACTATAACTACTTATCTATCTATATTACAATTATTTGTGTCACATAAAATTATTTGTGTGATTCCGGTTTTCTAGTACATATTTTTCAAAATAGAAGTGTAGTAAAGATGCAAAAAATCATTATGACTTAGAAGAAACTCAGTATTTGTTGAAAATATTTCGGTACTATAAAATTAAGATTAAGCACTAGTGTGGGGAAAAATGTAATTAAATTATATGCTTTGACATTAAATGATAATACTGGGTTCTCTAATTTCCCTCAAGTCCAATGAGGGTCTTATAAAAGTGAGGTTAGATGAGGAGAAAATAAGGTGGCACTGGGGCCACAGAAACCAATTGGATTTGTCAATTCAAACATACAGTTTTGGGATTGAGAAGACGGTTCAATCAGTAAAAGGCTTTCTGGGTAAGCCACGGTCCTGAGTTTTGATTGGCAGCATCCATGTACAAAGTAGCTTCAAATACCAAGGTGACTATAAAGAGTACTCACTGGTCACTCTGCGTAATCTTGCATGCTTTTAATCCTGCAAGCTTTTGCATTACAGATAAAGTTCAAATACACAGCTACACACATCTCTAGTGACAGATATATAGGGCATTAAATGTATTAAAATCACATTAAAACATTTCCTTACCAAGGGTTCATCTAAAAGACTTGATGCAAATCACTACTAAATGAAATTTGACTTTCATGATATTTTAATTTCTTTTTACATAATTTTAGTGCATTAATTTATTTTCTCCACCTCTCTTGTTCTCTCTCTTGCCCTCTCCCTCTTCCTCTTTTTCCTCCCTCCCCGACCAGTGTGTGTGTGTGTGTGTGCTTGTGTGTGTGTGTGTTTGTGTGTGAGTGTGTGAGTGTGTGCGTGTGCTTGTATGTGTGTGTGTGTTTGTGTGTGAGTGTGTGTGTGTGTGTGTCTGCTTGTATGTGTGTGTGTGTTTGTGTGTGAGTGTGTGAGTGTGTGTGTGTGTGCTTGTATGTGTGTGTGTTTGTGTGTGAGTGTGTGAGTGTGTGCGTGTGCTTGTGTGTGTGTTTGTGTGTGAGTGTGTGTTTGTGTGTGTGTGCTTGTGTGTGTGTGTGTGTTTGTGTGTGAGTGTGTGTTTGTGTGTGTGTGAGTGTGTGTGTGTGTGTTTGTGTGTGAGTGTGTGTTTGTGTGTGAGTGTGTGTGTGTGTGTGTTTGGTTTTGGCTCAGACACATGCGTGTGTACATATGTGTTACAGTGCACATGTGGAATTCAGAGACAACTTTCAGGAAGCAGTTCTCTTATTCTACCACATAGGGTTTCAGGGATTGAACTTAGTTCTTCTCTTTGACAGCAGGCTTATCTACTGAGCCTTGTCTCTGGCTCATTAAGATAATTTTCTAAGTAGTCAGAAGTATGAAATGTAAACATAAACAAATTCCTAAATGAAACATAAAATGTTGCCTTTTAAAATAATTACATGATTTTGCTAAGAAAAAGAAAATATTCTTGTAAGTTTTTTTTTTTTTAGACATAGGAATTAGAGTCTAACTTTGTATTAGTGTCTTTAGAGTAGAACTTTAGTGGTTTCAAAATAGAAGAATCTTATTTTATTAGTTCCAAAATTGGAATAAATTTTTACACATGGGGTGTATATAAATTCTTCTCCCACTCTTCAGAGCCCTGGTCTAAAGACGGACCAAATTCTCCCCTCGATGAGGAAGCACATGTGGACAAAAGGATTCAAACTAAGGTAACTTCATGATCAGAAGCTGAAGGTGGACAAATATCTTCATGGCGCTGAAAAAACAATGGACAGAAACTCACTGTGGTAGAAGTAGAAAGAAGCTAACTACACTGTGATAATCTATATTACGGGGTCACAATGAGATTTGCTGCTTCTGATCTTAGAGACACATTAACCACCATTATGTCATTTTGTCTTTAAAGGAGTAAATTATGCAAGGTTTTTAACCTCATTATGCATCATGGACTTTCAAGAACAATGGCTAACTCACTGAAGAATTTTAGGCCAGGTGAATGTCACTCTTGCTTTTCTACAAAAGTGATAATGCTCATAGCATTGTCTAAATGGTGATTTGTGGGTTTATTGATATTTTTCTTTGTAGTTACTTATATTTTGAAGGAAAAATTAACTATTTTTATTTTAGTGACATTGTCAAGAAGATATTCTCATCCTAGACTACAGAAGCCTCTTTAATACAACACTAGATTTCTTCTTTTAAATGTTCAATACTGTTAACATATCAACGGTGAATTTCTCTTTTTTTTAACCCGTTGCAACCAAGAAGGTCAATAAGAACATGAGAGTTGATACAGCATCCAAATTCTTTGAAGCTGAGATGAAGACAGTACATAGCCGTAGACTGAAACAGCAGAAGACCCAGAAAAATGGTTACATCTCAAAGAAGATCTCAGTGAAGTCACGAAATCTGCTCTAAAATATGCTACACTGACTGCCTTACTGGCATTAGGAAGGCATTTTCCACTTTTGAGACTGAGGTGCTGCTGATTTCAAAGCCCAACAGCCTGCAGTATCTACTGAGGATTGGCTCCTGGTTGCACAAGTCGTATCCTCTGCCTGTGTCCTCAGAGGAGTAAAAGAGCTGGATTTCTTTTCCTTCTTTTGGTTTTTGTTTTGTTTTGTTGTTTCCTTTGTGTTTTTTTCCTATGTGCCCTAGTCCTTCAGTTTTCTTTTGAGAAAAAGATTTCCATTGAGTATATTTGATATTACAAATGTGGATTTGTTTTACTGCTTTCACAATTGGAACCCGAATAGTCTGATCATGGTTATCAGCCTGTTGGAGAAGCTGAGACGCCAACAGCTTCTGTCTGAGAAGCTGGAGGACTCAGAACAAGGTAAGGAGCGATGGATGTGCCTAGTCTTACTCTGAAGGCTGGAAGCTTTGTGGAGATTCACTAATGTGAGAAGATTCACTAATGGAGAAGGTAGAGTCAGACATCCGTCAGAGAAGTCAGCAACAGTGTCATCCTCCAGAAGGAGGAGTTGGTCTGTGCCAGCTGGCCTCCCTGCACTCTTCTTCCATTTATTGCCTGAGCTAATTGCAGAGCACCAGCCACATCCAAAGTGTGTCTTCCTCTTATTTTCTAGTGTGCCTTACACATTTCTCTAGAACTGTCCTCATAGTTATCAAGATGAACACCAAAGAATCTACCCATGATGACTCTGGCCCAAAGACCAAATCTATCTCCTGAAGACTCAGTTTCTGACTAGCACCACATTGGCATTGGATTTCAACACACGAATTTGGACGGAGGGACATTAAAACCATAACACCCCTAAAATTCTGCATGATGCTTGGTGTTTGGTACCTCCAACCAGCAGACGTTTAGGTAAACCTAAAATAGAATCCGGTAGATACACGCATCACATAGGCACACTTAGATATCTTTCTCCTATTCAGAGAAATAGGAGACTGCTCATTTCTCATCCCAGTAGAAGCCTAGAGAAGAAATCACAAAGGCTAGCTTGGAGCCTCTGACCCAATGGCAAACTGGTTCCAACAAGCTGAGCTTTGAAACTGTGACTGAGAAATAGGCAGCATCCTCTGAGAAAGGTAGCACTTCAGCCAACACTCTCCAGGCAGGACACAGGAGAAACGTCTGCCTACATGACTGTCTCACTCACTACGAGCATGAATGACTTCTCTGCTTCCTCTGTGCTCTTCCCCATGAGCCGGGCATTGCAGGGAAAGTGGGCAGCTGCAGCCCACATTCCTTCATTTCTACTCTTACCTTCCCCCTCAAATATCAATGACTCCATAAAATGAGAAAATTTGGTCCCAGAATGACAATTGTATACCAGGTGAAAAGGGAACAGATTGGGGCAGATCGAGGAAGAGATTTTATCAAGGACATGAAATTGATATAATGTGTGAATACACTGAAGGTGCTTTTACAATTGCAGCCAAGCAGTTGCTGGAAAAATAAACGGTAAATTCATAAGAATACTAAGCAAAAATAATTACAAGAAAATTACAAAATTCTGGAACAAAACTGACAGTATGCAAGCTAGCAAAATAAGACACTCTATATATTGACAGTATACATCTAATTAAAAAGAAATTATGTTACACATGTGTAGGGTTGTGTGATTGCAGGTACTTGGGTTGTGTTTGAAATCATTCATTGTGAATAAATGAATAGCCAATGATTCCTATTGAACAATAGGCCCTGAGAAGCACATGCTTCTTACTTACAGAAATGAGAGAGAGAGAGAGAAAGAGAGAGAGAGAGAGTGAGAGAGAGAAAAGAACAACTAAACCAGCTGGAAATGCTATTTTTGGATATCAACTATAGGTGGGAGAAAGAAACATTTCTTGCAGAACTCTTTGATTCCTGTTGGCATTGAATATGTATGTAGATAGCTTAGAGCAGAAAATATAACTTAAAAAACAGCAAAATGTTCTCATTTTAAAATCAATGTATTTGGAAATATTAAGTTAATATAAATCTTTAACCAAAGTAGGAATTGTTAATATGTTGTGTGTAGAGGAATATTTAATCTTTTAATCTGGCCATATGGCTGCTATAGGGTAGAAAAACATTGTTGACACACACATTTAACCCCAGTATTCAGAAATCAGTGGTAGAACACCCCTTTAATTCACAAGACAGAAGCAGAGACAGGAAGCAGAGCTTGAAAAGAGTCAGTGTCATACAGGAAGAGACATCTGAGATGAGTCAGAGTGAGTGGCAGGCAAAGTGACAAATCAGAGGAAGAGTTAGCAGAGTGAGGACACACCTCACTCTCACAATAGAAAATCAGGCTCTCATCTCAGAGAGTCAGAAAGGCAGCACAGAGCTCAGAGAGGCAGAGAGAGGACACGACACAGAGACAATGAATCCATCTGACTGAGACTAAAGCAGACAAGCAGAGAGGCTGACTGAGGCAGTATGGAGCAGTGATAGCTTAGGGAGAGACACAGAGGCAAAGAGATACAGAGTCTGAGGCAGAGACACGAAGGAAGCTCAGCTGAAGGAGTCAGTGTGAGACAGAATGAGTCAGTTTGAATCTGAACAGAGCGGGTAGGTCAAAGAAGTTTCAGGAGTCAGCCAGAGCCTGCTAAAAATCAGAAGAATTCAGTCAGAAACAGCCTGCTCAGAAGATCAGTTTGATCCAGTCAGCTTGGAGCCAGAACAGCTAGTGAACTGAGTTGATTCAGAAGATTCAGTTGAGTTCAGTACAGCTGAGTTCAGAAGGAGCTAGTCAGAGTGGCTCAGTCAGCCACGGGGCTTAACTGTTCTAGAGTGTGTGCAGGCTGAAGCCTTCCAGCTCTAGGCTTAAAGGCAGATTGAATGGAGGCCAAAAAGCTTCAGGGTTCCAGGACAAGGATTGTATTAGGCAAAGAATAAAAGGCCTTTTACCCTGAATCTCCATCTGCACTGTGTGAATGCATATAAACATCATGTAATGCAACTACCATCCTTCTTATTAGTTTTAAGCTAAAAGTTAAAAACAACTCTATTAGTCATACATAAGAAATATTGATGCACTGCAATAATAAAAATCACATATATGATGATTTCCTCCCGGGAAACCAATTCTAAACAGCACTGAAAACCTGACTTATCCATAAGAAACGTGGAAACCAACTATCACTGTCTAGTGAAATGCCAACCTAGAATTGAATAGTAACTTTAAAAGTAACTTGATTGCATTACTAGGAAAGTGGAGTTTTGTACAATTTGCTATAGTAGATCTAAGTTATTTTAGTAAAATATTTATGAATTGATGGTGGCCATGACAAAAGTCTATTTGTCAACTTTCAACATATTATCTTCTTTAATAACTGGTGCACAGAATCTGTAACATCTCTAAGTGAATGAGTATAGGCTATCCACACAACAAAAAACTGCAATCTAAAAATGTAGAATTTATTTTTGTGATTTATGTTCCCTTAATGTGAGGTGAGGCCCAGTTACTGTCTTGAGGTGGTAACAGTATAAATATGATTCATCCTACTCAAACAGTGTTATGAGGAACCATTCATATCGGAAATAAAATGACTGCTGTGTTTGTTACTGTGCTCATTTCTGTGACAAAATACCTAACAAATACGTAGCAAAATCAACCTAAGAAAGAGTTTATTTGGGGTCACCGTCCATCATAGTGGAAAAGCATGCTGATCGGGCAAGCTGTTGGAGTATATTCGCTAGTCACTATTCAAGCGTAATTTCCTGGGCACCAGTTGCCAGAAACGTAACACACACAGGAGTTCCTCAATTTCCTCTATTTTTAAAATACTTTCTGGGTGCTGGGGTGCTTACTCAGTGGTAAGATAACTTGTTCTACAAGCACAGGTATCTGGATTCTAATCTCCAAACCCACATAAAAAGACAGACATGGCTATATATGTCAGTCACCCTGAACATTTGCGGGGCACAGAGGGATAAAGCCTGAGAGCTCCTTGGTCAGGCATCTAAGCATAAATGGTGAGCTTCTCTTCCTTAGGAGACCCTGTATCAAAGCTTGAGGCAGGAAATGCAAGAAGTCCCTACAGTGTCCTGCTTGTCTTTCTTCATCTATGTGAACAGGAACATGTGCTCACATATTCATGTACATGCTCCATACATCACACATACACACATACATGCATACACACATACATACATTCATAGACACATACACACAAACACATACATATACACACAGAAACACATACACTTATTCATAGACACATACACACACATACACACAAACATATACACTTGCAGAAACACATACACAAACACATACATGCATACACATACACAAGCACATGTATACACACACAGACACACACAAACACATGCACACAAAAATATTCAAACATGCACTCTTAGTATAACAATACCACAGAGTATAAATGCCTACAGATATTATTCTGCGTAGTCATCTCAAATGCAGGTTAAAAAAGTTATTGTTTTTCTTGACTAGAAATATAACACACAAAAAAATCCTTAATACATTTGCTGAGAAATACAGAGGTCATTTTAACTCGATGGTCAATTTAATTCATTTTGAATCCATTCAAACCCAAGAATTATCCTGTCAACTAGGGGAACTGGACAACTAAACAAAGCAGAGTTTAGAACTGCTTTTCTTTCTTTTTTTATATTTTTATATTTTATTCTTCTCTCATACAATACATCCCAACCCCAGTTACCCTCCCTCCGCTCTTCCCAGTTCCTCCACATGCCTCCCCTCTTCCCCAGATCCATTTCCTTTCATTTACCCTTCAGAAGGGAGCAGGCCTCCTAGACATATCTGACACACATGACACAAGATACAACAAACAAGGCGCAGACACTAACATCAAGGTTGGACAAGACAACCCAGCAGGAGAAAAAGGGTCCCAAGAGCAGACAAAATAATCAGAGACACACCTCCTCTTACTGATAGGAGTCCCACCAAAACACCAAGCTAACAACTATGACATATATGTAGAGGACCTAGAATAAACCCATGAAAGCCTTGGGATTACCACCTCAGACTCTGTGAGCCCCTATGAGCCTTGCTTGGTCGATTCTGTGGGCCATGTTCTCCTGGTGTCCTCAACATCTCTGGTTCCTAGAATCCTTCCTCCCTTTCTTCCATGGGGTTCCCCCTGCTCCCTGAGGGAAAGGATCTGGTAGGGTATCTCCAGTTTGAGCTCCCCCTCCAGATAATGTTTGGCTGTGGGTGTCTGCATCTGCTCCCATTAGCTACCAAAGGAGGCCTCTCTGGTGAAGGTAGGGCTAGGTAGTCTATGAGTATAGCAGAATATCGCTGGAGATCATATAATTGTTTGTTTGTTTTGACAGTTGAGCGTGGTTCCACCCCAGGTCTCTGGGCTATCCAGCCTCTGGTTCCTGGTCATCCAGGCAGTGTTGGACACAGGCTCCCTGTTTTGGAATTGGCCTCAAGCTAGACTAGTCATTGGTTGGCCAGTCCCACAAACTCTATGCCACCACAGGCCCAGCATGTCTTACAGGCAGGGCACATTGTTTGTTGAAGGTTTTATGGGTTGGTTGGTATCCCAGACCAATCATTGGAAGCCCTGCTGGTTCAGGGCTATTTACTTTCCACTACTAGTAGTCCCTGATTTTCAAAATGTTGTTTATGAGATTGAAAGTAAAATAATAAAATATGCCACCCTAACATGTACTAATCTTAGAAACACATTTAAGATTTTGCTGTTCAATTGCAAACGAGCACAGGGTTTACGTGAAGTTACAATGCAGTTTCATTGTTTTGAAAGAAGAATCATAAAAGGTGCTACCCTATTTAAATTAGTTTCTGTCATTAGTTACTACTTTCAGTTGATATACCCTAGACTTCAGAAGTAGGATTTGGGAACCTATATAAGCTCTGAAATGCTAATATCATGCATGAAATGCTGGAGAAATGGGAGTCAAAGTCCACGTGCAATAATTTATTGTATATATAATATATATTATTGCATATATATATTACATATATTTAATGGTGTGCGTATATCTATATGTGTGTGGGTGTTATAGACATGTGAGCCCAGATAGCTACAAAAGCAAAGAGAAGGCATCCCAGCCTCGGAGGTTGTGGTTGCAGGTGGTTGTGAACTAATGTGAGTGCTGAACGCTGAAGTCTTGTATTCTGCGGCAGAGCCAACTGCTTGGAAACTACTGAGCCATCTCTCTATCCCCCGCATTCTTATAGTTTGTGGTATGACATACATCATTACATTAAAAGAGAATACATATTTACGAATAGGTCTGGACAACTCCATGTTACTCTGATTTTATTTAAAAAAAAATAACAAGACAAATTACTCTCAAGAGTTTGCAAAAATAAATAGTTGAATTCATTGAGTTCATGTTTCAGAATACAATAAACACGATGTTACTGGTGAACAGTACCAGAGTAAACTTTAGTCTCACTTCCTCAAATATACTCATAGTTTAAAAAGTGAGCCTGTTGTTACAATGCTGATTGCCATCAAATATATGAAAAAAAAATCCTGAATATTTTCAGGTGTTTAAACCACCTAAAACTTTAAACATTAGTAATTTAGTTATTTTCACAGTGTGTAGTTTATACTCCTTCTATCCCTCTAATGAGTATGTGTTTCCTATCACAGAACTAATTGCCTTAACTACTGTTTCTTTAGCACATCCTGAATTTTAATAAGACGGTGAAAATACTCCAAATGTATTTCACCCAGGGTACCAGAATTCCTTTTCATCCACTGTATTAAACTCTATCTTATTTTTCAAACTAAAACATCAAACACTTCTCACCAAGCGTCTTGAGAGGTAGTTCACAGCTTTTATACCAAGCGTCTGCAGTACTTCTGTGTGATTGATAGATCAATCATCTGGTTGTAAATAAAAATTTATTGGTACATTTTTCAAATGGGTAGTTTTCATGTGTGCTCCACTGCCTGAAAGCACACACAATAAGTAAATGTAATTTTCTCCAGGGTAAAGTACTAATACTTTCCTCCAGTATTAGATATTACATAGTTGAGTTTCCTCCATTTGGGGAAACTGTAGAGGTCAGCACATTTGAAGTGAAGTGGAAAAGCCTTTCCGTAAGTAAAACATCTTCACAACAGTGGTAACTTTCATAACAGATAAGTATTGTTATGTAACTTCAAAAATTACGAAGATGCATTCTATTCTTATATGGTTTTTATTTTCGGATTGATGTATTTCACTGAGGACTGTTGTTACCTAGTTATGCCTCCAAGCTGCTCCGTGTGGAGTCCTTCCTTTCATATGGGAAAGCCATCGTTCACCATAAGGTGTGACACCTGTGCTCAGTGGTTGAAACACTCGATGAACATGCTTTTCCATATTTTCCCAGGGCACCTTTTTCTTATGGGGTGAATATTGTGATTCGGTGCCGATACAACATGCTCTCATTATTCGTCAGTTCTCGGTCAGTTCTTCAGTTCTCCCTCCTGTAAGGTGTGAGTAGCGGTGAATCAAATGTGGCGGTGGAGGAGTCCGCCCACCATGCTGACTTACTGGTTTCCAGAGGGTTGAGCTTATCCTGTCAGGTGGTACTTCCATTTATATTTGGAGGAAATCAGATATTCTTGCCCGTGACGCCTAAAGCAACCTGTATAATCTTGACTTGTATAGACAGCTCCTTCCCTCACCAAGATCCAGTGTTTTATTTTATACTGCTTGACAACAGCCACTCTAACTGGGATGAGATGGTCTCTCTTCATGCTTGGAATTTTCATTTCCCTTATGACTTTTCATGAAGAATACTTTTTCATTTACCTTCTGTCTTTTTCAGGCTTTTTAAAAAAGAAGTGTTTATTAGGATGTTTTCCAGTTTGCATTTGCTTATTTGAGAGTTTTGCTGTTGATTACAGTGCTACTCACAATGTCAGCAGAGTTCCCATTGGTCAGCTGAAAAGTTTTCTTCCAGTTTACAACTCATATCTTCAGTCTGAATTTTTTTCCCTTTGCTAGAAAGAAAAAAATTTAGTCTGGTATAATTTCATTTGTCTGTTCATTAACTTTGGGGCTTTGGAAGAAAAAAATATCTTGATTTTATTGAGGTCTCCTTTACCCATTTCCCTTAGATCAAATTAAGAATTCATTGATCAGCACATACATTGGTTCACTTTGGAATCTTTGAGAGTCAAGTATATTTCTCCTTCTCTTTATCACCCCATTGATCAATGTTTGTCATACTAACAAAACCACGTGATAAATTAGTGACGTGGCTGCGAAGTAGCTTTAGTAGTATCTGGAATGTTCTGCTCTACCTTATTTTTCATAAAGTTATATTCTGTGATGCTCTAAAAAGTTTACCCATGTATATGTAAAACTTTATGGAAATTTTATTTAGAAAATTCATTTAATCAACTCAATTTCAGGGGAACTTCTATACGCACATGAAGCTCTGTCAAATCTTCCCGCTCCATGCCTCTACACGCATAGAATGTCTTCTCATTTGCTTAGATTATCTTCCATTATTTTCATTTGCTCTTTGGACATTTTTCAGAAAATATCTCCCATATATGATTTTTAAAATTTTAAACTTAAGTACAATACTTTCTTTTCTTTTGAAAAATTAAAAATAATCATGTGGGTTTTTTTTTTTAGTTCCCACATAATAATTTCTCATTTTCCTTTTTTATTGAAAATTCTTTTCTCATACAATATATCCTGATTACAGTTTCCCCTCCCTCTATCCCTCCCCCTTTCTCCCCACCACCTGTTCCATCTGGATCCACTCCCCTTCTGTTTCTCATTAGAAAAGAACAGGCTTCTAAGAGATAACAAGGAGACATCGCTAAATAAAATATAGTAATATAAAACAAAAAACCATCACATCAAAGTTGTATAAGGCAAACTAACAGAATAAGAAGAGTCCTAAGAGAAGGCACAAGAATAAGAGACCCACTAACTTAAACACTCAGGAGTTTCATAAAAAAAAAATTGAAACCTATAATATATACATAAAGGACCCATGCTTGCTGCTTCAGTCTCTGTGAATTCCTTTGCGTCTTTCTCAGTTGATTTAGGGATTCTTATTTTCCTAGTGTCCTACATCCACTCTGGATCTTACATTCTCTTTGTCTCCTTTTCTGTGGGGTTTCTTAACTTCTGAGGGAAGTGATTTGAAGAAGATATCCCATTTGGAGCTAGGTATGTAATGTCTGATTGTGAGTCTCTGTATTTGTTCCCATCTGCTGCAGGAGGAAGCTTCTCTAATGATGGCTGAACAAGCCTCTGATCTGAGTACAGCAGAACATCTTTAGTAGTCATTTTATTGCTTACATTTTATTTTTTAAAGACCAGTAGTATTCGGTTTTACTCTAGGTATCTGAGCAATCTAGTCTGGTTCTTGGTGACCTAAGCAGTGTTTGGTATGTGTTCCATCTTGTGGAGTAGCTCTTAGGTCAAATCAGACATTAGTTGATGTAGACTTTGGTTCAGGGCAGAGGACAGTTTATTCTTTTGTCAAATTAAATCACCCATTCTTGCCTGGAACCCTGGAACCCTAGAGTATTTCGCCGTTTTACAATCTAGTCTTAATCCTTGAACTGGAAGGCTTCAGCTTTCATACAACCTAGAACCTTTATACTGCTACCCTGGACATTGAAGGCTTTAGCCTTAGTCTCTGAGACCTATTACTGACTGAGACACTCTGACTAACTCCTTCTGAACACTGACTCTTCTAGTTCAACTCACTCTCTGTTCTGAACTCTGTTCTTCTGCCAAGCTCTGCTGAGCCTCTGTGTCTCTCCCTGAGCTCTCACTGCTCCATTCTGCCTCTGTAACTGACTGTGCGTTAACTGCCTACTCTGTAACTCACTCCAGCCTCAGCTACTGTAACTCTTCTGTAACTCAGTCTTCAACTAACTTTAACTAACTGCTCCTCAATAAATTTTTCAGCCTGCTTCTCAACGCACTCCTATTACTGACTGCTTCAACTAACTGTTCTGTTACTCCTGTGTAACTCTCCTTAACTGAACTGAGAGCCCACCTTTTTCTTCAGAGAATTGGGCATGCCCTTACTCTGCTGACTCTTCCTCTGATTAGTCACTTTGACTGCCATTAACTCTGACTAATCTTAGACATCACTTCCCGTGTGACACTGACGCCTTCTGAGTTCTGCTTCCTGTGTTTGCTTCCACTGATTTTTCTAGGGATTAAAGGCATGGACTGCTACTCTGTTAGTACATCTGGTTGATCTGTTTCTTCAATGAGGAACATCTGGTCTGAACTTCCTCCAGGAAGCTCAGGTTGCCTGAAAGTGCCTCTCAGCAGCCTTTAGTGCTCATATATTTTGTTGAGAGATGAACTTAGTGAATCTGCTAAGTTTCAGGGAGTTCCTGAAGTTAGTATATTGTTTACTTCTTGAATTTAATGAATTTTCCTTAAGGATAGGGTGTTTCACCCTCCTTAGAACATCCTGTTTTTTCACCTCCCTATAAACACCCTGCCTTACAACATCCTATTATCTCACATACCACTTTATAGCCTATGTTTGAAACATTGTCCCTCCAAAATGGGAGGTTTTAATCTCAGAGGAAACTATTACCCAACAGATGGAGATAAACACAGTAACTTTCAACTGAGAAAGGTGCAGAGAGTAAGAGACTACGTAATGCTCAGCCTTAAATGGGACAACTACATGATATTTACTTTAAGACAGAGTCTCAATAAGTTTTCAAGGCTGATTGAATTCTCTCTGTAGCCCAGTCCCTAAATGTCACGCTTCTGAATATGAAATGGTTATCTTTTTCACAATCGGTAAAATTCACGAGTTTTGCACAAAACAATTTAAGTTGGTCTGCATTTTCATTTTCAATTTATGCTCCTTGCATTTGGGAAAAATAAGACACATTCTAAACTAGAGCATAGTTTATTTTGTCCTTAATACATTTTCCTGAATATATTTCTTATAAGCATTCATTTCAGTAAATTGATAACACCACAGCATGGTAATTTTTGGCAATTTTATTTTTAATTTTGTAGAATCCAACACTATCATTCTTACATTCTGTCGAAATCTGTGTTAAAAACCCATAGATATGATCCAGTTCAGAAGGCATGATCAGTCTGTTTTTCTCATCCAGTTAAAGAATTCAAAGGCACACCAATTGATTGTCCAGTGCCAAATGTCAGCCTTGAAAATATATGTACAAGTAACATTATATGGACTGAACAGTATATATTTAGCAATATATAATTATGCTCGCAATAACAATTACTGGGAAAAAATGGCCAGGAATTTTAAGGAGAGCAAGAGGAGTACACGGGAGTGTTTAGAGGGAGGAAAGGAGAGAGAGAACATCCCAGATAAGAACAGCATCTGTATCCTAGGACAGTTTGCTCTTATATCCTTCTCTGCAAACAGCAGTACCACGGTTCCAACTCACAGTTCAGGAAACAAGCCCCAAGAAGGTACTCAACGTGTTACCCAATTGCAGACTGCAGAAATCACTGCATTATCATCTGAGGAAGAATTTTTCTTTTCCTGTCTCATAAAGAATATTTACTAAATGCTAAAATAGAGATATAATTTTAAATTCCTACTCAGATAAACCTTTTAAGACTAATATTTCTTGTTTCCTGTTATCCCACTTAATTATTTTCATTACTTCAAAATCCTACCTATGTATGTGTGTGTTGCTTGTTTGTTTGTTGCCTTTACTAGGCTTTGAACTCAAGGAAAGATGCTCAGTTGACTGTCCCATCCTCGGCTATACTCTCCAACCCTGTTCTGCTTTCAACGAGGAGACAAAGTCCTTTCTGAGTTTCATCTTTATTTCTTTGCTTACATCTATGACAGTAACCAGCTTGTGTTCTTCCCCACCCAGAACGCATTATCCTTTTTCCTGTTTTTGATATCGTATGAGTTGATTAAACTGTACACATTTTCCGACACTGTGTTCCATGCGTCTTACGAGGTAGCACTGACTTCCAGTTACAATTTTGTTTCCAGCTCCCATTTGTTCATCTATACTGATGTGCTGTTTCCCGTATATCATAATTCATTCATATGGTCTACTGTTGATAGAGAAATTATTTTATTTTTCACTTGGGCCGTAATGGAGCTGATAAAGTCACTCTGGACTATACTGACACATGTAAGTTTTTTTCTAGCGTGAACAATGAGGGGCACACTCCCATTGGACCAAAACCTCTGTCTCTTTCATTCCCATGTTATGCCACATTTTTAAGATGCTTT